>CM057393.1:17342500-18542500 GCA_030015415.1 Cynopterus sphinx | reverse complement strand
TCTTATAACAGTCTTATTCAAGGTTATTTTTTCAAAGGTACTCACATAACTTTTGTCACTCCATTTGTCATTAAGATTGCCTTTGCTTTCACAATTCAGTGACTTCTATGCTATGATGTAAATCAAGTGAAATGTGTGCTTGTCTTTAGTTAATAAGCTACTGTTTATAAAACAGAGTGAGTTTGTCTACTCAGTGCTAGCAGAACCAAACATTAAACACTAAGACTTGCTTTGGAGGAAGATCAGCTATTTTATTATGAATGGCATTATCTGGGAGAATGGGAAGCTGATGCTCAAAAAGCCTAATCCAGGACTTTCTGAATTTAATTTATTATTTCTTTTCAATTATATATTTTGTCTTTAATTTTTCTCTCTGTTCACCCTTTTTGTTCTTGTTTTGTTTTTCTGTCTCATCTTCTGTTTTGTTGTTTCAATTTTTCCTCTTTTATATATTTTTTGAATGATTAATACATGTATGCCATTTTTTGGTATTTTTTATTGTGAGACGTGAAGTTTCAGATGAGTTAATAAAACACTTATGTGCAGTTTAAAAATAATTACAGAGCACATGCATGAGTTAATACTCTACATTGCTAGTATCTAAGAAGGCTCTCATATCTCTCCAGTCATACTACTATAGCTCCCAGATGTAAATATGATGCTAATGATGATGAAAACATGATTTATTATTTGTAGAGCACATAAAATAGTACCTGGAATGAGTGCCTTGGACATAAATAACTTAAATAATTACTTCTTTGCTTTTCTTTATAGTTTTACCACCAATTTATATATCTCCAAACAATAAGGTTTAGTTTTTCCTGATTTTGAAATACATATAAGTGAAATCATTATCTACCATTATGTAACATTTCTTTTGCTCATTATTATGTTTGTGAGTTTCATTCATGTTGTTATATACAGCAGTATTTTATTCATTTCTGTTACTGTATAACATCTCATTGTATAAATATGCCACAATTAATATATCCATTAATTATGGTTTGTTTTTTAATGTAAATCATTATTATGAACATTGTTGGGATTATTCTGGTATATATGAGCAAAGTTTATTATATATTTATTGACTATCTAGATTTTCTCATTTGTAAAGCACCTATTCAAGTTTTTGCTCTTTTTGTTTCTATGGTTAACTGACTTTTGTTATTGATTTGGAGATTTCTCTTTTATTCTAGTCACTAGTTGCTTATAAGTTATGTGTGCAGCAAACAACTCTTCAGCACTAAAATTTACATTCTCACTCTCTTAATGGTGTCTTTTGATGAATACAAATTTTTATGTTGAATGCCATTACATTTATCAGTCTTTTCTGTTTTCAGTGTTCTCTGTCTTGGATAAGAAATCACTTTCTACTCCACATCATAAAAATATTATCCTACGTTAACTTCTAAAAGTTGTCTATCTTTGCCCATGATAAAATATCTTGTGCCCATATATGTTTGGTATGTCTCCTGAGTGGTCCCTGGGTGGGCAAGATTATCAGTTAAAAGAGACTAGAGCCAGGTCATAGATGGCTTAAGGGTCCATAGCCAGAACAAAGGTTGGCTGGCCTGTTTCCCAGGACACAGGCAAGTGGGACTCCTGCTGAGTTCCTTGGCAATGGTGATGGAGGCAGGACCAAGACAAATGATGCTGTAGCCAGGTCTACAGAGGTCAGGACTTTTTCACTATGGTTGGCAAGTCTGCCACCTGGGCATGAGTATGACCTCTCAAAAAAATCTTCCCTTGGTCTTGAGCTCCACTGGGATTTCACAGTCTCCTACTTGGATCCTGAAGCTCCCAAAAAGGCACTTTTGTCCAAGGATGGCTGCCAAATTACTATTGCTGATTGGTGAATATGAACAGGAGATTTTTTTATTCCACCATCTTGCTGACTTCACTCTAAGATTGGTTCCTCCCTCCTTTTCTAACTGTAATAGAAAGGGAGAGGAAAACTGAGAACAGGGCTTTTCTGATGGTGTGCAGTTAGATATTGAATATTTATTTTTAGAAATAGTAATGTGATTGAAGAACCAAGAGGCTGAGATGACAGAAAACTAGGATCCAGGGATAAATAAAGTGAGGGAGAATGAAATCCAAATAGTGATTGGGCTTATGCCTCTAAGTATCTGCCAAGAACATGTTCCTAAATGTGCTTTCTTCTAAGAATTTCTTAATTTAGTCCAACGATTTATCTTTTTAATAGAACTATAGTCCAAAAATTAGAATCTATAAATCTCTGGGAAGACTTTCCTATACCACATGGCTAAGAAAGGAAAATGTCTTCACTTGGGTTAAATGTCTTAAACAGGCATATTTTAGTTTTATATTTTTATACATTTTATATAGAAAAACCAAATGTATTATTAATTTGCTAGGGTAGGCTAACAATTGTAGTAAACAACATTTAGATCTCAGTGATTTAACATAACAAATGTTTGTCACTTACATTATACCAGATGTAGACCAGCAAGGAGTTAGGCCATTATCCAGGCACCTTGGATCCTTTAGATCTATCTCATAGCTTCCTAAAAGCATGAAGTCCTCTACCAGATCCTATTCAGGCCATGAGACAATAGAGTGAGCAAAAAGTATCACCCAGTGTGTTCTTATAGGTCTGGCTGGAAGTGGCATGTATCACTCTCACTTACATTCCTGAACCAGAACTCAGTAACATGACCCTATGTCACTATCACTATAAAGGAGTAGAGACTATGAAGTCTACTTCTTGTCCTGAGGTGGGCGGGCATGTTTAGCTGCCATATAGCAGTGACCCTGAAGCACATTGGAAATACAATAATTCTAATTTGTCATGATCACAATAGGTAGGAGATTAGATGATTGATAGATAGATAGATAGATAGATAGATAGATAGATAGATAGATGATAGACACACACACTAAAAGCATGTATGTGTTGGGACTCAACACGTGAACACTATAAGTGAAATTGCAGACAGAATGTTTGCCTCCTTAAGCTACCAAACTTTCTCAGATACTTTAGAAATATTTGTATGTGTACACAAATGTAATGGAAAACGAAGCAAAAAGACTTGCCATTGCTTAAATCCATGCTTTAATAAGCCTATTTACTTGAAAATAATACACATTTTTCTTGAGGATGATTGGTAATGCAGGATTCTAGTTATTTCAGATAGACTCCTCCCCCAATTCACTCAGTTCACAATTAGTGAGATTATATTAACCTGGGCTATATTGAGATAATAAAAATCAATAATATGCTCATTCTAAGAGCATTTATATTGCACTAGTAAATAACTCACCTTATTTTTTTTTTTTTCAACAAGCCATGTAAGTAACTAAATTATTTTTTCTTCTGGGAAATATCTTTGTTAATATCACTGGGATTGTGTCAGCACGAGGAAAATAATAGAAGCATTATAGCCTACTTGGATGCTATTTAAAGAAATGAAAAGATTGGAAATGCTGTCTTCAGGCGAGGGCCTGTTGTTATGTCTTGAAGGTCAACAGTAATGCTCGGCACTTAGAAGAAAGGAGTCTTGCAAGATCTTGACCAATGGAAACAGTAACATGCAGAGATATGTAGCCATGTGTACTCCAGCAATACAAATTGTATCGCACCTTGACCATAGGCAATTGCCAGTAGCAAAATAATGTCACGGAAGTCTTACCACTTTCCTGGGGAGGTGGCTCGCCTCTCTAAGGCATTGTTGGAGATATTACAATGCCATAATGAGACTCATAATTCATGTCAGCCCCAAGCCTTTTCATTCATTTATAAATGTTTCAAAGCCCTATGATTCATAATGCTATGAGCTGGTTTTCTTTCAGAAACATTGTGCTCCCATTAATACTAACTATTCATGCTTTTTGCCAAGAGACAAACCCTATGGTAATATATGACAAGGTTTTGTGCTCTCCTTGCGTTGTTATAGTCGATTTCTTTTCTAGGTACTGAGTTACTGCAAAAGACAAATTTTTAGAATAATATTGAGACTTGAGAAAGAAATCAAGAAAGCAAGGAAAGATCTCCATCTAAGATGTCATTTTAGAGTTATTCTATATTTTAATATAATGCGCATTTTCTTTGAATGCCAAAACTGTTATACTCCAGGAAAAGGGTAAACTTCAATGCTTTATTGCTTTATTGACATAAAATGAAGATGAAACTTGCCATATAAACCACAAGGTTTATAATGAAAAGTTTCATAAGCATTAATGTGATTTTTATTCTTTAATTGCCTTCCTAATCAATAAGGTTTACAATGTATTTTTTAAATCTCATTCAGCAATTCATTTTCTAGTTAATTAAAACAATTAAACATTATTCTATTAAGCAAAATGAAGCGGTTCTTAAAATCATTTAAAGTCACATAGCATAAAACACATATGGTCAGGGTACATGTAATCCTTTCATTTGTGAGGCATTTTCTCCATGGCTATTTCCTTTGCTGGCAATATCCTCTCCAGAGTCCAATTGCTGTTCTACTCAGAATGGCTAATTTCTTATCACCTGAACCACAATGTCACGCAGCAGTGCAGCACTGCAGAAATTACCTTTGATTCTATTCCGTTCAACAAAAGTCCTTGGACCCACCTATTGATTGAAAAGTCTCCTGAAGGCTCTATCCAGTTTTGGTTCCTGATTCAGGCAGGAAGTTATCAACAGCGGCCCATGCCCCATACAACGGGGCTTATAAGTAGGTTCCTCTGGCAGATCTAGTACCCTAATAACTAAAGTGGACTTCTGTAGGTCTTTGTACTGGTCTCCCTGTTGCCTTATGTCGTGGAAAGAAAGCCTAGTTCCTCTTTCTGAATTTCCACCCATTACCTCACCCTAAATCTTGGCTTCGTGACTGAGGGCTTTTTTGCTCTGAACTCTCCATGGTATGGAAGTTTCCCCCCCACACCCCAGCTCCAAAACTGGGGCTTTGTAGCTGATGAATAGATTTCCTAATGAACAACCTTTCTCTTGTGAATACACGATTAGTAAACTTTGACATTCTACCAAATTGAGGTGATGGCTGGGCTAATTTTCTCAGACTTGGCTGGTTCTCTCATCACCTATTTTTGGGCCATGGGACTAAACAAAAAGACATTATTTTATAAACTTGATGTTTCAATTTTTACTATATGTAAAACTATTTTAAAATTATACTTTGGATATAGGAGAGAAAATGATGAAGCTGAAAAATATCAACTGGTTTCACTAAAACCTCAGAAAAAAACATTGGGGAGAAGAATGGAGAATAGAAGCATAGATTCCAAAGAAAAGAAAAGGAGCGGCAAATTAAAGGCTCATTCTAGTATCCCTAAATAATTTCCAGTCAATTCTTGTTTCCTCAAAAAGAAATAATTAAAAAAACTTAACTGTAATACACTAATAAGCAACTTGAGAGGTAAATAGCACTTAAGATCAGGTTGCAGCCTCCATTCTAATCTTAACTTTATTCTATTTACTTCACTGTCCTTTTAGGTTCACACTTTAGGCTGAGGAATGCTTGCCTTCGATTCATCCACATCTAGCATCGTAGTCAATTAATTTAACTTATTCTAGCAGATATGTATTAGGCGCAACTATAAGTAAAGAACTGAGGGCTTATAATATTCCAGGAACTTTCTAAGTGTTTTACATATCTCAAGTAATTCACTCTTCAATAATTTCCATGTTGTAAATATTATTATCACCTCCATGTTATAGACAAGAAATCTGAAGTAAAATGGGGTTAAGGAACTTGTGCATATCTGCTCACCATTATGCAAATAATGGAGCCAGGAATTGAACCCAGTCTGTCATCAGAGTCCACACTGAACACTACAGGCATCACATGTCATATATTTACCTATAGTTATTGTCTCAAAGGTTCTAACACTAAAATAGAGTATAAGCACTGAACATATGCAAATATCCGCTTATAAATACTTGAAATACAGCTGCTTTGCTTTCAAAACTTTGGCAATTTTGGCAAATTTACATTTCACATTTCTCGGTAATTTTTATTCGTTTTACTCTCTAAGCCAGATCCCATTCTTATTTTTATAGGAAATGATAAATTTGTCATGTTATTTAGCAATGTTTTTTTTAGAACAGTTTCCACGGAACATCTGTCTCCAAATCAAATATTTTAGATTCTAGATTCTACTTCAAACTTTCTACATTAGAATCTGAGGTGGAACCTAGGACGCTGCACTTTTACTGTTCCTTGATTCTATTAATCAGTGCTTCTGGAGTTTGATTTAGAAGCTGCAGAGCTTCCTGGCCAGCTTTCTATTTATCACATTCTACCTGCTCCGATTTAGACTAATTAGTTAAAATGTATTAAATTTCCACTCTCCACTCCTAATTATATTTCTAAGAAATAAAACTTTTTTAAAGTTGTTCTTACAGCCTAGACCTCTCCTATCCAGATCACAAAGGAAAATGAAGAGAACTCACAAGTTTGTGTCCAACCCATGATTATCCAGCCCCTAATAAATGAAAATGTTTCCCTCACTGCCCCAGCAGACACCTCATTTCAAGCATTTAAAAAAATATTAATATACCTTAAATCAACTCTTAGCTAAGCACTGACTTTATATATTTTATAACCTGCTTTCTACATTTGTCTTAAATCTAGATCTCCGCCCCTAGTGTGATTCTTCCAAGCAAAACTTTAAAAAATTTCCTAAAATGTTTATAAGTATTTTGAGCAGAATAGTTTCCCAGCAAATTTATGTCCTCCCATTGTATGTAGTACACTGCCAAAGTAATTTCATTCTTGCTCAGCCATGTTTAAAGCTTACTCTGAAGCCAGAGGTTATTATGACCAGTGAATGTGTGTAACTAGATGCATGCTAGGATCCCAAGCAACCACTGTGGGGTCAGCCAAAGCAGATGTTTTAACTAAAAATGTGAAACACTGCAAGGGCACACTGAGAGACCATTGTAAATGAGATAGATTATTTGTAAACTGTTAAGAAAGATCAGAAATAAAACAGACCTCCTTGGTAGTATCCAAAATTAAAGCAGTTAGTTTTGAAAAGGGCCACTGGTCGAAACCTGAGGCATGACAGAAAAAATAGAGTGGGGTAGGAACACAATTTCCACAATCACTTCGAAAAGAACACATGAGAATGTATTTTGCAAACTGTAAAGCCTGTAAAGGCTTTATTATTCTTACACATATATTGAAAGAACAAAGAGTCAAATTTTTATTCAAATCTATGCTAAATTTATACTTCAATGCTGGTTATAGTTCTAATTTCAAGAAATTGTTTTATGTTTTCAATTACATTCAGATAATCGTGGATACAAATATTGATAAAAATAGGGTAACCCTTATCTGGCACACTTGGGAATCTCTCAGTTGGCAATTTGGGCCAGGGGGTATGAGATTTCTTTATTTATTTATGGAGTGCTGCAGGAGACTTTTACTTGGGTGAGGTGAGCAAGTTTTTCTTAAACGGCTTTACCTTTTGCATCAGTGGTAAATGTAAATGGTGTTATATTAACTTGAAAAAGATTTCCTCATTATGCTGTTGATATTAAGAATTTTTGTTCAAAGCCCAGAACTTGTGACAAAAGCACTTAGTAATTCCAATTTCATCTCTTGTACCTGAGTAAGTAAAGTATTTTTGGCTATACGCAGTAATATTGTATTGAGTAACATTAAATCAGTGTGAAACATTCTTGCTAATTAAATGTATTATCTGGGTTAAGAGTAGACAAAATATGTATCTATTATAACCTATACTTTTAAAACTAATGGCTGTCATTTAAAAAAAATTATTTCCTCCTAAATTTTACATCTATTCTTAGGATCCAGTCTAACACTAGTTAACTGTCCCCTAAAGGCTCGTATTTTAAAAGGTGCACTCTGACCTAACTATTCAAAGCCCTCCTTCTTGTCAGAGGCTGCTTGCCTATTTTCTAATCCAAAGCTTCTTTGAATTCATCAAGCTCATTTTTAACCCATCTGGGACTTAGGTTTTAAGTAGACATTTCTGATTTTCTAACTCTGTGGTTCCTCTTTTTAGCAATCTCTGATGACCACCAATCTCAGTCCTACCGTAGACATAAACACATCCAACACTATATTTTTGTTTTTGTTTTTTGTGGGGGGGAGGGAGGGAGGAAGGAGTGGGTCAGAGTCCCAAATGGAATGACACCTACACAAATGTTTGGGTCCTTTATTTTTTCATAGTTCAGTTCCTTGTTCTCCACTTTCTTTATTTGGCTGAACTGTGATGAGCTTATTCTTGATAAGGAAATCTACAATTAATCATGGTTTATTTAGAGAAGAAGCTACTGTCTTTAGTGGCCAGGATATTTGAGGGTTATGATTAAGACGTATGCTTAAGACAAGTCCTAGACTTTCTTTAACCTGGATTTACTGAATTAAATGACTCAGTTAAATAATATATACTTACATTACTGAAAAAAATTAAGCAATTAATTTAGATTTTAAAAACTACTGATTCTTTTTTTCTTTCTTTCCTTCCTCCCTTCATTCTTTTCTTCCTTCTTTCTCCTTCCCTTTCCTTCCTTCCTCCCTTCCTCCCTCCCTTCCTTCCTTCCTTGCCTTCCTTCCTCCCTTCCTCCCTTCCTCACTCCCTCCCTCCCTCCCTCTTTCCCTTCCTTCCTCCTTGCCATTCTCTCATTCTCATTCAATCTCTCTCTCTCTTTCTCCTCCCCGACTTCTTTCCTCTTCATCCCCTTCTCCTCCCTCTCTGTCACCAATTTTGATATCTGACTTTCTTAACAATGTTAATAAATAGTACAGGACATTTTCTCAAAATAACTAACCGTAAAAAAAAAATGTTTCCAAATAATTCTTCCAAAATGGCCTAGAGGAAAGGATTTTTCCTTCACTTTATTTAAAGGCCAATAATTTGTTAAAGAGCTTCTATAAAAAGTTAAAAGGCATTGTGCTTTTTTTCTCTAGCTTTGTGTATATTGTTTTCAGTGTTGTAATACATACTTTCTTAATTCATGTTGGGAAAATGTTTAATTTCATTAAAAATCTCTGCCCTGCATGAGTTTGAACTAATTAGAAACATGAAACTCTATGTGTAGTGAACACCTAGAGACCATATCAGTAGATGTGCAGGATTCACTCAGAAGGTAACATTTTCTAGTTGGCGAGTGGATTTTTTTCATGTTTAGATTTAGGTACATGGATCCTTCTATCTGCCAGGCACATCATTGCCTTAGAATCTCTTAGCAAATGAGAGAAGAGAAGACACACACCCTTATCAACATCTTGACCAGAAATTGATCACTTTTGTTCATATTCCATTGGGAAACACTGGTCAGTTACCCTATTTAGATGCAAGGGAAGTTTGGAAATGTAATTATTGTCTGGGCAACTGTTTCTTCACAACAACCCTAAACCATGGAAGGCACAAATTTTGATGGACAGTTAGCTATCTCTGTTATACTTACCAAAAGTCTCAGCTTTCTATATTTATACTTAAACTTCACTCTGGTTACTAATTCTGTTGTAACTATTGGATTGATCAGAGTGTATGTTAAAGTACTGTGAGGGCAGAGTAGAATTATAATATACTTACCATTCAGAACTTAAAGGCTTTCTTCTAAGCTACCACAAGGACAAACTTTTTCATGCAAATGTGATTTTCATGTAGTACATCTCCCCTGATTCTCTGAAGGTGACTGGATCCTGAGAGACTTCTATCATCAAGCTGCTCATCCCATTTCTTTCACCTACTGTTCCAGTAAAAAGCATCATTTTAATACATTTGAATATGCCCAGTGTCTTCAGGAAATGAATTATTTGGGGTCTTTCTGAAACCTGCAGCTGCTGGGTTCTCTCTTCAGCTTTTCTCTACATCTTCTTCTTTGGCTCCCACATTCAGTACTCTTAAAAATATCTTGCAATTTGTCTCCTAAATTCAATGAGAATGTAATTTTTACTTTCAGCATCAATCCTGGTTATTTTGGGAGGAGAGGAAAGAAAGCTAGTTTCTGTAGCTACATTTATCTTGTAAGACTTTATCTCACTTATCTATCCCAAATTAAAAAGGGTATTACAGCATTACAACTTGCCTGACTTTCTCTGAGTTATGATTTTCAGAACTATGGAGAGCAATACAAAAATGAATAAAAAAGGGTCTCCTCTAGTTTCACATCACTGTTTTTAATAATATTAACACTTCTCTTCTCTTTTATGGTTCATGCTACATCTGCACCAAGGGCACAGAAGCAAATCTCAATTGTTTTCTTCCCACATTACTTCCTTTTCAAGAGTTTGTGTCTTTTCATCTTTAAGAGGTCCAAGGCTATAAAGACTCTTTGGGGGCAAGGTTGCTTCTAGCCACGGTCAAGAGAAACACGTTGTGCCTGTGCTCTGTAGTTGATATTAGCCTTTGTTTGTTTCATCTTTGAGTACAATTCAGATTTCTGAATTTGTTGTGTAAAATTCTGCACGTTCTGATTCTTCACACCTTTAGAAACTGACTTCTGTTCCTCTATTTTATTTACATAGGCAAGACAAGCTAGGTACTTCTGTCAACAATGTCCAGATTTGAATTGCAGAGTAATGGAAGCCAAATCATCCTGAGGTGTCTGGAACACATTTTCTCTTTAGATTTTTGACGCAACCCAAATACTGTTGACATTCGAGGCAGAGTGCCAGACTCATCCGAGCACATAGCTATTTCCCTAGGAAACCATCTAATACAGGTCTTTTTACTGCTGCTATTTCATTGCTCTTGGATGTTATTAAATACTGGTCTGTGAATCAGGAAAAGATAACATTTCAAGTGAGCAAATAGAGAATTTTTTAACTCTCCTCCCTTGGTTATGTCTGTGGGAGGTATATAAATACAACATATGGAGAAAAAGAAAGTATAGAAATGACTCAATGTGGTTTTACCTTGTGAGTTTTCCTTTTAACTTTAACAGTCTCATTATCTTTGTACTTTAAATTATATTTTAATAAAATGGAAAAGCACCATTATTATCCAATGTGTATCTAAACCCGGAGCTCTGCTGTATCTTTCATTTTTATTCTTACGGCATTTCAGTGAATGAAAATAATGCTACTTTGCTGTCTTTATTCACATATACCATCCATGGCCAAATTTTAGCATTAGAAAACTGTAGGCTCAACCTCAAGCCCATTACAGCATAATTCCCTTATTGACATGAAATAGAGCTAGAAATTTATCAATCTGAAATTTATATTTAAAAAAAAAATCATGTCTATTTAATGAAATTTAAATTTCCTATATATTCAGAGATTTGGCCTTTATTTCATCTTTTTCAAAATATAAATAAAATTCCATTGAGTCAGAGTCCCTGTCTCACCCTTCTTATTTGTTATTCCCTTTATCTCCAACAATATCAATCTGCTTTTTATATGCATCACTGAACTTGCTTGGCTTTGTTTTCCATCCCTAACATACCAATCTCCCTTCACTATTGCAAAAGTAGCACAAAATACCTCTTTATGGGAAGATTATTTAATTTATTCCCCTAATAGTTATATCTGATCTATCCTGGGGAATGTATCAATCAGCTATTAGGTAGGGGTCTAATGTGTGGGAACTTGTTTAACTTAATTTGTTTAAGATACATTACTATATAACAAAAGCTGATTTAGGCTGATTAAGCAGAATTGAAAGAACTATAAAGTGAGACTTGAAACTAAATTTCTAGGCAGAATGACCAAGACTATGCCAAAGAATAGGCTTAATGACAAAACTGGCACCATTAGTGCTAACACAGAGAACATCACATAACATTGCCACTGATGCTGCTGCCCACCAGTGCAATTTCTGCCCCCCAAAATTGACCCTGTTAGCACTAGGAAGTCACCATACTCTCACCACAGGCATCACTGTCACCAAAGGATGTCCCAAGTTGGGTTTCCTATAAGATTAAGTTTAACGTGAAGGATTTGTTTTTAATCTCCTTGAGATAAACTTCTTGTGTAAGAAAGACAGCTGACACCATAGCAACCTTTGAAACTAAAGATTATCCCCAAATGGGCCAAGTTGGCAAGATTTGTATGAACTGCAAAGGGAAGGGGCGTGACTTTAGGAAAGGTTGCTCTCTACAGCTGAGGCGACCCCTGAAGGGACAGACAGCTGAAGACTGTTTGCCATCAGATGCCTCAATACCTAGGGAAACAAGCTCAGTTCCCCTTGCACTGCTTGGATTACATGCATGATGTAACTCTGGCCTCAATTTTCTGACTTAGAACCTGAAAATAATAGTATCTATCTCCTTAGATTCCTATGAAGAATGACGTGTTTACATGCATGATTTCACTAAGCCTTAATGAGATAGATATTATTATTTCCATGTTCTAAATCAGGAAACTGAGCTCCAAAGTTATTGCCTATCTCAACAAGGATTTTGACTTTTTTGCTACACTATTTTGGAGGGAGAAACTAGCTCCATTGAACACAATATTTTTCTAAATAAACAGACACAGAGTGAGTGATGCTGCTCAAGGAACACTCTTTGATATCAATTCATTTCACTGGAGATATTTAATTCTTTTTAAGAAGAATAATTGCTTTATGTGGTGTTTTCAGTGACAGGCAGTAGAGTATGGTGGTTAAAAGCATGAACTTTAGAGCCAGACTCTCTGTGTTTGAGCTCTGCCATGTGCTACTCACAAGACCTTAGGGACCTTATTTATGCCTCAGTTTCTTCATTTGTAAAATAAGACTATAAAAAGTACCTCCCTGAGTTCAATGAAGATTGAATGGGTGAATATAAAAAAATCACATTGAATATTTCCTTGCACATGGTGAGGCATATATGAGTGTTGGCTATTACTAATAGAGCGCTTTCCTGTTTCCTTCCCTCGAGTGGTAGATACTTTTGAAATAGCCAACCATAGAATATTCTTTCATTTTAAAAACTGTCAGAATAGTGTAGGAGAATATAACTTTTTAAAAAATGTCTGAACTATAGAAACATAAATGATTTCAAATAAAATGTCAGACTTAAAACTATATAAGTCCTATAGGCATAAAAAGCTTAGAACAATGTACATATGAGGAGAATCTACTTTTTCATAATTATTTTTATACTCTAGTGCAATTAATACTTGTCTGCAATTTGAATTATATTTTAAACTTTACAAAATCTAGCTCACATCAAACAAAATCACTTCCGTGTGTGTGCCTCTGTATCTAGTGTCATAATGATATGACGTCTAGTTGCCATAAAACCAAAGTGAAATGTTAGATTAGGTAAGAACAAATATTTTCTCCTTTAATAAACCAGAAAGGCAATGTCAGTTAACCCAATTCAATTTCCCTGAGTAATATAATTAGCAATTTTATTGTCTCATAATTTGTCATTTTAAGCCACAGTTCTGAATTTATTGTGTAATTATTTTACTTTATTTACCCATAAAATGCTACAGTTTCTAGAGTGAGATTGTTGCCTTATAGAATTTGCGAGCAATCATGTATAGTATCTTTTGCATAGAATTAGTTGTGTGCCACCCAATTGAAGTGAGGATGGTGGGCAAACTGAATTTAATTAGTTGGCATATCTCTAGCATTCTATAGATGGCAGCCAGATGTTCTTATGAATTATGAGGTTGCTAGGTCAGTTTCTAGATGGATTGCATGCCATTGGCCTTGACAAGTCAGAAGATTATTTTCTCTTTTTCACTGTCCAAACTTGTAAAGATTACTCAGCCTTTTAAAAGTGAAATTAGAGCATCTAGCAGTAGGTCATATCAAGGATATTAGAGCAATATGACAGTGACATCTGTCACTCTATTTATGCCAGGTTTGATTGGAGGGATTTAGATAGCTGGAAGATGTCCAGTGATTCCTTTACTGTTATATTTTTGTTATCCTGCCCTAGGCGTTGGCTGCATCTTCAGGATGTCACCCAAGTAAAAAATGGTGACACTACCAGGTAGAGGAGGACTACACTGTAGCAATACAATTAGTTGAACAGTCCTAGAAACTAAAACAAGTCTGCGAGGTTCATGTGAAAATGACAAGTTCTACTTTTAGTTTGCAAAACAAACATATTTTAAAATGTAGTGAAATGTTCAGTTGAAAATAAATAGATTCAAGGAATCTGCTTGCTCATAGGTCTTTACTTCGTTCTGTGAGACTATTATTCATTTGGTTATTTATTCAACAAGTATCTAGTCATCTCATTCTATGCAGGGGCAATAGTATTTGAAAACTCCTGGAAATGAGAGAGAACATGGTTGTTTCAAGAGGGAGAAGTTATTATGGCCAGACCAGGTTGGGACTAAGAAAAATAAAAAGAAATTTAAGAGTTTTAAACAGGAATTGATGATCATACTGCATTTTCTGATATATTATTTTGGTTATACAACATAGAAGACGTATTGGAGGGAAGGGGAAGAAAAAAAGTGTAGGGAGAACCACTAGGAGGCTGTTGCAGAAATCTAAGCAAGAGGTGATACTATAAGAGGTGATGCTGGGAGACAGTGGAAATAAAAACAAGTGGATGGACTTAATGAATATTTAGAAGAAGAATAAAGTTCATCAGGAAGTGGATATGACAGAGCCAAGACTGAAGGATAAAACAGAGGAAATGCTCAGGTTTCTGATGTAGAAAGCTTTGTGAAAGGTTGTTCTATTAATTGAGACTGGAAAGCCGGATGAGAGATTAGAGAAGGTGATGGTTCAATTCAGACATTTGGAATCCAAGGGAGATGTGGGCTATCTAATGAAATGTCCAATAGGCAGCTGTAAATATAAGGAGAAGGTCAGGAAGAAAGGCTGCATAAATCTTCATTTGAGCCTTACGGTGTGCTTTCCACAGCTGTTTTTGCATAAGGAAATGAAAATTTCCTAGGAAAGTGCTCAACCTAGAAAAGAGATGAGGTAAATTCAGACAACAGAAAATGAAGTAAGTATTATAGGGAAGAGATAGTTCTCTGCATAGAATATTGCTATTTTCAACACATCCCTTGGCTAAGCTCTTATGAGTTCTACATTAAAAAGTCTGCATTAAAAATGCAAGCGCTAAAAAGGATGGTCTTCAATATAAACTCCATGGTGCTTTGAGTTCAGGGTGTTGGCAGCATTGGTGCTAGTTGAGTAGGCTGTGCTAACAAATGGCAAGCTTCACGAGACTGAGCATGAATTCCTGAAACATCAGGCATTAGCAGGTCTTGGCTCACATATCCACAGGCAGTGCCAGCAGCGGGGTGTCCTTACAGAAAGTATAAGGATGGCAGAGCAATGGCAGATATGGGTAGCCACCAAAAAAATAGCAAGTGCCGTACAGTCACCAAGGTGACTAATTGGTGGACACATGAAATTAGATATTTAAAGAGAGAGTTGGCATGTCTTTGGACAAGGTGGTGATAGAGCTAGAGACATTCTCTTTTGTTACTGTTTGGAGGACTTATTATTTAAGACCCCAGACTGGGGCAACCTGAGGGGTGGAAGAATCTACTTGTATATCTATAGTGCATATTGAAAAGTCATATTTTTAAATTTGTTTCTAAAGATAAATTTTATACCTTGCATTTCTATTTTAAAAACCTAAAGTCAATTTTTTAAAACAAAATGGATCTTATTTTATTATTCCTTTGGATCAGTGGTTTTAAATAGCAAAAGTGTTTCTCTGCTTCTCTTTAGAATCAAAGGAAATAATTTTGCTAATTATAGTTATGCAATTATTTTTATATCATATTTTTTGTATCATAATACTCAACTGAAGCAAGTCTCCCAACTATGAGTGAAAAGGGAAAGATGTAATTCCCTAATTTAGATTTTAATTTCACTTGATTATTAATTTATTTTCACATATAAACTGTGTTTTATCAAATTAATTAATTAGGGCAATTGCTCTGGTCTCATGTGCCCAACATTATCTGGGGTTGGAGAAGTACTATCAAATTATGTTTTAATTTGATAAGAAGCAATATCTGGTGATAAAACTTGCAAAAAGAAATACAAAGCTGCTAAGTTTGAATTAAAATACTTAAAAAATCTCAAATTTCATCTTACTCTTTATGCTTTACAGCTGAACTTTAAATCTAGATTCCACTACTTTACAGACAAGTTACTTTAACCTCTTTGAGCTCTAGCTCCTTTTGGGTAACATGAATATAATACTTGGAAATATTTATTCAGTGAGTTTTTTCCCCCCTATGAAACAAGTTCCCTTGATATCACTTCCATAAGGAAGAAAATATGCATTGGAGGGAGTTCCTGGCATACAATAATGGGAATTAAAGGTTTTCTGCTTCTAGAAAAGAAAAAGGGGAAGGGAACAGGTTGTGAGAGAAGCACTCAGACAGTTAACTAAATTCTAAACCACTCCCCACCATACACATTCTTAAGATTCAATCCTCAAGTAAGTATAGAAAAGCAGTGATTAGTTTTTAAAAGGGTGGAGAAGGATATAGAAAAAAAGCTTTAACTCAACTTCTTTGTTCATACTCAGGAAGGAGATTGCCTCATGGAAAACCAAAATGGGACCAAATATATCAAAATAAAAATGGTAGCTAGATGACGAGTTATCTGAAACGAATGCACTGAATGAGAGTTTCATTCTAGCCATAGGGAGATCCATGACACTATCAAAGCCAAGGTTGAGCTAAGGCAGTAGAGGAAACAAATGGCCAAACCACCTGGGAGTTTTGCGAGTATTTCACCACCATAAACTTCAATACCCAAGCCAGTGAGACCTCAAAGCTCAGCATAGTCCCTGCTCACCAATGCGAGGTCCCACACTCATCACAAGAAGCCACATAAAACTTAATTTTCTTCTTTATTCAGAAGCCATCTTGAGAAAGAAGAGATGGGAAAAATATGAAATACAAAGTATTTATACCCTGCACAAAGAGGCATGGTAGTATAGTGGACAACATTTGAATGGTAAATTTTTTTGGAGGGGTGGGTGTAAGATGTCTGTATTCCTCCACACATCTTCTACTATTTGTGGGGCCCGTAAAAGTTGAGATCAGTTATGCAACCCTTAAAAAACATATGTACACTTCAGTACTGTCTGAATTAAATTTATAAATCTCTCATGTATTTTTAAAAAAACCACAAGCAAATTTCAGCCAGTATTTCAAATATTTCAAAGTTTGTTAAATACCTAATAAAAGCATTTTCATTCATGGTTTCCAGTTTTATTGAGATATATTGACATATAACTTGTATAAGTTTAAGGTGTACAGCATAATGATGTGATGTATATATATATATTACAAAATGATTACCACAATAAGTTTAGTTAACATCTATCACCTCACATAGTTATAGTTTTTTTCTTGTGATGAGTTTTAAGACCTGCTCTTAGCAACTTTCAAATATACAATGTGAAGTATAGTCACCATACTTTAGATTATTACATCCCCAGAACTTATAACTGGAAATTAGTACCCTTCGAGCACCTTTACCCATTTCCACCCTCCCTTCTTCCATCTCACTCACATTTAACAAATATTTGTTGAGTTATTGATTGTAACATTCCAGCTGGTGTTGCGAACAGGAAGGACTTCATTAGGAGGACAATCAAGGGAAGAACAACCTGACGAAGACTTTCACATACAGAGGTGACAGTGGAGTATAGGGCAGGAAATAGACCTTGAATTTTATTAAAAGAATTTGGATTTAATTAGGACCAATGAAGAGCTATTGAAGAGTGGATTTTTAGCTATTTGAACAATATGACAGAAATTATGGAGGGAGAGCATGTTTAGCAGTGAAGATGCGTTTGCTTTTTAAATGTTCATCTTGAATAAATTGTAGGGAAACTAAACCAGAGGCAACGCACTGGTGACCAGTGGGCTGTGTCATGAAAATGTGTTTTGTTTGGCCCACCCTGTTTAAAATAAAAGGGCAAATTTAAAACTCACAGGGCTTTATATATAAAAACATACCTAAAACCTCTTTAAATTTTTGGAAATATAGTGATGTTTTGTCCACACACTCACGTGGCAGCACAGCACTCTTGAGGAATTAGAATAGAGATAAAAGAAAGATGATGGGCAGTGGGGCCAAATGACTGTCTATTTTATTTCTTAAATTTAGTATAATTCATACTAAAAGAAATATAAAATTACTGAATACATACTTTAATTTCTATGTCAAAAAGCAAGTACAAATTCCTGTCTTGTCTCCTTGCTCCAAATTGGTTTTTAAGTACCTTCCTCTCCAACCACCATACACCAAAAGTTTTACTAAAGATACATTCTTCCCTTCTCCTTACCCAATTGTTTCAAATATAGCCATGAAAGAAACAGTTCTTTTGGGGAACAAAGGGGTAAATTTACCTCACATAATCTCTTCTTGTCTCTAATTGTGAAACTCATTTTCCATGTGAACAAATGGCATCCTACTTGAATCAACCAGAAAATAATACCTAGTCTTGATTCTTAAGCATGACCTCTAAACACACATCCAGAAACTGAAAGGGAGTAGGCATGAATAAAATCTTTCAACAGCTTAGAGAGAGGTTTTGTGTAAATACAAGTACTATTCACAGATATCACACCTTAAATAACTTTCTCCTTTCAATAGAAAGGAAAATGAAATGGAGCCCAACCCCCAAAAGCCTGCTGTTCAACTTGACTACCCGGTGACACTGATTATAGACTTAAGAATGTTAAGATAGCTATTTCGAACCATTAGAATGTTTGATCACCTAGTGAACAGGCTTCAAACAAGCATTTTAACTCCGAATTAAACTTGTATCTATTTAAATACAATTTTTGACTCTTGCTGTGAATATAATAGAATCTGCACCAAACCGACAAAGGAGAGTTAACAGCTCGCCTCACACCACCCCTACTGGGAGCTGAACCCTTTGCAGTCCCGTTCTTTTCTGACCTCCAGATACATTCTCATTCAACTAAGAGTTAACTCAGGCTTGGTTAGTTGAGCATTCCTTTTAATGAAATTCATGCACCTGTCAGGATAGCAAAGTTAAATGAGCATATACTGAAGCTCAGCTGTCCTTGTTCATTGCCAATGCCATCACTTAGTAGCTGTCCGAAGTTGGCCATACTACTTAATGTCTTTGTGACACAGTTGACTCATCTGCGAAGGAGTATGATAACATTACCTACCTCTTAGTGCTAGGAGAATTAATCAGATGATCTTCGTTAAAGGTCTAAGCACATACACATGCTAAGTGCATGTGAGCTTGTATAAAATCCCACCCCCTCTGTAGAATGCACTCATCTTGCAGACTAAGACAGGTGCCCAACACATAGAAGGAGTTGCTAAATATTTGTTAAAAACATCTGGGATTATTTCGTAGTCTCTATAGACTTAGAAAGATACATACAATGTTTATCATATGCTAAGTACTGTACAAATATTCACTCATTTGATCCTCAGAAGATCCCTACAAAGAAAGCACTAGTATTATCCCATTTTTCAGAGGAGAAAACTGAGGCACAGTGTAGACAACTTGTCTGAGGCCACTCTGGTCTTAACAGGGATTCAAACCCAGACATTCTAGCTTCAGACTCTGTGTCGCAGTATGCAGAACTTCTCAAACTTTAGCATATATAAGAGTCTCCCGGAGAACTTATTCAAAATCAAGATTTCTAAACCCTGCCTTTGATATTGAAGTTCAAGACAGGATCCAGGGTTTATGATTTCTGCCAGCAACCTGGAGACTTTGTGTGGGCAATCCCGACTTTGAAAAACACTATGGTGATTACAAAATCCTAATCTGATTAACTGATCACTACGTAAAACGAATGTTAGGAATGAGAACAAGCCAAACTTTAGATCAATATAATACTTAAATAATAACACTGAGTCCAAAATAATATTTTTTGTTCCATTCTGGAATTATGCCTGGACCTTGACACACCTTTGAGTAAGATAGGAAATAAAAGAAAATGTACCATAGTCAAATGTTGGACCGGCAGCAAAATACCAATACTAAAATTCTCAGCCAAGAGGCAGTGCAACCTGTACGTGTACAGACAGAAAATCAATACAACTGAAAGGGGTCATTTTAAGTCTTGCCATTTCTTCATTGTAAAGAAATCAAACCTTTCATTTAATCATATTTAGAAACTAGCTGACATTTTCTGTGTCCCTTCTATAAAGTTTAGAATATACTTGTATGGCAAGGACCACGTAGTTGAACTTGATTTCTGGCAGAATAAAAAACATACATGGCAGGTCTTTGATTTCAAAATGCTCATTTTAATGCATTTAATGTTCTAAAACTGGGATATGTTTTACAATCAGTATATTCATAAAGTGGGTAGTAATTTCCCTCTTCATCCAAAATGGTATCTTAGAATTGAAGTAATATAGAACACACTTTGAATCAGTTTTTAGATGGCACAGATTTATATAATTCTTTATATATATACACACACATATACATACATATACATAATAAGATTTATGTATATATATATACAGACATAAAAATAATTTTAAGTTGCAATTTTAAAAAATGGCTTGTAACCGCTATTTTTTTCAAAAGCCAAGCGAACCTAATATTTTTTAACATGCAGATTTTAAGATTCAGATTCAAAGTGTAGAGTAACTAGCCAAAAAAATAAGTTTATTCAACGTGATTTAAATTTTTCTGCTGGCGGACATTTACAAACTATAAATAATCTATTTCTCATATACTCTCTGTTCACCCTTCAGACCTTTTCTAAAAGCTATGTAGTGGATTCTCCTTAGATATTGTTTTATCAGAAAAAATAAGTAATGGAATTGATATAATTTTTTCTTTTTCAAGTACTTTTTAAAATAATTTTTTAAATTTTATATTACCGTTGGCATATGGTATTATTTTCATTTCAGGTGTACAGCACAGTGTTTAGACTTTTGTATAACTTCCAAAGTTATCACCCTTATAAATCTAGTACCCCTCTGACACTGTACATAGTCATTAAAATATTATTGACTACATTCCTTATGCTACACTTTATATCTCCACAGCTATTTTGTAACTACCAATTTGTACTTCTTAATCTTCCTCAACCCCCCCTCCCATTTGGCAACCATCAGAACTTACTCTGTATCTATTGATTTGTTTCTGTTTTGTTTATTTATTTATTTTTTTAGATTCCACATGTAAGTGAAATCATATGGCATTTGTCTTTCTCTGTCTTACTCCACTCAGCACAATACCCTCCAGGTCTATCCATGTCGATACAGATGGCAAGATTTCATTCTTTTTATGGATGAGTTGTATTCCATTATATATATGTACCATCTCTTCTTTATCCATTCATCCATTGACGGACTCCCAGGTTGTCGCTTGGCTATTCTAAATAATGCTGCAATGAATATATGAATTCCTATGTCCCTTAGAAGTAGTGTTTTGGGTTTCTTTGGATAAAAACTCAGACGCAAAATTACTGGGTTCTTCTTTGGCTCTTGTTACAGCTTTTGTTTTAAAGTCTTTTTTGTCTGGTATAAGTATTGTTATCTCAGATTTGTTTTTGTTTGTTTCCATTTACATGAAACATCTTTTTCCATGTCTTTACTTTCAGTCTGTGTGTCTTTTGCTCTGAAGTGAGTCTTCTGTAGGTAGCATATGTAAGGATCTAGTTTTCTTATCCTTTCAGTCACGCTAGGTCTTTTGACTAGAGTATTTAATCAATTTACGTTTAAAGTAATTGTTGATAGATATGTAGTTATTATGATTTTATTATTCATATTTTTTTATCTCTTTTTCTTTTTTTTTAAGAGGTCCCTTCAACATTTCCTATAATACTGGCTTGGTGGTGATGATCTCTTTTAGCTTTTTTTTTGTCTGGGAAGCTGTTTATCAGTCCTTTGATTGTGAATGATAGCTTTGGTGCATAGAGTCCTCTTAGTTGTAGGTCCTTGCTTTTCAACACTTTGAATATTTTGTCCCTTCTGGCCTGCAAAGTTTCTGTTGGGAAATCAGCGGACAGTCTTATGAAGGAGTATGCTTGTAAGTAACTAGCTGCATTTCTCTTTCTATGTTTAGTACTCTTTTTGTCTTCAAACTTTGACATATTAATTATGGTGTGTCTTGGTGTGGACCTTTTAAGGTTCATCTTTGTCTTTTCATTTTGGTTGCCACCCTGTGTTTGTTTTTATGTATTGGGTAGAGCTGCTATGTGTCCCATTCTTAGACTGGCTTTATGTAGTAGGTGTCCTGTAGGGCCCAATGTCTGTCTCCCTGTTAATCTGAGTCAGGTGCTCCATGTGTGTCCTTGTATAGGTTGTGTGTGCTCTCCTATTGTAGCTGAGCCTTGGTTTCTGTTTGCATGTCAATGAAAGGAATTGACCCTCGAGCTGATTTGTTGTGAGGACTGGCCATGACCAGTGGAGATGCTGTTGTGCATTCACTGACTCTACGAAGCAGGATTTGCTTTAGCAGTGCTCTAGGGCAAGCCCAGTCTGCCCTTTGGGTGTATTGTCTTCAGGTGTGGACCCAGGTGGTGCTTTGGCTCAGACTAAAGCCAGACTCCAAACATGAAGGCTAGTATCTTCTGAAAGGAAGGCTCCCAAAGGAGAAGTTCAGCCTGCCTGGGGCCACCTGGCATGAGCCACTAAGCAATCTGCAGATGGCCACATCCCATGCTGGGCTTGGAAATGCCTTGAGAGGTCATGCCACAGATTGAGGCTGGCTACCACTAGGGCCATGCTTGGGGCTGCTCAAGAAGAGGTATGGGGCATGCTGAGATTAGATGCTACTTGTCTGGGTTTTGTGAACCTTTGAGAGATTTTAAGAAAGTCTGCATCATAAGCCAACACAAGTTGTTTGTATGGAAAAGCCACTGGAAATGGCTTGGGTGGGCACGCAAGTTGGGTGGGATGGGGGTCTCAAGGAATCACCTGGGCAAGGCGACCATCATTAGCCAGGTTGATGGAGACTCAGATATGGCACCTGCCTACCTTCTGCATTCTGGGAACAAGGAGGGCTCAATGAAAGAACAATGCTCTCTGCTGGGAGAAAGCTGCCCCTCTAGCCTTTGCCCTGAAGCCAGATGATTCAGTTCTCTATCCTATGTCCCTGGTGCCTTTTGAGCTACTACTCCAGTGCTAGAGCTCAGAGTAAGTGAGTCTGGCCCTCCATATGAGGGCCCCTTTAAAGTAAAGTCTAACACTGCCATAGCCCTCTGTCTCTTAGCCACAATTTCCCTTGGCTTTCACAGCCAGAATTTGCAGGAACCTCTCTTCCAAGCACTGAAATCTTGGGTTGGGGAGAGCTCGTTGTGGAGCCAGGATCCCTCACTCCTCCAGGGATACCTCTGCAGCAAATAAACCCTCTTGATTCTCAACAGTTACTCACATGTGAGACCAACCTATTCCATGTCTCCATCCTTCTTACCAGTCTCAAGGGGTCCTCTTCTGTATGTTCCCAGTTGTAGAACTTCTGTTCAGCTAGGCTTCAGGTGACTCCAAACGATGGCTTTCCTGTTGTTTAGTTGTGATGTGTTGTGGTTGTGAGAAGAGGCAAGCATAGCAGTTACCTACACTGCCATCTTGACCAAGATGGAGTAAAATGAAATAAAAAATAATAAGAAAGAAAAGAAAGAAACTATGAGACAATATTCTCTAAATATAATTCTGAAAAATCAACACTGAATCATTGGTCTATATAGATTTACAAACAATTAATTAATTAATTAATAAGTTGGGTTTACAAAGAAGAAATTTAAGATCATATTTAAACATAAATGATATTTGCAGAACAGCAACGTTTAAAAAATCAATGAGGAAATTAATTATGCCAACAACATGATAGCAAGACTGAAGTTTGTGGAATCTGAAGGGGTGAGAAGAAACTCTTAGTTTAATCCTTTAAAAATTATATTAATAAAAAATTGTATCCATTAAAGACCATTTATTCATTCATTTTATTATTTCATTCAGCATATATTTCTGGAGGATGGTGTCTACAGGCAATCTATGGTATCAGAGAGAGCACCACTGGTAGAATTCTGTAAGAGTTAAAAGAAAAGTAACATTTAACCATGTGGAACTGAGGTAGTGTGATAAGTAACCAGTATCATAGGAGAAGGGAACAGCAGGTGTGTGGACTGCAAGGGGAGAGAAAAGGTGGCACATTTTTGGTGGCAAATTTTCAGTGTGGCTTGAGGACAGAAAGGGAGGAGTGATGAGAGGTGATGAAAGATGAGGCCGGAAACACTAGACAGTGATTTCGATTTGAGACTACCTGGGTAGCCACTAAAGTTCTAAAGTAGGAGAGAGCAATGAAAAGATACGTATTTAAAAACATCCCACTGGCTTAATTCAAGTTATAGAGAAATCTATCGTTTTTACTTTCTCTAGAGAATTATTAATTTTTTATATTTTAAAATTTGTTAATGTGTAACTCCAGGTAACCCCAGCTAGTCTCAAAATAACTGACTTTATTATAAAAATAACTTTTTTCTTAGGCAAGAACGAACTCGATAAAGAAGAAAGAGCCTACAAAAACAAATAAAAAACAAAACAAAAACATAAAAAACAATTAAACATGATTTGTTCCTTTTTTACTATGGTTTTCTTTTGAAATAAAATAAAGCAAAGCTGAACACAGTATCTAAATGTATCTTGAAAAAAAAAGTTAAGTTTTCAAGTAAACTAAAACTTCTAAAGAAGATATCATATTTCAAAGGATAAGCAAATAAGCAGAGCATAGTGGAATAAAACTGATTTAACAGAGGTTTTTTAAATGCATTCATGATCCTCAAAAGTAGGTTACTTAGAATTCTGAGATTTAACAGAACTATTTACCCTCTTTTCTAATTAATTTTCAAAGCTCTTTGCTCTACATTTTCTCCCCTTTTATCTCTTGTTGTGATGTCTCTACTTCATTAACACTGATTGCTGTTTTATTTGCTCCTGTTGAGACAGAACAAAAAGTGGGGTGCTTAGTGACAGAGCACAGAGGAAAAGTGAGAGGCAAAGCATTTCTCGGTGCAGGACAAGACTGAAGCTATTGGAAACATTTCATACGGTTTTAGTTTCCCCAGGTCCTTCCCTGGGACTTACTGGTTGATTCATGTTCTGTTGTTGGGTGTGATCCCTCCCCTCTGGCAGCAAGTAAACTCACAGAGAACAGCCAGTGTGGACTGAGTGCGTGGGCTCCCAGCCTTTGATGGTGGTGCCAGATTCTCTTAGTTATCTAAAGATTCCCCTGCTTTTCTTTCCCTTTTTATTTTTTTACAAAAAGTTTTTTTACAGAACTGATATGAGTGGCATGCACTAACTTTTTAATTCAACAGACATTTGTGGATGCGTAACAAACAAATCACCAGGCTAAATGCTAGTCTCCTAACATTTCATTACTAATAACACAAGACTTGTGTTTTCCTTTTCTGTTGATGAGAAGAACCTCTCGCTCTATGTGGTACATGAAGCAGCGAAAGGCGCCTACAATAATTTGTTCTGTCAGAAATAAAGTTGTCATGTGAACTGAACCAGAAAATTGACAAATCGTCTAATTAGCATAATTGAGTATCCCCGAATCAAATCAGTTCTAGAGCGCTGGCAAATTCAAATTCTAAGCTTCTTAGGCTAAGAATCAGTCTCTGGTCTTCAATGAGTTCAACGAGGTAAATATTACTTGGTGAGGTATAGCAGTGTCCACTGCTTATGATGCCCCAGTTTAATCACTCACCATTTTTAAACATCAACATCAAATTTAAAGAGAGGTGTGTTAAGGTGGTACATGTTTCTCTTCCTCATCTGGCTAGTAGGATAGAGTAACAAATAGCTGATTGACTAAGGGTAGCAAGAGAGGGTGCTAAGTGACATAACGGAGCTAACTTAGTAGGATCACTTTCATAGTTAAAATAATATTTTAAAATAAAAATGTTTTCTATTTCTATCTTCTCCCCATGTATATACTTAAAGACATTATTCTCTTGTGCAAAGAAAATTTAAGAACAGATTTTAGTAATACAGAGGAAAATGAACATCTTGATGAAACAAGGAGGCTAGATGTTAAATGATCTGAATTTACTCTGAAATATTTAAAACTATGTAATATCGTATATTACCTTCACATACACCTGGAAAATGGGGAGGGGTAAATTAGTAAACATTTCAAGTACTCAAATGAGATATAGAGACTTCAAGGATGGTTTGTTAATATCTGAAAGATTCTAATCAGAATCCAGAAGCAGCTTCTAAACGTTTCAACAGTCCATATCCATGGCTTCTCTTGAAGGGTTTTTAATTACATAAAGGATATTGGGGAAAAAATTTTTAATTGGTATAATGAATGGTTTCTAAGATTTGTGAATTAACTACAAATATTGTACAGGTACCTTCCTTGTGTAGACTATATGAATCTCGGGATCAAGAATTTCCATTTAGTGCTAGGTCTCAGCAGTTAAAGTTACCGCAGCTCTTACTCAAGAACCCTGGGCCTGAATTCTGACTAAAAGGTTAGCTGAATCCTGCATCTAGACTACTATGATATATGTCTCAAATAAATGTTTCATGAAGAATACTTGGGTGTGCATAAACGAACAGAAAACTGGAACATCCCCAGAGTGGAAAGAATAGCATAGCTAATGTTCTGGAGCATGCTTTCTCATAAATGTTGTGTTGTGGCAGGGAGATTTGTTCTGACACTTGCTTTCACATTCCTCCTGGTTGTGAAAGTATGTAAAAAGGCACCCATAAACTTCCCTACCTTTAAAGCTAGGTTCTTCTGATATCTCATAGTTGTTAGTGGCCAAATTGGCTAGGGTTAGCTAGCCATACCCGTTTTACAGTTTTAATTGCAGAATTAGAATCTGTTCTAATTAATCACTGAAAATACGTGGATTACTGAACTTTCAGGTATTATTATAATTTATTTTTGTCATTAAGATACAGGAGCTGAGTAACATGTTAGTCACCTGTACGTTCTTCCTCCTATTTCTTATTGGTTAGAGTCTTTACAGGAGTAAACTATTTTTAAAGGAATGAAAGCAAAATGCCAAAATTACACTGGCTTTGTGTTGCTCAGAAACTCAAAAGATTCCTCAGAACTGTGTGCCTCAGTATGTCTCTCCCCCAGAAAGTACCCTCTCACTTTTGAGTAGCAGCTTTGTGAGAGGAGTGTGTGGATAGGTGTGGGAGTTGGATGAGGGGTTTATGTCCCCCAGCCCCAGGATGCTTCGGGTTAATGACCTGCCTCAAATCTCCTTCCCTAAAGAACAAGCTGGGCAGACAACCTCTTACTAACCTCCCTTGTTTTAAATGCAGCCAGGCTCAGTCCTAGGTCCCTCCTCAGGGACAGAAACCAGCTATCTCGTATATTATAACTAACTTTGAGAAACAATGAGGGACTCTGCTTATTAGATCAAGTCCCAGAATGTCAGTTGGTCTTGGAGACTTGCTTTGTTTACTTACACTTCAGGGGAAAAATCCAGTACCCAAGGTGATCTGGGTCCCAGCTTTCTAGGAAATTGTTAGCTATTTTTTAGCTAGCAAGACTTTTTTTTTTTTTTTTTAGAAGCTTTCTCATTTTATTACCCTATTAAAGATATTGGTAAGTGGAAGAAATTTTTTCAAAGTTTACTGGATCAGGTAAAGAGAAAGAGAAGAAAAATGATTTTTTAAAAAATGAGGAGTTAGGAAGAAGAGTAAGAAGTCTAGAGGCAGGGAGGAATTGAATAATGTCCCAACTCCATTGCCTTCAGAAGTCTGAAAAGAGTCCCATCTGTTCAGCTCTTTTAACTACCCTGGAAGCTACCGTCTGTACCTTCTACAGAGAGATTCCAGCCATGACTGAGCTCATTTGTCAATTCAAGCTGCAGGTCACAGACATTATATTTTGACATTACCAGTACTTCGTGCTTTCATCACAGTCTCTCAGATGAACAAGAAAATTCTCCATTTTTAATTGATTGGTCCTTGTATTACCTTTCTAAGGCTACCATAAGAAACACCCCCAACGTGGTGGCTTACAGCAGCAGAAGTTTATTCTCCCACATTTCTGGGGGCCAGAAGTCTGAAATCGAGTTGGTCGCTAGGCCATGCTTACTCTGACTCCTCTAGGGAAGGATCTTTCTTGTCTCTTCTATGTGGTAGCTCCGGGCTTTCCTTGGCTTGTGGCAGCATGACTTCATTCTTCACTTCCTGCATCAAACAGCATGCCTTGTGTGTGTTTCTCTGTGTCTCTTTTATTCTAATAAGGACATCAGCCACATCGGATTAGGGTCCACATGACAGCACCTTAACTCTATTGCATCTGCTGAGATCTATTCTCCAAATAAAGTCACATGCGCAGGTACTAGGGATTAGGATTGTACATATCTTTTGAGGGGACACAATTCAACCAACAGTAGTCCTCCAGAGAGGAAAATTTAAAAAGCACAAACTGAGGCAGATGCAACAGTTGCCCAAGGCACTTAATTTATCTGACATCAAATTGCCAACCTATGATAATACCTGTAATATATACTATCTGTGGTTCCTTCATTATTTACTGATAAGTATTATTTACTGATAAGTATTATTTTATTTTGCTCTTTTCAAGGAATCTGTTTTTTTATTTGATTCCTATACCAAACCTACGAACTCCTTCACACATGAGGGAGGTCAGTATGATTATATCTTTCATTTTCCTGTTAATAATGTAAGATGCCATCCACCTTAGTATCAGTCATACCACTTTTGGGGTTATGCCTTCCCCCACGAGTGTCGAATGCCATGCAGTTGATAGAGTTGAAAAGGGGACAGTACTGGAGACCTCAGTCAAGGCTGCTTTTCTTCCCACTGCCACATGGTGTCACCCTTGGGAACTGGTGCTTCTCTGGTGATACTGATAACCTTCCAGAACTTTGTGGGCCTTTGTACACACAGAGTCTCAGTCTCTGAGACCAAGTTAACCTATAAGACTCCCCAGTTGAGCTCCCAAGTGTGCAGCACTTAGTCCTCATTTTCAGGCCCTCTCAGGTTACAATCTGGCCTCCAGAAAGCTGTTGAGCCTAACAAGACATCCCACTTCGCACTCCTGCTTCCCCTTCCCTCCAAGGGAATTCTAAGGGCTTTCTAACCCCCAGAGATGTTGTAGGATATACCGTGTGCCTTGCTCAGACTTCACACAGGTCCTTTTATCTCCCACATCCAGGTCGCTTAGACTTGCCTCTCGCTACAAGTGCAAGGAAGGGTTTGGAGAATCTGTCATAACAGAGCCTAGAGATCCAGACCTAGAATGCAGAGATGGAGATCCAGTTCTCAGCGGCAGTCCTCACAGGGCAGCGATACCTCCTCCCTTTCAGTTCACTCCCAGGCCACATCCACAGCCCACTGCCGGCCCTGAAAACACTATGCCAGAATTGGCTCAAAGGCTTTCCACTTTTAGTACCCTAAATCTCACTCTTAGTCTCCCAGAAAAATCTCTCTCAGCCCTTACAATTTTTCCATTTTAGATCCCAGAGAACCATTGCCCTTTCCATGCTAGACTGCTATTTTCTATAATTGCCAGGTACAAAGGGTGTTATTCTATGTCCATGTTGTTGACAAAAGGGCCAGTGGCTCTATCCCTGCCTGTCTGAACACAGCTATGTTCAGTGACACAAGGTGCCCTTCTCTATATTCTAACAGGGTTGGGGGAGATGCTCTCAGTAAATCCAAAATGGATCCCTTGTACTTTAGAAGATAAGAAAAAAGAAAAATGTTAATCTTTAGCAAGGCCCTATGCTGTAAAGACAAGAATGATACCTTATGTGGCCAACTGTCCAAAGCCAGCTTGGCCATTCACAATTGATAGGTTTGGGAAATTAGAAGTAGCGCTATGTGTCTCCTCCCCCACACTCTCACTACCAGGCAATGGAAAGCAAGTCTTATATTGCATCCTGCCCTTTATGCAAATATTTATTGGCAAACAGACACACAAAAAGTGCTATACAGTCTGTCCTGTAAGCTCTGTGAAGTCCTAGATTTTGTCCTTTCAGGGTCTCTGACAAAATGAGGCAAAAAGACGGAAATACCACCATTTGCAAAAGGTATTCTTGTCACCACCTCCAGAGACTGTGATTTAATACGTCCGAGGTCTTCAACAGCTGAATTACTAGTTGCAACAGACACTGTCCAGCCCTCAAATTCTAAAGTACCTAGTATCTGGACCTTTGCAAAAAAATCATGTTGATATCTGGTCTAGAGTGGTGCTTCTCAAACTCTTTGTGTTAAAGAGCCTGTTTTTGGTTTGTTTCTAATTGCCAATTTATAATAGACCAATAGTTTTCTTTAAATATAATAAAAAAATAAATCATCATAAAATAAAAAGACATAAAGGTATAAGACCTGATTTTTAAAATACTAGATTCACCACACATAAAATTACTTTCTTAAATTGCTAAAAACATTTGTTAACTGCTTATTTTTAATTTCTGTGCCTATCACAGACCAGTACATATTTACAAATTTACACTGGCCTGTGGACGGCCCTTGGGTAGCTCATAGGTTAGAGGAGAATAGGCAGCTCCTTGCATTTCCATAGCAGCTCTCCTAACCTGGCTTTGGAAAGCTTGTCACGTGACGATGAAACTTGGGAATTATAAATGTTTTTTATGTATAGGATGCTCACTCCTAGGTAAGAGATTTCTTTTAAGAACTTCAGCTGATGTTTTATTTACTGCTCTATCATTACTAGCAATTAGTTGCTAGTTTCCATCTGCTTTATTATTCCAGAAACGAATGCAGCCACCGTGACTGCTTTGCATTAAGTGGTACTCACCAACTCATCCCTGAGCTTTCAATTTTCAGTATAGTCTCTATGCTCACACTGATGAAGAAACAGAACCGCCAAAGGATAACACTTTGCATTTAGGGAGAACTCACAAAAATTTGTTGTCTAATTGACATGCAGCGCAAATGTTAGATTCCAGAAAAGACAAAGATACAAGAACGCACTTTCCAAACTCCCGCTGTAAAAATTACCTGCAGTCTGGGAAAATGAAAAGCCTCCATCTCCTCTTTATTAGCTGGTGTCGTGTTGCTAGGCGACGAGCTCTCAATAGCTCTTGGCCCATATCTGCTACCAGGCTTTTAGGAGTCAGGCTTGTCTTGTAGGCCCCCAAGAGTCCTCAGCTCTGACTCCTGTCTTCTCTACCTTCTGTTCAGTTATTTTGGGGAAACTGACTGATTCTAAGATCTTGGCAGGATCTCTAACCTACAGTCCATTAGGGTCATGTCCCTTAGGGATCACAGCTGGGGAGAAAAAACATAACCTGATATCTGCCCCTTTGTTTGCAGCCTGGAAGAAAGAAAGCCTGCAGGTCATCATAGTGCGTTGTAGGCTGACCAAATGTTTTAGCACAAAGCTGTTGGAATCTCAAATGTGCCCATGAAACACAATGAGAGTTTATATAGGACAGGGATAGAAAGCACATTGGGTCAGAGAGTGGCAACTCCTGCCAACTCACAACCATTCTCTACTTTTTATTCCCAAGGGCATGAATAGAGCTGTCATCATTTTAGAGAATAAATTCAAGAAGCTCAGAAAGTGAGCACTTTTGCATTATCTGTACAGCACATACCACTAGGTAGGCACATAAATAAAAGTTAAATATTAATAAATGTCACTTTTCAAGACATGAAAGAGCAGAATAAGATCAGCTGCCAAGTAAAGTTGCCAGAAATATAGTCAGTGAATCGCAATAATATGTTTCATTTTTCACCATTAGTAGGAACAATAAAAAAAAGGTCTGAGACCTTCCCCTAGCACATCACAGGTTTGAGCATAAATTGGCCCAAATGAGAAATCCAGGAGAGAAATAACTGAATTTACATAATTTTTCTAATGAAAGCAAAAGCGGTATCAAGATGAAAGAAATTATGCTCATTATTCCAGTAAAATGCAGCCATTCACTGAGGTCTCCCAGTGTTCCAGGACTCTGTTTTTAATCCTGACAATAGCTAAGTAGCTAGGTAAGTAAACCCATTCTCACTTTAAAAACAAGGACATGGAGGCTCAGTTAAATATCTTGTCTTAGTTGGAGTTTTTCAATGGCAGAGGCAAGATTTGCACCTGGATCTCTTTTGGTTCATGCTTTTACTACCAATTGCAATCCTCTATCAGTGCCTCCTTAAGGATGAATCTTAGTGCTCAGGAAATTGTGGGGCCTTACAAATACAGTCTCCCAGGAGTCCTTGGTTAGGCTTTCCACAGTAAGTGCAAAATGGAGGCCATGGGGAGGACTAGGGAGGATGGGAGTAGGTGCATCAAAGGAATCTGAAACTTTCTTTGAAGACTTTCTGCTCTGTTTCTCAGATCTTATCTGGCATTGAAAATGTTAAATATACAAAATGATCGCTTCTGGGAGTGGATTCAGTGTGTGGTATTTTCCAGCTATGTCTTACTTGTACATCAAAGGGTAAACATTCCAAGCTAAATTATTCAGTGAGGATTTAGTATTCATCTATTGCTGCTGAATACTAATGAGAGAGTGAGAACATGGTTTTCATTTTCTGTTACCATAGAAGAGAAAGCTATTGGCAGAGTCACTGAGAAATGTCTTTCTTAGGTCGCTAACTTTTGAATATTGTGAACTGTCAAGCAAGAAGCAAATGTTGATGAAGTATCAATTGTATACAATCACCTCTAGGGATTGTGTGTGTTTGTGTTATCTGGTGTCTCCACAGTGTGCGGATGTGTGTGGCAGGGGGTGAATCTGGGGGTTCAGAACATGGGAATTCAAACAGGAGAATGACCTGTCACCAAATAAATAATATTTAGCTTAATAAATGACACATACTTAAAAAAAAAAATCCCTCAAGGTGATAAAGAATTAATAGTTCTTCAAGAGTGACAAGGTATTGATTATCCATTATCCCCTTGAGCCACTTCCACTCCCTTTACATGACTTCTTTGTATTAACGTTTAAATTTTTTGAAGTTACTCCATTAAAAAGAAAGTTCCTTCAACCTTGCATTATTATTCGCTTCCACCTTATGCCTCTCCTGTCCTTTATAGTTAAACTTAAACCAGTGCCTACCTCTGTCATCCAGTCTGGTCACATGCCCCATTGCTCCACTTATCTGCACCCTCTGAGATTGCCATTTACTTCAGATCACCAAATCCAGAGTCACTCCTAATTTTTCTCAACATCTCAGCATCTTTTCATCTTCTGTTACACTGTTCCACTTCTTACTTTGAAATACCATCTTTTTTTTTGCTCTCATCTTCACTTCGTTATTGACATCTCCTTCTAATTTTCTTGCTAGCTTCTTCCCTAATCAATTTTCAAATATTGGTATCAAAGGTAATTTAAAATTCAGTTAATGGTAACATAGAAGGTATGTTATAAATTAATAAAATGTTTAGAAGAACTAATTGTTTTTATAGACAAAGATAAGATCTTTACAAAATTTTAAATATTATTTAGCTTTAATTTATTTGGGCTGTTATTTTCAGCCCAAATAAAAGCATTTCTGGTAAGAAGTCAGGGAACAATAAACCAAATTTCACCAACAGGCTAAATTAGCAAACCACAAACAAGCATGGAATTGAACAAGCTTTTAAAATACTAAATCAAACTTTCTTCCACTCTTGTTTACATTTCTTATACTAAAAACTGATGAATGAGAATATGTGTAAACAAACTTATTTACGCTTAGAAACTTCTTCAGATTTAGTAGTGTTATGTATAAATAAGTAGATAATATTGTGAAATCCTCAAAAATTTCTTTTTTCTGTACTTTTTCCATTATATTTATTATTTTATTTCTTCTTATCATTTTCTTAATAGATAATATACAATGCAATGTAAGCTCCAGCTCAAACCCCCAACGCTGAATATAGCCTAAAGTTTTCTGTTTAGCTAATTATTAATAATAATTTCCACATGATTACTAAACATATTCACATACATTATCTTTGATCCACCCAAACATTTTATGTGGGAAGTAAAAGAACAATTACTGTAACTCTTATTTTTAAAAAATAATTTCTATTTGGAAAGTTTAAAGTATGTGTTCATGGTTGTACAGACTAGAGGTAAAGTAGATGGAATTGGAAAACAGCTACTTTGCCTTTAAATTCTATTCTCTTAAAATATACCACCCTGGCTTTCTTGTTAAAATTATTTTTTAGTAGAGATCATATCAATGCATGATCAAATTTAAGTTCAAAATGACTGGGAATAACATTTTATCAATTAGTTATGATGGAAAACATGTAGCAAGTTAGAAAAAATTAAAAACAGTTATAATTTTAACTGAACTAAAGCGGATGTGTTTGCCTGTGTCCATCAAAGACAAATGAGATGGGAACAGGAGTTTTCAGCAAAGTAAAGGTTTATCTAAGGAAAGGGCTCCAAGCCCGAAGACAAAGTGGAGCTAGTTCTCAAAGCCCTGGCTTTCGAGAGATGTGTAGGTTTCAGGTTATACTAGTAAAATCACAGGACACTGTGAATTCAGGGTTTGATGTCATGTTGGGAGCTGATTGGTCAGAGGTGAGGTAAGGGTGACAGATCATTTCTTCCGGTTTTAAGGACAGTTCTGAGGTCTTTATCAGGGTCCCTCTATCCAGTCTCACTGGAAAGTAGCCAGGGGCTTATTTCACCTCAGGGGTCAGGAACTGAAACATAACTTAGGCCAAGATATTTTCTTCAGCCTGCCAGAGGTCCAGACTTGTGACCATCAGTCAGATCTGTGCTACTGTCTTCCGGTGTCTTGGGGATTGCTGATTACCTGGGGGAAAGGCTAGGTCTCTGCAGGAGAGAGAGAGAGGGAGAGAGAGAGGATTTCTTGGGCTATGATTTAAAACGAAATTTAACCCAAGTCACAAGGACCCTCCGTTTCACAATCTAAGCAACATCCATAGATCCATTCTCAAATTCTATAACCAAGCAAATTCTGGTTGTCTTAGAAGTTCTGGGACTAAAAAGAGATGGAGATCTTTCTTTGTAAGATGGGTAAAGAACCAATGCAGTAACTTTGCTGAAATTATTAACAACAAAGTCTTCTAGCAGCAGAGGTTAGCAACCTCCTATGAAAAACTATTTTCTTCCCAAATATTTCATAGAATAGTTTGTAATTCTCCAGTTTTATGTATTTAAATGAAAGTTCCAAACGATTACAGTTTCACATAATTTTTCATGGTTCTTATTTGCTTTATGACCATTCTCAACTCAAAAGCATATAACGTAGAATTAAAAGCAAAGAATTTTAATATAGTAGTTTTAAATAAAATGCAGTTTCAAACCCTTTTTTAAACCCTTGTACTTCTTTAAATCAGGGGAGGTTGCAATTGGGAGCTGCAGAGAAGAGACTCAGCCAGTAAAGAACCTTAGGGTACACATACAGCTAAGTGTCAAATGTAAGGGCCTGAGCACTTCACCCAGGCAGGACCAGACACCACTTACAGTCTGCCACAAGCTCTGCTGCAGTGTTGCCTCTGTGACCCAGAAGAGCTCAAGGTGGAAAATGTGCAGAGACTCTAAGACTTTCTTTCTCAAATTCCAGCATAATAGTTTTAAAAGAAGGTTTAGATTCTCAAGCAAAGAGAGACATTAAATATTTATTATCAAGCACAAAAGAGAATCTCCAGAAATTCCATAGCTAAGATAAAAAGAGACAAGAGGAAAATTCTCAAGAATTGTAAATTTCTATGACTGGCCATCTTCCTGATTCTTTGAGTTGTACAAGGTTATGCTTGCTGCGTCATTTAAAACATAAAGGGTGGTCATCCATTTCAAGGATAAGACGGCATAGACCAAACAGGCAATAAGCCACAGGTGATAAATTTAAAACAATTTAAAAGATGGAATTAAATACATTTGCATACAATGGGTTGGTAAACCCCAAGACCTGAAATGAAAGCTCTGGAAAAGAAAAAGTTTTTCTGTCTTGAAAGCCCTTTCCATTATGAGCTGCTAACAGTAGGGGACATCGTGCTGTTCAGCTTAAGTTCTTAGCACCTGAAATATAATCAACACAGAAAAAAAAGTTATAACTAAGGAGAAAACATAGGTTTTGCTTATCCAGGAATAGAAAAATCTCAGTCTGTATTTGGCTGAGATTGTAGATTGCAGGTTTTTGAAAGCTTCCTTCAAAAATATATTAACACATTTCTATATTTTCATAACTGATGTCCAAAACATTTTACTGAATCATACAGGATGTCATGGAACAACAGTACAAAATTAGAAATTCATTTCTCATTACATTGGAAGATGAAAGGCAATAGAAATCAGAAAGAACAAAGGAATTTCGTGTGGAAGAATGGAGAAGGATGAGAAAAAAAAGAAGAAATAAAAAGTTAAAAATCATGGACTATAATTAAAGAATACATAAGAAAATCAGAACTCATGGATCATTAAGCAGCAATTGAAATAATAATATGACTTACTTTAGAAATTAAACTTAAACCAATTTTTAAAACTAGTTTTTCCTATAGTACACGTTGCTGGAATTATTGATGGGCTTTCACTCATTTATACTCAAAGCAGCACTGTCACCGTCCAATGCAGATGACTTCCAGTCACAGAATCCTGACCCCACCCCTGAACATCAGGCTCAGGTTTTCAACTCTCAAATGCCTCTACCAGAGAATCCCACAAGTATTTTTTAAACTTAACATAGCTACAGCTGACATATCAGCTGCTGCACCAAACCTCTCATGTCTTCTTCTTAGTAATAACATCAGTATTATTTCAGGCATGTAAGGCTAGAGAATCAGGATTGTCTTCATCTCCTGTTTTATTTTCACCTTCATTTAGTTAAGAAGTCCTCAAAGTTACGAATGCCTCTGCAAATTTCCTTTGGCCACTCCCACCTCTCATCCCCACTGCTGTCCTAGCGGATTATTCTTGACCTCATCCTTTTGCATCTGGACATGACCAGTCTTGAGACATACCCCAATCTTTAGAGGTTTACCCCTTTCCTAGCCCATGCTTCAGTGTCAAACACCTAATGTTTGTTCCTTGTACACACAGTGCACCTTTATGTGTCAGTGTCTTTGCTTTATCTTTTCTTTTGCCTGAAATATTCTTCCTGAACCAAGATTCTACTAGTATCTGAAGTTTTTTCTTGTTCTAACAGTACAATCTATATTTTGTCAGCTTTTTTGAACATTTTGATCAATGTTTCTCTTTAAGCATTTTTCCACTCTGGTTTATGTTAAACTTGCTTGTTAATATATCTATCTCTGCCAAAAAATTGTAAGTGATTTAAGAGAAGTGATGGTGTTTTTTTTATGGGAAAGTACTTGACTCATAGCAAGCATTCAAAAAGCATTGATTAGTTATAATTTTAACACCAAAATGATTTAAGATAAAGACAAAAGGAAATATAGTTTCTAATTAAAAAGTAAATTTTATTTGGCAAAAATAAAACATTCTAATGATGATTATAAAAATAAAATTAATTACATTGACATTGATTTAAAGTCTAAAAAATATACAAAATTATCTAATGAAAGACATGAGATTTTATGTAAAAGATATTTATCTTCAATAATCATAATGACTGACATTTATAAAATGTTTCCTAAGTGTCCTGCTTGCACATTAAATCATTTGATCTTTAAAACCACCCCATGTAACAGGTAATGAAACTAAGATATGGAGAAATTAATAATTTTACTTAAGATTAATTAATAATGGCCTAAAGATAGTAAGCAGCAATACAAGAGTCTCAGTAAAAAAGGGAACAACATTTAGATGTAGAAAACTCATATCATATTTTATTGATTTTTTTTTTCCCACTGAATTTATTAAAGTAATTGACATCACTATGGTTAAGAAGCCTATTATTGATTTCCATTGCCAGCTTACTCAATGGATTATTGATCTTTTAAAAATAAACACTAAATCATATGATACACTACATGTAAATTTAAAGAATAGTATCACACAGCTCATTTCAAAGTAAAAGTAAATTTGAAAGTTTTACAAAACATTATGATAATACAGCTACTTAAGGAAAAGTTTGATTCTGAATATTTTTCTACTCTTAGATGAATTTCCTGGAGGCCAAAACATGTTTTAGCAGTGTTTATTTGCATTTCTACCACTTCTCCTTCAAAGAGTCAAGTGCTATTGCTGGGAAAAAAATGATACCAAGAATTATGGTGAAGGGGGAATAATATTAAATGACTTCTTATCCAATGTTTACCACTAACCCACCTACAATTCTACATACGTTCTGTAGAATTATTCTGACTCAAGGCAAACATCTGTAGAACATTAGGCACAGTGGTTTTCAAAGAAGGCCCTGGGAGCTTTAACTCTTCCATCAGGCCATAATGAAGGCATGAATCATGTCCCAGTTTTTCAGCTAAAGGAATTATAATGAAGAGAGAGTAGCTTTATCCAGTTCTGAATACCATGGTTTCAGCATAATTTAATATCTAAGTCCTGGGAGAAAAGCGATGGGATAAAACTATATATACTTGCATAAGATTGTGATCCATGGCATAATGACTACCATCAAATGTGAACCCCAGTCAGCTTATCTTTTTTCAGGGACAAGACTCAGTTGAACAGATAATTGGACAGAATCTTAGCATTACTATGTTCAGATCCTCATTTATTCTCAGCTTTCTCCTTTCCACAAATTCCATTTTTTTCCCTCATTGCTCATGATTCCATCAAGAATAATAGTTTTTGTGGCTGAAAGAATTTTTTTCTAGAATGGAAATGGCTAAAATCTACTAAAATGTAATAAACAGAAGTATTCACATAGGCTTCACTTAAATTTTTATTGTACATTTCAGTAAGAGAATAATGTATCAATAAACATCAAAGATTTCCTTTGTGCATAGCACTGCCTCTTTGAACAGAAGGAGTTCAAGGACATGTAGAAACCAGCTCACCAGAATGCATTTGTACAGAGTTTTATCATTTATCAAATTCTTTCACACACATTTAGCTTTAGTTTTATAACAACCCATAAAAAAGAAAGCTACATGGCCATTGCTTGATTTTAAAGGGTTGCGGCAACTGAGGCTTAATTCGCTCTTGCCTTAGGTCTCAGAACTGGTGAGTGAAAGATGTAGGACTAGAACCCATGTCTTCTGAGGCAAGATTCAAGGACTGTATATAAGTCACACACACAAGCATGAACTCTAGAGAGAACAGGATGTGTTTATCAAAACACCAAGCTCAGGTCAGGGAAATACTGAGAAATATAGAGCTCAGAACTGAAGCAAGGTCAGTCAGAGTTGAATGATCATTATTTTAAAACTTATTTTGATAATGTGGTGGGTATTGTGATATTGTGGTTTATAATAACAAGTATAGATTTGGTCTTTGTTTTATTTCTGGCACAGAGCTCCTAAAACCCTTAGAATTTCCAAAGTTATGAGAGCAATAAATATGTACATTGTTTTGTTAATGAATGACTTTCAGAAAGGAAAAAACCTAAGGATGCGGGCTGGTTGCCAGTAGAGCCAACATGCAATTAAAGGTTGGAACTTTCAGCTCCACCCTCCAATCTCCAGAGAGGGGAGAAAGGTTGAAGGTTGAATCAATCACCAATGGCCAATGAGTTAATCAATCATCTCTATGTAATAAAACTCCGTAAAAACCCAAAGGACAGAGTTTGGAGAGCTGCTGGGTTAATGAACAGTGGATATTTAAAGAGAGTGGTGGGCTTGGAGAGAGCATGGAAGCTCTGCACTCCTTCCCACATACCTTGCCCTGGGCATCTCTTCCATCTGATTGTTCTTGTGTTGTATGTTTTCTTACTCTTAAATTTACCTATCTTATTCCATGCCTTCAGGCCAAGTATGTATGTATATGTGACTGCATACAATTTTATGTATATATTTATAAACATATCAGTATGAATATTTTATATACCACACATGACAGGAGAATTATTTAAAATTAATAACAGTTCTAGATCTTCTAAAGGAACTGGGAGCCAAGCACAAAACTTTGTCAAGTTTAGTAATAGTATGGGAGTGAAATTTAAAGAAGCCAAAAGAAAGGTAAATTTCTCTTCATGATTCAAGTCTCACACAAAAAAAGATTTGTGGAGGAGAGACTTATAAAAGGAAAAAGATGAAGCTGGTATGGCTAGAGAAACCAAGAGAAGAGGGTTAAAGTGACTGACATTGAAATAGAATTCAAGGGGAAAACAAGAGATTTCTCCTAAATGCCCCTTGGAGGTCCCAAGAAGAGTTCTGACAAACTTTTAAGATAGATATTTAAGGCAAATTGATACAGATGTAAATGAATTTTTATTAATAGAAAAATAGAAATATAATTTTTTATGTTTACTCGACTGGGTTAAAGGCTACCTGGATAATCGGTAGACATTATTTCTGGATACGTTGCCAAAAAAGATCAGCATTTGACTTGGTAGACTTAGTGAAGGAGAGCACTCTCACCAATGCATCAGGGACATCATTCAATGTGTTGTGGGCCTAAATAGAGCAAAAACGTGTAGGAAGGGTGAGTTTGCTCTCTTCTTGAGCTGGACATTGACCTTCTCCTGTCCTTGGACATCAACACTCATGCAGTGAGACTGAATTACCGTTGGCTTTCCTGTTTCTTCAGCTTTCAGATGGCAGGTTGTGGAACACTCAGCCTCTGTAATTGCAGGAACCAATCTTATAATCTCTGTCTCTCTCTGTCTCGTCTCTCTCTCATTCTCTGCACACACACACACACACACACACACACACACACACACACACACACACATCTATATATATCATAGATATATCTATAGCTGTAGCTAGCTCTGTCTGTCTTTATATCAGTGCAGGTTCCTATTCGTTCTATTCTCTGGAGAACCCTGACTAAAATAGGTGTGCTAATATTTGTTGATATTAGTAATAATTCATTGAACATGTACTATTTACCAGGTTCTTGGCTAGATAGTAAAGATATCTTTGGGCTCAATAACGTGAGCGCTATTTTACAGATGAGGAACTGAGGCTTAGGAAGGTTAGCTAACGTTCCCTATATTACATAGCTAATAACTGTGGGAACCAAGCTTGAACCCAGGTCTGTCTGAGTCCAGAACTAATGTTTGTAAGCAAAATGACATTCTATCTCAGCTAAACTGCATCATGTGTGATACAGTCTCTCATACTTGAGTCTGACTATTCACTTATAACTTTCTGGCAAAATTAAAGCTATTAGCCATTTGGACTTTAATTAAATTTTCTTAGTATGAGAGAAAGGGAATCTTGGTGATACTTCATAGACATCCATCAAGCCACTAAGCTTTTCCTTTTTTTTTTTTTTTTCTTTCAGAAATTGGAAACAAATTATTTTAGGGCTTATAATTTAGAGCCTCTGTTCAAAGTACCATCCCCTCCAACTGGCTTGAAAGTATTTCCAAATCATAGTATTTTGTCTTGAGCTAGGTATATACAGGTATATGTAGGAATATACAGGTGTATATCCAAACTGAGTACAGTTAAGGGTTTTATCATTTAAATGCCTAGACCTGTATGCTTGAAATAATAACAAAATAATCCTTTAGAATCATTACAGAATGTGTAAGTTAAAGCTAAGTGCATCATTACTACTGATAAATGTCAAAATTAATTTCATGAAAGGGTTCTATTTCTCAAATCACAGAACCAAGCTCTAATGCTCTGTGAATATGACAGCAAAATAGTAGATCTTACATCCACAACTGACTCATTTTGCCTTTATTATCACCATCATTCATTGAGATTATTGCTAGCTTTCCTGTGTTTAACCACTTTCACTTTACTTCTATTTCAATGATTCTCTAACTTGAATGCTAAAGCATTATCCTACAGATTTCTAGAAACAACCTTCAAATCTTCTGATTGTAGGTGTGGCATGGAGCTTGATAACCTTTTTAAAATACAAAGTTGGAACAATTCTCGTACCAGTTATCTCTGCCTCACACTTGGGAAGATAGTGCCTCATTTAATTATCAGAATAATTTCTCTTTATTTAGTGTTTTTGGTGAATGAAAATAGTTTTTTATTTATAAAAATTATTTGACAAGTATTTAGTGAAAATTTAACAATATAGAAAAATAGAAGAAAACTATTTTTTTACCTATTGATAATCGGTTAACTCTTTGGTAAACATCTTTCTGGAGCTTTCTTTTATTAATATGTGATGTGACTGTTTATATACTCTTCATTCATAATTCATTCCATATTCTACCATTTATACAGTTTGGAGTTGTTTCCAGTTTTATGTGTCAATTGCTTGTTTTTTAAAAAATTTTCTCTTTGTTTTTTAAATTAGATAATTTCTATTGATTTGTTTCAAGTTAATTCACCCCTTTTTCTGCTTTTACTACTGGTGCTTACACAATGTTGTTGGATACAATGTTCTATATTCATCCTTCAGTTTATCTGCTACTTATGTTGCTCAAATCAGAACACTTAAATACAAGATTTCTTTACTGATTTTAATTTGTTTGTCTTTTTAATCACTGAAAAATTTATACTAAACTGCTCTAGCATGATTGTGGATTTGTCAGTTTCATCTATATGTTTATCCATTATTTGTTTTCTATATTTTGAGGCTATCGTATTTAGGTACCTACAAATTATAAATTGTATGTCTTACAGAAATGGACCTTGATCATTGTTAATTGATCCTGCTAATGCTTTCTGTTTTTCATTGTATTTTATCTGATATTAATACAGATAAATCCGCTGTATTTTGTTTAGCGTTTGCATAGATATCTTACCCATTTCTTTAACTTCAATGTTTCTCTAGCCTCATATTTTATATGTCTCTTCTAAATGCAGTATAAGCTTGAATCATATAAAATTACAATTCCTTACAATTCCTGTGGTCAAAAATTATTAACTATTGATTTAACTTGTTATTTGTATTTTTAACTATACAATTAGATAATATTTGTCTTTTAACTGGAGCATTCAGTATTCTATTTATTGTAGTGCACACCATGTGGTTTTAAGTTATTCACCTATTTTGTGATTGCATTTATAATACTTTTTTTATTTCTTCTTTTACTTTTATTTTATTTTTAAATAAATGTTTAATATTTAAAGTTCTTTTCTCTCAGTTTGGAAGTTATATATGTAATTTCTGTTCTTTTATTTAACAGTATAGAAAGTCATACATGCATTTCTACATTATAAAGTTTAATGTTAATCAGAACTTATAGCCTACTGTCGAACAAATTTATTACAACAGTTCCCATTTACTTTCCTTTCAATTCATTGCTATTTAAATTTTTAGTTCTATTGTAAGAGCACTCAGATCATCATTTCACATATAGTTAATATGTAAATATGCCTATATATTTACCATCATTGTTTTCTTTCCTTAGATTTCTTTCCTTAGATATCCATCTGGGATAATTTTCTCCTACACAGAAAACTTTAAAATTTCTCTTGAAATTGTCTTTTCTTTTTCTCTCTTTTTTTTTCCCTTTGGCTTCTATTTTGGAAAATGTTTTCCTCAGTATGGAACTCAATGTTGTTGAGCACATTGAGCACACTGGGTGTTTTATTCCATTATCTTCTGGCTTTCTTTATGAGATACTACACTAGGAATTGGTTCTGTAAATGCTTATCATCTTGTTTTCATGCTTTAAAGTGTTTAATTTTTTTTTTGTTAGCTTCATAGCTGTCCTTTGTTGGAAGGTTGGTTATAATTATCTAGAACACCATTACTGAAAATAGCAATCTGTGCCTTTAATATTTTACTCTATATATATTTAAACATTTATATGGAAATTAGTCATGTGCTATTTACATACATAAAAATACCAAAATGACATGTAATAAAACTTTTAGGGCCTAAATTCTATTATGCATATATATTTTGGAACATTTATTAATCTGCAACTTATTTTTATCATAATTTTTAAATAAATAATAAATATAGAACATCTTGTAGGTGAATCTCTGAGTTCATGTTCAACTATTTCTTTAGGATACATTTCTAAAATTGGATTATGCCAAAGGATTTGTGCCATTTTAAAGCTCTTAGTATACATTGTTCATATCCACTAATTTAAATTACCAACAGTGGGAAAATTTCCCCATATTATCTGCAACATTGAGTATTAAAATATGCTATGTATGTAATAGTTTTTATAATTTTTGTGTTTTATGTCTCTCACAGGAAGGAAAATATATTCTTGAAATTTTAATGATTATATTTCTTTAAAAGAGTGAAAATGTACATAAGTATTTGCTTTAGGTCAAATTATAAGCTAGATGATTTCATGTCTGCTCAAATTATTTTATTGTGCTGGAATATTATTTTACAAAATGTTACTTGAAATAATAGAAAATTAAACAGAATGAAAAACAGAAAGAGTTTATTGGTTTGTATTAGTGTTACAATGAAAATGAAGTAATTATTTTTGAAGAGATTCTTTCTATAGGTATCCTGAAGCTTGTATACTGTGTTCTTGAAGAAAATTCTTAATAATTGCTACCATGTATAGCATGGTTAGTGTGTGTTACACACTTTGAATGACTTTTCTTATTACAAGGGAGAATGTCATACATATATAACTGCTGATGCCATGATCCATGAGATTTAGTACAATATGGCCCAAACAAGAACTTCAATCCTTACTAATCTATTTTGAAAACATTTTGGCAATCCAGTATGTAGTTTTAAGACTTTAAAATGTCTAGGTTCCTCTCACATTTTTAATACAAAAAAAACCCCTCATTTGTTCTTTCCAATAATCTAGTTCCTTAGATCATTTCTCTCCTCTTTGCCAGAGCTTCTCACATGCTATGCTTCTAGCACATCACATTTCCCTCTACCTGCACATCCCCCTAGGAAAAAGCAATTAGTCTTCTCCCTGACAGCTTTACTCAGGAGAATGCACTTGCACTCTTCTCTTTTAGAGGCCAGGAGAGGGAGATGAGATAAGCTGGCAATACCCATATGTTATTTTGCAGTTGGAAAGAGAAGAAAGGCTACGAACTACTTTTCCTCCAAAACACACACACACACACACACACACACACACACACACACACACACACACACACACACACACACACACATCACCACCACCACCATCACCACCACCACCACTAGCTTTGTCCAGTCATATATAGCAAAGGAGAAACTCCTTATCAGGGCTTTTCAAGACCCTAAAATTTAATGATCATGAAAGTGTGCTCTTTTTTCCTAAACTAAAAGTCATGTATAGTAATATGCACTTATACAAAATCAAGTTAGATGCTATTATTCACTTTATACAAGGGTACTTCCCATATTCCCTTTAAGTAGGTAACTCTACTGGTACAATTATAATGTAATTCCATATACTAAATAAATATATCCATGATTTTAGAAACACTGGCAATAACAAAATTGTGATGGAACTCTAAGAGAATAATTTATAAATATATGTATCATAGAGTCACGTCATACATTTGACTCAAAAACTGAGCCCTACAGAATTCCTATAGTTAAATGATCATCTTCCTTTCTGGAATTTAAAAATTTTCAAACATTGAATTTTTATCAAGTATTTGGATATATAAGAATATAGATGTCTATAGATCATATATTTGAATATAGAACCCCTAATACCACTGGTTATAGTTTATATTTAGAATCTTACCACAAGCTTTCTAATGATCAAATGCTCAATACAGTATTATTTCTTTTTTTCCTTTTAAGCTTCAAAAATTACCTGGATCTTTTTTTTTGAATTATGGTTGACATACAATATTATTTTTTATTACTTTCAGATGTATCACATAGTGGTTAGACATTTATATAATTTATGAAATGATCTTAGAATAGGTCTGGTACCCACCTGGCATCATACGTAGCTATTACAATATTATTGATTATATTCCCTATGCTCTACTTTATATCCCTGAGACTATTTTTTAACTACCAATTTACACTTCTTAATCCCATCCTCTTCTCACCCAACCCACCAACCCCACTCCCATCAGGCAACCATCAATTTGTTCTCCGTATCTATGAGGCTTTTTTTCTGTTTTGTTTGTTCATTTATATTGGTCTTTAGATTCCACATATAAGTGACATCATATGGTATTTGTCTTTCTCTGTCTGACTTATTTCACTTAGCATAAGATCCTCTGGGTCCATCCATGTTGTTACAAATAATAAGATTTCATATTTTTTATGGCCAAATAGTATTCCATTGTACATATATACCACTTATTCTTTATCTACTTATCTGGTGATGGGCATTTAAATTGCTTCCATATCTTGGCTATTGTAAATAATACTGCAGTGAATAAAGGGATACAAATATCTTTCTAAATTAATGCTTTGAATTTCTTCAGATAAATACCCAGAAGTGAAATTGCCGGGTCATATGGTAGTTCTATTTTTAATTTTTTGAGGAAGATCCACCAATTTGCAATCTTACTAACAGTGCATGAGGGTTCCCTCTTCTCCACATCCTTTCCAACACTTGTTGTGCCTGTGGGCAAGTGTGTCTGTGTATTGGCCCATTAAAAGGGCATCTAGATTTCCAGGAGCCCTTTGTCTTACCCTGATGGGATGAAATTACCACTGATCTGCACCACCAGTTATGGTGGGGACCCCTCTTGCCAGCACTAAGTCCCTGGGCTGGGGAGCCTGGTGTGGATCTGGGACACCTCGCTTCTCAGTGGAGACCTCGGTAGCTGAGATATCCTTCCTGATTCTCAGCTGCCACATGCAGGTGTAGGACTAGCTCATTTGGAGTCTCTGCCCCTCCTACCAGTCTCAAAATGGCCTCTTCTTTATATCTTTCATTATAGGAATTCCATTCAGCTATCTTTAAGTGGTTCTCTAGGTTGATTGTTTTGTAATTTAGTTATAATTTTGATATAGTCATGGGAGGAAGCAATCACAGTGATTACCTACTCTGCCATCTTGACTGGAACTAGGTAGTTCTCACAACATTTTTTCTTTAATGAAAGATTTTTGAAGTAAAATTTATTCAAATATTAGTTACAAATTTACCATCTAAAATTTGCTTTTAAAAATGTAATGTCTTGGAAACTTGGTATAATTGCTATATTTTCACTTAGTAGTAGCAGTTTAACATTTTATACTAAATTGTTTTGATAGTTTTTACTATAGGGTATAAACTAGATATCTATGATAAAGCTGGTTTTTCCATAGATATCTAGTTTATACTATATGGTAATAAAATTGAGCAACACAAGATGTTTAAAAATTAACTCCCAAGAGCTTAATTTTACCTGTCAGAGCAAAGTAAGAAAGAAAGAATCAAAATGATACAATGAAGGACACTAGAAAGAACTAGTTATATTTTTTCCAGTCTGGTCTTTCTCATTCCACACAAAGAAGAATGTTTTCATGGCTGCAAGATATTCTCCATATATCAAATTAAGAATTAAAATAACTTGCATTTATGTAACACTGTACAGTATAGAAATAATTCAGTACCTGGCATTGAGTAGATATTGGATTTTTAAAAGAAATATTGAATATTTGTTGAATATATGCTGTGTAGATGATTCCTTTATCTCTTTGAATCATCTTGTCAACTTCATGAAGTAGGCATGTATTTGCTTGTTTTACAAATAAATATATGTATGTCAGAGCTGAGATTTTAATTCAAATTATTGTACTCCAAACTTATATTCATTTCTCTCTCTCTCTCTCTCTCTCTCTCTCTCTCTCTCTCTCTCTCTCTCTCTCCCCCTCACTTTGGATATGGATATTTCATAAGATAATATGTGTAAACCACATTTTCAGCTTAAAATATCTATAACGTGGAGTTGTAGAGATTACGTTTCTCATTCATTTCAGTAAGTCATAACAAAACATGCATGGAACATTCTAACAGGTTATTAAAACGAGTTTAATAAAAGAATAATGTACAAGGGAGTGGACAGGATGCAGAGAAGTCAACTGGTGATGACTAAAAATCCAAGGAGCTAGCCACAGTGTGTAGGGAGCTATTGCCATCTCTTGCCTGAAGGGCAAAAGAGAAAACAGGTGATTCCATTCTTTCAGCCCCCACTGCCAAATAAAAAAGAATTGATTTGAATTTGAGGTTATATGAAAAAGATGGAGACTACAACTAGTTTCCTCTTGGGCAATAAGGTTGGAGACTTTCGTGCGTATTGGTTTAAAAAATGTTGAATTAGAGAAATATAACAGTACTGGGAACCTATGGAACAGTCTGTACTCCTACCATTTACCCAGATAAAAATTGCTAAGAGGGTATCTAAGCTTGAGTTGTCTTACTAATGTCATTAACAGGAGGACCACCACAGCAATGAGAGAATGTAAAAGGCACCCTAGAGTGGAAACCTGAGAAGAATTCTTTAAAAATTCATACTTGCAGCTCAGGTAAGAAGGCCAGCACTAAAATGCAGGTGTGCACATTTGGCTTTTCTCATAGTTCTTTTTCCTAGCTCCCTAGTGTAGGAAGTGAATGGTAAACCTAGATAGTGTTGGGCAGAATAGAAAAGAGAGAAGCAATGAAAGAACAAGACCCAGCCGTATACTGCTTCAGTGTAATTTCCTCAGGCCATTAAGTGAGCACAAGACAGAAAAAGAAGAACTTTGCTAATCTGGGAAGGAATCGAACATTGATCATTCTAGACTGAAACTGATTTTTTAATATCACAGAATGAATGAAAAATTGCAGAAACAATGTAAGAAAATTTTAAGAGTGCTGGAAAGAGTGGTTTAACACGGGATGATTGAAAGTAGCAATCGGAGAAAAAATAAAATTCCTGCATGCTCATATCCCACCAGGATAAAGCCAATTACCTACACAGGCACTGAGCACCATCATGTACGTGTCTGACGACGATACTGCAAAGAGTTAACTACAAATAACTTTCAGCCTTGTTAGCCTTATATTATCAATAAGCTCAGGTAAAAAAACTGACCACAAATCATTTCACAGGAACTGATATTTTACCATATATTATAATGTAATTATAATTTACTATGTACTATCAAATACATAAAGGCTATTCTAAAAAACATAAGTCTATCTTTATTTTACCTTCTTTGTGAATATTAAAATCACAAATTCAGGAGTATAAGTCCTAATTTTTTCCCAACTTCAAATTTTCACTTGTTTTCCCATTTTTCTCCTATATATTTTGAGTGAACATAGAAATAAGCATTTTTATTTTGGTTTTCTACAAGATTAAATTCTTTACTGTCTTTCCATTTCCAGCCCTTAAAAACTAAGCAAGAGAACAGAAATATATCTGCCAGCTTCTGTATCAAGTCACTAAGAATAGTTCAACAAAAAACTCTTAAAAATGACTCATCCTCCTTAAAAGTATATCTAATTTTTCCATTTGGAAGTTAGATTGACCTGTTTATCTTCAGCATCTGAGGATTAAAATTGCCTAATTTTCCACTGCATAGCTTTCAGCAGTGATATTGTAAGAATCAAGTCTGTACATCACTGTATATATAGCACCCTCACATTAAGATTTGTATGAATCTTTTTGAAAGAATTGATAGTTCAACATCCAACCTAAAATTTTTTAGGAATAAAAACAAGAACTTTTTAAAATACTATCTTCTTCCTCTTTTGCCCCCAGAAAAGTGAATTTTCCCCTAAGCTTTCACATCTCCAACTTTATTTTCTGTCTCCTTGACAACAGTTGACCCTTTTGGTCACCATTTCCTTGAAATCTTTATTTTTCTCTTAAAATATAATATTTCTACTTTCTCAGCTACAGTTTCACTTTTTGTCATCTCTTACCTTCTTCTTGATCTATACTGTGAGGCAATCAAAGCTCACTTTGACATTTTGTTCTCTTTCTATATATTCTCTATATTTACTCATTCTTGCAGTTTCAGCTATCACATATATTGGTAATTCTCAAAGTTTACAACTTATGTCTTAACATTTCATCCTTTCCCATTATCTGTGTCAGGAGGCATGTCTCATGGAGTCTATGACATCTGAAATGTAATTCAGTCTTAAACCCAGCCAAATGACCCTACTCTTTACCTGGAACTCTCAATCTACCCTTTGCCAATCAACTGTTGTCCCTGCCTCAGCTCATGCATTTGTATTTCCTCTCCCTTTCTCTAGAAACCTCCCAAGAGCAGGCCCTCTTCTCTTCATTGAGAAATATAGCCTTTAGCTCTATGCTAAGTCTCTAGATTCCCAGCCTGTCATTCTTTCCTGTACACAGCTGCCAGCATAATCTTTCTCAAATACTGCTTTCACCATGCCAGTCTCTTAGAAGCACTTTCTCTTACCAGTGACATCTCATCTAAATTCTCAGCCTTACCATTAACAGGGTCTAGAATCCCCATATTTTCTAACCAAACATGTGATTACTCTTCAACATATCACTGTTCTAGCTTCGTCGAATAAACCGTTACATCCCACATATATCTTAATCATCCCATTTATGTGTTTTTTTTCATAATCTCAAATTCCCTCCTTTGTCCTTGTAACTGGCCCATGCTTATCACTGGTCAAATACTAACTTTGGCCATATAATTACTGCAAGATTGTCAGTCTTAAGACTACAAAACTTCCTCTACTTCTCATCTATCCTATTTTTAGATTTTCCTTGAGGATCTCATGCTTAGCAGTCATCAGAAATAATAACGTCTATATGTTGCTAATAATTTCTTATTATTATTCAAATGAATTGTCAACCTAAACGTACACAAACTATGTACAATTTTATGTGAATAGACTAACACTTTAACTGCTTAATTTATTTATGAATCCAACAAACAGTTATTGAGCAGCTACCACATGTCAGTGACTATATTAGCAGCTAGGAATAAAAAGATATACTTTAAAAACCCTCTCCAAATAAAAAAGCACTCAATAGCTGAAAAAGTTCTAAAAAAATTATTTCCCCACCTCATGTAAGCAAGAATGAGTTAGTTCTGAAGTTTGATTATCCTTGGGTCATTTAAATATATACCCTTTACATCTAGAAGGCATTATCTGATAGTTGAAAGAGTTCATTTATTCAACAAATACTTGTTGAATACCTATGAAATTCTCGATCCATGAATGAATAAACTCCATAATAAGAATTGTTTAATTATTTTATTGTAGCCTCTGTCAGAGAAAATACATTTTACATTATTAAAAAGTATTGGCAAAGTACATAGAAACATGGACTGCTTGTTTTCAGAAGCATTAAAAATTACTTCTGTATTTATAACATATTAAATTAAAACCCTAAACCCATCTTATAATGACATCAAAGATCTAAGTATGTTATACTTTCAAAAGCAGACCAGAAATTTACTCAGTCCCCACTCTCTTATCATGAAATTCTCTAGAAACACATAGTGTCATTTCCTTAACTTCAAATACTCATATGCCAATATTTCTTTTGTACAGTTTAGCTATTTACATATTTAAACCATCAAAATTCTGACTATCACAGAAAGGATGCAAATGCTTTGGATACTAAAAAAAAATCTTAAGAACAAAATTTATCACATTTTCTCAGTAAGACCTTATGATTCAATGGTAGTGCATCTGACTCCACAATTTCTCAGCGGAGACAAAATAATTTGTATTTTGTTACAAATTAATAACTCTTCTAAATTTCTGGACTTTATAGTTTGTTTTTGTATAGATTTGCTGGTTTCTCTTACATTATTTTGTTATTAGTTTTGCCATGTGGTCTCACAGCAGCAATAGACATGGATAGGGCCAGTGATCTATCAACTTCACATTGACCTCAAAAGTTTCAGCCACATACCCATCTGCTGCCTGTTAGTGTGGTGTCTCATTTCTCTTATGTAATATATATGATGAGCAGTTTTTTTTCATCTCTTAATAGCTAGGTATTGGAAGAAGACAACGTAGCATTCATATAACCAGCACTGTCAGAGGGCAGTCTTGCTTTAGTGAACCTCTCCTCTGTTAGTGACCTTGTATCTGGCTGGGATCTTTCTAAGGTGTTTACTTTGATGTGAGTAGCAAATATGACAGATATTTCATAAACCATCTGTTCATAGGATTCATATTTCTAAAGTGTCAAGAAAGAATCCAGCTGCTTGTTTGCAATTATGAACAAATCACAAAATCAACGCCAATCCAGATTTTGGAGGGCCTGAAATTGTACACTATTGGGAGACCTTCCATAAAGAAATATAGAAATGCAAAGACAATATTAGGTACAGAGGTGGCTATATTTAGAATAAGAAAATAAACCACCAAAAATTACTGCAGATTCCTATTCTTATCTTTGGAGAACTCTTGAGCCATTAACCAGAGACACCAGTAGAGAAATGCTTCCTATTGTTTCCCATCCACCTAAAACTCACAATAACTTTCAAAAATCCTCAGCGCTCACTAGGCGAGAAACCCTGAAGCTTCACTTCATAAGCTGCATAAATTTACTTCTGCATAAACAGTTGGACAAACAAAACCTTAATACTCTTTTATCTTTTCAAAGAACCAGCTCTTAGTTTCATTGATCTTTTTTGTTGATTTTTTTAGTCTCTACTTCATTTATTTCCATTCTCATCTTTATTATTTACTTCATTCTACTCACTTTCAGTTTTGCTTGTTCTTGTTTCTAGTTCCTTTAGGTGTAAAGTTTTACTGTTTATTTGGAATTTTTTTTCTTGAGGTAGGCTGATGTTGCTATGAACTTCCCTCTTAGATGGTTTTTCTATCCTCTTTTTGGCTTTCTTCTATTAAGCTTCTGGCCTTTGCTGGGATCGTCATCTTTATTAAACAAGGCAATACTTAGGATTCAGAACATGGTACCCAGGGACTATTGAATACATGTTTCCACAAAGCTGGCACCATCTCCCCCATCAGGCAGAGGAAGTTGACATTACAACTATACAGCCCTCAGTTTCTCTCCCCTGGATTTGTTCTGTGTTTTCCAGACTAACATCAAGGATTTTAGTTCTGTTTATTTTCTTGAGCTTCTTCATGTCTACCATCAGTGTGCATTCAGGACCACATCCCTTTCATTCCTCAACAGGTCCATTGGTTCCCAAAAGCACAAGCAGTACAGCAGTCAAGCCAAAATATCCACTGAAGCCAAAAAGAAACACTTTCAAAAGATATTTCAGATGGTAAAGCAAAACAAAACAAAACTTCTCTAAACCCTCTAGAGAACCATGGACAGCTTATCAAATACCTCATTCTCACAAAAAGACTATATTGCCTCTCTCTTACATCTAAAAATTTACAAGATAGTTTATACCAAGTTTTTTTTTTCTGGTCATAAATAGCACACTTAAGCACACTACTCATTGGGTGATCATGAGTCCTCATGAGCTACTATTAATAATTCTAAGCTGCTATTGGAGATTATCTCATAAAAATAATGAAAATAAATTTTTCTTCAATACTTCATATCAGGCTTTTAAGAATACTAGCTGGGACAGAGAATGAGACTGGGAATTTGGCCCTGTTTGTCTATTTTTAGTTCCTGAAAGAAAGTGCCATTGACAGTTCACTTTAGAAAATTCTGTCGAAGCTCATTAAAAAACTGCTTCTGGGTTGTTATGATTTAAATAAATGGGGGTTGATCTGCTTTTTCTTTTAAGTAAAAGTTTAGTTTGCCTCAATTTTAACAATTCTAAAGCAAATTTAAAATAATACCCAGCTGTCTTTGTTAGAGGCCAAGCTGTAGAATTTGCAACAGTATTAAAGGAACTGTTTGATGAGTGAAAGATGAATTTCCCTCTTGGAGATATATCACTATTTTAGCAGCTAAATTTGTTTGAAAAACTAGCCTCCCAAGAGAATAATAGTCTGGTAGGTACATTCTGGTATGTTTTTGAATAGATAAACCTCTTATAAGTGTCTGTTAGTTAGTAGGAACTTATATATAATAACTGAAAATACATCTGTATTTATTATTTTCTTTGTACCAATTTTTAAATAGACTCCCTAAAGATAAAACTGTCTCATTTTTAATAGTGCATATATGATATAAATAATACTGTCTAAACATATATTATTTTTTGATAACTTAGAACTTTTTTGAAGATGAGCATTTTGGGATTCTACATTATTAATATATAGATATGGAAAGCACATTAATAAATCTGCCTTTGAGAAAATATCTCCATGATTTTCCTTTTGGGAACAAACCCTAAAATCAGTGATCTTCCAAGTATGATCCAAGGACTGATATAAAGAACCTTCTTACTACATAGACTCTTATTAAACCTCTTGATGATAATATGCATGTATTCCCTAAATGCCCTCTAATATTTGACCATATCTACTATTAGGAGGTGGAGTCCAGAATTGTGGGTGATATTTCTAGATATATAGGTTAGCATGTTGTTTAAGACAGGGGGAGAGTGAATTTGAAGAGTTGATCTCAAGGGCAATACCATAGGTCTTAGAAGTTTGAGAGTCTGAAAGTTTTGTTGATTTGAGTTCTGTTTGTTTTTTCTTCCCTTCTTAGAGATTGGGGGCAATATGTACAGTAAAGTTTCTAAGTGGCAGAACTTTGCAAAGCTTTTTTACAACATTCTTAGTAAAATGGGTACTCTCATTTCTAGAGAGACTGGAATTTCTAAGGTCGAGAACACAAAATTAAGTGGGTTTTTTTTTTTTGACATTTTTAGAACTTAGCTCTTCATTAAGAAAATGGTTTAAAAATCCTAAGAATAAGCGATGACTTGAACATATTCAAAATCTACTGAGCCAAGAAAACAGAATAGAGGACCAGAGAGACTCGGAATAAACCCACACATATGTGTTCAACTGCATGTTTTCCTGAAGACTTGGAAAGTCTTTAACAATGGCACTCGATTCAAATGAAGACACAGGCTTACAACCAATCAGGGGATTTTTATATTCTGAGGGAGGTTTAACCTTAAGAAGTAATTGAATTTGAGAAGGCATCTGGCTAAACAGAAGGGAAGGAGAGCAGATTATGGGGAGAAATGAAGTCAGAGGGAAATTGAGGAACATGGAATAGTAGGATAGAACCACTGAGGTGTTGTGTTTTAAAGGAAACTAAATGAGAGACAGTCTTATGTTTTCCACGGTTCGCTTTTGCCTTAGCCAGTTAATCTTTTAAGGAAGCATTTTTGGAATCTTAATTTCTTTTGGATAAATTTGCATGCCAATAAAAATGCAGACAAATGGACATTTCAGATTTTAGTCACTTTTTGTTCTAAGATGTCTCTCAAGTGAACAGTTTTAATAACATCAAATCTCTCTTTTTTTTTTACATATACCTGTTGGCCCTTTGTGTGTCTTGTTTAGAGTAATCTGTATTAAGTTTCTTTCTCACTTTCAAACTGAATTCTTTGCTATTTTGCTATTGAGTTGTAGAAGTTCCTTATATACTTTATCAGAGTATATGGTTTGCAAATATTTTTCCTCTTCTGTATATTGCCTTTTCATATTGGTGATGATTTCATTTGTTGTGTGGACACTCACTTGAATGTAATTCATTTGTCAGTTTTACCTTTTTTTGCCTTGCTTTTAATGTTATATCCAAGAAGTTATTGACAAAGCCAATGTCAAGAAGTTTTCTCTATGTTTTCTTTAGGAGTTTCATAGTTTCAGGTTTTATGTCTAAGTATTTAATCCATTTTGCTTTTTCTGTGTGTGTATAATGTAAAATAAGAGTTCTATTTAATTTTTCTGCATGTAGATATCCAGTTTTCCCAACCTCAGTTTTTGAAGAGACTATCCTTTTCTTACTGTGTATTTTTGGCATCTTTGTCAAAGATCAATTGACTATACATGCATGGTTTTATTTCTGGGCTCTCTATTCTGTTCTATCGGTTTATATAACTCTTAACATACTGCATTGTACACTTAAAAATTGGTTAAGAGGATAGATCTCATGTTAAATGTTCTACCACAGTAAAAATAATGCCAACTTCACAGGATTTCTGTTGGATTTAAAATGCAGTATAAATATATTTCCTGTCACTTTATATCTCTGCATTAAAATCTTGATATAAAAGGAAAATCCCCTCAAGTAATTTCTTTAATTCTAAATTATTCTTGGTGAAATTATGTCATTTAGTTACAGATATCAAATTATTATGTTGTATGCCTAAAATTTATATAATGTTATTAACTAAATGTTACCTTAATCAATTTAATTTTAAAAAGAAAATTACAAAAAAATTATGCCATTTGGGAAAGCAAGTACCTGAATTTAATTTATCGCATAAATACTTGAAAGAAGCAGGAACGTGGCCCAGAGGGGAACAGAGTTGGGTTTAGACAGAGAAGGACCCATAAGAATAGAGGAACAGGTAGTTATAAGAGTTGCTTGTGTTCTTTGTATCTTCGTGCCCCAAAATAAAGGCTAGAGGGCCTCCAACTGCAAACCTGACTAATTTAAAGTTTTTAAAAAGTGAAAAGTGGTAGAAGAGTTCTCTTTCAGAATCAGACTCACTGAGAAAAGAAGACTAAGAAAATTTCCCATGAAGTTTTGCTATATGACTTGTCACCTGGAGCAAATTTTGTTCAAAGGAAGCCAGCCAGAGTAGAAACCTTTTGAATTTTGCAGAGCTGTTAGAGGAACATACTATGGGGCCTATGCTTATCCTCGTCCCTATAAATTTTACATTTAAAGGTGTACAACCCCCCCCCCCCCAAATGACAAGGACAGAGACAAATTTAGTGGTGTCAGCAATTATTCTGAGCTCCTGGACCTGATTTTCAATGTGTAGATCAGAGGCTTCTCCACACTAGCAGGGTGTATGAGAATTCAACTCGATTCTGAAACACTACCCAGAAGTAGTATCAGCTTCCACAGATTAAGACTCAGTTCCACAAGACAGACCTCCACTTCAGATGCCAATCACAAACCCAGGTTATTACCTGTGCTTCTGACTCATCAGCTACAAATGAGAGAAAATGATGACCCCTTCTAACTCAGGGTGCCAATTGAAAATTCAAGCAGTTACCCATATTCTGAAGAACTGGCTATAAATTAGAGGTTCCCACAAACCCCTCCTTGGATTTGATGAATTTTCTAGAGCAGCTCACAGAACTCAGGAAACCCATTTACTCATTAGATTGCTGGCTTATTACAAAGGATCTTAAAGGACGAGTTGACGGCTAGGTGAAGAGATACATAGGGTGACAAGAAACAAAGGAGCTTCTTGTCCTTCTGTCCTCAAGGAGTGTGGGGCCAAGAAATGTAACACTCGAAAGAGTTCTGGTTCCACAACCTGGAAGTTCTTTGAAACCCCTTCTTTTGAATTTTTATGAAAACTTTATTCCATAGGTATGATCAATTAAATCAACGACCATTGGTTGATTAAGTCACCTCATTCCCATAAGTTACCAGAAATCACCTCATTAACCTAGCGGTCATAAACCTAGCTGTCGTGGAAAGAGGCTAGTTATAAATGATGAGACACCTATTTCTACTTTATGGCTCTAAAGTGTTTTAAGGGACTGAGGACAAGAGACCAAGTGTAACAAAAGATAATCTCATTGCTCTTATTGCTTAGGAAGTTACAAGGGGTTTGGGAGCTATGAATCAGGAACCATGGACAAAGACTAAATATATGTGAAAAATATACTTGGTCACCTAAATGACTAAATATACATTTTGTATAAAACACAATTTTATAATTTACTCACAACTTTGAATGCTTAACATCCAGTAAGACAAGTCACTAAAGCATTAGATATACAATAAACAAACAACAAGGTTATTTTCAAGAGGCAGCCAAACAAAGACATGGGGAGAAATCCCAAATTAACCTTTCCCATGTAGAAATCTGGGCAGCTTTTTGAGGATTTAGGAGAAACAGGTATGTGGAAGTGCTACTGGGGTGTTTTTATTCGAAGATTTTGGAACTTGGCCGTTTATGGTAAGGGGCTTCAGCACAGGATCTTCCTTGAAAATGGAGCCTTCCCTTCTTAAAGGGTCAGATGTTCGGGTTCTGGTTATGCTGCAGTCCCTTAGTCCCATGGTGTGAGAGGAGCAGAGCTTTTGTTCCAAGTGCAGCTAGAGGTCAAATTTCTCCCTTCTGCCCATGCATTGGCTGCATGGTGTGTGGTTTTGATCCATTGTCACTGAAAAGCAACTCTGTATCTTGTTAGAAACAGGATATAACCATTTTAAGTTGGCTTTGCTGTTATAATATTGCAATATTAAGGCAATTTTTCAGCAAGAATAGGTTTATATGTCTGATTATATAATCAAAGAGTTTCTTTAAATGGCTTATTATTCCTAGAGATAAAATAAAGTCAGTATTTGGGGAGCTGAGGAAAGAAAATAAAAAAGATAGAAATAGAAGGTTGGACCTAGTGCAATACTATTCACTGAGTTGGAAAAGCAAGGAGTCTCAGGATTGCTGTGTTTCCAGATTGAGGGTCTTGAACTACAGGCAGATGAAGTTTTGATCAGATCTCAACAGGCCTCCAAGATTGCCAAAGACTGCTTCACTATAAATATTACCAAAATAATTTGTCGATGAGAGAACACTGAATTTATTCCTCCTGAGATAAAGGAGAACACTATTTCAGCAGGATTTTGGTAGCCTTTCTAAGATGGGGGTGGGGGAGTGGGCAGTAAATTTGGGAGGTTTATAAGATTTTGAGACTAATTTAAGACAGTCTTTCAATGAAGAGAACTTTATTGAGAATGTGTTGGATCATGACATAATAAATTAGAACTGAGGAACACAACAAGGTGAGGTTTTCTAGAGAAAAGTTTCAAAGAGTCTTGAAGAGTAAGTAGTTTGATTCTATCTATAGAAAGTTAGATAGTCTGATGTTCATTTAATTTTTATTCAGGTAGCTCTTGGAGCAAACAATGAAGCTCTTTGCAATTTACATCTTCTTGGACAAGAGTTTCCTAAAATAATAAAGTCAGGGTGATAAAAATAGTGGAATAGTAACATTGTGTTAGTGAAGACAGCTGAATAATAAAGACATGTTAATGTAGATGATAAGATGTGTGGGTGTAGAAGTTTTCAGTTCTCTCTTCTGTTTTCCTCCCACAGAAGAATCTGTTTTCTAGTCTTCAAGAGCTCTTAAGAGTGTGAGGGTATTTTGTTTATTAATAACTAACAGCTGTTATTAGGAACCCATAGAGATCACCATCTCTTGTCTGAAACTCTACAATAGCTTCTTAATTGGGCTCTCTCCTTCCACTTTTGTTCTACTCCAGGCTACTCTCCACACAGCAGCTGGACCAAAACTTTGAAAAAGTAAATTGAAACACTGCAATGTCTTCCCACTACTGTTACATTAAAAATGAAATTTTTACCAAGACCTGTAAGGCCAGCTGGTGCCATAGTTAGAACCCCACCTGGAACACATGCTTAGAGGCCCCAGCTTGGACCTTTCTGCAACTGCACAACCAGTTGCTCTCACACACTCACCACCAAGATAAGGATTCTCAAAAACACTGAAATGTGCACAAACTGGAGTCTATAATTCACTTATAAAACATGCCCTAGTTCTCCAGAGGCCCAGGAATCCATGCTCAAGTATCTGTAAGCCTGCTTCCAGGGTTGTGATCTTTTCTTCTATACGATCCATCTCTCTAAGGACAGGCATTGCTGCAGAAGTGTGCACCCTAGACTCAAGTGGTAGCCAAGAAGTTGTTTGCAGGAGTGAAAGTCAAGCTTGGGCATAATGGTCTGAGAGCCCACAAATATGTAGAATCTCTCAAAATACAGAATGGAGTGAAGGTGAAAAGGGAAGGGGGCAGACCAAGGACCAACGGCCAATTCTTTGTTCATCAACCTGGAATCATGAGTGCAAGAATTTTACATTTAAACTTGGTCATCTGGGTGTTATAATGGTTAAAGAAGGAAGATAAACATATTTTCTTTAAGAGTATGTATTTATAACTTCTAAATATTCAGACATATTGTACATGGACCTTCATTTGCTTTTGCCCCTGGTCCCAAATATACTTTGTGCCAGTGGCCACCTAGTTGGTGCATCTCCACCGCTCTTTCCTTCACCCTGCTCCTGTGAGCTATCTTTCTGTTACTGAGTCACAACTGGCATGTTTCTGTCTTAGAGCTTTTGTAAGTTCTTCTGCCTGGAATGCTCTTCCCCAGATAAGTGAAAGTGCTGGTCCCAGACATGGTGTCCTCAAGTACAGCCTCCTCAGAAAGGTCATCCTCCTTCACCACATCAAACATCTCTCCATTGTCTTCTGTGCCCTTATGCTTCTCCTCTTCCTAGCACTTTTCTAACATACACCACATGGCCTTTTATTAATAGCTATTTGTTGATTGTTGGTGTTCCCTCCATTAGAATTAAGTTCCACAGAGGCAGGGAGTTTTATCTATTTTATTTTATCTGTTTTATTTACTGATATAAAGCCTGTCCTAGTTCACTTTTTAACAAGTACTTGGCGTTTCTCTCTCTCTCTCTCTCTCTCTCTCTCTCTCTCTCTCTCACACACACACACACACACACACACACCTTTCACCATCACCACCACTACATAAAATAGTAGTGAATGAATAAATTAATTGATAATTTGCTCAAGATATTAACTTTAGTTAAGCAGAATTAGTAAATTGCCATAAAAGTGTTTCATCTTTCAGTAATTAATAGATAAATTATTTAGTTGATTTCAAAGTATATTTGTTGGCAACAATATGAAGAATTTGACATTTTTATAGTGATGTTTATTTTTGATTCATTTAAAAATCCTTCAAACTGACAGTGTAGCTTCTACAGAGATAAAAAGAGACTGGTTAATGAGAGGAGAAACCATTTGCATGAACTAGCATCTTAAGTATTTTTATCACTGAACATATATTATGTGGATAAAATGAAGCCATAAAAAGTAAGGAGGAGAAACAGTCTCTACCGGATATAATACATTATTTAAAATACAGGTCATTATATCTACATCTACATCTATCTATCATCTATCTATCATCTATCTATATCTATATCTATGTCTGGGAAACTAAGAGTTATGGTCTTTGTCAGTTTTGCATTTTCTATTATTTTAAATCTAATGTAAGGTGCATTTTATATGAACATAAACTTTGAAATGTACTAATATATTTAAAATTTGAAGGCATAACATGATATTTATAATATTTATAATACTATGTGTTTATAATACTTATAATAATGTTCCCAATACTCATTATATTCAGAATATGCATACAAACAATTGAGATGGTTTAGATATTTGGGACAGTACTTTAAAGTTTAAAGGAAATATGGAAGTTGAACTAAATAATAACATGAAATATCCAACTTTTTAAAAATCCTTTCTGATAATTTATTGCAGATGACATGAAGCTGCCTTTGGTTTTCAAGTAGTGTTTTTTAGCATCATGATAAAACATTTTTTCTTTTTAACATTTATTCTTTGTGTTCAGTGAATAATGAGTACTTAATAAATATTTCTTGAATAAATAAATGAACTTGACTAAATTGATCAGGATTCAAAAAAAGAGACAAATATAGAAAAACAGAGCAGGAGACAAACAGTGAAAACTACAGTAGACAACACAGAAATGACTGATTCATTTGCTAAAACAATAGAAAAAGATGAAGGAACATACATCAAAATACGTAAAGTCAAGAGCTGGAAGCTGAGATTACACATTTATTTTTTCCAAAATTGTGTTCTAAATTGATCAATACCAAATCATTTTCTTGACTTGCTAACGTTTTTACTACTCAGTTCAATAGTATAATTGCCTAATGAGGTGGTGACTTTAATTCATGTAGGTTACAACTTTGTACATATTATAACTTGGCACAATTTTATCACAGCTTCCCTATCACTGCCTTGTTCCACAGTCAGTCACTATCTTTACCTCTTTCACAGGAGAAACACTCTTAAACCAAGTCTCAACTTGCTTCAAGACTGCAAAAATATTCTTTATGTGTTGTAGTATATCAAATGCTGAGGTATGTGCCTTGAGGATTTATTGTCCAACTCCAGATAAGTTTAGACTTGCATCAGGCATTCAAAGGAAGAAATCATCCTCATTTTTTTTTTTTTTTTTACATCAATCGGCATGCTGATTGTATCTCCCCTGAACTGTGACTCATCAGTCATGAGAACAGGAACAGTTGCTCCGTTCTGGACAAATAATTCAAAATACCCATCCTTATCCATCAGGAATTCTGCCCCAAAGTACTGTCACTGTAAATACAAGATGTTTGTAACGAGAAAGTATGGGGCCTGTGAGAATAACCTTCTTCAGTCAGGGAAGTTTTAAGATGGACCCACTGCTTTCAAAATACCAGCAACTTCTGCCCCACCCATTCGGTTCTAAATGCATTAAAAATCCCTTTGGAAAAATGAACAAACTACCACATGACTAGAAATTATAAAACCTGGCATTTTTCCTTTTTCCCCTCTACCCAGTAAATGGGGACTATGTCTGTCTTATTTACAATGTACCTGGCATTCAGTAAATATTTCTTTTTAGAAATAATTAAAAACAAGAATGAACAAAAGTCTTCACTAGCAGTTTTCCCCTAATAGCAAGAAGCATTATCAGACTTATGTATAGCAAATATATATTCTCTAACTGGTAGCAATGAATTGAGAAGCAACAACATGGAACTTGCTAAATTTCTTTGTACGTAGGCAGCCTGGGCTTTTCATTTGCATTCCAAGAGAGCACTTTTCTATGCCATAAAACCTCAGAAAGAAGAGTCACACAACCAGTGTGTCCATGAACCAACAGAGATCCCCTAACGCTCTACCTATAAAGTGACAGTCAGCATTTGGGGGTTGGGAGAAGGAAGTTACTATGTTCTCTTATTTCACACTGTAATTGATTTCTGAATAGCTGGCTTCAGATGCCATCTCACTATAAATATTTTATATACCCATATTAAAACAAATGTCTGAAGTTTCCCTCACAACTTCATCTAGGACAGCCTAAGCTTTGGAAGGCTTCAGTTGTCAATCATCCCATTGCTTTTGGTCAGCACTTTCCCCAAAGTGTAATCTCTGGGGTGCTAGTCCCAGCAGATCTTACTTAGAAGGAGGAGGAGAAGAAATTTTTTCTTAGAGCATGGCAATGTACGTATTTAAGGTTATGAGAATTCTTTCAGTTAAAAGAACTTTCATTTTGTTAAGACCAGCCCAAATTTCCCACCCAAATTTATTTAATCTGGAATTTTAAAAAAATCAAATAGTATAAACTTATTGTAGGTCACTTTTAAGGAAGAAACACTAGCACAGACTGCTCTAAAACGTTCCATATCTCCAAAATCTATCTCGTTAAACCTCATGACAATTAGGGTTCTGTTGATATTTTTTAAAAATGCTTGCTTTAGGAGTGTAAAACTATTTTGTTTAATCCGAATGTTTGCCATATGTCCTAGGAGTCTTAAGCTATCTCCCTATGGGCCAACTGGAAATCTTAACAGTACCCTAGCCATATTATTGAACAAATGTTCAATACCTAGGATGCACTATAAAATTATAATTTAATGTGACCCCCAATACATGAAAACACCATCAAATAAAGGACAAGAATTTCTGGGAATTTCCTGGGAAACCCAGGGAAATGCAAACAAGCTTCACTTCCTTCTCGGGAGAAATGACGTGAATGTCCAATCAAAGTGTGTTTGGAGATAAAGGAAATTGTAGAAGAGGCCTCGAGTTGCACATGTGGACACAGCCAATAAGCTGCCTTTATTAAGTGCCCACCAGTGAATGAATCTATATTTCAGGCTCCTGAGGAAACCACTATATAAACCAGTTTATAATTTTCTTTCCCCCATCATTGCAGCTGGTCATTACTGAAAACGATGATCTCAGAGTCGGCTGTTCCTGCCAGAGAGCTTGCACACAGAGAGATGCCTTTGTGAAGCCAACCATAGAAACCTGCATAAAATTGGCCTTCTTTTCTTAATAGAACCACATGAACAAAGATGAGTTTGTTGCTGACTCAGAGCTGAAAGCTTTGTTTTGTAAAACCCTCTGAATGTATTGCACTCTGCCAAAGGAGAAGGGCTCCTTCTTCCAAAAAAAAAAAAAGAAAAAAAGAAAAAAAATGAGGAAGAACAGTAAGCGGAAACCAGACAACAAATCGAAGTGCACACCCTTTGGTGGATGTTTGTGACTAAAATGGCTTGAACCTCTCTCTCTCTCTATCTCTCTCTCTCTCTCTCTCTCTCTCTCTCTGTCTCTCTCTCACACACACACACACACTCTCTCTCCCTCCCTCTTTCTCTCTCTCTTATTTTATTTTTTTTTTTTTTGTGAACACTGGTCACATTTCACAAGCTGAATAAAAATGAGAGGAAAAGGAACTTTAATTAATGGGATGCCTTTTGATTTGCAGAGCAAAACTGCCAGAGCAGATGTAGCAGCAAAGAGGATTAGATTGTCCCTTCTATGATGCACTGAAATTTCTTTTTTTCCCCTGTAGTGACCCCATTGAAGAGAGGCTGTCTTTAGTGTCTAAGATTCAGCACTGCAAAGAAACTGTTGTCCATGGGTACAATGGGCCACTCTCACAAGACCAGACAGAATATGTGAGGCGAGAACTAATATCCCTTTAAATCTTGGCAAGACAGTTTCAGTTTTACTATTTTTAAAAAAGATGAAATAAAAGAGAAATTTGTGATGTATTCCGAGTTAATAAAATATACATGAAAGTGAACCTTTAAACATTCATGACTACCATCCATCATTTTGAAAACTCAGACTGAATCAAGGACTCACTGCTAATTTGCCTTTGCTTTAATTTAATCAATCTAGGGTATTTTGAAGGTTTTTGTTTGTTTTGATTTGGTTTTTGATTATTATTGAGCTCCTCCTATAAAAAGATGAGGCTGCCTCCGCTAAAAGAAAATGATTACCACAATGTTAACTTTAGTTGCCATCAGAGAAACTAAAATGATCTGTAAATCATCTAGATAGCAAATGGTGTGCTTACGTGAGTCTTAAGTGAGAGGAAGAACAATGTGTTGCTGTATTATTCTTATGTATATTTGTGGGAGAAAAACAGGAATTAAAGAAGTGCATTTGTTTTTAATATCTGGTTCCAGGTCATTTTGTATATCTTCAGTTCTGGGGAAAAGGTAGAAGGGCAGAATGCTACTCAGCTGGGGTCTGATTCCCCTGAAAATAGCTGTGGGTCTCTGTATGGCTCAGGTTGTAGAAAAACATGATTGCTGGCACCAAGGCAGATTCACTTATTCAAGAGAAAAGTGAGGTCAATTTGTTGAGAAAGTGAAAGAAATAATCCTCATTCCCCACTAAGGTTTCTTAGTGATGAGTTGCAAATCTGCCCCAGGGTAGGAAAAGTATTTATTCAAATACTCTGGGGTCAGTCTATCTCCTTTACAGCCATGAGGCTTTGTCTTCTGACAACAACTAAATATGCAGTTCACACAGATGCACAACCACACAACCACAAAAATAAGCCTACATCTCCCTCCATTTTAATAGCAGAACTATTTGTTATCAGTTACCACTTCTTAAGACAGAATTAACACTCATGTGAAAAGAACTGTCGCATTCCTGTCTTAGGGAATTTTCCAAGTAACATCTAATTCTACTGATACCAGTGCAGGCGGATCAAACAGCTGATTAAGGGTGAGCCACATGCTTCTCCTCATTCCTGAGTGACAGCGACCAGCGTTTTCATTCTGATAGGAGAAAGTTCTCAGGATTCCTTTATCATGTCCTAAATAAGTATGCAATGCTTCACTGGATTTGTCTTTTTCTCATCTAGAATCGGCACCAACATAAAGTGTTATCAGAGCACGGCCACCTCAGGCTCAGTCTAATCATAATCATTAAACATTTTTATACAGAAAGCACAAATCCACAAAAGACTGGTGAGACCCTGAACACCTAACAGACCAGATGATGGTGCTCTAGGAGATCCTTGAAAAGCAATGCCAACACCAACTAAGTTCAAATGAATTTTAGACACATTGACAACGGCCCAGATCTGACCAATCTTTGCTTTAGCATACTAGCCTAATGAAATTCGAATGGCCTTTAAAGTGTCATTGTTCTCTTTGCTTCTACCAGAGTTATACAGAAACATTGTGCACAAATTCCCTGATGTTAAGAAATATGTGAAAGAAATTTAGACTGTTTTGTACTCCTCTTGGTTTCATCCTCAGTGGAGCCAGAAGACAGCTGGGAATCTTCCTTCGCTTAACTATTTGATGTGTATAATTAAAGCCTTTTCTGAACTCCCCTAAGTCCTCTCATTTCAGTGCCAAACCACCCCAGTTTCTCTGACCCTTTCTCAATGATCTTATTTTCCAGACCTCTAATCATCTTGTGCCTGAACACTAGCTCTCCTCTGAATTCTTTATTCTTCCCCAAATCTTGCTGTCATTTTCTGGAAGTCTGATTCATAAATGCATCTGTGCCTCTCTTCCAGTCTATCAAGACCTCTAATTCATATCTTCATTTCTTCAGTTGAGCAAATAAGTACTTATTGAGAAAATACTGCCTCCACTATGAAAGACGCTGTTGGGAAAAATAAAGACCTTGAAAGTAAAAATCTAGTGTTCAAGAAGTTTGCAATTCACCAGCAGATACAGATAGGTACCCCATAGCCCTTGACTTGAACAGAATGAAGTAGCTGCTCTAACAGAGGTGCAAGAACTATATCTTGAAAAGGCAAGAGACGAGTAATGCTAGCAGACTAAGGGACAGAGGGATAGAGTTCAGAGAAACACTGTGGACAGGTGGCATTTGAGCTTGTGTTGGAAAAGGAGCAAGATTTTAGTTACGTAATGAATGATCCCTAAAGGTGGGTCAAGTTCAGCCTTCTAACATGACTAGGTGTTACGCAACACCCTTTTTGTAATTATAATTTCTCAGCAGAATGACTGGCCGAAGCTTGCACTTTGCCTGGGTGCAAATGGGCCTTTAACACTGTCAGTTCACAGGTGATATCTCCCTGGGTCCTATGGCTAAGAATGTGACTATATTGATATTCTTCTTGAACTCCCTCCTTTCCCATAAATGAAAGGAGGTTTGGTAGATCAACCTGTTCAGGAATTTCAGAAAGGTGACATAAAAACAAGCTGAATGTTCAGAGAACTTAAATGTCCAGTGAGAACACTGTACAGTCATTGAAAAATTGAAAAGGGTGATTAAAATCCTACCCATCTGTTTACTTCTTCTCAGGCATCCTATTCCTCAGCCAGATTTCCCAAGTGGGCATTCAAACAGTGAGACTGAAACAAATTTCCCATGATTCATCTCTTTCTGATGTCCACTGTTAATTTCATCACTGTGAAGGACCTCCTGCTCTTCTCTAACCCTCAACTGATTTTTTAAAAATCAAACCTGTTAATTTTTCTGAGATCTGGCTGCAAATGACATGTTTGCTGTTGTATCCATCTCAAACCAAATCTAAGCGGAAATATCAGTAGCTCTACTGTGCTCTCAGTGACCTTTGCACACATGGTGGTCTTTTAACCAGTCTTTACTTAACCAACTTGCAGCAGCCTGCTGAACTTACCAACAAGTTACTCTCATTCCCTCCAAAAGCACATGAACTGTAGCCCACTGCCTGCCCAAAGCTCCTGGCTAGTAATCACTCTCCAGGGTACCTGCATTTGCTGCCTCTGCCAGTGAGTTATATGCTTACCTAGAGGCAGTTTATTTTTTCCCAAACTCCTTTACTCCATTGGTATTTAATACTTTTATTATTTATAGTATGTAGGCCAGTAAAATATGAACGAATGAAAACTAAGTTACCTTGTAGGCAATACTCTAAGAAAAATTTCTATTGAGTTAGATGTGGGTTAGACAATAATAAAACATTAAGGAAAAATATATAGAAATAACAGGATTCTGTAAGCATCATTGCAAACTTGTTGATTTCCCAAGTGTCTTTAAGTTCTCATTCTACTTTTAAAAAGTTGTCATTACTAGGAATTTCCCAAAATGTCTTATAGGTATGGTTTACAGAAAAAACAGGATGTTGGGACTTCAATCAGTAGACCTACACTTAAAGGAATTACATAGAATATTAAAAGATTGACAGGTAAATGCATATTTATATGGGTAAGTTAAAGTTGCATATGTATCAATCATGTGATAGTCTACTTAAATTCATTTTTTTTTTTTTGACAACCAATCTTCTTCAGTTTGAACCTAATCGGTAAGAGGGTTTTTGCTGTATCTCAATTAAGGTACTTATTGTGATGATCAGCCAATATTTCTGTGTCTGGCTCCCTACCTGAGGGAGGAGACTAAGCCTTATTCATTGCTGTAGCCTCAATGCCCAGTAGAGTAACTGACACACCTTGTTCCACAATGTTTTCTGAACAAAAAAAATTTTAGATTATCGGAGTTGATTTTCATAACAATTGGTAAAGTAGCTCATGTAGACATTATACTCATTGTAGAGATAAGGAAACTACATATCAGAGGTTGAGTGATGGCCCAGGAGCAAGAGTTGGAGATGAAAAGAACATAGCCTCCTGACTCCTGGCCAGAAATCTAAAGAGCATGTGGAACAAGTAAATTTGATGAAGAGAGTTCGCTTTGATGATTTTCCAGAGGAGGCTGGATCTTCTCTCTCTACACAACGAGACCCCATTCAGTGGCCTTTTCCTTTTCTAATCAGAGTCTAATGATGGCATATGTTTGTTAGCTCTCTTGGTCACAAAGTCTACATAAGATGAGCTCACTGGGCATGATGTCATAGCCCAGGAAAGTTAGATTCTACGAATCACTATTATTGCCCCCAGTCTGCAAAAGCCAAAAGGAAAATCAGCCCCTTGATGGACATCTCAGAAATCATCAGAGAAATTATGCAAGCTTTACTTTACTCATTCTACCCGTGCCTTCACTTAAGAAAATAAGGAGCATGGAAAAAAACAATCATAGTTAAGGAAGTTGAAGAGTCTCCTGAAATAAGAAGTAAATTGGAGTCTTCGGTTGGCAAGCATCTGAGGAAATGTTAGCGTTGAGGAAATCAAGAGAGTTTACTGAATCATTGAGGAGGTCCCTTAGTGGCTGAACAACCCGAGTCTGAGTCTGAGTCAAAAGGAAGGGAAATGAAGGTTGTCTTAGGCTGAAGTGAGAAGAAATTGGCACTGCTCTCTCTGCTGCATGCCTACCTCCTGATCAGAACCTGGAATTTTTATGTTCTGTTCTTCCTATCAAAGACCAATCTGCTATTAATCATTTACGTGTCATGTGAATATTTATAGAATTAGAAATGATAAGGGGAAACCACTCGGGGCTTCTTTTTAAGGGTTCCTGGGTTCTCACAATAAACTGCTCTTCATTTACATGTCAGATATCTGAGCTCCCCTGGTGGAAGAGATGCAATGCAATATTGATCAGGAGACTAACCCCTGCTAATGTGTCAGCTAGCTAATATGGAATTCTAGTGTTTGGAGAATAAAAATCCTCATTTATTTAAGAGATGTGTATCTCTAGGTGATTATGGCAGGAATTTCAGATGAAGTAAATACGAAAAAAAATTGTATTCAGGCTAGTCTTTTGAGGGCCCTCAAATTACACACAAAAAGCTGTCTCATCTGTTTCTTTATAGAACCAGTCCTGCTGAAAATATGCTCAGAAAGCAGAGTGTTCCAGTAACCTTGGTAATGACATGTGAGCACCCTGCCCATAGACTCTCTATGACTCACCAGGAAGTGCCATTTGGACAATTTTAGCTGAGGAAAAGTATCCAGCTCCCAGCCCAACTCTTGCACAGCCTTTCCTTTGCCAATAGCTGTAGAACTGGATTTAGAAGACATGTGCCTCTAAATATTATGTAACTGGCTGTAACAGCTTTTTTTATATAAATGGTGGTAGAAACGCTAAACACCAGGGCAGCTATGATGCTAGACATAGAAATTCAAACACTCTCTCTTCCAAGCCTACTCTGGCCCCATTTATAGCAAGACATCTGTTACAAGGATGTAGTAAAAGAATAAGCATAGAAATATTTTTGAGGAAGAAACATAGTTCATAGAAAGTTTAAAAGCACTGGATCCTGAAGGCATAGGTCTTTGTTTAGGAGAACTGGTACTTTTTAGGGGCTGACTTTGTCATATGAATAGATTAGAAATCATATAGGGTACTGAGGAAAATTTAGGAAGAAACAGAACACGGGAAAATAATTTTGAGTCAGTGAGTAAGTGAGGGTATGAAAATTTAAAAGGGAGGCCAGGGAAGTCCTTGAAGAGGTGACATGTAGGCAGAGTCTGGAATAAAGTGAGAGAACACATCTTCCTGATCACACTCTCCCAAAGAGGTGCATCTTTGACAACACCAGTAAGACTACAGTGACAGGTTATTAGAGGAAGCGATGCAAAATACATAATTGAAGGAAAAGTGGTCACTTAGCAAGTCATAAAAGGATGGTAAGAGAGAGAATTTTATATGTGATGACACCCTCTCTCATCTATAGCAGCCTGCCCCATTCCCAGCATTAGGACATGCTTCCAGGTGAGGTTTCCGTGTCACTCTGATGTTGCTGACACCCAGTTTTTCAAGTGCTTTTCCCAAGAGCTGATCCCAGGCAGCCTTAGTCTTTCATCATCAGACCCAGTCTTGGGAGCTCTTGATTGGTGGGAAGTGGCCACCGTTTTTCTCTTTGTGCATGTAGGCATGGCAGTCAGGACCTTAGTACACCTGTCATATCTCCTAAGGCTGGTTCCAATAGACTATTCTCAGTGGAACCCAGTAAAAGTTCATGTTGTTGGTCGTTTCCTCTTTAGTAGTTCAGCAATTATTCATTTCATGCTAAGTGCTTGAATGAGCATCCTCCTGGAGTCACTACGCACTGCTCTGATGTCATGGGATTTATGTTTAAGGATACTTTTTCATTTTGTGAATGCTTGTCTCGAATGACATTATATACTCTGTCTCTATCAGTGAGTACTGTTTTACTAGCCTTTAAGATAAAATTATTATGAATAAATAAACTATTTTTCTGGAATTGCAACATTTAGAAAAACATCCAGGAGTGCATTTAGATGAGTGACCTATGAATGATTTTTATCAGGTGACTTCAGGCACAGTCAAGTAGAAAATTTCAAAGGAGGAACCTATATGTTTTCTGGAACTCTTCAGGACTCATTGAGTCTAAAACACATTGGTTTGCTTCTTTGAAGTTTTTAGCTTATGAAAGCTAGGCACAGGATTTTATCACCTTTAACAAATTTATATCCTTACGAGATGTAAACTATGAAGTTTCATGTGATCCTTTTCCCCCATAGAATGCATTTTCTTCCTGCTCATTCAATAATATTTAGAAGATCTATGATTCATTTTAGTGTTTGATCAAGTACTGTAAAAAGTTCTTTAGTTTGATACAAAATCATGTTAGCTAACATGTACTGAGTGTGCCATATGCTGCGTGCTCTATATCAGTGGTCCCCAAACTTTTGGGCACCAGGGACTGGTGTGCCTATGAGAATCTAACGCCTGGTGATCTGAGGTGAAGCTGAGAAAATGATGCCAGTGCTGGGAAGTGGCTGCAAATATAGATGAAGCTCACTCACCCACCACTCACCTCCTGCTGTGCAGCCCAGTTCCTAACAGACCAGACACATACTGGTTCATGGCCCTGGTGTTGAGGACCCCTGCTCTACATGAGTATTTTATTTAATCTTCACAACAACCCTAAGGGGTACATATGATTATCATCACTCTTATTTTATAAATAAAAAAACTGAGGCTTAGGGAGTTTATATTAACCACTTGAATTTGCACGGCTGGAAAGTGTAGTCGCTAGTTTTTTGAACCTAAGCATTACAGCACCATACTCACATATAAGTGCCATGCCATTCATACTGCCTCCCTTTAGATTGTCTCCTAATTAGATTCTGAATCTCTAGAACTTTAACACAAATACAGTGTGTGATATCCAGCACATTAACCTCCTCATGTTTTCATACTTTCTCCTATGCCAGAAGGTCATTGTGAGCTCAGTGGTCTCTGATTTATAGCAGGCATGTTTGTCCAATTATATGTCACCTCTACAATTTTGACCTGATAAGTTTTTTTTCTCTAAAACTTCTACCTTCACATTATTTATGGAGAAGTTATTCTTTCTTCAATATCACTAATAAGGTTATTGCTCAAAGTCTTAATATCTAGGTCTGTGACTAACTCAAGGGTCAGAGGTAGTTTCTACAGGATTTCCTATATCAGTGCTATTCAAAGTGTAGTTTGCACACCAGCTTACTGTCTGTGAACTGTTTTGTTACTAGTATATGATGGAAGAAAGTGATCATGTCAGAATGTAAATCAACTATATCACTGTCTTAGTTTGCTGCTATGGTAAAATACTGTAGATTGGATGGCTCCCAGACAACAGAAATCTACTTCTCACAGTTCTGGAGGCTGAAAGTCCAAGATTAAGATCTAGAAGATTCAGTGTCTGGTTCTCAGATTTATTCTCAGATTTATCCTGGAAAAGACCAAAACTTTTTTTGAACTGAAATCTACAGAATCTCCATATATAAACTATATAAACGTATAGTTTCTTAAATGGAGTGAGATCAGGGGGACTGAAAACTTCTGCTCCCTCAACCATCATCCCCAGGTACCTTCCTAGAGCCCTAGGATACTTTGCAACACATTTTGAAAATGATTGTTACAGTCACCAATTTCTGTAGTGTTGTTTATAGATTATGGCTATCTGGAATCATTTTCATTCTAATTTTAAGTAAAGAATGGACCATGGAAATGCTCATCTATCTCCATGCTTACAACTTTAGGGTTCAATTGCAGAAGTGACCATGTACTGTGATAAAAAGCTTAACAATGTTTGAAACATGAAACTTCATGAGGCAAACTTCCTACATAATCCCAGCAAGCACTGACACTTCTCCATTCTATAATATGCTCCAGTCATAGTTCAAGTGGTTCTTCTCCTCATATACTAACAAACAAGTTCTAAAAACAAAATTTAGCTAATAGTGGTATATCAAATCAACAGTGCTATTTACTCTTTCTAGAATATGTTCCAGAGTTTTGACCCAAAAATGTGTTACAAGTCTAGGGCTTACCAATTTTGCCGTAGGTTTCTCTTCTATCTACAGAAAGAAATAATTTTTCTTAAAAGTTATGTTGAGCTTAGGTGTCATTTTTCTATGTATTCTTCCCAAGATATTAATTTCTCCCTGGGTCTCAAATGTCATGGAAGATGCACAGATAACATTTGAACTGATGTCCCTCCAGAACGCCTTACTCACTACACAACAGTATCTATATCAGTTTGTAGAAGACTTTCATATTTGCCAATTATCATTGCAGTTTATTTATTTTTTTAAATTTTATTAAATGTATTGCAGCAATATTTGTTAATAAAATTATATAGATTTCAAGTATATAATTCTACAATACATCATCTGTATATTGCATTGCATATTCATCAGTTTATCAATATCCCTGATAGTCCCGTTTTTTCTCTCAAAACACAAAACTCACAATAGCTTTGATTTTTCTTATTGCATATCTCATTTAGTTTCTAAATGACACCATTATACAAGTAGTTGATGTTGGCTTGCATGTTGTTTTTCACAGAAAGCATTAAAAGAATGTATGAGTGTTATTATTGTTGTTTGTGTGGATTGTTTGTATAAAGGATGAAGAGAAGACATAAACCTTACCTTATTTGACACTTTTTCTAGAATTTTGATTAAGAAGTTGTACTGAACTCTGAATTTTCAAAACTTGTGGTAAGTTAGACAGGTTTCATCAAATAGACTATAAACTCCTTGGAGATAGACACCATGGCTCATGTTTGTTTGGAGTTGCTAACAGTGCCCTTTATAGTACTTTGGGAATTAAAACAAATCAAGTTTAGAGGGTTAAATTAAGCCACAGAGCAGTTCCTACATTGTTCTTAAATCTTATGAATGTCTTTCTGTAATTCATTAAGTTTAGTCCCAACAACTACTTACTGTATGGTCTTATAATTAAGTGATAAACATAGAGAAAATCACCACTGTTTACATAGTTTTTCCACTCCTTTGGTGGACTACTGACATAAGAACTTAAAAAGAATAATTGGAGGCCTTCCAGGAGTAGGTGTAGAATGGAGCAAGAAAATATATTGCAAATTTAAAGATCTTAAGTGAGTTAATACCTGATAGGGGTGGTCAACATTCCTTCCTTGTCCCAAATAAGTTCCTATTACCCATAGGACTTTTTTAAAATAAATTTTGTTGCACTGAATATAATTCTGTCAAATAAAGATTGAAATGTACTTTCTTAAAAATGTGAATGCCAGTTACAGGATACCACTAATTAACAACAAGCTTACGAATTGGAAATTGGGAATTTTAGTTATAGGCAGGCAAAAGTAAAGAGCAGGGGATGGGGGCTGGATAGGTAGTAGCTAATTTTGAAAAGGAAAAAAGAAGGGCATCCAAGCAAGTTTTATTTTAGCTCTCCCAGGAGTTTTTCTGAGTTAACAAATGGCAAAAAAAAAAAAAAATAAATAAATAAATAAAATATGATCCTCATTTATGCATTCATTTGTTTATTTAGTCATTCATTCTTTTAGTTAAAAAATCGATCTACATTTATGAAGTATCTTCTCTGGCCCAGACGTACTATGAGGCACCTAACACTATGCCACCATATTTTCTTTCTCAACCTCCTTTCCTTTTCTCCACCTATTTTGTACTAAAATATTTGCTACTGTGTGGACCCCTCAGATTTTAAGTCAATCTACTTTAGCTGTGGTTTAAGCTAATGGTGAATATGTTTTTTAATTAAAAGTCAGATAAGCTGACTTTCACTTACAACAAATAGGGATGAAAAAATTGTCAATTCTTAAAAAATCTTGAAGCACACCAACTTATAGCTTGGAAAAAATGGTAAAAACATAACTTGGTAAAATTATGCTATCCAAAATTAAAGCACATCTTCATTTCATAGGTCTGGTTTGCAACTGTACCCAGTGGCTTTCTAGTTATAATTGAGGTTTATGGTAATACTACCCATTTCCATTTTAATTTCTTGCGTTCTAAGCATTTATTTGGAGATTCACATTATCAGTAATAGTATGATTGTTCTAAGACCATTACAAAGTCCTAAGTGTGGTGGTGCCAGTGCTGTGTTATGCATCAATGATATATGAACAAGCAAAGCAAAATGAGAAATGTTGCTGATAATAAATGAATGTCAAAAAATAAGTTGTATTGATTCACATACAGTTATAGAATATATTGATTTATCTTAAATTCCTTGTTTGAAGCCTGGGTTCAAAGACATAATTTTATGTTTTAGTAAGCCTGCGCTTCTCAAACCAAAAAATAGCAAACATTTTATAAATGCATGGTAATTTTAATAGATTGAGAATTCTTATTATTGATTTTCTCTTCATTTGATCTAGATTCTACAACTTGGTATTTCAGTTACATGTATTCCTTCAGCACCAGGGAGCTGGCTGCTGTCTAAGCAAGCCTGCACGTGTCTATGAAACTCAGTCACACTAAGGTGTAAATAATTAGTACCAGCTCAGTCTCAACTCTGTTAAAGGGGTGAAGACAGAAGGCCATAAAGCATCTATAGAGGAGAAGGAAGAGACAATTGAAATTTCTGACCTTTTAAATCCTATTGCAAGCTTACATTCTCCATCTCTCCCAGAATAAGGTGTTAAACCAGATGAAACAAGAGAATACAGAGGAAAAAGACTTCTGCAGGCTACACCAAATCTGGATAGGCTAAGATCTATAGACATTATAGATCTGAAGGAGAGAAGATTCTATCTTCCTAGGATTTTTATCTAATTAAGCAAATCAATTCTTGTACTCTGTAGCCTGAAGCCAAAGCTGATTTCTCCCCAAGCCTTGTGCTGTCCTGCAAAATCCAGGCCCCACTGTCTTGAATTTCCAAAACCGAAATGAAAGAAATTATACTATTTAGCTCTCAATAAAGGCCCTAATGATCCTTAAGACTTCACAGGGTTAGCCTAAAATGAAAGAGAGAAAGCTCTGAAGGTATATTTTTCATTCATTTTTTTAAGTAAGTGCCCGTATGTGAAAATGTGATCCATGCCCTTACCAAAGCCAGCATACACATATGTAAGATTATTTCTGCTTCAACTCCGGAATCCCATACTGTCATCTTTTTCACTTCTCTCCAGAGGTCTCATCTCTCCCTGAAAAACCAATATTCAGTGTATTATTTATCTACCACAGAAGACTGAGGACGATTTCTGAATCCTACAGAGAGAGGGGATGAGAAGGAGGATGTGGAGGATACAGGACCAAGATCCCATGTAAAGGAGTAACATGCTCTAACACATGCATTTTAGTTGTGGTCAATGTTTCCAAACATGGGTCCCAAATGTTGCATTAGACAGAGCCAAACAGGTAGAATTCATTTTTTCTCTGCCTGAGCTAACAGTGAGAAGAGCTAGACAGAGAAAATGCAAAGAGAATAGAAAAAAAATTACCATTTTTAATACCAGTAAGGCTGATCATAGAGAATGGATACTGTCAGCAGCCACACAGGCTTTGCCATACTGAATCACTGACTTAAATGGATTTATACATACAATACTAGGTCTTGCTGGGAATCATCAGAAATGATAGAGTCCTCCAGACAACTGTGAGTCCACTTAGAGAAAGACTCTCCACCTAATCTTAATCATCACTGAAGAAGAAGTGACTGTGCAGAAATGACAACGATGTTGGATAGAGGCTAAGTTATTTCCATACACAGTGGTATGGAAACAACAATATAAGGACGATTGTTACCAAGTAACAGTAAGGTACGGGCATGAAAAGTTCCACCCCTGTTTAAGAAAAGGTATTTCGAAAGTTTAGGGCAAAAACCTACTGTTGTATGTGATAATAGAGACAATTTGGAATGGTCTAGAGGGAAAGAATCTTACCTATGTAATCACTTTAAAATGCTCTGAAATTTTCAAAAGGGTGGCAACTAAAGAAACTTTTGAAAAGTGACTAGGAAAAACCATGGGATGTGTTTTATATGAAATCTTTGTCCTGTACCACTCCCATCTTCCCTCTCATCCCTTCTGTATGTAGGATCCAGAAGTCTACCTCAGTCTTATGTGGTATGGAAATGATACACTGAACACTGGTTTCTCAGCATCCACATGGCCAAGAGTAAACCACAAGATTAGTGAGAAGCTGAATGAATAAAAGTTGTATAAATCAGGAAGACAAAAGTCCTTACTGAACAAGGTGAGCCCCAAAATTTCTAAACATAATAGAACTTTAGCAACGTGTTGCAATGAAAAAGAATGAGAAATAGTCTCAGGGAATATGATGTGATGTGCACAAAAGACAAAGGCAACTGACTCAACATGACTCTTGGGAAAGTCATTTTATCTCTTTGCCAATCGTTTCCTATTTTCTGAACAAGTGAAAAGGTATTAGAAACCAAGGTCTCATCTAACTTAATTTTCTTTTCAATATTCATAAAGTAGAAAGATTTTCAAGCTAGGAAAGAGACTATATATATCAAACAGTTTTAATGATAATGATAACAGTGAGAAATAGTAGGTTGAGTTAATAAATGGAAAGGCTGCTAAAGTACACTAAAAGCAAGGCATGTCACACTGACTTTATTGACATAAAGTTTCTTGACTTCAGTGAAGTGTGTATGAATCCTCCAAAAATATAATTTCAGATAAAATATTTGAAGAGTAGGGAGGAAAATGAGGGTAGAATCAAGTATGAACGATAGTAACAGTATATGTCTTTATTATTCTAACTGTGTGACCTTGTAAACATCACTAAATTTTTCTGGGTCTGTTTCCTAACTGGTTGAAAAAATAAGCACTTGGTCTATTTAATTCTGACCTGATTCCTTTGAATTCTAAAATTTAAAGATTCTAAAGTTCTAGTGATTTGTTATGAGCATGTAAGAGGACTTTAGTAGACTGCAATGAAACCTTGTTTTGGTTTTGTACTGTTTGGATTTTTATCAGAGACTTGGATGAAGACAGTGAAAGTCTGTTTATGGCATTCATGGATGACACAGACCCAGAGTGGGTAACTAAAAAGACATGGTACAGAAATGGGATTTTTAAAAAGTCTTAAAGATTAAAGCTTATAGATTGCTTTTATACTTAAATGAGGATACCTAGTTTAGCAGCAGTTTATACATGTGAGAAATCAAGACTGACCTGAAATTTAGTATGAAACTAAGTGTAATATGAATGTGTGTGTGTGTCAGAGAGAGAATTGCACTTATTGACAATATGTATCAAGAACCTTAAAAACGTGTATACCTTAGCCACAAATTTCCACTTTTAATAGTTCATTCTAAGGAGGAGGCAATGAAAACTATGTCCCTAAGTATTAGCTACACAAATATTTATTGCTGAGCTATTGATAATTACTTAAAAATTTTTAAACAAAATATTCAATAATAAGGAAAGGGTATGGTTAAATAAATTGTGACAGTCATTTCAATTGATTCTTATAAAACCAAAAAAATATATAATGATATATATTTATATAAAAAAATAAGCACGAGACACTGTTAGAATTTTTTAAAATAGACTTACAAAACAATGCACCTAATATGAACTCATTTTTGGTAAATAAAAATGTATATGTAACAGGTTATCTCAGAATTCCGGATAGATGTATATGGGACACCTTTTCAGGTAGAGACTGTCAATACCCCATTAATTTGTGTTTTACCATGGGACACATGGTAAATAGTTATAGTAAATATTTGTTGTTGGGTTTGAGCAATTCAGTGTCTATTTCCCAAACTATTGGTAAGAGTGATATAATTCCTTCTGGGGCCAGACCTAGGCCATGTTCTTGCAGTTGGAATGTGACCCAGCCTAAGTTAATTAGTGCCTTTTATTCCCCTAAGCTAATGATCAATTCAGGAATTGTCAAGGGACTGATTTGAGCCTAATAGTAACTTTCTGATTGAAGCTGGGAGAGCAGCTTTTTCCCCCTGAATGTGAACCTGGAAAGATTTCTGAAAGTGGAAACAAGGTAGTAGAGCTCAGATGTGCAGAGAGAATCCAGGTCTTGAGGCTGTCATTTGAGTCCCTGTATACAGTTCTACTTGTAAGCAGTGTATCTCACCCTCCAGAATTTTTAGCTTTTCCACCTAATGAATTTCTATTTGGTTTGCCCATCTGAATGAGGCTTTCAGGGTTCAACTATAGGTTTGAACTTAGTATCAAGAAGACTGATATGCCTTAAGATGAACCCCACTCACTAGATGAGAAAGAGAGTCAGTCGTTGGAACTCCAACAAGTTGGACATTCTCCATTAGGGGGTGGCACAGAAATATCAAGGTGGCCTTCAGAGCCCATTTCTCTAGCAGCTTTCCCCGGAATGGAGGCAAAGGGCAGTGGTAAGACCTGAATCAAGAAAGTGATCAGAGGAAAAATTCAAGGTCAGTGTCTCCTGGAAGAGTGACTGGGTTTCATATTGGCATTAATCGAAGTGGCAGATGAAGTTTTGTGTCAGACATGCAGGTTCTCTGTGCAATGGCAATGAGTACAGCTAGTTTTACCCTAGAAACACTTTCTCACAGCTTGAGCATGACCATATGACTGTGAAAGCCATACGGGTAGCATATGATATAGAGGAAACACACTGAAAGCTCTAGAGAAGAGTGGCAGTTGTGTCAAACCCTGATGGAGACAGAGCAACTGCCAAGGGACCCTAGGGAAAGGTTGCAGATAGTTTCTTCAAAGCCAGGAAATTAAATGACAGAAGCAAGCAGCACCCATTGAACTCTGAGCAGCAAGTCAATGCAGACAGTGGCAGCAGCCTAGATCTGGCAGGAAGATTAAGATCTAAGACTTGGGGCAAAGTAGAAGGAAAGGCACAAATACAACTGATGGACAGAGAAGAGGTAGTTCTAAGTGTCACCCAAGAATCTCAATATTATAGAAAGGAGTGGAAACCCCAGTCCTGCAGTCATGCAGCTGCTGGACATAGAAGCAAACAAATTTATGAGTTAAGTGACAAAGTGACCATCCCATATCTAAAAACTGGATCAGGGGTGTGAAAAGCTTATCATTTTGTCTTTTTTAAAATTTATCTCTATTTCCTAATTTTTATATAATGAAAATAAATTGCTTTTGTAACCAAAAATAAAAGGTTTTTTTTCCCCCAGAAAATGACAGCATAGTGCCAGCCCCAGAGAGAATTATATCACTCTTACCCAATAGAATGGGAAATGGATGCTGAATGCTCAAACCTAAAAATTTTTACTACAAAACAAACAAATAAACAAACAAAACACAGTCTTTGCTTGCATTAATAGAAAGATAATATCCTGATCTGAGGAATTTTACCAATGGAAATAATAGTGACACTTCGACCTTTGCTGATAAGTCTACTTTTCTGCACCCAGTACTAAAACCACACGTTAAGAGCAACGTTGATAAATTAGAGGGAGAGTGGGAGCAGGTAAAAGGACTTGACACCACCTTCTAAAAAGTGGCTGTTGGAAGAACTGAAATGTCTTGCCTGGACAAGAGACTTCTGAGTGTAGAGAAGAGGAGCTGTACCTCTTACAACCTAGGTGCTTACTTCATTTGTGAATAATTGATAATTAAATGAACGGCATCTCCCTAACTAGATTAAAAACTTCTCATGAGAGGAAACTATGAATCCTATTCTTTCTATCCCTTCCTAGCCTGTTACTATGCTTTGCATGTAGTGACTGCTCAGTAAATATTTAGTGGTTGACATATTCCATTTGTAGGTCCCACTGTCGTTCTAGGTAAATAGCTAAAAGCATATCCCAGGAGCAGGGAAATAGATAAAGAATTCTTTTTTATCTGTCTTTTCTTCTGGCTCATCCTTCCCTCTGCCCCCTGGACTACTAAAGAACTTCACTTTCTTGTCACCAATGGCCTTCACCTCCAATCCACTAGATCCATCCACGGCTTTTCATGTTGGTATTTCCCAGTATCTCGCACTGTTCTATAACTGAGATTAAACTCTAAAATTCCAGTTGCATTGTCAAACTTTCTAAATAAATGACCTGTAACCTAACATGACCAGGACAAATTTCATCATCTTGTCATCCACACTTTTTCATCATTTGGTTCCCCATATTTCTGGTAGCAGTAGCCCATGGACTATTAACTAATAATTAAAAACTTCAAGTCATCACTCTCCCAAATTCAAATGTTCCTCCTTCACCATATTTCATACTCTTGTGATTTACTTTTTTGGACTTAACAATAGTGTTTTAACTCAATCCCTTACTTCCCTTTTCACACTGCAACAAACCTTTCCTACTGCTCTCTGATTAGTCTCCCCAGTACCTCTCTCTGATCGGGGTACTAGCTCCCTTTTTGAATAAATAGAATTGAAATCCTCTACTTTTGTTATACAAAACTTTAGATAAACTGGTCCTAATCTGTCTTTTCCAGCATGATTTCCAAGAACTTTCATAAATCAACCTTCTGCTTCAAACAATTTGTTCTACCCAAATATCTTTGATACTTCTCAGCCCTTCAACCTTTCTTTTGCTCTTCGATTTTCATATCCGACCTAACCACCAATCCTGCCTTGTAGCCTGCTTTAATCTCCCCTCTTCTGCATCAAAAAGTGAAATTTTCCTCTGTCAGACTTCTATAGCACTTTCTCTCTTTTTCCTCTTCTCATTCCTCATATTTTTGTAGAAATGTATAATTTTGGTGCATTTTTCATAACAAAGTACATAATATAGTGTGACATTACATTATACATCTTTGTATCCATCATTTATCCAAAGAATTGAAATATTTATTGAGTACCTCATATGTGCTAGGTCAAGCAGTAGGCAAATAAAATGGATTTGTCCCTACTCTCTCAGGGCTTTATTTATCATGGAAGATTCTTGATAAATGACTATTAAGTAGCCAATTAATTAAAATCATGATAAATATTAAAAATTAAAAATATTCAAATATATAGAAAATGGATATATAAGGTTTTTTTAATAGTTTGGAATACTTTCGCTCTTTCTAAATGAAGCCATATTCAATCTAGCTTAAAAATATTTGCCAGTTCAATAAAAACAATTTTCCTTGATATACAGCATGATCTGGCTATTATGAATAAAGATAATAATATCTGAGGGACAAAAGAGGAAACTAAATTCCCGCTTTCGGAGAAGCATAACTGACTAGTTTGGCTACAAAGCTACAGCAGGAGTATAGTATTGCCTTTATCTTCCTGTTGTTTTACTCTAGAGCAGTCATTTTCTGCTTTTACCAGTTGCATGTAGTCATCAATCAAGGTCAGTAATCTTCAACAAAATAAGAAGAGCAAAAATATAAAGAGGCAAGTGATTCATCCCTAAGCCTGATGCCAGCTGGAAGAAAAAAAGCCATTTCTGACTTGGAGCTAGCAGGCACAATAGCACATTATTCCCGAAGGGGCTATGACTTGAAATTTCTGAATGGGCTTAACACCAGCCTCAGCTGGCAGCCTACTATGCATGCACAGGCATGTAAACTCTTCAAATACACTTTTTTGTTTGTTTGTTTGGTATTGTGACAGTTCCTGATATTTCTGTAATCATCAAAAAACAAGGTTAGATTTTCATTTTTATTTATTCCCACTGAGTTAATGCTTTTAACTGTGAGAGTTTAAAATTCCCTCTGACTCTTTAAACAAGGGCTTTTTTTTCCTCTCAAGCACAGGGTACCATATATATTTTGGCACCTCTGATTGTCAGTACATGACTAACCAGAATAACAAATTACTGGCAATTGATAGTCATATAAATAGAAACAAGAAGGCCACCATCTCGGCCACCTTTATAATGTGGCATGTGGATGACAGAAGGGCCACTTGAACAGAAAGCAGCATTCCAGTTAGAGACTGCCCCACTAGGAAGGAGACCGCCCAGCAGAATTGCCCATGCACAAAAGGTTACTAGGGAGAACTAGTTATTCTCTGGCCCTTACTTGAAAGGAAAATGCAGTGAACTAATAAAAGCCATTGAAATGGTGTTTTATAATTAAATGTTATTTACATGTCCTTAAGGACTATGAAGAACATATTGTCTATATAGGAAAGTTTTCACAATGAGCCATGAATGTTGCCCCTGCAACAAGGGGTAAAGGAGGAAGGAGAAAATAAAATGTGCTTTTCCATGCATGTGCCCCTTTTCCTAGAGAGAAAAAAAAAAGAATTTTTGTGGCAAGCATATTGGTGACATTGTTGAAGAACAGTTCCTCTTCACATAAAGGTTACCTTTGTAAAGCTGCCAAGGTCGGCGCCCTGATGGGTTATCTGCCAAGTAAGTGCCAGTTGTGGAATCTATACTGTGGCAGGCATGGAGGCTCTCCCATCGTCCTTATGAATCACCGTTCTTTGCGCCTTTGTCTCAGAGTTGCCACTTTTCCCATTCTTTGCCCGTCCTTCTCATTGGAAAGATCTTTTTCCCTCACATATGAGCTGAATGTTCCGTTGTTTGCCAGGAAGCCAGACTTGCTGAATGCTGATTTCATGGAAGTCACACAAGAGAGATAAACAGTAATTTTCCAAGTAATCTACATAAAAAGTGACTTTAAAAGGCATAAAGTTTTCTACTTGGCCCATAATGTATGCATATATAATATATACATAGATTTTTTCCCTTAACAGATACATGTATACTTATATATGTATATATTTTTATATGTATATGTTTTTGTTTCTATTTTCATATTTTGAATATTTTAAACAGCTTTGTCTTTTTTCATCTAATGACTAATTTTTTGTCTTTTAAAATTTCATGAGAAAAGTGTATCCTCAAACTAGCTATTCCAATTCTTACATCTCTTCTCTAGTATTTTCAGACCACTTAATAACCAATTTCTAGGACCTTATACAGTGAAAGTTATATTTAATTTCTTTTATATTGACATAGAAGATGAAAAGGGAAGTTAAATAGGTGAACATAAGTTTTCAATGAAGGATATTCTCCTAATATACAAGATATTTCCATAGTCACGTGAATATTGTATTACATTCTATAGTCCTCAAAAGCAAAAATTTTAGCGGATATCCTCTCTCTAACTATTACCCTTCTGGAATTTATTTGTTATTTTTATACTGAGATTTCTTGGAATTAAAGGAAGATTAGATAATCACTTGTAGTAATCTGTATCTCTTTTACTCTAAATGACTCCATGAGGCAAACTCATTCACTTTTAGTCATTTATCCTTAAAGTGTATGTGGCTTGATAAACTTACAGGACGAACACTGCTTGACAACTATGATTTGTTTGTATAGGACAGAGGAGAGGATTTCAGGGTTATATTTTGAATAATATATGTCATTGAAACAATTCTTCAAAACCCTGGAAAGAGATTGTTTATAATAAAAACCATCCCTTAGTATATTTAATGTCAATTAATTGTCTATATTTTGCTAATGCAAAACTATGTCCAATTTTTCTTTCCCAGATGTCATACATATTCTTAATAATAAAATAATATTATGCTTCCATGTTGATGATACTTTTTTAAAAATCAAAAAAAAACTAATTTCACAAAGGGAAAAAAACATATTTGTTGAAAAATTCAATAACCAGTTGATGAGTTGCAAATCGTGACCAAGACAGCTATTGAGACATGAAATATTCATGTTCATATTATAATTCCACTATAAACATTTTTCATGTTTTTCTCCATTTTTCCCAGTGTTTTCACTAATGAAACCAGTAGAAGTAATCAAAATTAAATCTGACAGGAAGTCTGATCACTCAAACTGTATTGAAAAATAAAGACTCAGTGTGGCCTGCCTGTTCAACTCAGCCCAAATCAACAAACAACTAAGAGCTGTTTGGCACTCTAGTGGCAATCTTGGCAGAAATTCGAAAGATTGAATGGAGATGAATTCTTAATGACTTCTTAACATTTTAGTGGGGGGCTCTTTCCAAAGGATATTGAGACACAAGAATTACAATTACAGAATGAGGGCATTGGGTACTTTGAAGCTTTTCCTCACGATGGAGATATTCTGTCATTAGATTTAAAAGAAAACAGAGGAGTCCTCAATATATATTTAAAATATTAGTTTCCTTTGAACAAAGAGCATTTACATTGGTCTTCTGAGACAACGTTAGATATTTAAAGACAGTTATGCTGCTTTCTGGTGTGTCCTCAGTTCTAGGATATGAATTTCCCTTTCAGAGCAATTTCCATCAGAAATTACATCGATATTTGATATTTAGTCCTAATGCTATGAATCTCTAGGTGGTCACATTTTGAGCTTTAAAGAGGTGAAATATTATGTGTAACCATGGTTTTCCCTAAGTCAGATTAGTCATATGCCCACTTATTATCCAATATGGAAGCTGCTAACCACGGAAGTCTATTGAATACTTGAGCTGTGGCTTGTTTGAATTGATTTGCAATATGAATGCTAGATTCTGAACATATACGAAAAAATAAAAATATCTCAACACGAATTTTATATTGATTACATGTTGAAATTATATTGTAGATATGCTGTATTAAAATATTGTTATGATTAATTTCACTTGTTTATTTTTACTTTTTAAAAAGTGTGGTGATTTGAAAATTTGAAATGACATATGTGGCTGCCATTGTTTATCTCTTAGTTTATCTATTAGTGCTGGTATATAAAACTATAGCTAATAGTTGATATAGCAGCATATCCTGAGCATCACTTTAATTTCTTTCGCCCAGCCCAGTTTGTATGTTTATGCAGCCTACAGAGTCTGGGAGAATAAGTGAGGCTCATGTTAGGTAGAGTTATTTGACATCCAAAACGTGGCCCTTAAGATCAGCAGTACTTCTGTGATAATCAGGAAAGAAGGGTCTTTAATAACTAAGGTGATAGACATAGTCATTTACTTACCCAGAACCCAAATTGGAGAAGAGGCCTGAGACCACAAATGCATTGCAAAACAATAATGGAATTTATTCTATGGAAACATCCTCTTTAAAATGTAACGCAAAACTATGAAATTATAAATATAGAACTAATAATTTCTTGCTGTTATTAGAAAATTTTGTCTATTTTTGGATTCCATACTCTACAATGAAGAACACAATACTTTTCAATTGGTTTGGTGCCCACATCATTAAATATTTAGTAAATTAGCTAAACTTCAAAAAACTCATCTCTTTTTATTGAAACATCTCTATGCTTCCTTAGGCATTTTATTGTCTTAAAAATCCAATTGATATTCTGCTTTATGTTTCTCTAATGTTGATTATATGAACTAGCGTCAACTCATAAAAGATTTTACACTAGGTAAAAATATCCTTTTTTATAAGAATGGATTTTGATTGATGATTTCATTTTTTTTTATACATAAGTAAAAACTTACCCAATTACTAGTTTATAGGTAAGTATTGTTCTCATTTTACAGTTTAGAAAGCTGAAGATCAGAGATGGCAAATAATTTGTCCATATTCACACAGCCTGTGACAAAGGAAGGTCTGACTCCAGATTGGTTTCTTTTAGTCATGTAACTGCGCTGCCTTTCAGTGTATGAATTATGTACACCAAAGCCAGATGGTGCATATGTTCTAAATTTGCAAAACATTTCATATGCTTAGTGGAAAGTGTGAACAAGGGGAGAAGGACATGATTAGTCATCCTTTAAAATAAAATGTTGAATTGCAGTAGGGGTGCTCTTTTCTTTAAACATAGAACAAAAATTTTGACAAAACTGTGTAGCTCAAACAAACATTTTTAAAACAAAATAACAAATCTAAAAACCAAGAGAATATAATGCAGTTAAAAAGCATGAAACTATGGGTCAGTTATCAATTTAAAATTGTGTCTTTCCCTATAGTTATCAAGTTCTTAGGAAAATCTTTATTTCTAATACACTTTAAAAATATTTATGTCTGGCTCACAAAGACAAATATATAAATTTATATGATTTTGCCTTAAAATATTCCTCTTAAGTTTCTTTTTTTGAGAGTTTCTATTAAAATTGCCTTTAAAATGTATAATTTTTTCCCTGGAGCCCATCTGTGGTCTTATACAAAGCCAGGGGCAATTAACAAAAATGACTAGAATAAAATCTCATTGGAATGAGTAGGTAATACATCTGATCATTTTTAAAATAATTCTCTCTTTTTAAACAAATATACCTGGCTTAATATAAATTAACAGCTTGTCAGTGGATGCCATGAAAAAATAACAACTTCTACCCACAAACAGATTGTATTTTAGGTACTGAAAAAAGGCAATCAAATTTACTAATTAATTAATTTTTTTACTGTTGGGAAAATAATTTTAGCATATTTTTTAAAGATTGTATTAAATGTGTTTTAAAGTAAGTAAAGTGAAATTTGACACGCATATTCTAATATATTAATCTAAAAGAGTAAGTTTCTTCTGGATTCTAAATGGTTTTCAATAGTTTCATGTTATCTCCATTCTCCATCTATCCCATCGTCTACCATTAAATTATTTGTTCCTTTAATATAGAATCCATGCCTTTTATCTAGTTTTTTAACTATCTGTGACATAATAAGAACTACATGAATCTCTGCCCTCTATTCCTGGCACAGTGCTCCTAAAATCCTAGAAATTTCCTGAGGTATAAGGGTGAGAGGGATGTCTTTTGTTATTTATAAGAAGCCTCTTTAGGTCACCTGGGTTTATGGTAATGAGGTGAATCAAGGCGGCTGGAGATTGTTTGCCAGAGGAACCATCCTTCTGATTAGAGGGTGAGAACTTGTAGCCCAGCTCTTTGCCTCCAGGGAGAGGAAAGGGGCTAAAGATGGATTTAATCACCAGCAGCCAGAGATTTAATCAGTCCTGCCTTCATAATGCAACCTCCATAACATTCCTAAATGAAGGGGTCTGGAGAGCTTCAGGGTTTGTGAATAGATGAAGGTGCAGGGAAGGTGGTTTGCTGGGTGAGGACATGGAAGCTCCTAGCCCCTCCCTATATCTTGCTGTAGAAAAATCCACTCAAAGAATACAATGTATAAAATTAAACATTAGAATCATTTTTTTTCTCTTCAGTCCTCTGACAGAGGTCAGTTGATTCCTAAGGCTTCGTACAAATAAAATTTTTATAACCAGGCATACAAAATGGTATGTTAAACTACTAAAATATTTACCTACTTTTCCATATTCCGAATTGTTTTAGTATTTTTACTTGTTTTTAGAGTGCTTTCTCCAGAAGCCTGACCTAACCTCAGCACTAGAGAGTGGAGTAATATGCCCCAGCCCTACTACTTGGTGGGGTGGAGGGAAAAAAAATCAAATTGTTATTTAATATTGCTCATGATTTAGTCTTCTATGTTTTACTTTTCTCAGACAATAGTGGTTTCATTAAATGTCTGTATTTTTAAATATTGAATCGTTTATCTAGGCTTTTTATTAACTCAGAGAATTGGCATCTTTATGAATTGGTTCTTTGTAGTCTAGGACATGGTAGATCATTTTCCTTTGTTCAAAAATTCTAGACTTTCTGGGTATGAGTCTTTGAAGAGTTTCTTATAATTCTTCAGATAAATTGTACATATTTTATATTAAATATATTCTCACATTATCATTTTAGCTGTCATTGAAAATCTGTTTTTATTTTGTTCATAGTTGCTTCTATTTCCTTTACCCATTCTTTAATTTAAAACTTTTAAATCAATTGGTTTCAGTTATATGTGTGTGTGTGTGTGTGTGTGTGTATGTAATATTAACAGATAATATTAATAATTAATAGATGAGTTAAAACAGCTCACATGTAACAGTATGACAGATATGGATGGTCTCAGTCCATAATTGTTGGATATAGTCCCTGTTTGTATATCTTTAAAAATTATTCACTGTTTTCTTTGGTTTGGGTGTATGTTTTTTCCTGAAAATTGAGAAGTGTTATATTCTGTACTGATAGTTACCTTTATAATTATAAATTTATATATTAGATTTGCCATTTTCTTTTTGAGCCATAAATTTCTAAACTTCTTTTTGAAAAATATTAATATATTTTATTTTTACCCCCCCCTATTTCTTTATCCATCTGATTTTAGTTAATTCTAATATCTCAGTACCTTTCTTAGTTTTTCCATTCTTTTTGACAAATATAGCAATACTACATTGTGATTTAACACATTTACATATTTTATCTTACATTAATAAAAATAAGAAAATTAATGCATTTACAGATCCTCTTATTTTCTTTCTCCTTTGCCTCCTAATGTTTTTATTATATCATTTCCTTCCCTGCCTTCTAATTTTTCCTTTGATTATGTTGTGGTTTATCAATACTGGCTGTTCATTAAAGTCACCTGTGAGGATTTTGAAATATACCAGTGACCTGGCCCAGTTCAGAATGAAAAATCTATGGGCATGGATTTGGGGCATTGGTCTGTTTTCCGCACATGTTTCTATTATAAGGTTAGGCTTGAGAACCTTTGATTCACATAATGATTTTTTGTTACTATTTTTATTCATTCTGCCAATTCATGTTCTATTATCCATCACGTCTCACCATTCCTTTCCATTACTCTAAAAAGACAAATGCTTCAGTAAATTTTCCTTTTTCAAGTTTTCTGCTTTTCGTGGTGAAAGTCTAACAAATATCCAATGTTTCATGACAACATTTTCTGGTGACAGTTTTGCTTTTGTGAATTTGTTCTGTTCCATTCTTCCCATTTTCTTGTTGTATCCCCTATTAAACCCTCTGCTGGCTCTTCTTTATTTCATATTTTAAAGAGGTAATTGATTTTTTTTCCTTTAACTCCTATAGCATGATTCCAATCTAATGTAACATTTTTATTCAAAAAATGGTTTTCTCTAGTTGTTTACTAATACCAGAAATTAGACATGATTATGGTTGAAAACTTGTGACTAATCCACATGTTTTAAAATTTTTAGCTTCTCATTCCTATTTACCTCTTGGATTTTCTTTAACCTGAGATAGATCTAATTTTTTCTTTCTGTAATATTTCCCCTTGAGAATGTGCACTTGAATAAACTCTTTTTACTTTGCTTAAAGATGTCTTTCTTCATCTTGAGATATTTTGCAAAGTGTATGATTTGTGGCTGATAGTTATCTTTTTTAAAGCTCTATTAAAATACTATTCTATTAAGCTGAGCTGGTTTTTATTTTTGCTTTTGGAAGACCTGTAGTGACATCACATTATAGCTAAACTGTCTTTACTCCAGTTGTTTGTGATGTCTTTTCTTTCTCTTCAGAGTTTTGCAGTTTGCTAAGTATGTCTTGAATTGGATTTATTTTTATTCATCCTTATGGGGTTTGGGATGCTTTCTAAACTTGAGAATTCATGTCTCACTTCCATCCTGGAAATTCTCAGCCACTAACTTTTTGAATATACTTCTTCCCATTTTTGTATTTCTACCCTTCTAGGACTCAGATTATATGGATGCTACTCTCTTTTATAGTAGCCTCCATATATCTTAACTCATCTTTTCTGTTTTTCTTTGCTCTATTCCTCTGTGTTGAATTCTGGATAATCGATTTATATCTATCTCTCAATTTCAGTGATTTTATTTTTTTTACTTCTGCACTTCTGGTTTGTTTCTCAGGTTTACTTTGTTATTTTAAATTTTATTGCTTGCTTATTTTTGTGGTTTCATATTTTTATTTTCTTAAACTTTCATTTATAAATTATTTTATAATCCACTTTGTATCATTACTATATCTTGGTTCTTCAGGGTCTAATTATGTTATTTATTTTTTCTATTGAATCTTGTTCATAGTAGCTTATTTTCTCTTCTGTTTTGAAATGGTGAATCATATTTTCTTCTGGCCTATATCTAAGAAAATTGTGTTGAACTATAAATGAGAATGCATCATTTCAAACCATGTTGTTAACCTATATTTTTCTTAACCTATCTTTCATATTTTTCTATCTGTTTATTTCTCTGTGTTATTCTTTCAGAAATTTCCTTAGATCTATTTTCCAATTTCTTAATACTTTTTTTTGGCTATTTACTCTGCTCTCTAATGCATCCATAGTTTATTTTTAATTAAATGACTATTACTTTTCATTTATAGAAATTCAGCACTATGTTTCAAATATTCTTATTCTATTGTTCACACTTACTAGGTCTTTCATTTTGTTTCTATTTTATTTTAATCCCTCTATTTCAATTTTAATACGATACTAAACATAGGTTTATTATAGATATAAATTCACACAGTGGAAGGTACTCCTGAAATGCTGCTGCCTTACTCAGTGTGTTGTATTCTGCTGTTGTTTAAGAAATCACGCAGAATTAAATGATAGTTGATGAGAGATTGCTTTTTCTATTACTATACTGGCTTCTATCATTTAGAGTTTTGACAAGAGTTATAACAGAAAGCTGAATTACTTTATAATAATATCTCATTCTATCCTCCAGATAATATCCAAAATCTTTTGTAGAACAGCAAGATTATTTAATCTTTTATTAACCAAGCTGGATATTGCAAAGTGCTGCAATCATGCGTGGATACAGCTTTGTCATTGCTCCAGTGTTTCTGATGTCAGTTATGGTGTCAGTGTAAACAGCTTTAGATTCTAATTACAGCCACTAACTTTCTTCGCAGATATTAGGAATGAAGTCTCTTACTTCATGCATGACACTATATGTTAATGCAAATATAGAAAATGTTTCTTTATCTGACTGATGAAAGATTACTCCCTTTTTTGCATGAAGTTCTAAAAATTACATCTTCTTGAGCTATAGCAGGCAGTGTGTTCATCCTATAAAAATTATGTCTCCTTGATAAAAGGAACTTGAATCATTTTTGGCAATGGAATCTGGATGATTTCAACCATAGGACTGTTTTATTTTCTAGTTGCTTTAAATTGTGTGTTCATTGCCTGTTATATCTTCTTTACTACTGAAGCTTGTTGAATGGTCTCCATTTTTATTGGTGTCCCTGAAAATTTAGTATTGGGCTACATTACAGCTATTCCCTTATACAGCAAGCTATTTTAAAATCCATATCACCATTTTAATCTTCAGTACCCATTAATTCTGTCAACAAATGATAATATCCTATTTTATCCTCCTTAGGAGAGTTTTTGGTAATTAATCACATTGCTACACCTGCAACAGCATATGAAGTTGGAAGCCCTGCATTCATGAATTCTAAACTTTCACTATAGGACAGTCTGTTGACTTATACTACCTAATAGTATAATCATTAACTACATATGGCTGTTAAAATTCAAATTCAAACATAAATAAAATTAATTATTCAGTTTCTCAGATATTCTAGCTACATTTCAGGAGCTCAGGGCCCACATGTGTCGATGGCTAGCATATAGGACATTGCAGATATAGAATGTTTTAATCATCACAGAGAGCTCTACTGTTGAACAGTGCTGTAGATGATGGCTCATTTTATTCAAGGTCCTCAACTGTGACTCTCAGTGAAAGCAAAATCTTTCTGAATAACAATAAGTAAAGTTTTATCTGCCAAAGCACCACATTCATGTTCTCTTCTATTTTTACAAATGACTTAGCCCATTTCATTCATTATTTAAGTAGGAACCTCATGGTACAACATAAAACTTGTACCTCTCTATATGTTTATATCTATTAAAATAAAATCAAACTTCACAGTGAATTATAATGAATCAAATGCGACCATGCAAAGTGCCAGCAATTTCCCTCTTTGAAATAGTGCTGATCCATAGAGTTTTAAACATATCAACCTTACAGTTTATATTATTAAGTATAGTCATCACAGCCATCACACATCTTGTAATCATTCAAAATAATACTTTAAAAAACCTCCTAGAAAATGGTATTGAAGGATTCTATTCAGATGGAGTAACCTTTAGAAATGTTTTCTTAATTTGTCTTTAGTATCCAGTATTATCTTGTTGATAGTTCTATCTCTGGAAATGTTTTTCAATTTCTCAAATTAAAATGAAATATTCTTTCCAAGGTGAGGGTATGACGGTATTTCAGTTTCTCATAAAGCATTAAATAACATCTGACTTACCTGCTTGGTAACACCAATTTCTTTTACTCATTACTGTCTGGCTTGACCTATTTGTTAGATAGATTTCACTGCCACTTTGATATTGTGACAGGAATCTTGATGCCCCACATTTTTTTTGCAGACCCTTTCAACATAACAATCTGACTTTTTGATGTTTCAGCATGCATCATAAAGCATAAGAAGACGTTTTTTGCATGTGTACATTATGTGAACACATTCCCCATCAATAATCCCCTAATTGTATCACCTCAAAATGCCCATTCTAAGAAATATTACAAGATAGCTACAAAAGCTCTGTTGTTTGCTAGGACACAGGTTCATTAACACAATCTATTGCAACAAGTTGCAAAGGAACTGGGTATTGCGAAACTAGTTGGCTGGAAAGATGTTTAATTGAACCATTTATTATTCACTTGTAACTATTTCTTTATCAGAAAAACCAACTTCTCTTTTGAGAGAGTATGTGGGAATTCCACCTGCTACATCACTGATCACTGTGACCATCACTGTTGTGTCATCTGACTACTACAATAGAACCATTCACAAATCCAGACGATTTTCTGATTTCCTCTGGCCTTATTTCACAGTCACATCTCTAGACCTTGCCCCCATTTCCTACAACACTGGTACCTCTATAAGTAGGTATGCAGGATCTCATTCCAGCAGGTAGAAAGTTGGTCTCCAGAGAGTGGTGTCACAGGAAAGTCATGATAATTCATGTAAATATAATGTTAAAGGTCTTTTGAATGTTCTGATATTTCTAGTTCTTGAAGTAATTTTCTTCTATTTTCTTTATAATGCTTTCTTGTAGTAGTTTTTCTTCTGTTGTTTATTATTTTTAATTGTGAGCATATATATATGTATATACATATATGTATATACACATGTGTGTGTGTGTGTGTGTGTGTGTGTGTGTGTGTGTGTGAAGAACAGAGGGAGAGAGGGGGAGACAGAGAGAGAGTGACAGAGAGAAAGAACCATAAAACTGGAATTATTAACATGTTTTCATAAGTCTTGTACCAATTTTTAATATTAATTTTTTTTAATTTTTAACATTTTATTGGAACCACTCCTACTGTTCCTTAAGATGCTGATTTTAATTATGAATTATGTTGAAGCTTGTGGCACACAGGAATTAGGTTTGGCTTATAATCAGAGATAGACACTATTCTGAAAAAGAAAGAATAAATGAAAGAATAGAAGAAAAGAAAGGAGAAGGGGAGGAAGGGAGATGGAAAGAAGGAAGGAAGGAAGGAAGGAAGGAAGGAAGGAAGGAAGGAAGGAAAGGAAGGAAGGAAGGAAGGAAGGAAGGAAGGAAGGAAGGAAGGAAGGAAGGAAGGAAGGAAGAAGGAACTGGGAAGGAAGAGAGAGGAAAGAATGAAGGAAAGGATTTGATCATTTTTTCCCATAGAACAAATGTGACCTTATGTTGAGATCTACTCTTACTATCAAGACTACATAATTAAATTAGTCTTGCTCCTAGAAATTAAGGATCTATTTAATAATAGTCACTAATTTATCTTACCTAATAATGAATAATCACTCTCATAGGTTCTAGATTTCTCCTGGATAAAGGTAGAGATAATAGGGGCTGTTTTTAGATATTGTGGACTTTAAATAATAAGTTAGTTCTCACTCCCCAGCTCAATCTCATCCTAGGTTCTATCTCTTTTCCCCAAGTGAGAATTAAAACTCTCACCCATTTCTTCCTAAATCCCACAAGTCACATTGGTATCAGCACCTGTTTATTGCTTTGCTTTGATTTCTCTTTCTCTCTCTCTCTTACTGATATTCACCTGCCTCTCAAGAAGTTAACTATGCATTTTTTTAGTTTTCATACTTTACTATTTTTTAAATGATTCATTATTTATCTACTATACAATTTTTTAATAAAAAATTTTAGCATTGATTATAAATTTATTTATAGGCCATAAAGTTTTCAGACTTCATTGATATTAGGGGGAAAAAGTAAAAATCAGTTTAAAAAATACAAGAATTGCAAAGCACCATTATATTTTATAATTTAATTACATCTTCTGTCTGTTTACAGAATTTTTCTTCTATGACTAATAAAAACAGGCATTATATCAATTATTCTAGAATTAACACCTCATGCTTCCATTAGATCTGATCTGGATTGCAATTATATTCAAATAACTCTCACCCATTAGGCTGCCATTTTGTCTTATTTTAAATGTTTTTTCAGGTTTTCCACTTTTTTCCATCATTTCTCATGTTTTTTTTGTCATGCTGCCTTTTTCATGTATGAATCTTGTCAGTCTTTTGCGACTATTAAGTTCACTTTTAAGTCAACCTAACAATTCTTAAAATTTTGCCTTTACTAACTCTGTAGTTAACTCTGACCAACTGTTTTATGTCAGAAATTCAGAAAGTGAGGGGACAGTGAGAGAACCTTGGCACACACACACAAAATCCAACCTGTTTCTTCAACACATACACACAGCCACATGTGCACATTTACATAAAGCGGAATATAAAAAAGGCCTGTTCAGCTTCAGATTTTCCATCCATTTCACTCAAAGACAAGAAAAAATAATAAAATGACTAAAAAATTAAAAGAAAGTTACTACCACAGATAACTAACTATAAGTCAGCAACTAGCCACCTCTCACGTGTCTCCTGGGTCTAGTTCTCCACCTATAAAATGATTCATACAACTGGAGAATAGATGGGACTCATGAGGTAGGTTCTGTGGGAACATAGCAGGAACATCTATTTAGCTGTATCTCTTTAGGTTAAAGCATGAATTCTCTCATCTCTAATTTTAAATTATGCCATCTTAATCTTTACCTAAAACTCAAAGGTTTTCCTATTCCTCTCCTCCAGCTCCTTGCTTTATTCTTTTTTTTTTTTTTAATTTCAGCTTTTTCTCCAGTGAATCCTATTCAGACTGCAAAAATCTTTAATTGTTCCTGCCCTAATAAACGAAAACAAAAACTTCTATTAACCATTCTTCCCTCTTGTTTTCCTTTTCTCTCTTTCCTTCCTTCTAAATTTCTGAAATTCTTTGCAATGGTCTACATTTATGCCTCCATTTCCTTAACTCTGCTGTACTCACCAGCACACTGCAATCTGGCCTCTACTTACCGATATTCTACCTAAACTTCTTTGTCAAAGGTCAACAGTGATATGTCAAATAAATGCCCAGTGGCCTCTCCTCAACCCTCCCTGTGCTTGAACTTAGGCAGAATTTGATTCTGTTGAAACCATTTTTTCCTTTGTCTTCTGGCTCACAACTCCAATCTACTGGGCCACTTGGGGGTTAGAGCTTGGACTAAACCAATTTAAAACCTTTGCTTAATAGTCTATTGAGTTCTTAGTGTTTTTCTTATTTATTTGAATGAGCTCTGTATATATTTTTCAAGTAGTTCTTAGAGTCTTACATGAACTATAAATATTTCTCCTGTTTTGTTTATCTTAATATTTTAATCATAAGTTAATTAGAAACATTAATATGAAATGTACTTAGCTTTGTTGGATAGATTCTAGGCTTTGGCATCTTGATTTCCAAAGTTAAAAATAATTATATTATTATTTCCTCTAATACTTTTATATCAGTTTTTGCCTTTAAATATTAGTCAACCAAGAATTAAATTTATTATACCAGATAACTAACCACTAATTAGAAATGCCATCTTCATTATGTGTTGAATTCCCATATATATTTAACCTATTTATGAACTTCTAATTAAGTTCCATTGATCTGTCCATTTAATCTTATGTTAAAACCAAAATTTTAAAATTAGCTTTATGATACATTTGATAACTGGTAGGGCTAATTCTTTTTCATTATTCTTCCTTTTCAGACTTGTTTTTCATTATTCTAAACATCTGTTTTTTTCATATGAATGTTAGAATTCAGTCTAGTTTCAATTCTAGCCCCTATCTTTTTTTGTCTTACAACAATTTATAATAATTGGGAGAAATAAGACATCTTTACACTACTGTTTTCAATCTACCCCAAAACAGTTTTTGACTTTCTACTTCTTCAAGTCCCTTTTAGGTACATCAAGCTCAAATCTCCAATGTGGAAATGATTGTTTCTTTGCCACAAACACCTACACTGTTCACATAATTTTCCAGCTGGAGAAAATAAAATGATAAGAAATCTGCTAAAAGTATTGAATGTAAAATTGGCTGTGTGCACTGTAAAGCATAAGTCCCAGTTCTATTTGTTCTGTGACGTTGGCAAATTGTAATTTTTTTCTGTTACAAAAAATTTTGGATAAAAACCTATAATCTCTTTCTTGGCTCTCACTGATGATGACACTACCAACATACAATTTCTACTTAATAACTTTATATTGCCTTTATCTTAAAATTTTAGTTCATATGGACAGATTAACAGATATCACTCTGTGCAGAAATTTGTCTTTGATTTATTTGACTTTTCCATCATAATTAATTTTCTCTTAATTGTTATTATTTAAAAATTATAAAACATAATGAAAGTCCCTTTTTTCTTTAGCATCACCTCCATTTCTAAACTGCTCTATCAGCTTGTGTGCTTTTTTCTTTTTCTCTTCCATATCCCATTGTCTTATCTCTCTTTTTCTGTCTCATAATTTCTGAGAGAAGTTATCAGAAATCACTAGCACCAAAAGAGCAAGAGAAACAGCCAGACACAATGTGAAACAATAACCCAAATGCTGAATCTTCAGCTTCATCTCTTTTTTTACATCTAACAAGTGAATAAGACGAATCTCTTATTATCTGTAATGAGATAGAAGTAGCTTAGTTCTCTGAATGAATATACAGGAGACCTCCTGACAGGGAATATGCCCACATTGGACTGTAATGTGAGAAGAGATATTAACTTTTATTGAATTAAGACATTGAAATTAGGATTTTATGTGCTATAGCAGCTATCATTATTTTAATCTATCAGAAAAGAATAAAATCATCTAGAGAAAGAGAAGTAATTAAGAATACTATTATTTTATAGTCAGATAGTAAAAGTGGAAAAGCCCCAAAATATATGGATTAATAGTTGCTACAGAGGTAAGAATGAAACTGAAAAAAAAAAATGCCATATTATTGGCATCAAGAGAAAAGAGCACTTCAACAGAGATAAATAAAATAGTTGATTGGGTTAAAAGCTGGTAGAGCTCAAGAAAAACTAAAATGCTATTCATAGGAGTTATCAACATTAAAGTCACTGTTAATTTTAGCAAGTGACAATTCTGGAGAAAATGGATGTGTTATGACTATATTAAAAAATGTAGGGGAGAAAAATGGGTTAAAAGAGATTCATGATTTAAAAAAGATTTTTTTTATTTTATTTGAAACCTGGGGAAAATATTATTCCAAACTTAAACTGTTAATGCTGAAGGAAAAGTATAATAATGATGGAGATATGGAAGGAACAGAAAAGCTAGATGATAATTGATGAGCTGAGAACCTAGACTGACGATGTGATCAGTGTGCATGCAGTGGTGTTAGTCTCTGATAGGAACAAAGCAGTGCATCCTCTTCACTAGAAGGAGATAAAAAACAGAATGAGTACGGCAAGAATTACATTTGGAAACATAGTGGAGGGAAGTTGAGGAAGCTCCAGATGGTGGCTTCTATTTCCTCTTGGGAAGTTTTCTGCTGAGGGTTGAGGATATAAGGATAGAAACAGGTAAGATATTTAAGAACAGTGGGAAAAGAATGAGAAAGTGTAGTTGAAGAACAAGCTAACTTGGAAAATGAGATCAGGTTTCTGGCACATTTGGGATACATTTGAGTCGAATGATTATAAATTTATTGTGAAACACATTTATTGTTTTGGAATTCTCTTGCAATACTCTAGCTGTCACCTAAAGGCATACAGAAATGACATAGTTGGGTTTATCCTACTCTGGAGTTTTGCCAAATAAGGGAAAGTGAATTTGGGATATTAGTAACAGGAAACTTAAAATGATAAATTGTAGAGACTAAGAGTATAGCGAGGGAAGTGGAGATAGAAGATCTGACAAATAGAAAGAAAATCTGGAGATAAATGAACTGGAAATCAAAATAGTGTTGAAGCAAAATCCTGATACGATTAGTTAAATAATGAGTTTGGAAATATCATTTGTGAATAAAGAGTAGATTATTTAAATTAATGTTTTTGGAGGTAAAGAGGCTTTAGATGAGGAAAATGCCCATGATATGCATGGAGTGTATGGAAAGGTAGAATGGAAGTGAAAATTATCAGAGAAGAGAAGTATATTAGTTGGGATAGGCATGCTCCCCACACTTATGGAGTCAGATAAGCACCCAGGGTATATTGAGGAAATACAAACTAGTGTAGACTATGAGATATTCTGTGAGCGTCCTTAACACAGTTTTAATCACTACACTTGCCTGGTGCTTCTTTGTCTTCATGTATGTAGAAAGTATGTCAATTTTGCGGTTCTGGTCAAGATGGTGGAGTAGGTCAATGCTATCCTGGTCTCCCCTAACAGCCCCATCAAAATTACAACTAAACTACAGAACAACCATCAGTGAGTGTCACCTGAGGTTTAGTTGAACAGCAATTCTATAATTAAGGCTATACAGAAGAAGCCACCTCGAAACTAGTAGGAGGCCCAGAGATGGGAAATGGACTGATACTGCACCCAAGTGTGATGGCTGAGAATTGGGGGAGATATCTCAGTTGTCACCAGTGAGGAGTGAGGGTTCCCCAATTTGGGCACCAGTTCCGATAAGAGAAATCTCCACAACCTCAGGCTGGGAAAAAGAGTGAGGATTGTGGCTGAATAAGATGAAGGGCTGCAGGAGTCCTAGGTGCTTCTCTTAAAGGTACTGTATACAGACTCACTCATTCTGAGCTCCAGCACTGGAGCAGTAATTTAAAAGGCACCAGGGACCTACAAAGAGTAATTGAATTATTTGGCTTCAGAGCAAGGGGTAGCTTTCTTAGACAGAGGGTATTGTTTTTTCGTTTAGCCCTCTCCTGTACCGGAGTGTAGACTTAGGCAGGCACCATATCTGAGTGTCTATCAACCTGGCTAACATTGCTTGCTCTGCTTTGGTAATTCTCTGAGACCCACCTACCCATCCTGCAGGCCCTCCCAAGCTGCTTCCAGTGGCTTTTCCATACAAACAACCTGTCTTGGCTCACACTGTGAACTTTCCTAAAATCTTTCAAAGTTTCACAAACCCCAGACAAGTAGCATCTTGTCTCAGCATGCCCCATACTTTTTGCTGAGCAGCCTCAAGTTTGGCAGTAGCAGGAACCTGCTTAGTTCACAGCTTAGCCTCTCCCAGATATCTCCAATCCAAGCACAGATGGAAGTCTTCCTCAGATTGCTTTGTGACTCATGCCAGGTGGCCCTAGGCAGGGCACAGGCTAAGGGTAAATTGGCCTACAACAGGGCCCCTCCCAGGAACCCCACTGGCAAGCCCTGTGGCTGCTTAGGACCATAACCTGCCTCCACAAATGGCACAACCAAAAGGCAGACTGGGCAGGCACCAGAGCCCTGCTAAATTGAATCCTTCTTCATAGGGTCAGCTCCTGCAGAACAGCTCCTCCATTGTAGTCATGGCCAGTCCTCACAATCAATTATTCTGAGGGGCCATCCCTCTTGTTGACAAACAAATAGCAAACAATGCTTAACTACAACAGGAGGGCACAAAAGGGACACACACTTGGAGCATCCAGCTCAGGTGATCAGGGAGACTGCACTACTGGGCCTCATAGCACACCTACTACATAAGGCCATTCAACTAAGTCTGGGACACATAACAGCTCTACCGAAAACATAGAAAACACACACACACACACACACATACACACACACACACAAAGGCAGCCAAAATGAGAAGACAAAGAAACATGTCCAAAACAAAACAAAAAAAAAAACAGAACAAAGCATCAGAAAAGAAACCAAACAAAATGAAAATAAGCAATCTACTTGATGCAAAATATAAAACACTTGTTATCAGGATTTTCAACAATCTTAGCAAGAACTCTAACAAAGAAATAAGAACCCATCAGCAATGAAGAATGCAATAACAAATAAAAATATATTAGAAGATATCAACAGTGAATTATATGAAGACAAAAATCATATTGTAAATTGGAAGAAAACACCCAATCAGGACAACAAAAAGAAAAAAGAATCCAAAAGAATGAGGATAGTTTAAGGGGTTTCTGGGACAACATCAAGCATAACAACGTTCTCATAATAGGAATAATAGAAGAAAGAAAGCAAAGAATTGAGAACCTACTTGAAGAAATCATGGTGAAAAACGTCCTTAACCTGGTAAACAAAATAGATATATAAGTCTGGGAAGCACAGAGAGTCCCAATAAGATGAACCCAAAGAGGCCCACACCAAGACACATCATAATTAAAATAATTAAAATGGCAGAGGTGAAAGACAAAGAGAGGGTATTAAAAGCAGCAAGAGAAAAGCAGTTAGTAATCACCAAGGGAACTCCCATGAGACAGTCAGTTGATTTCCCAACAGAAACTTTGCAGGTCAGAATGGATTGGCATGAAAGATTCAAAGTGATGAAAAGCAAGGACCTACAACCAAGATTACTCTGCCCAAGAAGCTATCATTTAGAATCAAAGGACAGATAAAAAGCTTCTCAGACAATAAAAAGCTTAAAGTGTTCCTTACCACCAAACCAGGATTACAAGAAATGCTAAAAGGACTTTTTTAAGAAGAAAAAAAATTGAAAATATAAATAATAAAATCTCAATAACAACATACTGAGCAACGATTACTTTAAATGTAAATGGATTGAATGCTTCAATCAAAAGACATAGGGTGGTTGAATAGATAAGGAAGTAAAAACCTTACACGTGCTGCCTACAAGAGCCTCACTTCAAATAGACACACACAGACTGAAAGTAAAGAGATAGGAAAAGATATTTCATGAAAATGAAAACAAACAAACAAAAGCTGGGGTTGCCATGCTAATATTAGACTTTAAAACAGAGGCTGTAACAAGAGTCATAAGGCCCCAGTAATCCCACGTCTGGATATTTATTCAAAGAAACGCAAAGGACGACTTTGAAGGGGCATGTGTATCTATACGTTCATTGGAGCACTGTTTACAATAGCCGAGATATGGAGGCAGCATGTGTATTCATCAGTGGATGAATGGATAAAGCAGAGGTGATACATATATACAGTAGAACATTGCTTAGTCATAAAGAAGAATGAAATCTTGTCATCTGCGACTATACAGATAGATCTAGAGGTTATGGTACTGGGTGGAGTAAATCAGACAGAGAAAGACAAATGTCATACGATTTCACTTATCTGTGGAATCTAGAGAATCTGATAAAAAAAAAAACAACAGAAACAAGCTTGTAGATACAAAGAGCATATGATGGTTGCTGGATTAGAGGGTGGGGAGGTGAGTGAAGGGAAGGGAGGATTAAGAGGTATAAATTGGTAGATACAAAATGGTCACGGGGAGGTTTAGTACGGGGAATATAGTCAGAAATGTAATAATTATGTATGTTGTCAGACAAGCACTGGATTTTTGGGGTGATCACTTTGTAAGTTATATAATTATCTAATTGCTGTGTTGTATACCTGAACCTAATATGATATTCTATGTTGATTATAACTGAGAAATAGAAAAATATAAATGTTTAAAAAATCAAAGCAAATAAAAACATTTTTGTGTGTTAAAAAAAAGAATCTGTCTAGTTTGATTATCATTGTATCCTCAGGGTATAACACAGTTCCTGCCACATAAAAGGGGTTTAATGAATGTCTACAAATGAATGAATGTGTAAATAAATAACTGAAGTGTGGTGTGATGGGCACCCTCCAAGGTGACTCCCAGTGAGCTCTGGCTCCTAGTATTCATGTCCTTTTGTAATCATATCTCATATGGTACCAGAGCTGGTCTGTGCGACCAGTAAACTATAATAGAAGTGAAAGTGTAGTCACTTCTAAGGATTGTTTACAAAAGCCTGCAGCCCCCATTTTGTACCACTTGCTCTGGTCAAAGCCATGTCACGAGCAGCACGTAGTGAGGAATCTAGCTTCCTGCCAATGAGCCATGTGAATTAACTTTGAGGTAGATCCTCCAGCTCCACTGAAGTCTTCAGAGACTAGAAGTCCAGCCAACAGCTTGATTGCAATCTCATTGGAGACCCTGAGCTGCTCCTGGATTCTTAATCCTCAGAAACTATGTGAGATAATTACGTTAGTTGCTTTAACCTGTTAAATTAAAGGGTAATTCATTATGCAGCAACAGGTAGCTAATACAGATGGTAATACTGTTTTTACATAAAATTTTGGAACTTGTGCTCTACTTTTGTTCCATCAAGAAGGAGAGTTCTCTGAACTTTCATCAAACTTTCTGCCCCTACTTTTGATTTTGACTCCACAAAGTGGAGTCTTTTCAGCCTATAAGGCTGGGAAAAAATAAGAACAAAACAATTGCTCCCTAGTCTCAGGGCACCACTTACATTTCCCCTCATTGGTGCATTGAATCATGAACAATGTCTCCCCTCTTCATAGCATAGCAATTTTAAGAGTCTGATATTTCTACTTTAGTAATAAAACTATTACATAAGTACAAATGTTTTGTTTAAAGGCATAAAATACTACTAAATTACAGTATGATGACTTATTTTCTCATTTTGTAAGATATTGTGTAGGTTGGTACAAAACGTGCAAAGACTTGAAATTGCAAAGATTGCCCAACCCATGTTGATTTATTGCCATATTTGGCATGTTCTCAAAAGCAAAAGCAAGTCACTGTATTAAGTTATAATAGACACAAGCCACAAAATGCATTTTCAGCCTAAGATGACTCCACTAAAGCTCAGTTTTGTTCATCCCATTTTTAATTCTGTGTAATTAAAATTTCAATAATAATAAATACAAAAATAAATTGGAAACTTTATTTTAGGGATAATTAATATTGGATGTAATACAATTCCCACTCAAGTCAAGGATCACTTTTAATTTATCTCATTACTTTAAAAATAAGGTATTACATGATAAAACCTCTTATGTTAAAGATAGTTTAAAATTTTATCATATTTGTTAGAAAAAAGCAGTGTAATGAATTGAAAGAAATGCTGCCTCTTATTTTGCAGATGAGTATGTCTATTTTCAGTGGATAATTTAAAAAAACAATTCTAGAATAAAAAATTTTAACGAATATCAATTTGTCACAGTTAATTGATAATTTCCCAAATAAAATTTGTTAAACAAAATAACTATTTCATAAAAATATAATCTTACCATATGAGGTTTCTCATCACATCTGTATAAAAATAGTGACATTTAACAACTGAAGTTTTAGACAATACATTTTCTTCTACATATATAATTAAAGTACATAATATTTACCTTATATCTTTCTTAAGGCTAATAAATATTTAAAAACATGGGCTTATCTTTATATATGAGATTTAGTGAGCACTGCAGAATTATTACATGTTTTTGCCCAATTTTTCATATTTATAAAAGATATGATAAACAAAAACATATTTTATGCAACATAGTCTAACTTATATGTCTCATGTTATAAAGTATTACCTATGTCATAGCAATAAATTACAATCTAGTCTATCTTTATTTTATATAATAACTAGATGACATTCAATTCTTTGGTAACATTTGACTTGTAAGAGAGATTACTTTGAAGCACAATTAGCATTGAGAAATTTGCTCTAAAATCATTTTGACACACATCTAAACTTGTCGTTGATCACCCACAATGTACTTATGTGTCATTGTACTTTGCGATTCACCTATTCTGAATGATAGCTTCAAAAATCAACACATTAGAAAAGATAATATAGGGCCCACAATTCTTAATCAAAAATCCATTTCCACAAAAAAAAGAGTATGCTCTTGGGCACATCCAACAACCATTTTAAAAAATACGTTCAACAAAAGCCTTGTGAGAATTAAAACTGAAGAGTAATCCCAACTGCTTACGTGTATGCATGTTTGCACTAAAGACTTCAACACTTCCACACTGTATTTACAGAAAGCAAAAATGTAGCAGATGCATGAATATGCAATATGTTTCCCCTAATGCCCAACAGGCTAGTTTCTATCAGTCACTATTCATTCCATTAGAGCCTGATATTTCATTAAGTGCAGGGTCAGACATCTCTCATGCTTTTTGTTACCTACTTCTTTTCCCCATCCCCATGGTGGGCTACACTGTACAAAACAGATGTTTAATAAGTATTTTTAGTTGAATTGACAATACAAACATTTTTTTCTCAATCTGCTAGCTTTTTATCTGCTAGTAGCCTTCTTTTGTGTTAACTTCATTAGAGATATACATGGTTATACTTATTTGTGTTCCCAATACTATTTGTTACTTTAGATGTTTTTATTCTCCCCCCAAAATTTATAAAGATAGACACAAAATAACTCAGCCATCCAGTTAAGAACCCTAGTGTGAAAAGGAAATAAAAACATCATTACTGGATTTTAGTCCTGTTGGCCATGCTACTTAGGTAGATACCATCATGGGTGCTTGTTTGTTTACACAAGAGAGCTCTCAATCTCCAGACACCCTTGACTGAGGCACTAGATCCCCAGCTCACACATGAGAAGGGTCCAGACAGCTCATCTCACCAAGCAGCTCACATTCAGCTGTGTCCTAAAGAGTAGCACTGTCCCCACGTCCTTCCTTTGTTGGTGCTCCCAATCATAAATGCATCCCTATTAATTCTAATTATTTTACTGAACGTTAAATCATTGACAAGTTTTAATGATTTAAAATGAGAAATGTCAATCTTTTTAAAATTCTATAAAGATTATAATTCTATAAATAGTTATGCAGTAACTCTGTCTAATTCTATAACAGTTATCCAGTAACCATGTCTATAGATTCTAACTTCTCTTCTCAGGGCCTGCATAGAAGCCACTTTGAAGTTTTATTTTTCTCTTTTACTCCCCAAGCTTCCACCATCCTTCCTGCCCCTACTTTAGATTGGCATCATTCCATGTAGACTGTAAGTCTGAGGAGGAATCAGGACAAAACAGTGGCTCTCTAGCCTCAGGGGATCATTTATATTTCTCTCAGTTTGTACATACAGTAATTTCTCTGTCCACTGCCCAGAAAAGGCCGCGATTCAGGCATCTCTTTATAATAAAATTCTGTAAGAGTGATCATGTTCTTCAGCTCATAATCTCATTTCTATTAATTTTTCCTCAGGAAAAAGTTTTAAAGGAGATAACTTTATAAATTCAGATTTCCAGTACATTACTTATAATGGTAAAAAATTGGAAGGAATTAATTAAAAATCCACAATAGGGAAACATTTGAAAATTTTTGATTTAGTTATTTAATGGAACACCATGAAAAGATTACCTGGTAGTTATAAAGACTGAATTATAAAGTACAAAAATCTTTTGCCTCTGATTCAATTAGTACTCTGTAGAATGAGGAATTTCTGAAACAGCTACCAGTCCTAGAATTCTGCCACCAATACTACTATTCGTACCAGTGAAAACGGGGGGCCACATGTCTGACTACATTCTCTTCAAATAGGTCTTCCTCAGGTCATCTTCAAGTGAGTCTACTGAGCAAAGTAGATTTTAGCTTCCTAGCCTATGCATTCTAATGAGGACTGAAAACATGATGAAGGAGCTCATCCATAGACTTTGTTACTGCTATTTGGAAATCACCAATTGATTTTATCCAGCAGATTTAACAATTAGATAGACAGGTGGGAAAGAATCAACAAAGAACAAGGTATAAGAACAGTGGACATTTTTAGGGAGCATTATTTCTAGAAATAGCATTCTCAGGAGAAAACATTTATTATTGTAATAACAGAATATTTGTCAATGACCAATATATTCTCAAGGTCTATCAAATTAATGAAATCATAAATGATAAAAATGACAGCTGATATTGTATAAAAGGATTAATTTAGGGATCAACAGATTTGGGTTTTAGGACTGGTTTTCTTACCAGCTAGATAGATTACTTAGTAATTTAGTCATTTAAGTAAAAAATTTGTTACTTAAATGAGATCTATGAGTAATCTTAGTATCATTGAAATATTTTTTTAGGAAGGATTTCTAAATTTCTATTCCTAAAAAGTATTAAACTTCACTGTTATTATTATCATGATTGCTAAGCTATTGATTTATCATGTAAATTTTAGCTTAATCTCATTTTTAAGAAAAGGAGAAACTACTTGTGCCATATACCCCATCTATGCAAAGTTGCTACTTTTTATAATAATGATAATCCTCAGAAAATTAGATTTTATGATCTATAGAATATTTCATATAATTCTCTCCCCCAACAACAACAAAAAAATGTTTACATTATGCTGTGATCTCTACAGTATTTTATAATTTCTAAGTACTGATGGGAATTTTTCTTTCTTCCTTTGACTAAGAAAGGAGATACTGTTTGTTGAGCATCCACTACATCCAACACTGTTTTTGAAAGTCTTACAAAGCAAATGTAAACCACCATTCAGCTACAGAAAGCACTGAACAGTCATACCAGTTGGACTTCCATGGCATTTTAAAATTTACAAAGGACATGCACAACCTTTATCTCAATTAATCCTCCTAAGAATCTCATAAGATAAATTTTATCTAGGAGGCAATTGAGGTTTAAATAAGTCATCTGCCCACGCTCACACAGCAAGTAAATGACAGACCAGAGTCCAGATGGGTCTCTGTGTCTCAAAACCTACATGGAGCTTTAACTATAAAAATCTTGACTACTGCGCAAGAAGAAAACCCTTCATTAACTGACACCATTCTGCTAGAGTTCATCCTTTCCTTTTGCCTTGGGCAATATGGCTCAATTCCAGGCAAAGCTGGCACTTGCTCTCATTCTGTTACTTTCCTGATTGACTGCCTACAAAATGTAATTATCATCACCTCAAGCAGATTTAAGAGTCACCTTGCTATGTATGCACCCTAATATGCATGATCAATTTGTGGCAGTACAGCACAATTTTTTTTTTTCTTTCACTTTGATTGAATTGGCTATCAGATATTACTCCTAATCTGCTTAAATTTTTGTAGAAAATGGTATTGTAAAATATGTTAGCAGGTATATAGGATATGTAGGATGAGGTAAATTCTCTTCTCCCAGCATCACACTTGCAATACATCTGTAAGACCAAAAATAATGATGAAAATGTAATCTAGGCACTAGGCACAGAAGCTATGGAGTTATCTTTTGGATAATCTTGTCATTGAGGAAAATCTAGCAGTGCCATACTGCCAAAATAAAAAAATATATATATATTTTTAAGGTGAGAGAATTAAAAAAATAATAGGAGACTTTAGTGTACAAACATTAATAAAGCAATAAGGCTATTTTTCATCATATAGAAAAATATGCTTATATTGAATTTTCTTCATAATAGAATAACATAAGAGAAAAAGAACAATGGGTAGAAGAGACAATTATTATTTTAAGACATAGATGCAGTTCCAGGGTAAGTTCCTTAAGTGGAATCAGGGAGCATTAAAAAGAGAAATGATGTTACAGAATTGTAAATCATTGATTATGATACCATTTAACCTTGCCTCCTGAGAATTTATGATGTATGGGTATGTGTGTTTGCTCAATGAATAAGTATTAAAGTTGTTTTAAGCCATTAAATATTTTTAAAAGGTAAGAAAGGAAAAATGAAATGCTTTGAAATATAAGTGTGATCTATATGATTTGATTGATGATCTTATATAAAAATTTTTCCTGCAAGTCTTAATTAAATACTTTCATCTTTATCACATAAAACTTTGTTATGAAATATACCTAATCATATCTTCATTTAGGCAGACATATGCATTATTAATATTGAATAATTAGTGCTTGAAGACCTGCATTAGTATGTGGGAACACAAAAACAAATTCTGCTTTTACTGTTATGTCTAAGGACAAGGATATACTCAAAAGGCACAGGTAAAATAAACCTAACAAAGTAACTATTATCAACTGTTTGATCACTCAGAACAACTCTATAATTTAACTTGTAGGTGAAGGAAAGACTTCTTAGAAAATAAATAATAACCATTCAATAAAATATAATAGGATATCATGTAGAATTTTTCCTATTATCTAGAATTTTAGCAAAGGTTAAAGCCAAAAGTTAAAATCCAAAATCTAAAGAAATTCACCCCAAAACAAAAATTGGGATGAGATCCTTAATGAAACACTTTCTAAGAGGCTGTAGAATCTGCTCTGGAACCACCAACTGGGGAAATGTGGAGAGTACTCAGTTCTCTAAGAAGCTCAGTGTTTGTGTCGAAAGGACTTCCTTTTTTTGTAGCTGCCTCTTTTATTCCCCCCAAAGCCAGGTGATTAGATTCTTGAAGATGTAAGGTGCTATCCCAATTAAAGATATTAAATATGGTGGGATGGACATACACATTTATCTCTACTCTTAGAGAAACCCTATTTAAATGACAGTTAGGAATTTTTTAAGGAATGACAACTAAGAACAAAGAAAACAAGAGAAAAAATAATTACAGAGGCAGACAAATTGAGAAAAAATAGAATTTGAAAATCTGGGTGAATGTTAACAAATCTACCAGCCCAAAAATAGCTGTATCCTAAACTGCTAGTGGTGAAAACCAATAAACAACCCAATTTGCACTGCTGATCCCTGAAAACACTCCAGCTGGAGGCTCCAGGTGCTTTTGTAAGTAAGGAGAAAGACAGTTTTAAAAAACAGCAGATGGGCTGAAAGTCTGTTTAAGAAGAAGTTAGAATCCCAGATCCTCTCACTTCACACATTCAGATTACCACACCTTCTCCAACCTGGTGAGACTGGAGGTTTTCGTCTCTGGAGAAGGTAAAATAGATGACAAAATGCAGTATTCATAGAAGAAAGATGTAATACTACTTTAAAAGTATACTTAAAGATAAAAGAGAGCCTTGAAAATGAAAAATATGATAAAAGAAATAATAAACTCAATAGATACGTTGGAAGAGAGTTGAGAAAACTCTTCCAGGAAGCAAAGAAAAATGGAAAGATATAAGAGAGAAAAGAAACATTAATCTTAGTCTGTCTCAGCTGCTATAACAGAAATACCAGAGACTAGATGGCTTATACATTACAGAAATTTGGTTCCCACCATTCTGGAAGTTTGGAGTTTTGAGATCAAGACACTGGCAGATCTGGTGTCTGCTCAGGACTAGCTTCTGAATTCATAGATGGCCTTCTTCTCACTATAACTTCACATGGGAGAGGGGGAAGCTTTGTCTCCACTCCTTTTAAGGGCACCATTTTTATCCATGAGACTCTACCCTAATGATTTAATCAACTTCTGAAGGCTCCACCTTCAAATACAAAGTTAAAAATTAAAAAGTGAACAATGTCTATGTGTAGGGAAAATGGCATCTCATTCCTCAGTTAGACATCCACCTAGGCTATAGAACTGCTAGTCTGTACCTTTGCCTGCTTGAGTTGGGGAGAGTAGGTACAGGGCTGAAAGAAAAGACGACAGCCAAGTGGGGCAGCCAGCAAGGCTACTAGGGCTGCTAGGGTATTAGTTTTGTAGCTGTCATGACAAACTACCACAGATTTAATGGTTTAAAAAAATTTACAGTTTTTATTGACAGTTTTACAGTTCTGTAGGTCAGAAGTCTGACACAGGTTTCATTGGGCTAAAATCAGATTGTCACTAGGGCTGCTTTCTCTCTGGAGACTCTAGGAAACAATCCATTTCTTTGTCTTTTCCAACTTCCAGAGGTCAGCCACATTCCTTGGCTCATAGCCCTCTTCTTCCATCTTCAAAGCCAGCAACGATCAGTTGAGTCCTTTTCACATCACACCACTCCCACCTCATCTTTTTCCTCTTCCACTTTTAAGAGCCCTGGTGGTTACATTGGATCCACCCATAGGAAGGATAATCTCTCATTTAAAGTTAAGCTGATTAGAAACCTTAATTCTTTCTGCAACCTTGATTTCCTTTTGCCATGTAACATGACACATTCATAGATTCCAGGAATCAGTATGTGGAAATCTTTGGAGGGATCATTATTCTGTTCAGCACATCTAAGGATGGAGTGGACAACTCAGAAGAAAGCTGGGATTCAGTTGTCTGGCCAATTCTTCACCTAAGAGGGATTTTCACTGGTAAACTAGAGGATAACTAACCGCATGTGTCTGTTGGTGAACCAATGGTTTTACACTTTAATGGGGAAAAGCTGGAGACAACAATGGATCATACACATCAGAAAACTTTGCAGTGAAGAAGTTCCAAACACTGTATATTTGCCAAACCATCGAGAGTTAGAATTTGAATATCCTCCAAAAGGCACAGACCGCCAATCAATGATAAAGAAGTGGCAAGAATCAATCAGAAAAGGATTGTATCATCATACAGTTAAGTGAGATGATATTTGCCACTTTTCTGTGATATCTCTACCTGAAGATTTAGGAGCAGGAATCTTATACAAATAATTCACCACCGCAGAGCTACTTGAGTCCTGGAGAAGAAAAGGAGCTTTGAATCCATACAGTATTGAGGTTGTAGATTTGATTGTAATTTTAATAAACAAAAGTATCTGAAAAATTGAGACTCTGACAAGGATGCAATAAAAAATAGTAAATGTTGAAGAAAGTTAGTAAAAAATTTCAACTTTCTCATATTTTTACTTCTGTGAGTTCATATTCTTCTGTAACCTGTTACAAGTATATGAAAATCTGGAAAGCCAATTCAGTTTGTATGTAACCTAGTTTCCATTAGCTCTGAGGAGTCCAGCAGAGAGGGACATGATGTCCCATAGCTGAGCTGAAGGAGCATGTTCTTTCCTCAGGCTCTTTACTTATTTCTAGCAACAGATTTTTTTTTAAAACTATATTCTCACTGTAAAATGGGAAAATGTGGCTCAAGTTAAAAGTGATAAAATTATTTTTCACTTCCTAAGCAATTTTAGAATGATCGACGCTATTATAAATATGTGATGAGTTCATACCCTCATGATCTTAAAATTTATAAATGTCATCAACATTTTTCTTATTTAAAAAAGTAGAAAAAAATTGAAGATGCGATTTGCTTTTATATTACAAACTATTTGCCTTGCTGTCCCCCTACAGACACCTTCAGGGATGGACCAGCATCTCAAAGCTTGAGGAGGGGTAAGGGTTAACATTTTGTGAGCTGATTCAACTGGAAATTTACATATTTTTTACATATTTTTCCCTGAAAGACTTCAGAATAATTTTTAACATTGAGAACCAAGAAAAGATAGCAAAACTATTACCAATCCAGTATGCAATCATAAAACAGTACACTCTATTGATTATGAGTTTCTTTATGTTTTTTTATTTTATATTCTCATTTTCTCTCCCTCTCCTCACCCTACCGCCTTGTCTTTCTGTTTTTACTCTGAGTAGGAGATAGCTCTATTACTTATATTTGCTTCTAGTTTCCTTCTAAGCACATTGGAAAGCCGATAGATTGGAAGGGAAGGGATATATGTTCTATCTGTGTGGAGATATTTTGGTTGACAGTACAAGACTCACTAGCATTTTCTTTTCTTGAAATTGTGAAAAACACGTGTTGAGAAAGAGATGCCAAAAGCACAAGGCAGCCCTGGACTGCCGAACAATCACATTCAAGCCAGCTTCTGTGGCAAGGCACTTGAACCCTAAACTGGCTTCAAGTGAGCAAGAAATAAATTTTTGGCTAATCACAGATATACTAATATTTGTTACTGCAGTACAACCTGACTGATATTCTCACTTTGCCTTCCTTTTTCCCCATTTTTGTTTTTGTTATTTCAATTTGCCCTCATTCTTAGGTGCTTCTTCACGTTATTAAACATGCTTAATTGATGTTCAACTTTTAATTTTCAGGTATACATATATAAAGGCTTATAAGCATAAATGCTATAAAGAACCAATTTCACTGGAATAAGACCATAGGCACCGGGATCAAAGAATTCAGTTTTTAATTCCAATTTCACCACCAAAAGTTCTTTGACTCGGAGAAATGCTAAACTCTTTCTGCCTTAGGAAACATCTGCAAAATGGGGAAATAACATATCTAATTTGGGATTTGGGAGGGATTAAAGGTAACAAATGCAAAAACATTTGGCATAGAGTTGATAGTCAATAAAGGATAAATACTATTATTATGTTCTGCTTTCTTGATAAGGTTTTTTAAAATCAAACAGGTATTGGAAGCTTTGGGGGAGAAGAGTTATATTAGTGCCCCTTTGTTCTCCAGGCTTGATGTCTCTTTTATGCTCAATTCTTTTATATTGATTTTCCAAATTCTTGTAGGGATTAGTTCTAAAATATATCTACTTAGGTAACCGAAGAGAAACACAAGTCAGTATTCTCCTCAGGCCAACAATAATCTTATTTGGACAGACTGCACAGCAAGCTTGAATTCCTGGAATGATGTTTATTTCTCGCATCACCCACTGTTCATAGCACTGACATTTGACAACAAGCTTTGTAAAGTGGATGCTGTATCAGGAAAGCAAAGTGGGGACATTTACACTGTGTAGGGCACCGAGTCTGAGTTTGGTATGGGATTCGTAGATGTGGAATCTCGTAAGTGTCTTCAGGAAGAGGCAGTGTGAAGTAATAATGACGTATGTGGGTTCACATCTCAGGGCTGTAACTTAACAATCTGGGTGGCTGGACAAATAATTTTTACCTCAGGTTTCCTATGAGAGTGGAAAGATGGCAATATTACCCATGTTATAGGTTTGCTGGAGGATTGAACAATTATATAAAAACCTTTAGAACAAAACTTAGTGCTATGTAATGACTATAATCATTATTATGATAAAAGAAGAAAGAGTAGTGTGCCAATAATTAGTTTTCTAGAACTTTGATTTATGCCAGCTTCTCAATTGTATATTGTCTACGTAGTTACATCTTTTCTTAAGAGAGTAATGAGAGACTCCTCCAGGGCTATGGACCTCCTCAGCTCCTATTCCTATTTTAAGGAACAGGAAAGGAATAATGTAAGCAAAAGTGGATACTTTTTGGCCAATGGCAAATTTAGGGTTTTGCAACAGCTCCAGAATATAGGTGCTTCTTAACTCTCAAAGTTTTACATAACTAAAGGCTAAATACTGCTGCTGGAAACATCAGGAAAAGTTTGAAGTCCCCAGGCCCCACCAGTCCTCTGCTTGAGTGGAATCAGTATAAGGGGAGTTAATTGTGAAGAAAAAGAAGAGGGATAAGATTACAATAGTCGGGGGATGCACTGGAGGTGTTCTAGGCCTGCTAGCCATACTCTCATTGAAGAACAAAAAACACTAAGTAAGTTCAAAGCCAAGGCCAATGTATTAGGAGCAGTCTAAGTGTATTATCATAAAAGTTAGCCAGTAAGGCAAGAGAAATAATGCCTCCTTAGTCGGAAGGTGTAAGTGTCTAGGAACTGATAGGGCCCCTTGATTATCTGAAGAAATAATAATAGAAACAAGGTAGAATTTAAGAGCAAGTTGTATAATTTGGTGACCGATTAGAATGAAGGTGATGAAAAAGAAGGGGCCAAGGAGACTTCTCACATTTTGTGGACCATAGAAATACCAGTTTTGAAGGAATGATGAGTTCTTAGTTTCAGGTGCACTGCATTTGCAAGACCATAGAATGCAGTTTCTTTTTTAACTTTGAAAGACCCCTATTAATGGGAAAAGGAAAGCAGAACCTACCGCCAGAGGTTTGAGAACAATGGGAGGTGAGGAAGTGGAGATAATTATAGTCTATTCTTGTAAGGACATCACGAATGAAGACACACCTTCTACTGTAATTATAATGATATATGTGGTCAAGACAATACTTCTTTAATAGAAAAATATTATAATTGCTTGATGAGGAGAATAAATTGAGAAGGAGAAATTCAAATAGATGATGGACCATTGGCTCCAGAAGAGTTGGTGGGTTCAGTTCAAACTTAGAAGAATGAGCATTTAGCAAGAGAAAGAAAGCCTCATTTTCTAGGTAGGATTGGAGCAAAGAGAAATTCTTTCTACACTAAACGGAAGAGAGTTGTTCTGTGTCCCCAAAGTTAAGTGAATGGAATTATACAGAAATAATATTTAGGCTCAAAATAAAGGTGGACATAATTTCTAATGTTGCCAAAAGTATAATGGAGCATCCAGAGCGGTTAATGTTATTTTTCATTGGAGGTAGGCGCACAAACACACACACGCGCGCACACACACACACACACACACACACACACACACACACACACAGCTAAATGGCTATCAGAGATGTTTATGCATTCAAAATTGAGCAGCTCATTCCACTGACTCAGTACAGTGCTGGTTTTCTGATTTTCGGAACTTGTTTTACACATTTGCTTTCCACTCCAACACTATCCTAGATAATTTTCAAAAGCCTAGGGAGCAGGCACACATTGATTTTATATTAAGCTTTTAAGAAGACTAAATCCTGTGCCCGCTTCTGATAGAGAGGAAAGACTGTTTTCACTTTTAAATGGCAAGGAAATATAAATAGCAATAAATTTAAATTTGGCCATATAAATCTTTGGAGTGCAATGCAAATTTGAGGACACATTCCCTTAGAACTTCTCTGAATAGTGGAGTTTAGGTTGTGGTTGTTGGGGAAAAAGAAAAGTATGACTCTTCTATTATGTTTTATAATAGAGTAGGTAGTGAAGTAGGGAAATGGGCACAGGATGTATAGATGTTGAAATATCCATCATTAGCTTATTATGGCAGCACAAAAGAGAAATTACCTCTCCCATTCTAAAGAATACAATTCTCTTAATACAACTAGCAATTATTTTAATACGACCAACAATTAACAATACAGCACACTGCTGACTTATATGAGCTCCTCAATTAAAAGTTCCCACTAGAGATACAAATTAATTGGTTTTTTTTGGATAATATGTTTAAATCTTTAGAAGCAATCACTAATGCCGGTTCAGATTTACTGGTGTGCACTTTTTATTAGATATTTATTTTAGAAAAATTACTCTGACATTGAGCATGAACTAAAAATTAGAAAGGCTAATGATGGGACACTGCCAGAAGGTAGGCACAATATTCTATGCAAGAGGGACAGAGCCAGTAACACGTGAATGAGGGATGGAGGGTAGTGAGTTGTATCTGAAAATAAACATTCTCAAAATCAAAAGCGACCATTCTAAGGAAGCAACTTGGATTGAACTTAGATTATTCTTAAATAATATGAGATTGTTCCTCACAATCACTAACTCCATTTCAAAATGATCATAAATCGATAAATCACGCTGTTAATAAAATATTTGGAATCAGCAAAGCTTCTTTGATAAATTCGAGAAGGGAAAATGTCCTCTAGATGGTTGGTGAAGCAATTTAAATCAGTCCAACTACTTTGCCAAGAAGGTCTTTTTATTTTATAGATATGGATACAGATATAGATGCAGATATATACACACAGAAAGAGAAGAAACAAGAGAGAAGAGAATGATAAAGGTAAAATGTTAACAATTGAAGAACTGTAGTTCAGTGTAGGTTCATTGATTCTAACAAACGGACCACTCCAGTGCACAATATTGACAGTGGAGGAGATTATACATGTGTCTAGGGACAGAATTTATGGAAACTTTCTATTTGCCACTTGATTTTCTGTGAACCTAAAAATGCTGTGAAAAACAGTCTATTTAAAAAATCAAAATAATTTTAAAATGGGTTAGCTAATTAAATAAAAAGTTTAGTTCAGGATAAAGAGAGGTTCGAGAAGACTTTAATTTTAAACACACAAAAATGTGTGTGCTTATCCACAAGACAAATGAGAATTTACAAACCAAGATAGAATTATAACAAATCAAATATTTAAGACACCTCAGATCTTTGCTATAATGATGTAGTTTTTTTTTTTTTGAGAGATAAACGGACATTTAAGCAATATTCATCCACAAATAATTTACAAAGTTTATGGTTAATTTTTTCAATCACTGTTTTTGATATATTTTGAAAATATATGAAATATAAAAACAGATTATTCTATAATACACAGAGGAAGAATTATTCTGAATCTCACAGTATCCTAAATGTTCCTGACATAGAAAAAAATGGTTCTTACCTTTTTGTGTTCTTTAATACAGTTTTAATCACTAACATATACTTCGAATATAACTAAATAACTTTATAGTCAATCATGATAAGATACTAAAGGGATAAGCATGTAACTTACTGTGGTTTTCTCTTAAGCTTAATTATCCCTTTTTCATAGACTCAGAATACCACATCATGCTCAGTTCTGGACCCATCAATGAGGATTTTCCTACCTGTTTTAGGCCTGATTTTATGAAAGGCAGTAATAGGCCATCCAGTTAAACTTTTAACAAAGATGCAAATCTCAGGTGGTCAGAAATAATTGCTTTTTAGGTAGAAAACTACTAGTAGGACAAATCCAAAACAAGGTTTGACTATGTTGCAGAAAGTAGCATATGCTTTTTCCTTGGCAGAAATTTCACTACAAAAATACTTAGTATCTGCTGGTTGTCAATCGTTATGTGAACAAAATATGTGAGGTGCAAAAACAAGATACATCTATCCTTACAATCTAAAATACCTGGTTTCAAGTAAAATAAGATCTCCTGACAAACATCTTATTATGACAAAACCAAATTTTACTTTAAAAAATAACAATTATATTCTCAGACTTACATTCTCAATAAATATTGAATTGACCCACACTAATAATTTATACACAAATGTATTTGTCAATGACAATGGAGAAAATTGAGCAATAGTGTATGTGAGCCAAAGAGGAATGACTTATTACTGTCATAGAAGAAAAAGTACAGATATTTTACTTGTCCCTTAATCCCATGTTTTATTCAGTGACTATACAATATTCAAGCCACACACATTCTGCAGGGAAAACACGCTCCTTCCCCCACCTGCCTCCATCTGTATTCATATTAGGGACACTGTGAAAATAATTTGCAGAGTAAGGAAACTTATGAGAGACCATGGACATTTCACAACCACAAACAACTAACCCTGACATCAGACAATTCCCAGACACACTAAAGTGAAATGGTCAGATTTAGCAAATAAAAACATGGGACACCCAGTGCTCACTTCAGCCACACATACACTAAAATTGGAATGATACAGAGATGACAAGCGTGGCCCCCGCACCAAGGATGACACAAATTCGTGAAGCATACTATATTTAAAAGACAATACAGAACACCCAATTAAATTTAAGCTTCAGATAAAAAATAAATTTTCTAAAAAATATAAATATGGCCCATATATTGCTTGGGAGTGCACTAAAAATTAATTTGTACTAAAAATTATTTATTATACTAAAAATATATTTCTTAAGTGTATTCATTAAATTTAGTGCACTAAAATGATTTTCTACTAAAAATTATTCATTATTTATCTAAAATTCAAATTTAACTAGGCATCCTGTATTTTCTCTGGTAATCCTCAGCAAAGACATTTTTTAGTAGTGATGCCTTTGACTCCTTTTAGACTGTGAGTTCCTTTATGATGTAGTGATGGAAGAATTCACACTTGATTGGTCAGCCCCTAAAGCAATGCATCATACACAATAGAAATGTGTTGGATAAAAGACTAAATGTAAAGGATAATTTTTAAAGAAGTGATACAGATGGATGGATGGATTCATGGATGGATGGATGGATGGATGGATGGACGGACGGACAGATGGATGGATGGTTGGAAGGATGGATATAGATATTTATAGCTTTTTTGTTGGTGCAGCTCAACAAAATAATTATTACTGGTACTGGCAAAGAGTGAAGCTCCCTATGGGTTGTCCCTTTAGCAACTAGTGTGAACAAAAACACAGCTGTTATTCTCTTTTGGCTACAGCTGTGGCTATGCAGTGGCTGAAAATGGACACAACCTTCTTTCTGATCGTGAGATCTCTGGAAACCCACTAAAACTTTGGTTACACTTGAGTTAACCACAGCTCTGGCTGAAAACCAAGATGAAGACCCACTAGAAGTTCCAAATCTTCATTTAAATATTTAGAAATTAAACCACAAGTTTATGGTGAAAAGCAAAGAACTCTATGACTCTCTCATAAATTGCCATTGGCAGCCTCTGGATATGGTTCGGTCTAAAACCTCAGATGAGAACCCAAACAAGCAATATGTTTATGAAGCTACCCAACTATCATATCAATTATATCCATTTTGTTTTTGTTTTTGAAAAAATAAATAAATTATTCTCCCAGGAATGTGCTGAATTCTGCACATAAAATACAAACTTCCAGGATTGAAATGTAATTGATATGTAGAGCATAATGTAAATAAATGTTACCAGCACACACACACACAAAAAATAGAATATATATCTAGAATATATATTATATAAATATGTAAAGAATATAAATATAAAATATAAAAATATATAAAATTATATAAAATATATTTAGCCCTTTACATCTATCAATCGATATATGAATAAATAGGTAGATAGGTAGGTAGGTAGATAGATATGGATAGAGTCAGACTCTGATTATGGTTTTACAGGTTTATAGCTTTAAATCACAGTGTCTAATGTACATTGAGCAGGTAAAATATCTCAGAAATGACTGTGACCTCCATACAACTGAAATGTGAAATACAACATGCTTTTTTTGTTCTGCCCTTCTGATGCCTTGTTTTCTCCCACACCTGGGCTGCTGCAATGACCTAATTTCCAAGAACCTGAACCACCTGAGCCTCCCACTCCATCTCACTTCCCACAGCCATCTAATCCACATTGACTGGTTGTGAGTCAGTTTTTCATGGCTGTCACTCAGTCACACAGGCCTGGTTGACATCCTGCTCCCCACACAGATCTCAGTAGCAACTGTAGTACTCCCTCTGTCTTTCCTGCCTTCCCAGGTCAATGACAATATCTGTGAGAAAAGGATTAGCAGAGACCTTAGGATCCACCTGTCCTTTTTACCAGGGCAATTGGTTTCAACAGTGCTATGTTTCGTGATCTGACTCAGAAGAGTGACTAGAGATGTGACTTGGCCAAGGAAGAGGGGAGTTAGGGTGATTTTTGTTGTTGGATTCTTCTGGCAGGCTAGTGAGGTAGACTTGATAATTGAGACCTTATGGAACATCATATATGGCCCTGAGCAAAGCTAGCTTTTAAACAGCTGAATTTCTTGAAAGTTTCTTTTGTGGTTTCCTCTTGTTTAGTATTTCAGGCATAAGCTCCTCCACTAGGAAATGAATGTTTCCCATCATCTGACCCCACTTTATCTGATCAATTTTAATTCACACTATTTTTATAGTGCATGGCTCTAATTCTTTCATTCTTGTCCCCACCTTTTAACTTTAATTTTTTCCCCTGGTAGTTCTGGATTAACTACATCTCTAGGTAACATCCTCTGCCCACTCCAGTTCATACTAAACACTTTCTCTGACCTCTCAGTGCATTTATATTTTATATACACACTACTTGCCATGTCAGCAAAAATTTTCTTCCTAAGGGAAAATTGAGCAATCATCGATCCTCATTATAATTCTTTTCAAGGTTGCAGTATTTCTGTTTTTCTTCGTGGGAAGAATGAGATCAAGGGTCAATAGCTTAATATATATATATGTATGTATTTTGGGGTAAACATTCTAGACCAATTTGAAATTTATTACACGACTACAATCAATCCCTGAAGCATATTGCATCACTGGCTCTGCACACTTAGCCTGGGGTTCAGAGGCTGTGCGTTTTAGTGAGGACAGGTCGTAACACTCAAAATACATTCATAACCCAATTTTGTATGCAATAAGCTTTCTTTAAAATTTTAAAGCTAAAATGCTATTTTGAGAGAAGAACAGGATACAGGAGCACATACTGTACAGATAACCTACATCAAATGGATGCTAAGAATACCAGAGATGAATCCAGACCTTGATTTTCTGTGCTTTAGAGTGGACTCCTAAAAGGATCCAAACTGGGTGTCATGTAAGTAGAAAAATGCTCTTACAGTTCAAGGATACATAAATGAAAATCTTTGGAAAGTGGATGAATTTTCAGGGCTCTGTGCAGTGGGGCTCATGGAGAATACCACCAGTTGCCTTATCTTTTCCTTAAGGCTTCAGTGAATTCATTCATGGAACACGGTACCGACCATCTCTGCCTGTGTGCAAGGGGCTGGGTTAGAGTAATAAACGAGGCCCACTCCCTGCCATCAGGGCGCTCACAGTCTAGCGACGAGACCACCACGGAGACGACAAGCTCGTGACCTCTGCAGCAGGAGGAATGCATGTGTTGTGTCTCTTTCGCACATCCTTCCTTCAATCCGGCGATCAGAAATCTTCCTGTGCGTCCCGTCGCGGAGTTGAAAGTTCCTCCAGCAGCGGTGCACAGCTGGACGATTTGATTGCAGTTCGGAGGGAGAAGAGGCAAGGGTCACAGCCAGGGTGGGAGATGGTTTGCGGTCAAGTGCCCGAGGGGTGGGTAACAGGGTCCGGAACTCCTGGTGGTTCTGGAAATGGAACGGAATCGGGGCTAGGAACGCGCTTCCCTCGCCGCTTTCTCATTGGACCCACTAAGCCTGTGCGGGGAGGACAGCGATGAGATGAAAAGCCTGTCCAGGAGTGAACCCCAAAGGTCAGTCTCTGGCTGCGCGGGACAAAGAGGGACGGGTCTGGTCTCTTCCGAAGGGATGGAGGCGTCTTCCTGAAGAGGCCTTTTCTCTTCGGAGACTCTAACCCCCAGCGGGTTCCCCTGACTCCGAAGCTGCACAGCCCCTGGCAGGGCCTGGGGGGGTTGGGGGTGTCGCCACGTGATGGGGACACTGGGGTCCGGCCCCTGGCCGCCCGCTCCCGGCTGCCGAACGCTGCGCCCGCGACCTGCCCCCGCCCCCGGCCCCCTCCCCGCCCCGGCGGCGCGCGCACCCGGCCCCGCGCGCACCCGCACTCGGGAGCCGCGAGCGCTCAGACCGCGGCCGCCGCTGCTCGGCGCGGGGACGGTCCCGCCCTCCTGCCGGCACGCACCTGGGCTGGTGGCTGGGGCGGCCGCCCCCGCCCCTCAGCTCCTCTCCCTCTCTCCCTCACACACGCGCACACGTTTCCTCCTCGCGTCCGCCCCCTCCGCACCCCGAGAAGCCGAGGAGCGCGTGGCCGGCCGCGCGGACCGTCCGCCTGGAGATGCTCGCCGCAGCCCGCCTCCTCGCTTGCCTCCAGCTCCTCTGCGTGTGCCGCCCGGGTGAGTGATGGGACCACGCGCGGGCTCCGCTCGGGGACCTTTGGGGACGCGGGCCGGGGGGGCGGTTGGAGGGGCGCTAGGTATTGGCTGCCGCGGGCGCCTCCAAGCACGGAGGATAGAGACGGTGGACTGGGAGCCCGCGGGCTCGGCGCGGCGCGACGGGTGTCGGGGCCGGGAGGACGCGCCCCGCCCCTCCCCGCACGACCGCCACCTGCCGTCTATGTGCCCGCCCGGACGCCCGCTCCGGCCGCCGCAGGAGAGCGGCCGGGCAGTGGCGGTCGCTGTCCCCGCGGCCCCTCTCTGTCCTCTTTGCAAAAGTGTGGGAAGAGCCTGTGCGTTACACGCAAGAAGATGAACGGCGGCAGAAACGCAAGCGTGGCGCGGGGCGCCTTACCCCGTCGCGCTCTTGCTGCTAAATTCAAGCTGCGGATGTTGTGGGCTTGCATGAAGAATACACGTGTCTGCTGCGAATTGCACGCGCGCACACGCAGGCACACACACGCACGCACACCGCCCCGGAAAGGGAGCTACGGGAATGAGCAGCGACCTGACTTTTTGTGTTTTCTAGTACTTTCGATGTAGTTACATTCAAGTCTGGGCAGTCAAGTCTGGGCAGTCACTTAAAAAAGAAGTTTCCATGAACATTTCTATCAGCGTTCTGCCACTGCTGCCCAAATCAGAGAACGGCAGGTTGCTATGTTCATGGTTCATCTTCCATCCCCCACCCTGCAGGTCACACTTTTCATACTGAAATCGCATTTGGACGTAGCCACTTAGAATATTTACTGAGGACGCAGGTTCACGTGTTCTTCTGGTCGTTTTCCAGAACTGTAAGATTGGAATTTTGCACTTCAAGAAAGAGGGAAGGAAGGAAGGTTTACTCTTAGAGAATATCACAGGTTTGGAGGCATAATCCTGAAAGTTAAAAGGTGTGCTTTCGTTTGAATACACAGATTTTACTCATTTCAGTTAGAGGATCTCTCTCTCTTTTTTTTTTTTTTTAAATTTTAGGTTGCTCAAAATAAAATAGAAATTAACCCACATTTTCATCCAATAGATGGTGCTGCTCTTGGCATAGTAACCTTTACAAAGGGAAATCATTTTCATATTCTAACTAATGAGAATTGCATTGCAAATCTGATGATAATTGCCAATAGCCCCCCAGATACAGAGACTTAATTTAAATTCCAGAAGCTTTATTATGAAAGTACTCAGGGGTGATGGTGCACACAGTGACATTTAAGACTTGCAGAGGAATCTGGTCCAGGTTTTCTCTAAAATCATACGGTTGATTCTGGAGAGGGGAAGACATTTTTTGAAAGTGTCGTGGTCATCAAACACACACCTGTTGAACTTCCAGTTCTTTGTAGATCTGTTTTAACAACAAAGCCAGATCTTTTGGGTACTTAGATTATTATTTAAAGTAATTCTCACTGTAGTATGGAAAGAAATCAGAGAATACTGCTTTGTGTGCTATCCAAACCACATGCCCTGAGTATATTGTGATTTTTTTAAATTGTGCTACAATTCACATGGCATACAATTCATCTTTTAAAGTGTACAGTGCAGTGGTTTCTCGGTATATTCACAAAATTGTGCAACCATCATCACTATCTAATTATAGAACATTTTAATCATACCCCCACAGGAAAAAAAAAAAAAAAACTCTATTAACAGTCATTTCTCATTCTCTTGACCCCAGCCCTGGCAACCAGAAATCTGCTTTATATTTTTTTATAGATTTGCCTATTTGGAGCATTTTCTATAAACAGAGTCATACAATGTGTGGCCTTTGGTGTCTGGTTTCATTCACTTACCATAATGTTTTCAAGATTCATCCATCTAATAGCCTAAATCAGTACTTCATTCCTTCTTGTGGCTGAATGATATTCCATTATGCCACATTTTACAAAGGCTTTTCTCTATAAAGCATTCTTTGTAGCTTGTTTGGGGTTATTTAGGTTTCAGTTTATTGACCATTTTCTTTAATCCTTCAATAATGTAAAACAACTGTAAAAAATTAAATTAATTGTTTAAGAGTATCACAAGTTTACTTGATGATATTGGATTTTGAGGCTAGCAGGTGGACTGCGTTTGTATCCCCTTCCCATTTTAATGAAGTTGGCCTTTCACATTGTTGCCTACAGGCTGATCTAGGGGCCTTGACAACCTCAAATGGGATGTATATCTTGATCTCTGGGTAGCATGTTTGAAAAAATGGAGGCTCATTTTCTACAAATGAAAAATTCAGCCACAACTTCAGTTATCTTTCCCTCAGCATCTACTATAGTATTTATGGATGTGTTTATTACTCATCTTCAGTGTCCGTGGAGACAATGAGTGGCCTGGTACATCTAATAGATGCTCAGAAGAGGTCTGTCTACTGAAGTTTGCTCTGCAGGATGACAGCTCCAGTAAAATTTGAATGTTAGGCTGCCATTCCTACCATTATCTGTAACAATTTATAGAATTCACTAAAGTGTTCAGGTTAGCAATTAAGAATATCTTAATAACCTTAATACTTTGTATGTCCAAAGTATCCTAGTGTTTTGAATGGAAATGTAGACCATTGCTTCTTTCAGATAACTTTCAAAAACAGAAAAATTCTCGGATTATTTGGACTGAAACAAATTCTTTCTAAATTGCTATGAGGGACTAAAGAGGAACATTATGGGTTTATCATTGTTGTTGTTGTTGGGGATGGGGAGTGCTAAATATACTGTGAATTCATGTGTTTGGATAATTCTGTCAAGACTGGCCTGTGGCCTCAACGTTTTAGCTACATCACTGTTCTCAGACTTTAGAGTATATCAGTCACCAGGAGAGCTTGCTGAAAGAGATTTCCAGTCCCACCCTGAAGAGTTGCTGAGGGTGGAGCCTGAAAATCTCTATATCTAACAAATTCCCAGGATATGCTAATGCTACGGTCCAGATCCACACTTTGACAGTCACTGAGCTAGTTTGACATTTAAATGTTAGCAGAGTTTCTGGATTATCAACAACTTTATACTGTGGGCTTGATTTCTGATATCTAACAATGTTGTTCTAAAAAATCACATGAGTAAAATAGCATTTGATGTTATTTAGCTAAAGGAGACAAATTAAAGATGATTCTAGGATAATTTCTTGAGTGAATTTGGACCTTTTCCAAAATAATTGACAGGTTTCCTATTAGGTGGGAATTAATGTGGTGACCATATGACTCTAGTTATTATTTAATCTTGACCCACTGAACAGGTAATGGGAAAAAACTGCAGTAGTTTTCCTGTAAGGAGGCTTAAATATGAGTCAGAGAAGAGGTAGGTGTTTTAAGAACTTTTAGGAAATAGTTTCTTTCAGCTAATGAGAATTTTGGATCTTTGAATTAAGTGAATTGTGGCCCTGCAAGAGATGAGAGATTCAAATGTTTAAATATTACTGATAAATATGTCATGAATCTGATTCTGAACTTTTAAGTCATACATTACCACTTTAAAGTCCACATTAACTACGAACTATACCCAATTCCTCTGCAAGAATTAATTGCTGAATTTATTCTGCATATGGAATTGGTGGAATCCAGTATGTTTTGACTCTCAGCTTGGTCTATTTATCCTCTGAGGAAAAAAAAAAAAACAACAACTATGATCTGGAATAGAAAATATTCATGCTTTTTCCCAACAAATAAGAACTAGTTTCTTTTTAGGAAAATAATCACTTTTGATTTGCAGAATAGCAATTTTCTTTATTTCATCTCTCTGTCCTTTTTAGGCAGACTTTGGTTGTTTCTATTCAGGGAATTTTGCCAGGATAAATTATTTCATTGATGAATTTATTTGTGTTCTCATGTCTGCACTCAAAATTTAGGAACTTGCTTAAAATTTTATGTTGTGAAAATTTTGCTTCTGGCAAAAATTCAGGTATTTCTGGAAGAATGAGTGAGCTTTGTTTCCCCATTCCTCTTTTTCTAAAGAGATGTGAGTTATGTCTAACTTGGTAACTTTGCTTGATTACCCATTTGCCAACTGTTCAGACTGTGGAATGGAAATGGAACCCCCTTGTTCACAGCCAGAGGACCCCAAAGAAGGGCTTGGTTAAGATGATGAGGTTTTATTTCCATTTACCACTGGCTCAGCGTTTGCTGGGTGCAGGCCCAGTGCTGAGCATGCTATGTACATGTTCTCGTTTCATTCTTCCCCAAACCCTTAGAGGTAGGTGTTTTCATTTTCCACATTTTACAACAGAGAAAACTGAGGCACAGAGAAGTCAGCTGACTCACCTAACATCACACAGCCTGTATCAGCCTCTATGTTCCTTTTGATTCCTACCCTTGATTGAGCCTTTTTCTCTTTCATTCCTAGGAGATGCTATGTGGAATTTACTCATTTGCTTCATATAAAATGTGATGCTGCATTTTACATTCCCTGTTGCTTTCTGCAGATCTCCATTCATGACTTTTCCCATAATCCTTTTTCCCCCCTTTTAGAAAAATTAAGGAATAATTTACCTTTTCTAGGTCTTCAAAGTTTTAACGAATGCCTATGGTCATGCAACAACCATGTAATCCAGATACAGATTATTCCCGTTTACTAAGTGACCCACATCTCTTAGGCACTAATAATTGAGCATTGCCTAAATCCAGCTGATTTGATTCAAACTTCACATTGAAAATCTTTAAATCTCACTTTTGGGATACTTTCTTTGCTTAGAACTAGTTGAGAATAATAATATCTCTCCAATATCTCTTAGTGTGTTAAGTATCTTAACTTTTAAATATTTTAAGACATTTTCTACTTCTTTGTGGTCAATGGTAAAAGTCAGAGCTAATTTAAAGAAGACAAGCATATACTTCAATTATGCTTTAACATCTAATATCTCATTGGAAGTAATTCCTAGTAGAAACTTCAGGTTACAAAAGAAAACCAGTTTTTACCTTGTTTGTAATTCTTCAGAGACATGTAAACATACTGTATAAACATTAAGAGAAAAAATTATTTTATCAACTTGTACAATCCTAAAAGACTTATATCTTAGAATTGTGCTGTCCAATATCATAGTCACTAAGCATATGTTGCTATTTAATTTTAAATTTATTGCAATAAATTAATTCAGTTCCTCAGTCACATTAGCCACATTTGAAGTGCTCAGTAGCCACATGTGGCTAGTGGCTATTGCATGGGGCAATGCAGATTTGGAACATTTCCATTGCTGCAGAAAATCTGTCGGACAGCACTGTTTTAGAGTCAAAATAGCTGATAAAGTATTGCTAGTGCTTTTTGATAGTATTGATTGACAGTACTAATGAGCAGTTGTCAACTCCACTAGAAAAACTTCTGAGGTTATTAAATTATTTGAAGTGTTGATGTATGTGGGGTATTACAAAAGTCACAGAGACCTTCTGGTGGCCTTAAGTAGAGCAGCAGTAGATAAAGAAAGTTCAGTGGCCACTTTGTGACCTTTATTGACTGATGTTGAAGGGGAGAGATTAGCTGCTAGTTCAGAAGTGAGTGTCCTGTTCCCACAGCATATTGTCCATAATTTGTTTTAATATTCGGTGTATTATTTGGAGACGTGTCTGTCTCCCCAACTAGACTCACTCCTTGAGGGCAAAGACTGTATTTCATTTATCCTTGGACTTTGTATTCTTGGACTTAGCACTTATAGCAGGTGCTTAAAAAATAATCAGTGCACAAGGTCATAGAGAAAGAGTACTGTAAAGGTTCTTAGACAGCAGTAGCTTTTTGCTGGTGACATGGGCCAATGCCATCTGACCTTTCCTGTTTCTGATTCTGATCCCAATCTAAGAATTAGTTCAACTATCTATCTTTTTAAATTTAATTTATTTATTTTAATTAGGCTCAGGTATACAGTTCTTTGGTTAGACATTTATATATAATATGTAAAATGACCCCCACAATTGCTCCCTTCCTCCCCTGACACTCCACCTAGCTAAGTATTCATGCCAGCTGCATTCCCTCTGCCATGCTCCCCATCCCGGTGACCATTCATCAGCTACTAATTTGTATTTCTTTAACCCTTCTCTACATTTTCCCAGTCCCCCAAACCCCCTTCCCTCTGTCCATTACCAGATTGTCCACTATATTTGTGAGTTTGTTTTTGATTAGTTCATTCTTTTTATTCCTTAGATTCCTTAGTGAAGGCAGTTATTCATCTTTAATACCACTTCTGGCATCAGATTTTCACTTTCTTTGATTCTCCCAGGAAAGCACATAAGCATTACTCTCTGTGCCTAAAAATCAAGCCCTCACAATAGACACTGTATGCATAGTTGCAGGAGTGATTTTGAGTGAGCATTTAATTCTAGATGAGTTGGCCTCAGTGAAGCTGGGATGTGTCCTAGTGGGCAGGTCATCAAGTCAGTGTGTGTGTGTGTGTGTGTGTGTGTGTGTGTGTGTGTGTGTGTGTGTGTACACATGTTTACTTATTAGAGAGGAGAGAGCAGTGGAGATAAAGGTGGTCAATAATGAAAAATAATATGTCTAGAGTCCATGAAGATCGTGTTTTTAGTCAAAAGCTCTCATGTTGGTTGAAGTCTTCTGTAGTCAAGTTGACATAGGAGGTGGTGGCCTGAGGCAGTTCTGGAAGCCAGATAAATGACATGAAGTGCTTTACATTATGTGGATGTGCACGATTTTGGAATTTGTCTCTAGCTTTATCATTAATCCCAGAGATGATGTACTTCACCTAGCTTAGCCTCACACACATCAGATGTTCAGCAAATATTTGAAGTGAGTTGAATTCAAATGGAACAGGACATGGGATAAATTAGAAATCCTCATAATAGGAGTTAAAATTGGAAAAAAAGAAGTTCTTCCATTAGGATCTTCACTTTATTCTTACTCACCTTCTTTCCTTCATTCCTTTCTTTTGTTTTGTGGCTATTCCTCTTTACCTTCACTTTCTTTAATGACTGTAAGATTAAAAGTCCCTCAACATTGCTCAGTGTCTCAATGAAAACTTAAAAAGGGCAGACATTAATGCTACATGATACCACTGTTTAAAAATATTTTTACTGTGATACAATTTGGAGAGCTTTGTAGTTAACATAATTTTGAAAGTATAGGTTAACATCTCTTTTTCTGCTGAAAAATTCCAGTGTGTTAAAATGGGAAGGTTCTCTCTTTCTCTTTTCATATTTGCACACAGATTCTAAAATAAATGAAATTATTCAAGGTCCAGATTAATGTAAACTTTCTGATCTCATTCATTAAGCACAAATCAATTTATGTACACATTGACAAGAAATTTTTTATAACTTCCCTTGGAAATATAGTCATTATATATTTGAAAAAAAATAATTTATTAGTAGGAAAGAAAGATTTTCTCTTAAAATATTTATAACATGAGTACAGTTTTTTTTCCCACACTTTTGAGTCATTCTTTCCTTCTCTTTCCCTGCTTCCCTTGTTAGCATTTACTCCATAATTTTTCTGTTCTGTCACTGTTACTGACTGGACTGCTTATCTCTTGAATCCTAAAACTCTAATGTGTTTACCTAAATATGGGGCTTGATACTAGACTTTTTCTTTCTCTGAACTGACAATTCAGAACCTTGTGTGAGCATAAAAAAAATGTTTAAAATTACCTCTTTTAGCAGAGATCATGGTCACCACCAGAGTCCTGATTGCGTGCTTAGAATAACAAAATTCTGGCCAGATGTATGGCACTGTCTACATTTTCTCAATGGTTTTCAGCCACATTTTCATCAGATTAAAAAGTATTTATTTTCATAATGACATTTTCACTCTCTTGCATTCCAATATATTATCTCGAATGGGGCACATAAGGGTAGCAACTCAGCTGGCACAGAAAATTGTGCAGAATCTTGGTCTGCCCACAGAAGCATATCACACGTGATATCATTGTCATGTTGTTTCAGTGCAAAAGAAGTTTGAAAATCATTGATCTAGGTCAATAGTTTTTAATTACCATTGCACTTTGGAAATATCTGGTGTTATGGACTGAATATTTGAGTCCCCTTTCAACATTCTGATGTTGAAGTCCTAGTCCCCCAACATGATGACATTTAGAAGCGAGGCCTTTGGGAGGTAATTAGATTTAGATGAAGTCATCAAAGTGGATCCCCCACGATAGATTTAGTGTCCTTTTAAGAACAAAAAGAGAGATCGAGACCAGAGCTGTCTTTTCCTATTCCATGTGAGGACGCAGTGAGAAAGTAGCCCTCTGTAGGCCAGGAAGAGAGGCCTCTCTAGCCTTCTTCAGAACTAAATATGCTGGACCTTTACTCTTGAACTTTTTGTTCTCCAGAACTGTGAGAAATAAATGTCTCTTGTTTAAGGTACCTAATCTATGGTATTTTGTTATAGCAGCCTGAGCTGACTGATACCCTTGGGGAAATTTTAAAACATACTGATGTCCAGCCCCACCCACCCTGGATCAAATACATGTGTGGGTGCAGGGCTCAGTCATGGATATTTTCTTAAAACTCCCCAAGTAATTACAAAATTACCTGGGTCAGCTTTGTGATACTACTAATCTTAGTTCATTTTCTTAAGCAGAGATATTGGCAAGTTTCATACTATGCTAAAACAAAGCCGGTAACATAGAATCTGGAAAACTTCCCATCCTTTTCTCCTCTTCTTAAGGCAGTTTTAGTTTCAGAGTAACCCTAGAAGGAGGAGTGTGGACTATAGTGGTTGACCTCATTATCTTTGCAAGCTGGGGAACTTCAGTAGGCCAGACAGTATTGGATTTGGTCCAAAGCTTCAAGTCTGTCAGCAGGTGGGAGGATAACTGAACAAGTCTCTGAGATGGAAGTCTCAAGTATATTAACCGGGGCATAGGCACATAATATCTTTCATTTTGCCAGTGACATATTCTTGCTTTCCTTTGTCTTGTCTAGTTTTTCTCCACGCATAATTTGTTAGAATCAGATTTATTGTTTTCTGTTATACAGTGATAGAAGATATAGCTATATTTTTTCATTTCAGCAATTTACTTGTGTATATTTTTAAAATTAACATTTTCATTTTTTATCAGGCCTGGGCTATTTGTTTTCATTATATTTGAAAAGCACTGATAGCTCCATTTAAAAGTTAATGGAGAACTTTTTCCGATGGTCCAAAAACTATTTAATATTCTTAATCATTAATTGTGAGGGCACAAGCACAAATCAAGTTAGTGAGTCTATATTGAGCATCTCCCTTGTAAATATTTCCCTAGAGAGAATATTCCTCTCATGGTTTGATAAGCCTTTGCAAGAGAAAGATCTATACATAAATAGCACTCGTGCATGGCAGAGTTGGCAGAATATGAAAGTGTGAGTTGTATGGGATTATAAGCTAAGTTCACCTCTGGGAAGGTTTCTAGGAAGAGATGAGGTTGAATGTAGAGCCTGCAGAGTTGTGTGGGCAGGGATTCAGGGCTCACCACTGGGAGAAGTGGCATTAGAGGCAAAGAAATACACAAAAGCATGGAATGAGAATGAGAGTGACATACACAAAAGCATGGAATGAGAATGAGAGTGTGGAGTTCAGAGAGAGGAAAAGTTGAGGGGGCAGGTATGCTTTAGTGGGAAAATGTCAAATAGCTGGTATAATTTCCAATGACTAATTGAAATGTTTGCAGTTTGGAATGTGTCCACTGTCTAATAAGAAACTATTAAAGGATTTTGAGCAGTGGGACAACTTTGGTAGATCTTTCTATTTTAGGAAGATGGCTCAAGTATCAGTGTACGGTGTGGACCTGCAAAGAGTGAGATTGGAAATCAAGAAGCTCAGGTTGTTACACTGCAGCATTCAAAATGGAAATTTAATAGATCATTTGGAGGTATAATATTTAAATTTTATATAATATTTAAATTTTAACAAGTATTCAAATACATGACCTCATTTGGTAGTAGTGTAGTTGTATAGTTGCTAGGACTTGGTGCCATTCTCTGGAGAGTGTCCTTGGTGGTCCACAAGGGAGTAAAGATGTAACAAGGACCATGTAGAGACCAAGAAATAAATATTCAGGAAGGAAAAGTGAAGGTAGCTAATACATACAATTCCTCAGACGTTGATCATTGGAAGGGAAGAAGAGAGAAAAATAGAAGTTGGTAGCTTGAAGACTGCTTATTTATTGAATGGGGAAACTCCAAAATTAAAACAAGATGTTAGAATTAAAGCTGAGCGGATTAACACAGTAATAAGAAGTAATAAGAAGAAATGCTGTTGCTTAAAATGGTCTATATTTACCTATTTTAGTAGAGATTGCAGTCACAACCTAACCGAAAAAAAAAAATTTCCCTAAGGATTGGAAAGATTTGAGTACATATATTCTCAATGTCTGGCTAATTTTATCAAGTCTTAACTTATAAAAACTATTTACTTCATTCACCTTTGAAATTCTTGTATGTGTCTTTTTTAAAATGAGCATAGGTAGTCTTGTGATGTTTCAGTCAGCCATCTGCCAGTTGATAGGCTTTTGTACTATGATTTAAGATTGCTTGAAGGCTCTTGTATTCATATTGCATAACCTAGTATCTTTGTAATTGCTTGCAACTTATGTTTTACATAAAAACAGTGCAATGGAAAATAGTCAATAGAATAGGCTTTCAAGCATTCCTTTTAATATTGATTTTAGCAACTTTTTTCTTTTAATTCATGAGAAATACAATAGGATTCTGTTATCTACTGTACATCTTGTACAGTACATAGGATGCATGAAGTAAATTAATGAGTCAGTAAGTTTAGGAATGGGCCACTGTGCAGGATAGAAACTAAGTGTATTTTTCCTTTTGTAATCAAGAAATATAGCTATATTGTGCTCTATGAGTTGGATGCAAGACTTTTGTATTCAAGTAAGGCCAAATGGCTTCTTCATGAGTAAAATCTGGTTATGGCGAAGCTAGTTTTGATGGGTTTCGAAGTGGGTAAATAGCATGTAATATGCATAAATATATTTATATCAGCATTTTGTATATAATTACATTTAAGTGTACATATGCATAATATAGTATACATGTATACGTGCACAGTATACATATATACAACACAGTGAATAGATATATTTACATATATATCTGTTTTTCTGCTTCTGAAAACTGATATTGCCTCATTTTGACTGTTAAAAGATTATGTTTTTTGGGAAAATTATTTAGTTGAATAGTAGGAATTATCCTGGTTATTTTGAGCCTGACATTTTCCTGCCTCCAACATAAAGAACTGGGAGAAAGAAGGTCTGCTTCTTCTTGTGACCTGAATACACTGCTCTCCCTCTCCAAAGGGGCTGAGTCCAGTTGAGATCAATGCAACTCATTTCACCAGATCTTCACTGAACAGCTACTGTTTGCCAGACTTAATAGTGTTTCTCTTTGAGGAGGTAATCTTGTTATAGTTATAAAATGAACCTGGTGGCCACATACCAGAATAGAGAATCATGAAATAAATGTTAGGTATATGAATCAGATTTCAAGTCTGTAAGAGCCATAAAAAGGAGAGACAAAATAAAGATCTGAATTCATTTTTAAAATGTCTCTGCAAGCATATGAACAGCACTTTCTCTCTTTGAACATGAAACGCGTACTGTTTCATTCAATAATTTAAGCCTCTTTTGTGTCTCCCACTCTTTATTTTTGCCATATCCAGAAACAGAAAGATAAGCCTATATTACTCATTTCAGATTATTTACTCAAAGAGAAGCTTGAATACAGAGGTTGGTTGGGTTTTGCTTCTCTCGTCTGAAATGCATTTAGTTCTGTATATTCTACCCACCACATTCAAAATAATAGTAGAAGTAGCAAAATACATCACCAAGATTTGTGTATGTTAAATACTCGCCTTATGTGTTCTGTTCAGCACCTATTGCTAAGAAAATGTCACATAATTTTTTTAGTTCTGTCTGTGCCAATTTGAGGCCTAATTTTTGGTCATGACAGATGTGATTTTGTGACAAAGATAAACTCTTGGCACTAAGATTTCAGAGTGAGTTGATTTGCATATGATTCTTGGCTAATAGTCTTATCAAAATTGGGCAAGAATTTTTGAAATAGATGTCATGCTGTCTGAAAAATGGGTTCCTGGAAAGGAGCACAAGGAATGAAATCATTTTTAATTGGCCAAGAATGGCTAGTCCATGTGGCCTTTAAATTCTTTAAGACACAGCACAATCTGGGCATCATCCATCCCACAAAAGAGTATCCAATAATTCTCCTCACTTGCCTGTAATTCCAATTTATTTTCTTCCTAATCTTTTATTATATTTTAGCTATTTAATATTCTTGACAGAAGAAGTCAAAAAAACACAAGATGCTTTTTTATTCCTCAGTAATTTATTCAAAATTATACCAATTTCTCTATCCCCCCAAAATGACAAAATACCTTAAAAAAAAAGTATTCCAGTTCCCTGTTTGGTGGGAGCTTTTCAGGGTGGTGGGTCTTCCTCATCCTCCACATTTTTGAATTAGAATCCTACAGCATCTGTTATTTTGAAAAAATAAAACAGTTACAATTATGATGAGCTATTAAGTTGAAGTAGACTCAATGGCATTTAGGCAGATGAAAATAAAAACACATTTAGCCAAGTAATCTCTCTGCTAATGATAACAGCATATAAACCCTTTTGCCCTGAGACAAGTTGGGTCTTCTCTGACTGCTGCGAATTTTCCCTTAGGAATACATGGGGTAGGTTGGCTTTTTTAATGTGAGGCCATAGTGCACAGTCTGCTGGAGATGTGTTTGGGTGATTGCATTGCTGGAGAAAACTCACTGAAAATAGGTCATCAAGAAAAGATTGATATAGACTTTTTGTGTGGAAGTAATTATGCATGTTTATTACATTCTGCTACAGTTCAATATGTCAGACTATGCAATCTTAGTGAGAAAATATATTCTCTTGTAATCCCACTTAGGATTTGTAAACTAGAGTATAAATTCCTGTTGATTAGCCCTCTCGAGATCTTTATATGGTATTCAATAATGAAGAATAAAGAGTTATTTGCATATTATATATTACATGTTCTTTCTCAGTCACCTATAAATCCCAAATACATGTATTACTTGATCAAAACACAGCTGGAAAGTTCCACTGCTTTAAATAACATACACAGACACACATATACTCCATCCCCCAACACAGAGCCATGAAGATATCAATACATGCACCCCCTGTTAACCTAAGAAACCAACCTATTCTCTTGCCAAAATGTACACAGTTCAATAAGTACTGTATAGTCATTACTTACTTAATATTAATTATTGCTTGTCTAAGGCCAAGGTTAAAAAGCCTTTGAAGTTTGTAGCAATGGATATTGGAATGCTTCTAGGAACTTGCATCTTAGGGAAAGGACTTTCTTTTTACATAGTATGTTTCTGTAATTATCAGAAATAAATTATTCTGCAACCGACTTTAGTGATGACACACAGTAGAGGAATAAGGGTACCCATCCATGGAAACCATTGAGAAAATATTAGATGGGATTTTGTGTTGTTCCTACTCATTATTGGGAAGGATCCACAGGTTCGTGTAACTCTCGATATCATATGGGGCCCTCACTGTGGCATTCAGGGTGCTTCAGAACCTGAAGTCAGTCTACCTGTCCAACCTGACATGACCCTCTACATCTGTGCCCCTTCATTTTGGTTCAAGCATTTTTTCCTTTGATGGCACATGATCTCTTGCATTCCAGTTATCTTTGATGTCCATTTTAAAGCCTTCTCTAACACACCACTCTTTCTTCCCACAGAGGGATGCATCAATCACATTGTATTTCTATAGATTCCATAGCTCTCCCCCTTGAAGGAGTCTGGCCTCAAGACAGATGAGCACTGGGCTCTAAAGACCCCAGGCCTATATAGGAGACGCTCGGTAAATACTTAGGACATAAATCAAGGCATGCAATTCCTTCCAAAGTAGTCATTTTAGAAAGAGAAAATAGAATAGGATCTATTAAGGCAAATGTTAAATACTAGTGCCACCACAACTCATTCAGCATACTCTGCACAGGGGAAGAAACTTGGGATCACACTGCCCTTATTCAGGATTAGAATTCAGTTCAGCCTCAGATTCACTCAATCCCTCTTATTTAAAAAAGTAAACTAAAAGTAGGTCAATCAAATCACATTCTCATTTTAACAGGTCCAAGAGTTTATATAGATTTTGAACTGAATTGGCATACGATCATGGACCACTTTCTAAGGGCTTTTACTCTTGGCATTCAGACTTTGAAGAAAGAAAGTTAAGTGATTGGAATCAAGTACAATAGTGAATGCAGAAGAAGGGAAAAAAGATGACTGTGGCCAGGAGCATGAGAGAAAGAGGACTATAAGTTTCTTTATTCTAAGGAACGGTGGGAGAATCTACTTGTTGGCCTGCACAGCGGATGCGCCATTTCTATGGCTAAGTTTTCCCTCTGCTTCCTGTCAAGCCAGGGTTTTAAGGAAACAAAAAGATACCGGATGCCTCCCACTAACACCTCGTCGTCCCTCCAGCACCCCAGCCAGTGCCAGCCAAGAGCATTTCTCTCAGTTCCTTTTATCCTTCCTTCCCTTTTTTTTTTTAAACCAAGAACAAGATCTGAGATACGTGAGATCCTGTTCAGTTCAGGCGTGCTGAGAGCTCTGGGGGTTCCTCGGCCACTGGTTACCTGTGGCTGTCAATAGCTGTACTGTCAGCATCGTATCATGGATCCAGTACTTTAAAATGTTTGAGTGGAATTTAGTTTTAGATCTGTAGAGTCAAAGCTATTTTCCTTGGAAAGGAGAGACAGTATTCTTGATATCCGAGAGTCAAAAAATGTGACAGTAGTAGAGTTATGCCCTGTCCTGCTTGGGAGGCTCTGAGGGACATTATAAAACATTTTGTAACAAGAATGAGTTTCTTCTCGTTGGGATGCTGCCCTGGTTTATGGTGTAGCTGGAGAGTCCATAGTAAGACACATAAAAAATGAAGAGATTATGAAAAAATAGGTTGCTGAAAACAAAAATCTACCAAATGGGGCAAATATTTAGTGAAACTATAACTATAGAAGTTAGTGTTTTGTTCAATAAAAATAGTTAAAATATTTATAAGATTAATAGGCAAAAGAAATTTTTTTACATATAACCTCCCAATTCTGGGAACAACAGTGATAAGAAACTTCAATTCAGGAAAACTTTATAGGATAGAGGATCCACTAAAACACATAATCATTTGTAGTAAAAAAAAAAAAATAGCCATTACTTTACCTTAGTGTGAATTGTACTAATATTGAATAATAGATGATTTAAGAAATTCTTTTGAAATTTTTGTCTTAATGTGTCCAAGACAAATGTAATCATAATTTAAGAAATACAAAAGTAAGGGAAAACAAAACAGCTGAAAAATATGTAATACTTAGATGTTTAATTAAAAGGCACTGAAAAAGAGCATTTCTTGAAATAGCAATGCTTGGTAGAATATTAACTAGGTTATTAAAAGTTTAAAGCTATTATTTTATTATATAATGGCTAGAAGCGGCAGTATGGGATCTGATGATGAATTAACAAATAGCTATAAACAATGATTAAGGTTCCTGTGGGATTTACTTTGGGAAAACCAGGTTTTAAAATAATTCTGTAGGGAATAAATTAAATTATCAAACAATTAAAATTATGAGCTCAGAGAAGAATTGGGTAGACTTAACATTAATTTTTAAGGGATGCAATATTTTCCTCCTGTCCTTTAGAGAGGGATTAATTATTTTAGTTATTGAAAATGAGGCCCGAGGTAAACATTCAGTGTAAGAAGCCATGCACAAAATTCAGCCATACGGTTATGGTCCTTTGGAGGTGATATTAATCATAAAGTTATGTGTAGTCTATGTTTTTGGAAAAGGTTACTACTACTTCAGAAGTTTTGATAAGAAATGATCTTCTTTGCAAAAGAAAAAGGGGCAATAAAATGTTAGGAAATGTATTAGTTCTGTGGGTGACGTGGAAGGGCTTCCTGCCATCTTGAAACAAGGCACTTTTTCTTTTTCACATTTGAAACCTGTATGACCTAAAATTATTTGATCTCAACTATTTTTCTTGCAAAATATCTGAGTTCCACTTTTTTACATTATAGCATTTAATGTTATTGAGGAAAGGGTAAAAATTTCATCCAAAGCCCCTCCTTTTCTGCCAGAACTGGCATTTTTAATGGCTGCAAAAAGAAGGCAGGTGTAGTGGGAGTGGAGCAGTACCCTGGTTTCTTCAAAACGCAATGCCTGCCTGGTAAAAGGAAGGGGTGCAGACTTCTCTTGGTTGAGACATTAGACACACAGAATGTATCAATGCTCTGCATAGTCAAAGTAATTAAATACATTAAAAATTAAGTGTTTGCAACTATAGCATTTAACATAAACATCACAAGCATTAAATTCAGCTTTTTTATTTCACTATTTAAAGGGCAAAGTCATTCTGCCTGATGTGTCTTAGAGTTCTGCAAGCATTTTCATACGTATACACATGTATATGTATGTGTGTATGTATATATGTGTGTGTGTGTGTGTTTCATGTAGTGACTCAAACAAAAGACCCACTCTTTCTGATCAAGCATAGAGGATTTGCCAAATAAAAATAATAATTCAAGACTTTTAAAAATGTGCATATACAGCATTTTCTTCATGATAGTGGGTTTCCTTGTTCTTTGGAAAGATTTTTTTCATAATTAGAAAGTTATTGCGAATCTTCATAAATTACACCCATAATTCTATCAGAGATAAATATTTTTAACATTTTAGTTTATCTTCTTGACATTTTTCTAAGTACACACACACACACACACGCACACACACACACACCGAAAGAAGAAAGGAAAGGAGAGAGAGAGATAAGCATACATTTTTAACACAGGTTGGCTGGACTATACAAATAGCTTATTGATGTGCCTTTTGAATTTAAAGTGTATTGAATAATTTGCCATGTCCTTAAACATTGTGACTTTAAGTTTCTGAATTAGTTAGAATATAGCTTGATTGTTTGTTGAAACCCTAAATAACTATATGTCTCAAATAGGAATCAAGTTTATTTCTCTTTTGCTTGTCGGTCCAGATGGATGGAGCTCTCTTCTACAGAGTCAGTGCTGATGGTCCGCACTCAGAAATATCAGACCCCAAAGTCCTTTTACCTAGTTGTTCCACCATCTCTGGGGTATTATCTTCTGCCCTGTGTGTTCTGGATGACTTACAACCATGTCAGTGGGAAGGGGAAATAGAGGACTGGCGAAGCCTACATTTTCACATTTCATTAAAGTTACAACACAGAAGTTGTACTTTGTTCTTTGTAAGAACTTATCCATGTTTCCACAAGGAAAACTAGAAAATTTAGAGAATATTCTGGATAGCCAGGTGCCCAGTTAAACATTTTGTTGCTGTAGTAGAAAGGGAGGGTGGTTATTGGGGAGCAATTAACAATCACTGTCAAATAGACATTAAACTATGTTCTGACCAATTTTTTGCTGTTATTCTCAGTGTATTAAAGGAACATCCTCATATTTCCATATCTATTCCCTTGTGATATTAGCTTCTTAATCATGACCAAGTGAGTATTTATTGGTGCCAGATAGGGTGCTAATATTTTATGTATATCTTCTCCACTAAATATAATAATCTTATTAGGTAGCTACTCTTCTTTATCTTCATTTAGTGACATGACTGAGAAAGTCAAGACATGAATCATCTTTTAAGGGTTTAGAAGGTTAAATATGAAAGTGTTAAATATCTTAGTCACATTCACAGGCCTAATAAATGGTTGATCAACATGAGATACAGACGTACTACTGTCTGACTTCCAAGTTCAAGTCCTAACTTAAACTATCTAATTATTATTTTAGAGTAAATAATCGGAAGAAAAGGTTCTGCCACAAGGGTGTGCATTCCTCCAAGATTCAGATTGTTAAACTACCCTCTGGGAAGCAGATACCAGCTGATGTTCCTATCAGTGGTGGGTGGGAGGGTCCCTTTGCCATTACGTATTTAAAAGGCAAAAAATAAAATAAATAAAATAGAAAACCCACTGATTTTAGTTTGCATTTAGTTTACATCTATTTATTGATAAATAATGGGTTAAACACATCTGTATTTATTACTATTTGTGTTTCTTTTGCTATGAATTATCTTTTACACAAATTGCTTGCATCAAGATATTTCTTTTTTATTTAGAACTCATCAGAAATCTTTATCTTAAATAAAGATTTATATTTCATATTTCCCCCATGTCTTTGGATTTTGATAGATTTATTGGATTTGGGGAAAGATGTATTGTTTATGTTCAATGTTTTCATCATATGTAGCTTTTTGGGATTTATCACTCTGAAAGTGAATTGATTTTAAAGGTTAAAAGATATCCTAAATGTCATGATAGTTAACTCTTGCATGAAAAGATCACCCTAATTTTTAAAATGACAATCCCTTTCCTAGAGTATAGAGGACTGAAGAGAAATATGTTCTCTGATGACTTTTATTTTCATAAATTGATTATCTCTTTTATTTAAGTATCTTTAGCTAGTTTGAGATCCAAATGCTTAGAAAAAATATGTTGTTTCTCTTCTAAACAAGAGGTTGCACCCATAGTTTTAGGGCCCATAAAAGTAGACGTTGGCATAAAACAAGTCTGGCTGTGACCCTAATGGAGAAAATATATAAGCCCTGTCTCTCCTCTGTTCTCTTCTAGCCTTGTATTGCCCCAGTCATGGCCTGCAGGTGTGGGATAAGCACAGTTTTATATATATTTTAGAGACAGCTATTGGAATTCTAGTCATTTAAGAAAATGGGGACACCTAGGAGGTTGACAGTGTTGGATGTGATTGATCCTATAAGCTGCTTAGAATTCTTGCAGACTACTTGCACCAAAAATAGCAATGTTTCCTTTTTTTTTTTTTAAGATATTTATTGAGAGATATAAAACAATAGTATTTAAAAAGAAGTATGGCGAGAGTAGAGATTTTTATATAACGTGTGGTGAAGGCTCAGCCTATTAAGTTATGTTATTATAACCATTACTACACTTTTATGAATCTCCTGGTGTTACACACTATTAATCTCAGAAATAAAGAGCTTTGTCTTAAAGGATCATTTGAGATTCTTCGTGATAACTCAAACTGGCCTTATAAGGGAAAGATAGAAAAGAAATTGGCAACCTACATACAGTCTGTATACCAGTTTAGGAAAATAATTTTCCATGAGATACAAAAGAACCAGTCTTTCGGAAACCAAGGCAGATTTCCAAGGAAAGGAAGCTTAGCCTAGCATCTTTCCCCCTTCTCGATATGTTCTTCTCCCACTTTCCCCAGATGTGTAATACCTTAGGCTGTGCGTGGAAGGCCAGCATCTGCCCTTTCTACACCCCTTCTGGATCCTGCTTTTTGCCATGGGTTCTAAGCTACCCGTTTAGTTAGCTGTTCTACCTCTTGTCCCAATCAGCTCTCCATTTCTTTATTTTGACTACTGAGTTGCATTTTTTTTCGTGGATTGTCCGATCAGTGTAATTCATACTGGTTTGCAAATGACCGAAATTAATAAGAACACAGGTACATTTTAAAAGACAAGCACATTAAGTAACACCAGTGACTTTGTAACTGGTATAAGTACAGAGGGGATTGGAGCAGCAGGCTCTCTGGAGTAGGATGTTTTTCATTGCTTTGTACCTGTGACTTCAAACTATTTTTTCCCCTCCATTAACATATTTATTGCCTTCATCTCTATGTTGGCCATAGTTTTATCTAATAATCAACATTGCCTGTTCAGTGAAGAGAGACACTAGTTTGCTTAATTTCTTCATTATTAATAATAACCATTTGTTGAGACTTTTATAGTAACAAAGTTCATACTTATGTTCTCCTATAATCTTTATAATGTTAGAATAGATATTATTTTTCTTATTACTCATTTTTTAGCTACCTTAAAGTCCCGACTGGAAGGTGGCAGAGCTGAGATTTGAACACAGGTTTGCTGATTCCAAAGCCTTTGCTTTCAATTCCTGTATCATTCCACAAGAAATGCTGTTTTCAAGATTGTGGTAGGAGTTAAGGTTTGACGTATCGTTTCATTGCACTAATTTCATTGCATACACATTTTAAAGCATTAATCTCCTTGGGCAAAAACATGCAACATGATTTTTTCAGAAACCAGAATTTCCAGTTTTTTACGTTGATACTTTTGGTTTCAGGCTTCCTGCTTTCCTAGTGCTTTCACAAGCGTGGACATTTGTCTCTGTAATTTTTCTACCCCCACCCACACACCTCCTCCCAGCCCCCGCTGTGCAAATTCCTCTGTTTCCAATGCTGTCTGCTTGGTTAGTCTGCCGGCTCCATCACTACCTGTCTTAGTTCACAAGGCTCATAGTTCACCAAGATGCCCACCCTTAGCTAGCTAGAAGGTCTTCTTTTTCCCTCTGTGACAGAGACCTGAGCCGTGGTCTTCCTGCCCATCTCACGGCATTTCTCCACCTAGCACTGTGCACCTCAGCTCTCTCTGCCTCTTTTTCCAAGAAACATGCAGTGAATATACACTTACTGCTCCGCGGGCAAAAAGAGCAGGTGATCAAGAAACTGTAAGTGACTGTAGAGGTCAGAAATACAAAGTAGCATGAGGCAACATAAGACAAAGTTATCCATTTCTTGCATTCATTACTCATTTAATCATTCAATTAGAGTTTTTGAGCACTCCTTATCTCCCCTAAAATCTCATGATATCACAATGGATCCATTGGTTGAGCTAGCTTACATGACAAAAAGAATAAGAACTTTTTTTCTCCAGACAAGTAGGAAAGTAAAATCTATTAGGTGGTATATTTAAGTTCTATAGTATGAGAAACTGATACCTGAATATGTATAGTGAGAGGTATGGCCCTTTCTGGTGCTGAAACAATAAATCATATAAGCATTTGGAGCTGTTCGAGAATATTTGCAGCTCTTCTAGAGTTCACCCTAGTTAGTCATCTCCCTTCAGAGATGATCTCTTTTAACCATGGAAATATTCAATGGGTTTCTAATGTTTTGTTCATTATAAAGGTGTCAGTATAAAGGAATTTAGAAGAAACAGGATAGAGATCATTCCTCAGTCCAAAAATGATATTGTTAAGTGTATTTCAGAAGTTGTCTCTATTATTAAAGAAGTTACTTTAAAGTCTTTCCATCTGCTGTTTGGGGTAAGTATAATATAATATCAATAGGTATCATCTCTGTTATATTCAAAAAGTATTTTCTGGAGAAGGGGGAGCTAAAGTTTGCTGTCAACCCTTCTGATATATTAAAAAATCATAATGTTTTATTTCCCTGCAAGAATAGTGGCAAATTCATTTGCATTGCTGCACTTCTTTTGGGTAGATAAAAGAATAAGCTTGGATGTGTTTCTTCTGAATACACTGCCCAGGAAGTACTGCTAAATGCTTTATTTGAGAATTTATACACCAGAACAAGGTGGATGCTACTCTACACATAAGTACATCTTGCTGCAAAGAGAAATATTTCACATACTTAGACTCTACCAAAGAGTGCGGAGGAGCTCTTAGTAAGTGGTTCAGGTTGATTAGCCTCAGGGAGAAAACTAGTGCTGAGTGTATATGTGAGAAATAAAAAAAAAGGCATTGAACAGTGAACAGAATAGTCAGTGATAGGAGTGCATGAGGAATTGATCTGAGGTGGCACAACAGAAAGAACTCAGCAAATTCAGTCTAATACTTCTGTTTATTCGGTATAAATCCTGAGATTATTGCTGCATCTTAAATATTCTTAGATAAACGCTTGCCGTCACTGTTTTCTTCTCTCTACCTCTTTCTCTCAGCTTGTCTTCACATTCAAATCCCAGAATATTAAAAACAAAATTAGCTTCAAAGCTTCCATACTCTCGGTTTTATTAGACTAAAACAATAGTGATGACAACATATCTGTTTTCCTCTTTGCAAATCCTGTCAAGCTTTGCAATGTATCCCAATTCAAATCAGTTATATTTCTTTTCAGTCATGACTAAAAATATCTAACTTCTTGGAGATATATTTATATATGATTTTCAGACCTTGGAAATACATTTCCTGCATCTTTCTTGCTTCATTATATTCTTATTATTTGACATAAATCACTGAATATGGGAAAGATAAATTCTGCTATCTTTACAAGCTCCTATCTTGTTTTTTACATGATCAGAAGTTTTGTTTTATCTCTAAAGTTACTGAGAGTTTAGATTTCATTTGAACAAAATGGTCATTTAGGAACTGTATCTAGTTTCTTTCAGACTATCTCTCCCTCCTGAGAGCCCTTGGAACTGGAGCTGGAGCTAGAAGACAGTGGGTGACTGTGGACTGAGGGAAAAGGGAGATGCATGCTTCAGGCCCAGGCAAGGGCCAGATCTGATTGGAAGGCTCTACAGCTCTGGGAAGGCCAGGCTGGGGCAGTGGAGCACCTTTTAATGGGACCTTGACACATCTCAGGCTGTTACATGGTGTATATGGATTGAGGATGCCTTTTATGAATTATTGAAGACCAAACTTGGGGCCTGGGATGAGAGAGTTTTTAAAGTAATGGCAAATTCTGGGAGTATTATTTGTGGTTCAAGACATGGTTGTGTAATAGCAATGACACTGTTTTCTCAGAAGGTAAACATTGTGGCCTGCATTGTTCTTGGAACAGACCCAGAAGCATTTTCTGAAGAAAACTCTGGAGCAGTCATTAGATACTTTTATGGCCAAAGTCTGATCAGAGGTGAGACAGTCATTCACTGAGGTACAACGGGATACAATAACAGCCATTGAAACCTGAGATACTGGTTTCCAGAGTACATATTTGGTTTTAGGAGTAAAGAGGTCAAGTTTGGGAGCTGGAAGGATGTAAGAAACATGACCCAGGAGAGGGTAAACAGAAAGGGTGAACTGAAACTAGATACCAAAGACCACATAAATGTGAATCAGGGTCAAAGCCCTGGCTGGCAACTCAGGAAACCAGTCCAACCCAGAAGTGGCCTCTCCACCTTCAGAACAGAACACAAACAATTCACTTCTGATGCCCTTTCACTGTCTGCAGAGAATCTGTCTCTCTTCCGTGAAATCGTACTGTTGTATGTGCCTCTTGTTGCTTAGATCCCATTGTATGGGAACTGTTTATACATTTCTCTTCTCAGTCTCTAGTCTGTGAACACCTTGGTGCCAGAAACTAGCTCACCACATGGTACATAAATGATGATGAATTAGCGAAAATATAGAGGATAGTCTCTGTGTCTGTTTGTAGAACCAACAAATAGCCTTGACAGACTGGCTCATTCTGGGCTACAGATAAGGGTAAGTCACATTGCCCCACTCTGTTCAGTGCCTCTTCTGCTTGGCTCTAAATCTGTATGTTGGTCAAAAGGCATAAGAATATATGGACATACCTGGAGCCAGAAGTTGTATTTATGTATTTTTTGATAAGCACTGTGATTAGTTTTTATGATACAAAATGAAGATGGTGAAATCCCTACCTGCAAGGCGTAATATTAAGCATAATGACCACTGCTTCTTGCACACCATCTGTGTGCCAAGCATTGCTGAGTGTTTTCTGTTTTTCATGTGATTTAACTGTAACAGCAACCCTATATGTTTTGTTTTCTCCATTTTACATATGAAGGTGAAGTATGAGAGGTCGAATAACTCTTGCAATATTCTGTAGCTAGTAAGTAGGAGAGCTTGGTTGGATTAAAGTGTTTGAACCCAAAGAAAAGGGAGAATCCCAGTAGTATTTGTCCCTATATGTGTATCCTATTCTCTATTTCTGATATTTGCCACCATGAATGCCCGTAGATTATGAGTAATAGTGTTTCCTTCTTGAAAGCAGTAAAGAAATCACCTTAAGAAGTCCCATCCATAATTTAGACATTACACATGCCAGAAATCTTATTTTCTTATTCACAATATACTCAAAGTATGAAAACAAAACCAAGAAATAGAAATGAGGCAATATAAAATTCCTGAACAATGTAATAAAAGCTAATTTTAGGTAAATATTATTGGGGGAAGATGATGTATTTTGTTAAAATGGTTAGTAGTTAGGGAAACAGAACAATGAGATCTTAAAATATTTTCTATATGTCTGTTCCAGTACATAATAGGAAACATAAATCCCTTTTAAAAATTGTTCTGTAAGCATAATGGAATTACAATGTTACCAAACAATGTTTTTATTGTTTAGCATAGCCTAAAATTTGATGAAGGAAATATTTTACAAATCAAACCCAAATTTGTTTATAATTAGTCTTTCGGTAGTTTATTGCAGGAGAGTGTTTTTAAAAATATCATTACTTTGCTTTTAATTCTATTTATTGAAATGAATGATATCAGGAGTGTTTTCATAAATGCACATCAGAGCATGAAGGATTCTTTTGTTCTAGTAACTTGTTATCCTGAACTTTCTTTCACCTATTATAATCCAATATCATGAAAAAGGTTTTTAATTTTTATTTAGTTCATTTACGAAGGTTTATTTGTAATCTACGTGAATGTCCACAGTGAAGCAAAACCCTTAGACTATGGTATTTTTGTATATCTTCTGGAAATCCATCAGTGAAGGCTTCAGGACATACTCATTTTGGAGAATAATGTAAAAAAAATGAATTTATGTTCAAAAGAGTTTTTCACTTGAATTTTCTTTTTTTCTTTTTTCTTCAAACTCTTACAGTTCAGATACCTACTATGTTTTTGTAAAACTGAAACAGCATCCTGTATACATTTCACATTAACTTATAGCAGATTCTTAAATTTAATTTCTTGTGTTTATTTCCTTTATTTATTCACTTTTTCAGTTGACATTTAGGGAACATTTAATATGTATAATATGTTTTTTTCTGTGCTGGTTTCTTGTTCTCAGCATGTTCTTAGATGACCGTAGTTCCTATAATAATTATTTTGAATTTTAATAGTTTGATTATTCTACTTCAACACAATAATTTTAATACTTTGTTATCATTCCCATAAAGCAGGGAATATATTTTAATTCCTTATTAATAAAATTTTAATGGGCTTTATAATCAGAGTATCCTCAGATAACTTTGTCCAATAAGTTTGGAAAGATAGCTCCAGAGTGTCTAGATTTTGAAGGAATAACTCTGTAATTTCTAGAATTTATGGTTTGACTTCAAAAAATAATGAATACTATGAATAGAAAACATAACTTTTATGTCAGTGCTACTTTAATAAATACAAGCACAATTTTCTTCAACTACCTGGAAAAATAGCTACATTGAGTAAACTATAACAGGATCCCCAACCCTTTTGGCACCAGGGACCAGTGCTCCTATGAGAATCTAACGCCTGATGATCTGAGGTGGAGCTGAGGCGATGATGCTAGAACTGGGGAGTGGCTGCAGAAAAAACAGATGAAAGCTTCACCTGTTTGCATGCTGCTCATCTGCTGTGGCCCTGTTCCTAACAGTCCCTGGATTGGTACCATTCCATGGCCTGGGGTTTGGGGACCCTTGGTCTATAATATTTCAGTTTTCACATGGACCTGGGAATTGTAGGTGGTTCCTTAGCTTGACTTTAATAGATTCACATTAATTTTATTTTTGCTACCTACTAGTTGCTTAGTGTATTTAGTTAAAGATTTTTTAAGTGAACTATAGGTATGTAGATTCATGTCTACTTTTAAAACACTTAATGCCCTTTTACTGATTTGAGCCTTAGGATATGCTTTACATGTTAATTGAACCAAAGAAATCATGGATAGTTTCTGGAACAGAATGTGGAGGAGGATTTTTCTCATAGCCTTGGAATTGCTGATATTTGTTCTTGGCTGAAAACAAAGGCACCTAGGAGTTCCACGTTCTATAGAAAACCACCAACAACTGGAGGCAGCACCTTCCAATCAACTATCACCCCTTGTGCTACTTGCACTACTTCCTATCCTTTGTGAGAAGAGTCCTAGAAAAGAGAGACATAGGACGACTCATCAAGAGCGGTTGTCTTGTACAGCACTTATAGTAAAGGGTACTTCTCCCCACTTCCCAGCTTCAGCCTACAACAATGCCATGTAAATGTGACATTAGGGCATGAGAATCGTTAGAAAGATCTGGGATTTATTTCTACAAGAAATGGAAATCGACATTCCTAAGAAGACATGACATCCATAAGAAGACTAGAATCTGAAATTTTGCTAGCAGTTGCAGGGATAAGCAGTGATTTCTTTGTTCCAGTCTTTATGTGTACACACACACACACACGCACACACACACACACACACACACACTAATAGTGGGCATCTAAGCTTCAAAAGTATATGGAAAATCATGGATCTGTGATATGAATTTAAATTTAGACCTGCTTTGAAAATACATTGCCTTTTCTACATGGTCCTGCCGTGGGTAAATCTTCAGCATTTTTCTGGTAATTCTTATCATTTACCACTACCTGAATCTTTCACACTTTTTTCCCCCTCATGAGCCTGTTTACCCCACTCCTAGATTTTTGGCAAAATTTGCAAGAAGTACTGATCAGAGTATGAGTGGTTTCCTTCCTATTTCAGTTGCATCCACTATAAAAAGCCACAAGGATCTTGATTACTTAAGCCATTGCTTCTCAAATGCAAGTTGTGGTTCTCTGTGCGTGAAGTAATACTTGTTCTCACTGTAATGTCTTAGTGGTACTTATTCTAGGAAACTTCTACTCCTGAATCTCTAGTATTAGAAGTTAGCCTGGTGATACTAGTTTTAAAAGGGCTCTACCTCCATTTGAAGGAAGCAGTCATTCCAAAAGCATGGGGTCTGTGGTTGACTAAATACAATATCAGAATTTGAAGATTAAGTCTGGAATGTTTCTGGCCTTGTGGACCTTTGGATTCAAAACATAAATTTCAGAATTAAGAAAGCATGTGAATGAGTATTAATCACTCTCTGATATCCAACATGGTTATTTTATTTTTATATTTAACAGCAGTTTTATTTTTTTAATAAAATTATATGGATTGTCTTCTTACTAATGCACTGGAGGTTAAGTAAAAGGAATTTTATATTTTATTAAACTGTTGTCTGTGCTCCCCTTTCCTGTGACCATCTATCAACTACTAATTTGTACTTCTTTAACCCTTCACCCCTTTCTCCCAGCACAGGTAATACAGTCAGCAATAATGACTATATGTAGAGCCAGAGAAAAGGTAAAGCTATCAGGCGGATCATTTCATAAGCTATATAAATGTCTAACCAATGCCACATACACTTGAAACTAATAACAAAATGAAATTTTCAAAAATGAAAGTAAAGAAAATGAAAACAAGGCCTTTGAATATGCAGAAGACCATGTAGGAAAAAGACCTTTAAAACTATTTCATTTCATGAAAATAGAAGGAACATGTAAACAATAACTACAGAATTAGGGGGAAGAACCAAGATTCCAGAGTTATGAACCACAGAAAATCTTTTTTTCAGGGAATAAGATTAAGCCCTAATAAGTAACTAGTGACATGTGTCTGGCTGGATTTCAGAATCATTATGGAACAGTGACTTCTGAGTGTCCAGTTTTTCTCCCCTTTCACAGGAGTTTCTGTTACAGTTAACTTTTATCCATCTCATCATTGTACATTGGGTATATATGTGTGCCTGGGGGTGGACAGAGTCAGATAATCTATATCTTTAGTTCACTGATCTTCAGGTTTGGAGGGACTGTATCTAAGGAATCTCATTAGCTCCTGGACTTTATCTGTATGGATTGATCCTTGACCTCAAGTCTGAGCTTGTACTATAATGGGATAAACTGGGAAGAGGGGTATCTTGAGGAGGAGTGAGTATATTTTGCCTTTGAAAGAAATGCAAGTAATTTGTAGCCACAAATAAATTATGTTGGTTTTAAAACATAAAGAAATAACAACAACTGTTGTCCATTTTATTCAAACTATTCAATCTGAGATATAGTCAGTATTTTAGATCTGGTGTCATGAGAGAGGTTTTTATGGTTTCATGGTTTATAAAGAATTCTGATTAAGTTGAAGATTATTATTGTTCGTTGGGTGCCTGACTTGGTATTGAGCTTTCAAAATATGAGTTTGGTATTTAAGGTGGTTGTTCTTTTCCCTCCACTTCAAGGGTTGCAGCATGGGAAGTGGGCAAGAGTTTTGACGACACTTGTCAAACCATATCAAAGACATTCTCTGCCCAGACATCATCTTGATGTCAATGAAAATAGTGAATTTGCAAATTATTAAAGATAAAGCTTATGATCCATACCTTTAGAAATTAAACTTTGGTTGCATTCAGTATGTATAAAGAATATTGTTACTATATTTTAAAGAAGACAATTCGATGTAGTGGCATAATTCTACATTATGCTTGCAGAGAAATTTTCCACAAAAATTGTTCCTCAATTATAATTCTGTAATGCAAATATTAGAATTGAAACTTAGGTCTTTGTGTGAATAATTCACCTAAATACCTTATTATCTAAATTGAATGAAAGTTCAATTTTGTCCATAATTAATGTGATTATTCAATAAAAGGATGAAAGAAAAAATAATATGTTATATAGTTTTATTTACATATGCAGAGAGATTTTCCCCAAAAGTTGTTCCACAATTTTAATTCTATAATGCAGATATTAGAATTTAAAAATTAAAGTCTCTGTGTGTGAATATTTTATCTAAATATTTTATTAACTAAAGTGACACTATTCACAAGGGTTCAGTTTTGTCAATAACTCATAATATGACTGTTCAATAAAAGGATGAAAGAAAAATAACATAGGCTTTATAATTTTAATCACAAATATTACATTAATAAACTGCAGTAATATCATTTTGCCATTGTTAAATGTACAATGGCAGGTCAAAAATGATTTTTAAACAAGTGACATGTTTATTAAAACCTTGTTCTAAAGAACTGCACATCATAACAAACAACTTATATATGTTCAAAATGAATTAAATGTGAAAATAATCTCAAGATATTTATTTTTATTACCATATCTGGCAAACAACTAGAAACAAATGTTTTATAGTGAAAATCTTCAGTCTCCCATTACTTTATTAGGAGATATATGTATATGCTGAATGATTATACATTTTAGTGGTGATGGGCCACAACTGAACATTAAAGAGTCATCTCCTAATTTAATTTCATTTTCACATAATTTAATTTGATGATAGGTTTAAGAGAATATTTTAAATGATTATAAAATAACATCAATTATCTTATAATTTAGAGTGTTTATACATTAAAATTTAAGGAAAGGCCTGAGGTCAAGTTGTTTTGAAAATACAGAAATTAACATAGTTAGCAATATAATTTAACCCATCAATATTATCTTTTCAACTTAAAACTTCACAAAATTAAAGGTAATTACTTTTTCAAGTGTTTAATGAACAAAATTTTGAATTTTCAGATCATATTTATAAGGCAGTATTTTCAAATGCAGATAAAATGAATCATCATCTGAAGGTTATATGCTCTTGGTTGACACTGATTCATCTACACATGTGTCTGCTTAATTACAAAATGATATACAAATTTAGACATTCACTCTTTGGGTATAAAACAGGCAGAAGTTAGATGACTGATGTGAGAATCGGACCAATGACTTTGGACTTGATCATGTCAAGCTCTAATCATGTGTCAACTGTTGTCGAATAAGTATAGTGGAAGAGGATACCATGTTTTATATTAGGAATAGTTAATAATTTCCTGTGGAACAGTTATGAATAATTTCAGGGTTTTAGTGAAATGTATTGGTGATAATTCACTATGATCTGACCACATAATCACAACCTTTTATGTTTAGCTACATGGTATGTGACTGCATATCTGTCCAGCTGAACCACTTCTGTAATAGTTGAATTCAATATTGTAAACAGCAGATCTTATCAAATTTGTGCAGGTGTTTTAGAAAAGAATATCAACTATATAACACGTATACTTCTTATTTTTATTCTGTTCTCTTTTAAGAATGATGATATTTTCTTCCTGTCTGTGTCATATTTTAGTTTCTGCATTAGATTTAATTTGCATTCAGTCTTTCTAGTAGGACTTCAGATATTAGTTCTCCCTAGTCTTACAACTCGTATACAAATTGTATACTTCTGCAATGATTATTTCTGGATTTCTACTACCCTTTAATTACAAGTGACAACATTTTAAGTAAGCTCCTTTTAAAAATTAAAAACTTGAATAAACTGAGATTTTTAAAATAGGGTACTAACTAGCCATTTAGAACCTAAAAATATTCCCAATAATCAAATTTCAGGCTAGAATAACATTGTGTATGACACTTACTGATAATGCTACCTGCCTTGTTGAAATAAATGTCAGATAGTTTTGCATGAGGATTGGTAAAGTGCCTATATAGAGCAAATTATTTTTGTAAGTGAAAAACGTATGCATTGTTGAATTTTTACTGGAATAGTCATTGATGCCTGAGGATTTCATGAAAGTTTTTTTTTTGTTTGTTTAGGATTTGCAGGATATCAGCAGACATGACATTTATAAAGACAATATTGTTTTACCAAAAAGAATGTCATTATGACATTTCTGATTGTTCTATATATTAAGTATGTATACTAAGGTTATTTTGAGTTAATTTGCTTGCTCTTCTATTTTCAAATTAAACTTCCATCCTACCCTTTGCATCTTGCCTTGGATAACTGTGTGTAGCAGAGAGCAGAAATAAGTTATGGCAGTGGGAATAGGGGAATTAACTGAAAGTCTGAGCATCAGAAGTGATGCATTCCTGCATTGTGGTCCCAGAATGCCAAAAGCCCATGGACAACAAATATGGATATTTGGAACTCCACAATAAAAATCTAACTTATACTGTGATCACCGTACAGTGAAACACATCATTTGACAAACTCCACTGACCAAATACATCTACTCTGTAATTATTTAGTATGTTACATAAATAAAAAAGATAAGTCTAGGATGACCATATATTTAAGAAAAGCCTCTAGCAAGAAAGTGATCAGCACAAACAAATAAGCAGAAAAATAGTAGAAGAACCTGAGACAAAGCAGAAATTAGAATAAACTTTATATAAAATCTGTATATGTTTAGAGAGATAATAGAAGATTTTGCATTAGTAACATGAGATTTAGTAACATGGATTTAAAATGGTATAAGAGCCCTTAGAATCTTTTTACTATGAAGAAATAATGGTGGAAATAAATTCAAATACTCAGTAGAAAATTTTTCTAAAAATAGAACAAAAATTTGAATACGTGGACAATATGAGAGAAAAGATGATATAAAATAGATTATCAATTCAGAAAACCAAAGGTCTAACCAATAGGAGTTTCAGATAATGAAAAAAGAGAAACAAGAGAAATTAAAGGAAATAAAAAGACAATATTCTTTAATGCCCCCCTGCCCCAAATTGGCCCTCTAAATTGGAAGAGCCATAATAGACCCAGTATGGTCGATGATAAAAGACCAAACCAAAGGCATATTATAACTAAAATTCAAAACACTGGAAATAAAGAAAGTATTCTGATTGTTTCAAGAGGAAAAAAGGGGACTCAGTATGGAAAGGACTGAGAATTAAAAAAAGGCATCAAATTCCTCAGTATCCACACTGGAAATTAGAAGATAAAGAAGCAATACATGCTTTGAAAAATTAGGTTACAAAGTTATTTTGAATCTAGAATTGCGGAGATAGAACAAGACAATCTTAGAAAAGACAATCTCAAAGCTTTCACCTTGGGAGCTTTTTCTTAGAAGCTGCTGGAGGATGTGCTTCGGTGCTCCACCAAAACCAAAGTAATAAACCCACAGCAGGATTTGTGGAATTTGGTTTACAACGAATGAAACAGCAATCAGAATGAAGAAAACCTGAGGATACCACCGAGGCAGCGGGTTGTGGTACCACCAAATGAGAACAGAAGGATTCAAGAGAAAAATACATAAATAGAAATGCTGAATTACCTAATAGCAACATTTCATTTTCAATATTGTGTCCCTATTCACTGTTCTTTGAGATCCGTCAAGTATGGGAAACATGAGAGATTTTTAAAAAGTTGACAATGGGTTTAGCACTGGTTTGCAATGTTATATTTCCATGGAGCCTTTTTATTTCTTATTTTGTTTTGTATGTGTTAAATAAGTACTGAGCACTTACTCTGAGCTTGGTTTGAGAGAAGATCCAAGATTCGCTGGTTTCCATTCCTAAAGTGAATATTAGACAGAAGGAAGAAAAACAGGTGTCCATTTATTGAAGGAAGATAACAGCTGCCATTAGAAGAATGTACGGAAGCAAAGGTGCTTGGTGCATTTGGTAAAGAGAGGTAGAGGGAAAGAGAATTTTTAGGATTGAATGTGTTACAGGGACCAAGAAACAATTTAGTGAAGAGAGAGATATTGAAGCCAAATAAATCCTGGAGGATGTAGGAGGATGGAAAAGTGTGGGGAGGTCCTTGAGTGAAGATAAAAGGTAAATAAAAGGTAGAGAGAAAGGGAATTTGCAGCATTTCCTGTGAAATGGCTTCTGTTTTCTTGGTAATAATAGAATATTGAGTCAGTGCCTAATAGTAAAGGGAGGGATTTAGCCAAGTCAGTGGTCTGGAAACGTTGATGACCAGAGATGGGTAAATGAATTATACGTGGTGGGGGGAAGTGCTCTGAGATTGTAAATCTGAGATTGTAAATCCTAAATTTGTCGTTTATTCAGTCAATAGCTATTTACTTAACATCGACTTTGTCTCTAGGTTAGAAGCAGAGTATACAGTGAAACAAGTAGACACATCTGGATTCTCAAGGAGTTCACAGCCTCGCACAGTAAAAAAGTCTCAAAAATTATTGCACACATTATTCCTTAATTATAATTGTGAGAAAGACTATGTAAGAGTCATAATAGGAAAGACTTGAAGAGGTGGTATTCAGATACACTCAAGGAATGAGAAGGATTGGCCATGAGTTAGGAGTCAGAGAAGGGAGAGAGTCAAGATATCCAGGTAGAGTAAGGGCTCAGAGATAAGAAGTTGCTAGGGTGACAGATGTGTCTAATAATCCTCTATTCATCTCTTATGTATCAGCCTAGGGCGCTGCAGAAATTACCATTTTCTGAGTCATGATATGAGAAGTTAGAGAAGCCCTGCGTTAGGGGAACTGTCCCTGAAAAGTTTTCATCTGTATCCATAGCAAGGTGCCTGGAGTACAGGAGATGTCTGGGTGTTTACCTCCATTTGTCACTTCTCATGTACCAAATTTGGCACATCCTGAGATGTTCTTATAGCTCCTGTGCCTACAGTCATTGAATCAATGTTTTTATTTAGCAAATAAGCATTTGATAAAATGATGCTGTATTTAACCTCTTCTCATTTTATAAATACAAATCAGCATATGGATGGCAAGTTTATCTTGCGATTGCTGACAGAGAGAGTAGAACGATGAATGCTCTTACCTTAGACAGCAGGTAGAGGGGAAAATTTTCTCATTCCTTTTTTTATTGACCATTGCCAGTAAAGTAGAATGAGATTGAGTGGAACTTCAAATCATGTAATACTCAACCAAAAGAATTTTCAAATTATTTACAGAGACATATAATTCAGGAAATTATTTCTAAAGCTTGGGCAAAAATAATCCAAGTTAGTTGCTCAGAAAAACTGAAACTGCTGCCTGAAATTATCCAGCTACACAGACTATATTTTTTAAATTGCATGATTATCCTCTTTACCTTTATCCCTAATACAGCATCTATTTAAGAGAAAAGAAAAATATGGCATTCAACTATAACTTGAAAATAATATTTTTTTAAATATGTAAATATGCAGTAGGACAAATGCCAGAATGGTTTAACTGATCAAGAATGTGGATTAACCAATCCAAGACCTTAAAAATAGCCAGGAGCTTATATAGAAAGTATTAAAGAACCAATAAAGGTATTTTTGTTTCTTTTATTAAAAAAAATACCAAACAAACCTGGCATTGCTTTTCTTAGCTGTGGCTTGTTATACTTTTGTGATACATTTGTGTTTACCACTGTCTTAAATCATTGGTTTATGGTAACTTGACATTATCTGAATTTTTGAAGCGTTATTTTGCTAATTTGTGTAGAAATTTTTTTAGCATGACTTTCTAGTAGTGATTTGTATTATCACTTACAAAAGTGTGTATTGTTTAAAGTCCTAAGTAAACTTTATCATACAAAAGATCTCACTGCTCTTTCTTCTGCACACAAATGTAAACTTCTGGAGTTCTAGAGCGTGAAAAGCATGGGAGTGTGTGTCCATGGCAATCTGCAGGAAGTTACAGCAGCATTTACCCATGAAAAGGGTCAATTGTTTTTGTGAAAAATCCTCAAGACATGTCTTGCATTTAGAGAAAAAAGTTCATTCAAATCATAAATCATCTGTTAATCTTATTTTTTTCTGAAAAGCCCTTGGTCAGTGGTATTTTAAAGACCAAAATTAAAAATATTAAAATTAGAACATGCTAAGTTTATTGAAGACCATGCAATAAAGTCCTCAAGCTTTTTCTTCTTCAAAGATTTTTTACTGGATACTTATTGTGCCTCTCTTGACTACAGAAATAAACACAATGTGAGGTTGATAACTTTCATTCATTTATTCACTCATGTGCCAGGTACCATGCTGGTTTTACAGATAAAAACATCCCAAGGTTTTCTTGTTGTATCCAAAACACTGCCAAGTTTCCCATAAATAATTTGGTAGACTGGGCATTAAGGACAACATTATATGAGGGGCTAATAAAATTACGTTCATTTTTGTTGAATGTGCCAAGGAGATGGAACTGGTCTTTCTACCTCTGAGGAGAGAAGAATAAGCAAGGGCCACTAGGGAGTCACACTATTCTGCCCACATGTGCCTGCTGACTGGCAGGGGCCCTGTGGGAGAAGGGAGAACCAAGTTCAGGTGATGATGTTACCATAGTTCTGCTGTGGAACACCACCCCAAAGTCACCATACGCTCCCCAAACAGGAGGGAACAGTGACAACTGCAATAGCTGTAGTAATTAGAAGTGCTCAGGTAAAAGGTGAATGCATAACTTTAAGGGGCTGGTAGGGATCTCCTTGGGCAATGCCAGACCTCTTGGCCTACTAATGCACTTTGCTCTAGTGCTAAAGAGGCTCCTGGGAACTCCATCCTCACAGGATGCATTTTTTCATTTAAATATTAAATGAAATAAAACATTTCAGTTGGAACATAGATATTTAAAATGGAAGTCGTTGACAGTTTCTGGAAGCTATTTTTTTTTTGAGGTCTCAAAAGGTCGTTTAATTTGTATTTCTGTTGTTATTATTTTCTTAGCTTGCTAATAAATGACATGTTAAAGAATTTTACACATTACTCTGTTAGTTTTTGAGCTCCTTAAAGAGGATTGTTTAAAGTAGTGTGTCCCCAGTACAGTTTTAAAAGGCCACAAACTGTTAAATAAATCATATATGAGCATTCTGTTTTCCACTATTGTGATGAAACTGGGCATTCCACAGAATGGAAATTTAGATAGATAGATAGATGATAGATAGATAGATAGATAGATAGATAGATAGATATATTGATATATAGATACATATAGATATATATAGATATATCCTTTAAAGCCCAAAATATTTGTTTAATGATAAAAATATTTTGATAAACATATTACGATATGATAAAAATATTTCTAAAATATAACTAAGTTTTTCTACTTTATTAAAAATATCTTTAATATAATTTAACTTCTTAAATGACTTCTCATATCAGTATTCTCATATGTAATAGTTCTTTAAGATTCTGTTAAAGAATGAGCACCTTTTTCACATCATTAAATTTTCCCTTGCTATCCTTAAGGTTCTTTCTGATTTTTAGTGGTTGTTTGGTCAACTTCCTCACCTACCCACTGTCACATTTTGATACTATTGGAATTTCCTACCTCAGATTTTCTCCTTTACATGAGACACAGTTGCCTATCTTAGGTCCATTACTATGGGATAGTGTTTCTGACTCTTATTTTCTTCTGGGTTCATGATAAGTTGTATGTATGTTGAGGATGTCAAAATCTAAACGTGGGTATTGTTGATGTAATATAAGAATTCCATGTACCCATTTGCTTTGAAGCTATTTCTGAATAGCTTTTTAAATGAATTGATTTTAGTTTAATTAAATTAAAATTTATCGATTGCTTACTTTTTCTATCTTTTCAACTAAAGTATGTTATTGAGTAAATCTGACTATGAAAACATAGGTTAAAAAATGGGTTATCTCTCCTTGAATTGGATGAAATTCAGTGAACATGTTTCTGAAAGGATCTTCGTGTGACTTGCCACTCTCTACTTTCACATTAACTTTTTAGTGTTGCAAAGAGGTTAATGAATCAGTGAAAGTGCTGAAGTTGGGGGAAAAGCAATAGCAGGATGAACTTTAGACATTAAATAAATGTGTGTGTGTGTGTATTTATATTTATATATATAGAGAGAGAGACTAATAGCTATGTGTGCTTCATACCAAGCATATATTGATATAATTATTACGTCCATTCTATAGATATGGAAATTGAGCCAGAGACAAACATGACTTGCCCACAGGGATAGTCAGCAACATAGGAGCCATTTTTAACAGTATAATTGGGTCAGTATCTCACATGGAACATAAAAGAAAAGCTAGAGAGAACTCCTGCGTTATCAATACATGAAATAACCTTGTTCATTCTGTAAAACAGTGTCTAAATAGGGTTCAGTTGACTTCCCGGATGAAAGCATTATTGTTTCTGTTCATATGTTGTCTTATCCTTTATAAACACATTCAAATGAATTAATCCATTGGATCCTATACCACTTCACCAGAACAGGAGGACCTTATGTTTCAGATAGAGGAACCAGCGCTCCCAGGAGGCCAAAGTTCACAACTGGGATGTTTAAAAGCCAGGATTTACATTCTTAGTTCTTCTGTCTCTAGTTTAGTCTCCTTCCATTATGAGTCACAGCCTTTCAAAGTATCATAAATAAAAAATAGATTTTACTTTTTTGAGTGGCACCCTTGACTGGAGAAATTGAGCTATTGTAGGAGGCAGTTAGCTGTGAACTAGATAACATGAACATAAAATCTTTAATGAGATATTTGTGTTAAATACAAATATATGAGATCACTTAATATTTAGCCCTTGTCTTTTCTTCCTATAAACTATATTCAGTATGACCATTTATGTAAAGGGTAAATGTGGGAAAAGGTATTATTTTTAATCAACAATTTACCTTTTTTATATTTAATCAGCAGTTAAACAAAAGAACACCTTTTTGTTTACAGGGAAACTTGGAGTGGTAATTGTAGCATTTCTTTTTTCTCATAGATCTGTTCAGTCACTCTATTGTTTTTTTTTTAATTATAAAACTCAAGATATGAATAAAATAGCATTCACTTGAGCACAAAATGCATATAAAGTTTAATTTCCTAGGTTAAATCAATGTGTCTTTGGCTAGACATATGATAGATTATCAATTAAATGTTTGTCACCAAAAAATGAAATTAATGGCAAAGCATAAACTTCAAAAAGGTGTAAAGTCACTTAGATGTTTAAAAATATGTTAATTAAAATGTAAATTCTATTTCAATAACTTAAGTCTTCAAAATACATATAAATTTTAAGGCCTAAATCCCTTCATAAAAAACAAATTTTCTTTTCCCTTGAGGTACAAAGATGCTACCCTGGGTCTGTTGTAAGATGCTTTTTTCATTTAACCATCACCATTATCACATTAGACACTGTAGGAGTGTGTTAATTACCTTAAGGTGTCCCAGTGGCCCAGTAACTTCAGGGCAAAGTGCCAAGAGAGTCCTGGTTACAGTCCAGCTTGAAAACGCTGCATTGATTCATTCAGTCTCTTGACATCCTCACAAACAGTAAACCTGGAGAGAAAACATTTATTCCAACTGAGTTAACTATTCCAAAATAAATAATATTCAACCCCTGGCCAACCATTTTCAGTATGTGTAAGAAGTAACTAATGAGCTGTATTCTCCAAGGCTATTAATGATCTACCAACCACGAATGCTTTCTAAATATTGTTCCTCTGAGTGCAATAAACCTGGGTTATCTAAACAACCTAATGAGCATCTTTAAACATCTGCCACTGCAGAGAGCTTTCAGGCAAAAGTTCGGAAAAGGCTACCGCAGCTGTGGGCCTGTACCAGTGCTGTCAGTGGTCAAGACAGGTCATCAGTGCAAGAATTGAAGATAAGTGTGTTGTGACTGATGGTTGAACTCTTTCCTTAGAGTGGACTTTCGTTGTTCACAGAATTAGCATCGTGGAGACACCAGATTCCATGGAGAATGCACATGTCTGCATGAGAAAGATAAAATAACAGTGGGATGCTTTGCAAAGAGGAGAGGCGTGGGGCTGGGCAGTATCAAGCAGAGTAAAGTAAATAAAATTCTTCTTCTACCCAGAGAGATATCCCTGAACTATCCCAATCAACTGAACTCACAGAATTTGAGCAGTTTCCACTTCAAATTAACTAAAACAAAACAAACTAAGATGATGAGTAATATTTATCACTTGAGAGTCTATTGGCAGTGAAACATCTATACCAGTAAAGCAATACATGTCATCATTTTAATACAGTTATGAACAAAATCGGTGTCGAATACAGGCACTTCTCAGCAATTAAAAGCCAGCTGGTTAAGGGTGTCATCAAAGCCTTTAATTTCTTGAAATTGCTAGTGAAGAAGTTTGCTCTACAATAAACTTCTTTAAAATGTAAACAATATGAGCTTTTAAATAAATGATGATCTTAAATGCCTTAAGTCTTCTGAAACAGAAAAGCTGTAAATGTTCTGAGAATCTTTCTAAAATGTATTCATTTTGGAATATGGCTAGGAAATTAGATAAAAATAGTCCCTTAAAGTTGAATTAAAATTGAATATTATGGTTTTTAGTGTTTACATTGTTCTTGAGACGCAGTTAAACATTTGAATATATGGATTTGTATACCCCATGTACATCGACTGTCCATACTTGTGTAAGACTGAAGAAAACTTGTCTAAAAATCAGACAGCAGCAATAAACGAATGAATAATGTAGTTAGTGACTGAGCAAGGATGTGCTATGCACATGATATAAATGTCACATTATTTTTGGGATTTTGCTTCACTATTAAAAGGAAAAAAGTGCTTAAAAATAAATTCAGGAAATAATATGAATTGATATAAGCATATTTTTTACAGAGCTCAAAATGCCCTATCTTTTGTTACAGTATCCTTGTAATTAAACAGCAGATACCTATCCCCACTTTTTGAAATATTGTCTAAGCCTCTGTAGGCTTAATGAATAATAGCATGTGGCTTATCAGGCTTATAAACTATATTAGCAAACCAAAAATATTAAAATCATTAAAAATTTATTGAGAAATTATCAGCCTGTTTATTATAATGGATTTGCTTTCTATAAATAAAGGTTTATTTTTCTAAACGAGGAAAAAATAGTCTAAATGAAACGTGACAAAAATGAATTTTCCGTCACTACCTTGAAATGAAGTCAAAAAATCATTCTGCCTTGCCCAAACATAACCACATAATGAATCAGTAAACTCTGGCAGCAATTTTAACATGTGATCCACACCTAACCAGAACAGGTTGCAAACTTACAAATTTATCAGATCTGTCTGCTTAATGGATAGATGTACGTTTGGGCTTAATTTTATCTAAGCAAAAGTTATTGTTTTAGAAATAAGGCACAAATTAAAACAAGACGGTTTCAAAGTTTACTCAAAAATTGTCATGTCCGGTAAGATGATCTGAGAGTTTGCTGTGGTGCCCATTTTGCTATGGCTCGTGTTTTGAATTTCTTAGCAGCTACAATGCTCACTTTGCCTACCATATATAGACTTGGCTCTGATTTCCTAAACTTAAAAATGCTGTAGATTGTAACTGGTGAACGCAGTCTCTTGTGAATATGGAGAAGCTTTTATTGTAAAATCCAAATTAAGAAATGAAAAATGAGTTCCAAGCTTTTCTTTACCTAGTCTTCAAAACATATTTATAATTTTGTCTGTAACCTATTTGGCTGCAGAATCAGAGGTATTCTTGTAGAGGTGCATATACACTTTAATTTTTTAAATATTTAATAGTGTCATAAAATGCATGGAAAGCATAAGAACATATTAAAAACTTAAAATCACTCCCAATGGCAGCAAACAAAGAAATTTACATTTCTGAATATATAGATAATATTTAAACGATTGTATCATAACTGTTTATAAGGTTTTATATCATGTATTTCTCCATATAAATAAATATTTTTGAAACATTGAATTCACATTATTTCATATTATGAACAGGGTATAATTTATTTAAACTTCCCCCACTTTTTGTGCATTAGCATATTTCAGTTGGTTTCAGTGCTGTGAGTATCTTGGTACATAGCACTTTGTTCTCTTCTCTGTTACTCTTTTAAAATATATTCCTTGAGATGAAATTGCTATCTAAAAAGATATGAAGAATTTTAAGAATCTTGATGACTCTTGCCAGAAAATTTATACTATTCATATTTCTATCTGTATGTATAAGAACATCTCAAGATACTTTGGGTATCAGCGAATATTATAAAATAATAATAATAATAATAAATAATAATAATAAACCTTCACCAATTTGATAGCTAGAAAAAGGCTACTCAGTATTATTTTAATTTGTTACTTTGATACTCACTACTAACAGGTTTTTATATATTTATTAATTATATTTGCATTTTAAAAACTTGCCTGCTGATATATTTATATTTATTGGTTTGTAAGAATTCTATGTTTTGAACATATTGTTAAATTTGCTTAATACATGTAAGCAGCTACCAGTAGCTTAACGTTTATAATTTGTATTTCCATAAACAATTTTCTATACAAGTTTTGAATATCATATAAATGAAGCTATTTTTTTTAAAAAATATTTTGTTTATGTGTACAAAGGCCTTCTCCATTTTATAATAAATTAAATATTCACTTATTTTTTTATAGTTTATGTGAATATTTCTTTTAAGCAATCTTTAATCCACTTGGACTTTATTTCAATGTTTATTCGAAGTATGACTTAACTTCTTTTTCCAAAGAACCAGTGTTCCCAAAATTGGTTGACTTTTCATACATTTCTCAACTGATTGTGATGTTTCTTTTATCATGGATTAAATCGGTATCTATACTAAATCTATTTTAGTGCAGTATGTTTTGTTCTATTGATCTGCCTGTCAATTTATGTTTTGGTGACTGGTTAACCAAGCCTGTCACTCTTTTTTTTTTAACTTTCTTATTAATTATTATTTTCCATTTATATTTTTATCAGAACTTTAAAAAAGGTTTGCAAATTAAACACATTCCATTGAGATCCAACCTATTCAATGATATGGAAAGAATTGATATCTTCCTCAAATCCAATGTTCCCATTGAAGAATGTCATAGGTCTCTATTCACATTTTCTTTTATGTTAAAAATAGGTCATAACTTTATTTACCTTCTTGGTGTGTTATGCTTTTTACGGAAAATGTAAAGTAAAATTTTATTGCATACTCTAATTGGGTATTTTAGTGACCTTGTTGTTCAGAACTTCCAGAGTGATTCTAATCACGGAATGACATAGGCATTCTTGCTCTACTCCTGATTTCATTGAAAGGACATGGACATAAGACTTCATGACAGAAATGTTTTTTCAATTGCTAAACATTATTTTGATTTCTGAACACACTATTGTTCAGATAAGAATGTAATAGTATAATAGTGTAATAATACAGAACACAAATGTAATAGTACAGTATTTTTGTAATGCTATGGATTCCATGTTTTTTACTTACTTTTATAAGTTTTTTTCTTATATAGATTTGGTTCTCATCCCACTTTTGGTATTATATTTAGCTCCTTCTTTGTATGTTGTTATTTTTATGTTATTTTTATGCATATCGTTATTTCTATCTCTATTCTCATACTATTATTTCATCAACAATTCAATTTTTCTCTTATGATGGAATAAATATATTGTTAATAATGGTCATGAAATTAGGTTCCTATAATAATTGTAGCCCTGTACAATAACAATGAATTTGTGCCATTTTAGTGTTTCCTTGGTGTTGTAAAAGAAGGTCAACAGGGAAAATAAAAAGGGTACTTAGGCTTCTGGACATGATATTGGAGAAGGAAAATGCTGTGTGCTTCTCCTCCCATGATGATGTCAAAATTACAACTAAATTACGGAATAACTATCACTGAGAACTGCCTGAAGTCTAGGCTAACAGAAGTCCTGTAACTAAGAATATACTGAAGAAGCGATGTCAAGACTGGTAGGAAGGGTGGAGATATAGAACAGATTGGTCCCAACCCATGTGGGGCATTTAAAAATTGGGAGACATATCTTGGCTGTGGAGGTGCTTTCTGAGGAGCAAGCAGTCCCAATCCTACACCAGGGTCTCCAGCCTGAGGTTCCACTGCTGGAAGAAGTCCCCACAACAGCTGGCTGTAGTATAAAGGAGGGCAGATTGTGACTGAGTGAGATGGATGGTTGCTACAGTCCCAGGCATTTCTCTTAAAAGGCCTGTGCACAGACATACGAGCTGATGGACTCACTCTCAACTCCAGAACTGAGCAGCAGCTTGAAAGGATCCAGACACATACACTGAGGAACCAAACTGTCTGGTTTCAGGGTGAAAACTAGAGGGGCAACTTTCTCCCGGACAGAGGAGCTGGCAGAAGCCATTGTTCTTTGTTAGACCTCCCCCCACTCCCCCACCCTCACCTTAACTCCCCCACAGTGTGCACACACAGGTTGCAAACATGTTTGAGTCTTCAAAACCTAGCTCACATGGTATTTCCCTGCCCTAGTAATTCTGTGAGACCCTGCCCCACCCAGCTTTCAGGTCCACCCAAGCTACTTCCAGTGGCTTTTCATACAAAAGGCCTGTCTTGGCTTCTGTGGACTTTCCTAAAATCTCTGACGAGTTTACAAACCCCAAACAAGCATCATCTGGCCTCGACATGCCCCATACCTCATGCTGATCTGGCCCACACTTAGCATTAGTAGCGGCTGCCCTTCGTTCACAGCTTAGCCTCTCCCAGGCACCTTCAAGTCCAACAGAGTGGCAGATGTCTGCAGGTCACTTTGGAGCTAATACCAAGTGGCCTGGGGCAGGATATAGACAATGGCTCAAATTGGCTTGAAACAGAGCCCATTCCAAGAGACCCCAGAACCAAAACACCTGGTGGCCTGCTTCAGACCACACCAGGCACCACCCAACTACCTTTACAAGACACACCAAAGGCTGGGTTCCACAGACACCAGAGCCCTGTTAAAGCAAATCTTTGTCCATAGGTTCAGCCTCTACACAACAGCTCTCCCACTGAAGTCTTAGCCGGTCCTCATAATCAATAAGCCTGAGAGTCAGTCCTACCCACTGACATGCCAACAGCAAAGTTCAATTACAATAGAAGGACACACATAAACCTACACACCTGGAGAATCCTGGCTCAGGTGATCAGGGAGGTTGTGCCACTGAGCATCATAGGACACCAACTACATAAGGCTACTCTACCAAAACTGGGAGACTTAGGAGTCCTACCTAACACATAGAAACAAAAGCAGGGAGACACCCAAATTGGGAAATAAAGAAACATTTCCAAAATGAAATAATAGAACAAAGCTCCAGAAAAAGAAAGAAAATGGAGAGAAGAAATCTGTCAGATGCAGAATTCAAAATACTGGTTATAAGAATGCTCCATGATCTTAGTGAGAACTTCAACAAAGCAATAAGAAATGTAAAAAGAGAGACAGAGAACATTAAAAAGAACCAGTCATAAATAAAGAATACAATAACCAAAACGAAGAATACATGAGATGAAATCAACAGTTAATTAGATGAAGCAGAGGATCAAATCAGCGATTTGGAAGACAAGGTAGCAGAAAACACCCAATCAGAACAGAGAGAAGTAAAAATAATCCAAAAAAATGAGGACAGTTTAAAGGATCTCTGAGACAACATCAAGCATACTAATATTCACATCATAGGGGTATCAGAAAGAGGAGAGAAAGGTGAGCAAGGGATTGAAAAACCTATTTGAAGAAATAATAACAGAAAACTTCTTTAACCTGGTAAAGAAAATAGACATACAAGTCTGGGAAGCACAGAGGGTCCCAAGCAAGATGAACCCAAAGAAGCCCACACCAAGACACATCATAATTAAAATGGCAGAGGTGAAAGACAAAAGAGGGTATTAAAAGCAGCAAGAGAAAAGCAGTTAGTAATCACCAAGGGAACTCCCATAAGACAGTCAGTTGATTTCCCAACAGAAACTTTGCAGGCCAAAAGGGGTTGGCAGGAAATATTCAAAGTTATGAAAAGCAAGGACCTACAACCAAGATCTAGCAAAGCTATCATTAGCATTAAAGGACAGATAAAGAGCTTCCCACACAAGAAAAACTAAAGAAGTTTAGCACCACTAAAACAGTGTTACAAGAAAGATTAAAGGGACTTCTTTAAGAATGAGGGAAAAAATATTAAAAATATGGATAATAAAATGGCAATAACTACATATCAAACAACAATTACTTTAAATGTAAATGGATTAAATGCTCCAATCAAAAGACTTGGAGTGGCTGATTGGATAAGGAAATAAGACCTTTACGTATGGTGCTTACAACAGACTCGTTTTAGATCAAAAGATACAGACTGAAAGTAAAAGGATGAGAAAATATGTTTCATGAAAATAAAAACAAAAAGACAAAACTGTGGTAGTAATGCTAATCCTAGAGAAAATAGACTTTAAAACTAAGACTATAACAAGAGACAAGGATCCAGTAATTCCACTTCTGGGTATTTACCTGAAGAAATCCAAAACACTACTTTGAAGGGATATGTGCATCTACGTGTTCATTGCAATGTTATTTATAATAAGCAAGGTGTGTAGGCAACCAGGGTGCCCATCAGTGGGTGAATAGATGAAGAAGAGGTGGTACATATGTACAGTGGAATATTGCTCAGCCATAAAAAGAATGAAATCTTGACATCCACAAAACAAATGAATGGACTTAGAGGGTATTGTGCCGAACGGAGTAAGACAGAACAAGATAAATGCCATATGATTTCACTTACATGTGGAATCTGGAGAACAGGATAAATGAACAAATTAAACAGAAACAAGCATAGATACAGACAGTGTTTGATGGTTGACAGATGGGAGGGAGGTTAAGGGGTTAGGTGGAAAAAGGAGTGTATTAAGACGTATAAGTTGGTAGTTACAATGTAGTCATGGGGATGTAAAAAATAGCATAGGGAATAGAGCCAATAATATTGTAGGAATTATATATGGTTTCAGATTAGTACCAGATTTATCAAGGTGATCAGTTCATAAGTTATATAAATGCCTAATCACTATGTTGTGTACCCAACACTAACAAAATATTATATGCCAACTTTTACTGAAAAATAGACAATTATTTTTAAAAAGTGGTACTTAATCTTCAGACTTTATTTTATATATAAAGTTCAAATTAGCTTGATGGAAACTTGTCTTGCATATTATTTAAGTCCAAGGAATACATTTTGCAAAGTTAAATCACCTTTTTATTTTAATATTCAAAAAGTAGAGAATGTTTTAAATGAATTCTTGAGTCTGTAAAACCATATATAACTTGAGAAGTGTCAGAGATTTATTATTATTATGTAGAAAAAAACAAGTCATCAAATAATGAAGTAGTATAATTCAATATGTAAAGTATAAATTTACTGTCTGTATATAGTATAACTAGAAAAATGTATATACGTGCACAGAATTATAAAGTGTGATTACTCATAAGAGATGATGATAGATGATTTTTAAAGTTATTTTTACTTTATTTTTCTAATTTATCTGAAACAGCATTATTATCGCTAATGTAATAAAATCAAAATTATTATGTTTTTGACAGAAAAATACCTCAACTCTAGGAATAGGTTGAACACATATATCTAAGCATAAGAAAACACACTGGCTACTTTGCCAAGACAAGCCTGCAAATAATTTGAGCTTTCACTGAAAAGTTTTAAGCAGGTTTGGTAGACATATTGCTAACATACAGATGCTCTCTGGGGAAGCATACAAGGTCCTCAGTGTCTAAGGAACAATAAAATGGAATTGCTCATCTCCAAACTCTTCCTTAGTCCTATGAGAAATATGTATTTAATTAGATGTCTGAGTACCCAAATAAGCATATGAAAGAGATGGTTCCCTTTGTGCTTTTACATTATCCATTATGTTCAATCCATCTCCCTGGAAAATTCTACCATTTTTATTTTTTTTAATGCAATGTCTCAAGGATTTACTTTTTCATCTTGTTAACCTTATCCTGAAATAAAAAGGTCGCTTGGATTCTAGTAACTCATCTCTTTCCAGAATTTCCTATCTTTAATGATATGAATTATTGTAACATCCTATTTGGCATGAAGTTGAAATTTTAGTTTTGAGACTGGAAACAGTACTTTTAAAAGAGAGGGGAGAAAACCAGTGGAATTCTTTGTAACACTGAAAAGCAGTTGAAAATAGAAACTATGATTTAAGATGAAAATTACATATATGTATAAAATCTTTAAAAGCAGTACGTTTTTAAGGAGTTTTGTTGCATCCGAATATTTACCAGTAAGTGTTATGTTTGCACTGTAACTATATCCTAAACAAGCCTATTATCTGAATGATCAGAATTAGATAAATTATGTTTCAGAAATGTCTTTGCCGACATACCAGATAAAATTTATATTCCAGATCAGCAAAGATGGGCTTTATGATAACACAATTTAATAGCAGGCTAATCCTTAGCATTGAATGATGAAAAAATCTGCAGAGAAAAATCTGTCGTGTATGATATTATAGAATCTGTGCTATCCTCATGAGCAAATTTAATTTCACTTGGAATGTTTGCCTAGTTAGCTAATCGAGACTTCGGTTTAGATCACTTGGATCATAAACTCGCTTTCTTATCAAAGAAAAAAAAAGGCATTATAATAGAATATCTGAAGACATAAAGAACGTTTATAGCCAGAGGATGTGTTCACAGGTGTTCTCTAATCAAAAACTAATTATCTTTTTAAAGGAACTCATATTTCTGGTTTTATTTGTTTCTCTCCTGAGAGGGGATTTCTATTGTTTTATTACTAGTGCTGGATGGTTTTGACTGCTGTAATGTTCAACCTCTGTCACTGCCATTTCAGACTGAAGCAAGTTGGAATTCAGGATGACTCAGTGGGTGGCAATTGCTCTGATAATATTAGACTATCCCTAGAGGTTTCCGGCCCTTTCTCCAAGCGATTTCTAGCCACTTACCTTTCCTCGCCCACCCACCCCCAACTATTTATTTGATTATTACATACGCTTCCTTAATATTTTTCTTTAAATATATTCAGTATATGAAATATAGTCACACTTTTCAGTCAGCTCAGCAGAGCTGCTGCTTCTTTAAAAAAAAAAAAAGGTAGATAGGAGGGCAGAGTTGGATGAAAACAAAAAGCAAGAACATTGATGCAACCCTGGTACCATGATGAGCTGTCACCAAGAATAAGGACCTATCAAGAGACTTATGCAGACCCTCCATGAGGGCCCAAGTGGCCTCTTAAACTTTTGGTTCCAGGATTCCCACTGCTTGGTGTTCATGCCTTTCCTCTATCTGAATATGTCATTCTCTGCCTCCAAGTCTCTCCTCATGACAGTCTTCCCTGAGGGCTTTAAAGATTCATCTCTAACTTGATTCCTTCGTCTCCTCTGCCTTTCCAGATCATCAATGGACTTCTTTTTTCTCTCCTCTGAAATTCCTTAGTGATGTCCTTCTAAAGAATGTGAAGTATGCTAGTATCCTTTACTTTGGAAAAGTCCACCAAGAAAATCTAGTCTTAGAATTCTAGACTTCAGACTTATGTCTGTGCTTATTTCCTACCAAAAATTTCTTTTTTCTGAGGACCAATCTATTTCTTCTCCCTGTCATATGTTTGGCCACTCTGTGAATTTCGTCAAAGCACTGCTGCTAGATTATAGAGTTGGATACAGGTGATAAAATAGAGTATGTTAATCAACATGGAGCAGAGACTATCTTTAGGATAGGGCAGAATTAGAAGCATTTTTATAATTTGAAATATTTGTAATGATATTTAGTAGGAAATGTTTTTTGTTCTTTTTAAAACGTGAGCAAAAAAAATGCTTTTTATATCTTTCATATGGTGGTTATCAAAACTTTGATTCCTATTATCTGAGTCTAAAGAAGAACAAAGGAATGTATATATACACACATATGCATGTGCATTTTTGCATATATGTTGATGCTCAACGTAAGTAAAAGATGGAATATGTTGAAACAAATAATTCCAAGGTTATCTGAAATGAAATAAAGCAAATTTGTCCCAATTTTCGTATTAGGTCATAAAGCTACTTCATGAAGAATATATTTAAGGGCAAATTTTAGAGTAGGTTTTAAGAATATTTTCTAACATGTTTTTTGTTCGTGTTGTGTATCATGTGTACAATTCATTCCTAAAATTTCTTAGTTTTATCACTACCTAACACACCAGACAGACCTGGCAAATACTTTTAAATGGAAAGAAACAAATATAAAAACTAAAGAAAAACATCCACAGTAACAGAAAAAAATTATCTGTATTTTATCATTTTAATTGATTCAAAAATGTCTAAGCACTTTGATAGAGTCTATTTTGCATAGGATTTACTGGTTTTCAAAGTATATAATGCATCCAAAACAGTGACCCTAGCTTCTTTTTTCTTGTTCACTGGAGCTATCACATCTCATCTATCAGACCTCTAAGCAGAATTTTAGAAGTGGGGTACTCTCTCACGCCCAAGCTCTATGTAATTAGCATATGAATTCGTAACGGATTGTTTGAAGTTAACAATTAAGGAAACAATACATAAAGGGAACTGAAGAAAGCTCCAACACCTGGGAATCTTGTATTGAAAAGGCTTTCTTGATGTAAGTAATTAAAAACCAAGGACAAATGCTCATTGTGCAGTGTTCAAGCTCCACAAGGAAAGCTAAAATTTTCTCTTTGCTGTCATCATTTAGACTGAATCAGTCAAACAAGAACTTACTGTTTTATTTATTTCAATGTAATACTTGTTAAATGTATGTTTTGTGTGGTATTTGATCTGCAATCAGCAAAATGCATTTACAAGACAAGAAATCTGACATTTAAAAAAGTTATATTTAAAACATAATATATGACAGTAAACCTTTTTCCTATGGTAGTGCAAAGTTTCAGAGGAAAATCCCAACAGATGGACAAGTCAAATTAAGGATACAGTCAATTTTCAATAATTTGTATATCCAAATAATTCCAGCTGGCGAATTTTTAAGTGTATTGTTTTACTTTTTTTCTCTTGAAGGTATATACGCTATAAGTGTTTCTGCTTCAGCAAAGCCTCTGAAGAGAGTGACGAATAGCTCAGGATTGCTAGAAATTGTAGATGTTGGTGAAGGCTCAGTGGAGTAGGAGGCAGGAGCCATGCATAATTGTTTCTATTTTTGTCACTGCCTATACGAACCACTTCTAATTTTTTGGCATAAAGTAGTTTATCTCTAAAATAAGGGTTATTTTTTGTAGATTGTTAAAGTCTGAGTCAAATGATCTTTGAAGTGCTTTCAAAATTTTATTGGATATATTCCTTGTCCATAAAGAAATACTTGTCCCCAGAGTTTAACCATAGATGACCCACCACTTTACGGGACAACTCGATTTGAAAAATGAATGATGAACCTAATATTTAATTTTTAAGTAGAAAAACAAATATATTCATGGATATTAGCATCACTGTTGATTATAATAGCCAAAAGAAGAAAAAGCTAAGTATTAGCTGATGAATGTATAAATAAAATGTGGCATATTCATTATGCAAACAAAACCTGCACTGGACAAAGTTAAACAGGAGGGAAAACTTTATGGGAGGCTATTGCATTTGGGAGAGAAGCCAGAATTAAGTTTGAATGCAACTCCAGTGAAGCACTGGGGGTAAGGTCTCTTAAAGGCTGGAGTGAGCCCCCGCGACAAGGTACTGCAGGACATTCAGGGGGAATCTGTGTTCATAAATGATTGAGTGTATCCAAAGGAAAAATAAGTGCATATCTTTTTGACAGGAGGTAGTTTTGGCAAGTTGGAGCAGGCACCCCAATGAAGTTAGGCTCCTACACTCTCACAGAAACTGGGATATAAAATTGCTATTTCCTTTGATGATTGCATGTCAAAGAGATGATTCCCATATTCCCGTGTACTTGAGAAGTATATTTCTGGTACTAAAACTGTCATGTGGCTGTGAAAATGATTTATATCTCAAAGGGGCAGAGAGAGAATTTATAATTACAAGTTTTATAAACTCTAAGAAAAGGTAGGTCAGAGGCCTAGAGTCAGGAAAAAGCTAGTTCAAAGTTTGTTGTTCACGTTGAGAGGAACTTTAAGGCCATTTTGGTCAACATACAATATTATTAAGCAATACAAAGGAATGAACCTTGAAAACATTAATTATGCTTAATTAAAGAAGCCAGTCCCAAAAGGCCGTATATTGTGTGATTTCATTTATATTAAATGCCTAAAATATCAAATCCATACTGGTAAAGTAGATTAGTGGTTGTTTAGACTTGAAGGATGTGGGGATAAGGTTCTGGGCGGGAGCTAAAGGGTTTGGGGTTTCTTTTTGGGGTAATGAACATATTTTAAAATTAAAAGTGATGATTACATAACTCTGTGAGTCATTAAATTGTACTCTTTAGTGGGTGAATTGTATGATATATAAATTATATTTCAATAAAGCTGTTACAAAAACAAATATGTGTTGAATGTGGTACATGGCCCATGGAATATTTACTAATATTTATGGGCAATAAATTTTTTTAAACAAAAACAAAACCCTATTTCTCCAATGTATGTTTTGCTTAATCTATTGATCTAGAATGTGTATATCTGGTAGCTGGTCTGTTTTTCCATTTTTATAAAATAGTTTAGCAGTTATTTATTACCACATTGTACAAATCAGAGAGTATATGACATAGGAGAGAGGAAAATTATTTCTACAATGTCCTTCAGATATTTGCTTCCCTGAAGTTGGGAACCATCAACAAAGAGAAAACAACTCTTTATCAAGAAAGAAAAGAAATAGAGTTTTATATGTATGGTATGATATGGAAATTGTATAATTTAAAATTATGGTGTGGTATGGTGTGGTACAGAACAGCATAAATAAATCTTTGCACTCAAAAGAAAGCTATATAGACAGAACCTCAATTTATGAATAAGTTCATTTGTAAACAGCTGTTGGTAGCCATTTCTATAGAAAAAGTTTTGTCAGCACTGATCAGGTTCCAAACCTAACTCCAAAAGATTTATTTTACCCATGATAGAGTTGAAACAGAGTACTAATATTAGTATAGTCTGGAATTAAGGGACAATGGCACAAGAAGGAAGAGGATAAATCATAACCCCCCATTTCCTGGGTACCGGCATGACTATAGGAAAAATTTTGAATTATACAGACTGAGACTTTGTCTTTAAAAGGTTTGGGGCCAGTTTCTACTTGTGGGGCAGAGGGCATTTCCACGCCAACAATTTTTGGACACTAACAGCGTGTCCTGTGATTCAGCTCAATTAAACTCTCTACATGGAGGTGGCATCAGATCCCACAAGTTTAGGGCTCAGTCCTACAAGATGGTTCCCACCCCTCATGCATTGGTCTCTAAGTCCATGTTGTCGCTTGTGCTCTGACCAACTGGTTATAATTCAGAGGTTCCAACAACACCCTTCCTTGGGTTTAATTTGCTGGAGTGGCTCACAGAACTTAGGGAAACATTTTACTTAGTAGATCACCAGTTTGTTATGAAAATGATATAACTCAGGAACATCCAGATGGAAGATGCATAGAACAGTTATAGTGAAAGGGCTCAGAGCATCCATGCCCTCTCCAGATATACCACTCTCCCCAAATCTCCACGTGTTCACCAACTCATAAGTTCTCCAAACCTTCTCTATTTTAATTTTTCAGAGGCTTCATTACATAGGCATGATTGATTAAGTCATTGGCCATTGGCAGTTGGTTCAACCTCCAGCTCCTTCTCACTCTCTAGAGGTTGGGGCAGAGAGAAGCAAAAGTTCCAACCCTCTAATTACACAGTGGTTTCCGTGGCCACAACCCCAACGTTTGGTACTGGGCCAAAAGTCACCTCATTAAGATAACAAAAGATACATTTATGGCTCTCCAAGATTTTAGGAGCTCTGTGACAGAAACAGGGATGAAGATCTCTCTTCTGAGGCCTTCACTACTGTTATGATGCCCTAAGCTTCCCACTGTGTGACCCACTTCAGGCAGCTCTGTTACTCCAAGGGACACTGTCTAACATAACTTGAGTCTCAGCTGACATGCATGTATTTTAATTCTCATTTCCTGAAGGCACTTCATTTTAATTTCATATTGTGAAGAAAGCACTTTTTGAAAACATGATAATGTCCAGGTCTCCTAGAAGTATTTACAGATTAATCTCAGATTTTCGTAAACCCAAAAATATTGCTGATCAATAGAATTTCAAGCATTAAACTTGGGAAATGTTAAGAAAATTTTTTAAATTGGACAAACTTTTTTTCTGATCCCCATCTCCTATTGGGATGAATCCTCTAGGTTGCTCTTGCTTTATTCAAAATATGCGTTTTTTCCCTGCTTGAACTTCAGCATTTTTAAATTGTGCCCCCCCTAACATAACACTATGAAACAGCAACAGTGGAGTCTGTAATGGTGGTGGTTGGGGTTGGGAGGAGACACTGGGAAGGTGACATGGAAAGGAGTAATCAGGAACTATGTATGGTATGGATGACCTGGACATTTTGTTTTTTTAAATTTAGACACGTATTTTTTTACACATTGATTAATGAGTTTTTCTTGCTTATAGATTGGGCTTATGGATACTACAGACAACAGAGAAAACTTGTTGAAGAGATTGGCTGGTCCTACACAGGTAAACATCATTGTATAATGAGATTCAGCAGAAAATTTTATTGGCTTCCTATCTATTTTTATATGTAAGAGGAAACTTTGTAACTCAATACATCTTTTTAACTCAGCTACATGGATATTCATTTAGATTAATTAGTAAAAAATATAGCAAAATGATTTCTAGTGATCTTTCAATAAACAGAGTTGTTATTGTTGAGATATTGGTATCAGATAAAGATAGAAGTGAATCTCCGGTCCACACTGGCTTTTTTTTTCATTTTTGAAATGGAAGATTGTTCTGAGTATTGAGTAAGATAAATGAAATTGTCACAGTGCCTTCTTATAAATAGAAAGCTCTCAGGAAATATTAGCTGTTGTTATGATCACAGTAGTGATTTTTTTTTCATTCATTTAACACATTTTGATGGTGTTTTTGCTCTAGAAGGGGCTTTCTTCTGAATTACTGTACTGTGTTAATTAGACTCAGGTTCTATAATGATTTTGCAGGATTGTCAGACTTAGCTTAGAGCATCATAAATATCTGAAGTTGGCTTAAAATAGTTAAAAACAGAAACTGTGTAGAGGAGATGCTCTAGGCCTGATGGGAAGAACATGGGTGGAGTTAGATGGACCATGACATGCCTGCTGGCCACCTGAGACAGACTTGAGTAGTAGAGTTGGTTACTTCTTAGAAATAAGGTTGGATTAATCATAATAATAAGGTGTAATCATATTCAAAGGGTGTAATCATATTCAAAGGGCTTTAACCTGAGCCTACCCAGTTTGAAATGTATAGATGAAAGGCAGCAGTGCAATGAATTTTGTAGATAGGTATGCATTTTATTTCTTGTTGTTGTTGTTGTTATTCCTTTAAAGATAGTAAATAGTCAATGTAGAAAATTTAGAATTTTAGAAGAATATAAAAATCACTCTTTGTGGTGAAGTAATAGTCCATTGTATATATGTACCGCATCTTTTTTTTATCAAACTGTCTGTTGATGTGCATTTAGGTTGCTTCCATATCCTGGCTATTGTAAATAATGCTACAGTGAATATAGGGGTGCATATGTCTTTTCAAATGAGTGTTTTGGATTTCTTCAGATAAATATGCAGAAATGGAATTACTGGGACATATGGTAATTCTATTTCTAATTTTTTGAGGAGCCTCTATACTGTTTTGCTTGGTGTCTGCACCAATTCACAATCCCACCAACAATGCCTGGCCATAAAAAAAAAATGAATGAAATCTTTAAATATAGCATTCTAATCAAGAAGATTATTTCTTTCTCTAAAACTTATAAGAAGAGTCATTGAAAATCACAGGGAATAAAAATATTAATTACTCATAAAAAATCACTCTTTACTACCTCCAGGGATATCTACTAAGAAATTGGTATATTCCTATCTGGCCGTTTCTGTTCTATTATATTTATATATTTTATACATAGAGTTATACATTCAATTTACTCTAGAAATTATTTTTGAACATTTTCTCATTCCAGTGGTAATTATTATTGATCATGGTACTTTAATGTCTGCCTAATATTTCATTAAATATTTTTTTTTATTTTTAACCATCCATTATTTTTGGATATTTAAGTTGGTATAAAAGTGACAAAAAATTAATAGACAGATTGATATATGCCTTTATTTGTATTTTATTTCTCTATTAGAGAATATTTTAAAATTCTTAATACACACAGCCTAATTGCTTTACAGAGAGTTTCCATGAATATATATTATAAATTAGTGACTATCAAACTGAATGCTAGCTAGGATGATGATTATCTTTTTGAAAATCTTTACTAATTTGATAGCTTTAAAAATGACAATTTGCTTTAATTTATTTTGTTTGATTACCACTGAAATCAAGATTTTAATTCCTATTAGCTATTTGTATTACCTCTTCTGTGAAATAAGATAAATTAGAACATGGAAAAATAAGACATCGATCAGAGCAAGAAAAATAAACAAATTAAGACTTACTTATGCTAGATATGAGGCAGATCTGAATAATATTACATGAAAGGACTTGCCCTTAAATTACCCCTTATAATTTTGACCAGTATATCTAAGGAACATCAAGTATTTATTTTTAATATTTTAAGAAACATATAAAAGTAAAAATTTTACATAATTTAACATCACTTTTATTACTTAAATGTAGTTCTTTTTTCTGTTTTGTCTATATTTTGCTATTAGAAATAATAGATGTGAATAATTAACTAGTATTTAAAAATGGATGATTCATTTGTTTATCCTAAAAAAATCTCACCTTTTTATTAAAAGCATACATGTTATATTCTATTGGAATAAATTTGCATCCTATTTTCTTTGTATTTGATTCTAGGCCCTGGACCAATTTTTCTGTATTATATATTGCATTTTTATTTTAACTACTAAGAATATCATAAGTCATCTTTTAAAAATTGACCACTGTTATTGTTTACATGATTTTTGTTATGTGTAGAAGGTAATATATATAATAAAAATCATCCTGGTCTAGTTTTTTAACAATTAATTTTCTCATTTCAGAGGTAGAACTGAAGGGTTATTTTTCTTTAGTCAATAAAACTTTAACCAGAGAACTCAGATATTCACCAACTCTGAGTAAAATAAAAAAACAAGTTTAAATACATCCTTCATTCTCCCTAAACCTAAAATCAGAAAATAGAGGACTTATATTCTAGGGGGAGAGAGGTTACAGTTCTTCCCACCAAGGGCCGATGTGTGTTGACTGGTATGTGTTTTCCAACAGCCCAGGGTCCCTAAGCAGCGGGTTGTGCCTCGTCAGATCAGAAGACAGAAGTTTTAACATTGAGTTTATTATTTGCACATTCCATTATCTTAGGAGGAAGCCATGGAGTTCTTTTAATGGTCTAATTGTGTATAGACACAGCATCTATAAAGTGGCCAGGCATTCATGGAAGGGTCTTTGCCTAAACACACAGTTCTTTGCTTCATAACCAGGTTACATCATTCTGCTTATAACTTAAATCCTACTGGCTTCAGCTCCTTTAAGAGACAGTCTAGAGATCAAAGGGATAGACTCATTAAAAAAAACGTCATTTGCTGTGGAGGAAGGTGTGGTAGGTCTCAAACAGGGGTGTTCCAGAGTTGAGGTGAGGGCAGAGTTTCCTATGAAGGCACTTAACAGCTGACTGTGGATTGATTATTTTTGCTGAATTCCTAGAGTATCGGAAAGAAAACAAATAAAAGTCTATCCAAATGAATGTATCTCTCCCAAGCACATAAACCAAAACCAAGCATTTAAAATGTGGATTATTCACTATAAAGTTTATTATCTTTTTAATTTTTTAAATTATATCTATTGGGGAGATATTGGTTAATAAAATTATATAGGTTTCAAGAGTACAATTCATTAAAACATTATATGTATATTGCATTGTGCTTTCACCACCCAAAGTTAAATTTCCTTTCATTACTATATAGTTGACCCCTTTTACCCTTATCTATGCCGCACCCCCCACCCCGAACTCTAACCTTTCCTTCTGGTAACCACTAAACTGTTGTCTGTGTCCATGAATTTCTGTTTGTCTTGTTCATTTGTCTTTTCAGTTTTATATACCACATATGAATGAAATCATATGTTTCTCAACTTTTACTGTCTGACTTATTTCCTTTAGCATAATAATCTCAAGATGCACCCCTGTTGTTGCAAATGGCAGTATTTCATCTTTTCTCATTTTATGGCTGAGTAATATTCCATTGTGTATATGTACCACATCTTCTTTATCCAGTCATCTATCAAAGGGCACTTTGGTCATTTCCATGTGTTGATCACTGTGAATAATGCTGCCATGAATATCAGGGTTCATATATCTTAAGGATAAATGTTTTCAAAATTTTTGTGTAGGTACCCAAAAGAGGGATGCTGGGTTATATGATAATTCTATTTTTAATTTTTTGAGGAACTTCACTACCGTTTTCCATAGTGGCTGCACCAATTTATATTCCCACCAGCAATTTATGAGGGTTTTTTTTTCCCTCCACAACCTCTCTAACACTTTTTATTTCTCATCTTGTTGATAATAGCCATTCTAACAGGTATGCGGTGGTTTTGACTTGCATTTCCCTAATAGCTAGTGATGATGAACACCTACCTTTTCACATATCTGTTGTCCATTTGTTTGTCTTCTTGGGAGAAGTATCTGTTCAAGGCCTCTGCCCATTTTTTAATTGTATTGTTTAATATTGATGAGTTATATGAGTTCTTTTGGATATTAGGCCCTTTTAAGAAGCGTCATTTGCAAATATATTCTCCCATTTAGATGGTTACCGCTTGGTCTTCCTGATGGTTTCTCTTGCCATGTAGAAGTTTTTAGTTTGATATAATCCCATTCATTAATTGTAGCTTTTATTTCTCTTGCCACGAGGTCAAATTCATGAAATCTCTAAATCCAAGGCCTAATAGTTTAGTATCTATGTTTTCTTCTATCAATTTATTGTTTCATGTCTTATATTTAGGTCTTTGATCCGTTTTGAGTTAATTTCAGTGTATAGTGACAGATAGCCATCTAATTTCATTCTTTTGTATGTAGCTTTAAATTTTTCTCATCACCATTTATTGAAGAGGTTTTTCTTTCTGTATTGTATGTTTTTGGCTCCTTTGTCAAAAATTATTTGCCCATCTATATAAAGGTTTATTTCTGGACTCTCAATTCTGTTCCATTGGTCTGTGTGTCTGTTTTTTTGCCAATACTACTCCATTTTATTATTGTCGCTTTGTAGTATATTTTGATACCTCTGTCCTGGTTCTTTTTTCTCAAAATTACTTTGGTTATTCAGAGCCTTTTCTCATTAATACTAGTAGTTAAAGATTGATAGTATTTTCAATTTCTATGAATATTATTTCACCTAGAAATTGAAAATCTATACTAACTGGATTAAAAATTAAGAATAAATTAGTTATAAGATTCTTAAATTTAACTAATTGATGAATGGCTGAAGTAAATTGTTTTTGACCATGCTTAGACTTAATTTCATTCATAACAGCTTATTTTAATAAGCTATGGTTTTCTATCCCTTCTTATATTGTGTTAGCGTTTAAATTTGTCTTAATTGCTGCAGTCTCAGAAGGAAGGACTTGCCCTTGAATGCTTGTACATACAGAATTCTATTAATAAAAATTACTGGGAACATCAAAATATATGTAAAGCTCATTGCTTTACCATAAGCCATTTAGAAATATACAGAACATCAAGCATTATTGAAATGAAATCACTTTAGCTAAGGTTATTTGTGAAAGATTACACAATTGTAATATGTGAAGAGACAATAGAAATCCCTGCTAACTACCAGATGGGTGGAGAAAGAAAAGGTGGAAGAAAAGAGGTTAAAAAAAACTTCTATGTAGGCTATAATTATGCTGAGAAATGACAGGGTGGTGAATACAGTTGACAGTGCCATTTTTAAAGTTATTATAAGAAGGTGAGCTAGGTGTGTACATCACTTTCAGACAAAAGAGCAAATTGTAAATCTGGGAATATCAGTATTAAACTCCAATTTTTTCCTTAGTAACTTCAGTTCTTCTAAGGGTTCTTAAATTCATTTCAGAAAAATGAATTTCTTCTTACCATTAGCTTTAAATTTTCTATTATAATGCCTAAAAAAAAGACAATTCGGTGAAAATAAAAACCAAGTTATTTGGTCTTTCTTTGATGCCATGAGCACGTAGCCCATGATTATTATGGGAGATATTAAAATATTCCTTCTGTTTGCGTTGTTAGACCCTCACAACTTTACACAATGATGAGATCATCAGAAATGAATGCATTTCCACTGCTCTAATTTTAGAAGTATCACTATTGAAATCTAGTCTGTATTTACTGGATATTCTGTTGTTTCTCTTTTATTATACTTTCAAGAAACTTGAAAATGATTTTTTTTATATTGAAATATTCCCAAGTTCTTAAAACATAGTTTTGGTTAAAGGAATTACATTAGATATAAGCAAGAAAGGTACACAGGAGTCACTATTAGACACTTGGCCGAATACGCCAAAAGGAAGCAGGCTTTAAATACTGAACTGATTATTTCTTTAAATAGGATATTTGTCTAAACAGTATTTCCATTTCAATAAATATATAGACTAGAAGGTACTACTTATGGCAAACTAAAGAGCCATAATATGTTGTATATAGTGTGGCTCACTGTTTGGCAGAGTTTTTGATTCAGTTAGGTTTAGCATTTTACTTCTTAACCTAGGAGAAAGTAAGCTAAATCTAACTCAGAAAGTAAACTTCAGCTCAAGGTGAATAATGGCTAATTTCTGGCTCATCCAGTCCTCTTTTTACTTAAGAATCTGAGATATCTTTTTAACATATTATATTTTTCTCTTTGATTCATCACTCCTTATATTAAACATTTCACTTACCATTTCCAACTTTGGAGTCAAAAAGCAAGTTCTAGAAATCTATATATAGAATTATTTCATTTCTGTTAAAAAAAAAAAACAGTACATGAGCATAGAAGGCTTGAAAAGATACACACTACCCTCTTGGCCATCGTTACCCCTGAGAAATGGGATTATGGAAGGCTAAAGGAGGCATTTATTGTATACTATTTATATCATGCTAATTTTTTTCACACATATATTGAATCAAAAGGTTTTCAACATACTTAGATTTGATTTAGCTAAGAAGAGCAAGGTAGTTGGATAAGAACCGCAACTTTGGGTTTTCACCAGTTAACACATAGGGTCTCTGCATGGCTGAATCGCAGTGAGAGGATGTCACAGACGTCTAACCAGAGCAGAGAGAGAAGTTAAGTCAGGCTTTCTCGACATTGCTAACACAGACCGAGCAGTCTGTTGAACTGCTCTGCATTTCAGTTTTTGTATTTGTAGAAAGTTTTTAATAATGTCCTACTTAATTGTCCATGGATCAAATAAATGTTGTAGGAAAGCTCTTCCAGCAAGTTCACTGCAATCCAAGTGATTATTATTTGGCAATGTCTTAACTTGAGTCCAAACAGATTAAACAGGTCTGGGCGTATCTGATAATCTACAAAAGGATTTAGGAGGAGTTGATTTACTTGAATGCATATTATAGACACAAGTATTTTATATTATCTGTATGTTTAAGATTAGCTAAGATTCATGTTCTGGGAAAAAATTTTTATGCTAAATATGATGAGTAGAGTATGCCTTATAGTAGAGATGGAACAAGGTTCAGTTAAATGATCTAAAATTCAGTTTGTCTGCAACTATCATTTAACATAGAATTCAAAAGATAAAGTGTGGCTGCAAAATAATATCATGATTAAATAATTGTTGCTAAATTTATCTAACAGAAATACTATATACTAATGAGTATTCCACTATGAGTAAAGTTAAAATTGTATACATTCTCTAGTCCAGCCTCCTGGCAGCTAAAGATGAGAAAATCTGGCTGTTTTTCCTCATCTGTGCTCACACTTCTGGATTTCATGTCTATGTATGTTATTCTGCCCTTTTCTGGGACTTCTTTATCTTACTCTCTGTGTTCTTTTCTCTGGAGTGCTCTGGTTTGTGAAATACATATTTCAGCAAAAGAAAAAAAGAGAATGTGTTACATGGGAAATAAAAAAAATCTGAGATTAGGCCACAGTTTGTGTTGTCACAGAAAATTAATTTAAATGATTTCAACTTTTAGGCAAAAATAGCACTGCAATTATTTCAAGTTGACCTGTATCACCTGATTTTATGAATCAGTAAAAACTGAATGCAATGCTTATTTAGTTTCCTGTGTTTCCTGTATGATATTTTGATTCTTTAAATTAAAGATTTTTAAAGAGTAAAAAGATGAAAGATATGTAAACTACTCACTTAAATTTAGAAAGATTTCTTATTAACTATATTTTCATGACTGAAGCACAAAATTACAAAATGATTCTGAAATATATTCAGATATATTTAGGACTGATAGATTTTACTTTCTTTCTTACTTGAATATGTACATGTGTCAATATGTCTGTCTCTTTATTCTGCTACTATGAATACCATATCTCTGTTTTAACCATGTACTGTGTTTTGTTTGGGTAAGAGAGCCTTTGGGCACAAGCTAGGACTTTTTCTAGCTGGAGTACAGAGAATCTTAGAGGTCCTTTGTGGCCTTTGGCGCACCAGTCTCAAATGGTTATAGACTGGGCAAGAAGCTTCTTAATAATCATGAAATATTCCAGGACGCTTATAACAGCTGCCCAGATTTATTCCTCAAATTGTATGAGCCTCGGTTTTCATAGAGAGGGTAAAGAACTTGAACTCTATTTAGAACTAAGTTCAGAACAGGGTCTAATATCCTCGGGAGGTGGGCCTGATGGAAGCCAGAACTGAGAGAGAAGCAGTAGGGAGTCTCTGGGAGACAATTTTTTGTGCCTGAGGAGGAAATCGAGGAGGAAATCTGGCAGCAGTAGATCTGAGTGCAGAGTAGAGAGCTGGAGCAGGTTCCAGATTAAAAGTGATATTTCCAGGCCACTTCCCACCCAGAGCCTTCCTCACTCTCAAATGCCTGCACCACACTGTGCTGGAAACAAAGAGCCCAAGCAATTCCACAGTTGGGGTCCTTCTCAAATAGTCAGAAATGAGAAGAGGAAGACCCTGGGGTTCCAGTACTGATGCATAGAGTGGGCCAACAAAAGTGCAGGCACCCAGTCTAATAAAGAAGATGCTCATAGCTGGGGAAGTGACTGACAGTCTCCAGGAAGGAGAAGCAACCTTGGACTTAAAATCAGATTCTTGTTCATGTGGGCTAAACTTCAGTCCCCTAGAGGATAGTATTCAGCTCTCAAATTCAACAGAATGATTTTTGATGGCAGATGTCAAAAGAGGAGACCACACCCAGGCTGAGGAGATTGTGATATGACTGTGTAGATGCCTTTCTGATCCATTTCTCCCAATGAATCTATGAATCCAGGAAGTGAAGAGGTCTGAGCCATTATCATGATGAGTGTCATGGGTGAGGATCTGATATATATTTTTCCCCCTAAATGAAAATTACTTTACTTATTTTTATTACTAAAAATAAGTATTTATAAATATTAAATATATTTATTTATATAAGTATAAAATATATTTTAAAATATATGTTTATAAATATAAAAATATATAATATATATATAATATATAAATATAAAAATATATTTATAAACAAAAAATATAGTATTTATGTATAAGCATTAATATTTACATAAACCTATAAATACTTAAATTTATTTGTATATGTGTAAATATAAAATGACTGAAATTTCACCCTCCAGTGATAACTGCTATTAATGTCTTCCATTGAAGAAATATAATTATAAATAAAATCTCCCAATCCAGAAAGTCTCTTCATAAAGGCAGTAGAGAAAGGAAAAGGTTTTATTACTGAATAAGCATTAAACCAGGATGTGATACACATCAAGACATTCCAATGAGATTGCAAAGACAGAAAGGAATCGAACTCCTTTATATAGTCAAGTGGATACAACCCATGACAAACATGTTTTCAAGACAAATAATGAGTGGTCCTCAGGTAAGGACTTGACAGCAACTTTTGTCACACCATAGTTCATCCTCTATTTACCTGGTAATTACAGTGACTTCCTATGTTGGCTTATTGGTTTTATCCGGAGGGAAAACAAATCTCATATCTTCGTGAGAGGAAGTAGTTTTGAAAATTGAAACTTAGTTACCCCCCAAGTTAGGCTCCTACCTTCCCACAGAAACTGGGAGATGGGCATTACCTTTCCTGTTTACACTTCAGAAAAGATGGTTTCCAGGTCCTTGAGAGATATTCCTGGGGCATTAAACTGACAAAAGTCCTGTGGACATTTTTTGTTTTTGTTTTTTTTTCCAAAAAAAGATTTATATATTTTCAAAAAGAGGTGAAAGACTTGATATGATCAGATTTCTAAAGTAAACACTCTAAGAAAAGGAGGTAGGGTTGGTTCTTTATCTTCAACAGGAGAATTGTGTACTATTTTTAAGATTTATTTATCCTTATACTTCCTAATTCTTCCAGACATTTTTATGACCTCTTACTAAATATGCTGCTCTGCAATTTGCTTTTATCTCAATAATAATTTATGACTGTCTTCCTAGGTAAATGCTTTGTAACTGAGTCAGGATGGAGGAAACAGAACTAAGCTTCTAAGGCAAAGCTTTATTTTCTTCATGGTGCCTCATGCCTAAAGCAGAGCTTGACACATAGTAGGCGCCCAATAAATATTCAGTAGTTATTACCCTACTTTCTTCAGTTTCATTGGGACATAGAACTAGTTTAACTGAGAAGAGTTGTGACTAGTAATAACTTAATTTTAGGGAGCCAATCCAAATCATTCTTGCAACAAATGGGGATATGCAAAAAGCATTGTAGAGTGAGTTCAGAGCAAGTTTTAGTAAACAAGAAGTAGCTATCATCTTAATGGAGTGGGAAACAGGAAAGGCTATATTTTGTATCCCTTTGACACCTGGAAACTTAAAGTCACCCAGAATCAGCATCAGAGCAAATTCAAAATTGGACATAAACCAAACTAGGTTATCTCTAAACAGGAAATGGCTAATCTAACTTTTTCATGATTCTTCTTCTTTCATGAGCACCCCTAGGAAGTAAGAGCTGCTTACAGTGCTTTTTCCATAGATAACATATTATTTTTTTTCCCAAAACCTCAAAAGTTATTTCTTGATCAGTTACTTTTATACTTATAGTACCCTCATATATCTTTGAGAAGATTTTTAGATTCGGTTAATCTGTGTTTCAAAGTGAAGGAGTCAGTTTCTTATCACTTCCCTGACTTTTCTATCTGAATGTTCTTAAATTATCCTCTACAAAGGAAAAGTTAAAGTCTTAAGATTAGTTGATTAATTAACTGATATGTACCAAGGGTAAAACATGAGCCAGACTCTGTGCTAGGCTCCAGGGAGGCAGTGAAGAATGGAAGCAACCGCAAGCATGCTACACCAATGGTTACAAAGTACAATAAATTCCCAGTGATGACACAAGGTCTAAGGGCCCTTCACAGCTTTGTGAGTTCAGGAAAAGCATCCCAGAAAAAGGAACTTTAAATCGAAATAAAGCACAAGTAAGAGCTAATGAAGCCAATGTGGGTGAAAGATGGTTCTAGGCAAAGGGAGCAGCTGTGTTTACTGAGAGAGAAATCACTAGGCTCCAGCTGCTGCAACACTCTTCCTGGTTTTGGGTAGAAAATGAAGAAAAGTGATGAGAAAAAATTCTTAGAGCCTCATGAATTAATTCTGATTTAGCTGCTATTCTGTTCTATCCAAAATTCTGAATAATGAAATTTATATTGTATTGTGATTGGCAATGATTATACTTTTAGTTACTGACTTTCTTTGTATTAAGGGATGTTAGCCACGATTTTCCATCAGTACTTTAGTTAGTAAACTAAAAGAAGAATAACCAGTAAGAGAGACCAAAGAAGAAGGGTTTGAGGGAAGGGAGGTTTTACAGAATCCAAGTGGGAGAGAGTTTCAAGAAGACAGGACCGATCAATACTGTCACATGACTTCACAGAGAGTTCATGGGGAGAAAAAGAGTATGGACCTGGCCACATTCTAAGGAAGCAGCTGTTAGTGGGGGTTGTTTTACTAGTTTGCCTGATGAGAGATGAGCTCTGGTGTCAGATTGTCTAACTGCTTGTCTGCAAAACTGGGCTCCATCAGCTGCACTTTTTAGTTTTTCTGTAAAAAGAGCTAATATTGGTAGCACCTACCTCAAAGGGTAAAGCAATGATTGAATGAGTCACTATTTGCATAGCACTTAGAATAATGCCTGGGATAGATATATATAAAGTGCTCAGTAAAGACATTACTTAAAGTTAGATAAATCTTCTGTAATATTCAGAGTTTGTTTTGTACCAGGTTTATATGCATCATACTTTTATCTTCTTAGAGATATGATTACTCTTCTGTTTAAGTTCCTTAAGTTGCTCTCCATCATCTACAGAATGAAAAATGGACTCTTTAGTGTGGCATATAGTGACTTTTGTAATCTGATTTCAGAACACCTATCCTTCCCCCATAATTATCTTTCCCTCTGCAAACTCAAACATCAGCATTCTCCAAAGCAGGTCTCTCTGATTCAAAATACCAAAACCTTTGCACCTCTTTCAAGAAAGTGAAACTTTCCTGATCCCTGCTGCCCCCAGACCAGTACGAATTCCTCACATTCATGTACTGTCCTGCACTCTCCAATTTGCTGCACATGACATAGGGACATGGCAGTTCCCGTGTTCTATTCATTTTTTTCTTTCTCAGACTGTGGCACATGGTATGGACTCAGCAAGTGTTTGTGGCATGGATGAAAAGCTGAGAGGCAGATAGTGTTTTCATTTTACAAATGGAGAAACAGAGATGAAGTCACTTGTGCAGAGTCACAAAGTGAGCAGGAGCCTGGAAACCTGAACCTTAGACTTGGCTCCCAGCACTCTTTCCTGGTGGCTACATCTGATTCTTGTGTTTAAGTGAGGTGGGTAAGGACATAAGGCATAAAGCTGTTAGATTCTTAAATTCTTATGTAGATATAAAAGAAGCTGGTTCCAAAGTCACTGTGTTTGATATAGTCTTTTTTTTTTTTCATTTTGCATGTGTCTTTTTTAAGGAATGTGTTAAGAGCTCTTTCTTCTGAAAAGTGAGGTTGTGGGTGCTTTTTACTTTTATCTCTTGGCTTGTCTATATCTTCTAGGTTGTCTACACTAAACATGTATTTGTTTTAGAATAAGTTGGGGGAAATGTGACTTAAATGTATATTTAATGTAATATAAAATTATTTAAATTAAATTTTATTCTGTTGCATCACAGAGTCTTCTGTCCCTTCTCACTTCCTCACTCTTTAATGGTCTAATTGGTTTATGTACCTGAACGGCTGGATCTGGGCCCATTTCTACTTGACCGTAGCAAACTTCTTTACTGATCACTAAAGTTGGCAATACTATCGAAATCATTTATACCCTTAAGAAGTAGGTGATAAACTGTAATTAGTGTAGAAATGAGTGATATTTCCCTAGAAAAATGGCCATATCATTATACATTTGCATTTCAGCTGGACTCATTCTAGCCAGCATTCCATCGAGGACATTAAAAGTATCACACAACTGGATTTTCCTCTCTGCCATGGGGCAATATACTCACTTTATATTCATTTCATAATCTGGGATCATTATCCCAGCTCAGTGAGAATCTATTTCTCAAAGTTGATTGTCTGAAGCACTGCCAGTTCAGTCACATTTTCTACATCATTTACCAGAATACAGTTTTTAAAGATATCAGAACAATTGTGCAGGTAACCTGTGGCCTTGAAATGCCCTCCAAATGCGCTTCGGAGCTGTCACCCACCCCTCAGCTCATATTATTCTGCAGATTGATGGACAGTGTTGCTGACCTCTAGAAAAAGGATTTCCCATTCCAATTCACCATTTTCGAAGTGAATCTCTATTGCCATGAAAGAGTTCTTTCACTTTTGAAAAGAGGGCAGTTTATCTTTAGAGAGCAGCCTCTATTGTTTCCGTTTAGCAGAATAATTACATCTTTAATTTCTATGGAGATAATGAAGAAAGCCAGTTCGGGTATGTCTATGTGGCTTCAGAGTAGATTTGGAGAAGAGATTCTGTGACTTAAAATATAGATGTTTTGGTAAGTTATGAGTTATAACTTCTACTTTCATTTATAATGACTGTTTGTTCATGTTGAAGCCCAAGAAAGGCTTGATTTAAAATCCAAGTCCTATTGAAGTGTTATTATGCCATCAACATTTTTAAAAGTAAATTGGGTAGAAAATTAAGTTTTGGCATCCGATGCAAATTCCTCTAATGTATCTGGCCTTTGTTTAATCATTTATGAGTTATCACTGCAAGACATTTTATAGATTAGATACCACAGAGATCTAAGGAACTATATTTATTTGATCCTAATTAATATTTGGCCTTAAATAATAGATAATCACACTGCTTTCTAATTTCCTAATGTTAAGTAATTAAACAAGCAGCTGTTGGCCAGATACATATTAAACTTTGCCAAGTAGATATGTCAAGTGTTTTTCACCATATTTGGACTATATTACATTAGATTACAAGACGCATTGAGATTCACATACCTTAGGAAGATATTGATTTTATACATTATCAATTATATAATTGATATTGATTGATATTATTTATACATTATCAATGAAAATTTATTTATCTGCTTAATAATGTTAAGATTTATGCTAAATTATCACCAATAGTTTAGTATATGTTTGCTCATAGTATATGAAGATACATAGAGTAAAAAAACCTTTTTGTGACTATACTTTATATTTAATATTAAAAGTAATAAAATATTGAATTAGTAAGAAATTCCATTGTCTTAATTGGAATGTTCTCAAACTTTACATTTTGCCCTTTTTGGAAAATGAAATTGCAAACAGAACAATTACAATGGTAAAGAATAAAAGGAATGCTAAGTATAAATATTTTTAAATTTAGACCAGTGGCTCCTAGACTTTAGTGTGCTTCAGTGTTACCCAGAGGACTTCCTAAAATAAGATTACTGGGTCTGACTTCCAGAATTTCTGATTCAGTAATTCTGAAGTGGAGGCTGCAAATTTATTATCTAACAAATCCTCAGGTGATCCTGCTGCTGGTCTGGGAAACTTCATGTTGCGGTATCCACTGTCTAGACCAGTATCTGCTTATATTGCTGTAATTTTGGAATGAATGAATGAATAAATGAGTAAAAGAGATAAAAAATATGCATGAATACATTATACGTGTGAAAGTGCTTTAGCTCTCCAATATACCAACATTGCCTTTGAAAGAATATTATTATTTCTTCTATTTAAAATGTAATAACATTTTCAATGTAATTTTCAAAACATGCTATCTATACCCATAAAGAAATAAAGTCAGTTTTTGAAAAGTTGTAAATACACCTCGCATCAATTTACCCACCTAAGAACTTCTTTACCTACAGAGGGAAGATCCTGGCATAGGTGGTTCCAGTGGGAATCTCTCACTAGCCAGTCTTGCTGAAAGCCACCTTTATCTTGAATTACTCTCAACACATTTATCTCTAGCATTTTCCAAAGAATGCCCTTTTTCATAACTTTTTAAAAATAATTTTTTATAGACTTGGCTCCAAAGCAAAAGACCCTGGGTTCTGATGATTTCAAGATTGTATTTCAGTTCCCGGATTTTTTTTTCTTTTCCTTTTTCTTTTTTTTAATTTCTAAATTCCAAGTTTTTATTCATCCTAAACTATGTTGTTAATAATTATTTCTTCCTTTTGGTGGGGGGGGGGCTATTGGTAATGTAATTTAGTGCTACTTTCAAAACTTTAAAAATAAAATATAAATATTTCTGGAATTTTGTTTAGTAAAGGTTATTATTCTTTTCTTTTTTTCTGTAGGTATTTAGAGTTAAGTAATTTGTGTAATTGTCACTTTCCACATCACTAATGTCAACTCCAGAGGATGAATTATTTTACTGTGTACATATGAATTACATTTTCCCTCATTCAGCTGAATTTTTCTTGGAATTTAGTCTCTAACCCTGGGGTATATGTTTGAAAATTTTCATAGTTTCGATGGAAATTGAGGGGGAAAAAATCTGTTAAATCTCATTATTCTAGCAGATTTGTTTGAAAATCTTACAGTGGGCAGTAGAGCCCAAACTTATTAGATAATAATTTTATTTATTCAACACATTTTAATTGAACACTTCTCATCTAGCAGCCGAAAAGAAAAAAAGACTAAGTGCCCCTCATAGAGCTTGTGTCTGAAAATAACACAGAACAAGTGTCTACAGGTAAAGGCAATGGCTCCTGGTGACATATTAACCTGCTACATCAGGGTGCTATTCCATTCATGAATGTTGGGTATGGCCATCTTAGTCTGTTATGATCTAGAGGCACTCTAAAACTACAGGGGTTAAAGCCCTCACCACCAGCACACAAACAACTACAACATTTCTAAAGATAAGCCATTATTTTAAGTAAATATTATTTTTCGATAAATTTCAAAGTTGAAAGTTTTTGCAAATTATTTTTCTTTGAATTCCATTCAATTCTGTTTTGTCTTTTGGCTCGGGAGGATTTATAATATACCTTCATATTATATAAAGAGTTCCAATTAAGCCAGGCCTAAAAATGACTCAATCAATGTTGGAAACTCATGAAAACCTGCTACGTACATCCTAGTTCTCACAGATATCTCCAGCCAGCTTGTCTACTCCTCCTTTACATCCTGGACTCCCTTCATCTACACCCTGTGTGCCAAGCAGAACATCTCAATCCATGTCCAGCGTAAGGAAAGGTAATTTTCTCTCCTTTGTTAGCCATGGGATATCTTTATAGGTTAAAAACAGCTTCTTTTCCATCACTGTGGGATGAATGTCAGACTTAATGACAGGATAATTTTTCTTAAAAGTTCGTATGAAGCAGATTTTCATTTTTGGTCAAATTTTTATCATTAAGCATAATCAAGTACCTTCAGAGTAGACTCCATGCCCTGACTGTGATGTCTCCTTCACTCACAAAAAGTTCTGTGCTCTACCCACCTTTTTTATACTATGAGATGTTTATCAAGACTCTAGGTCGCTAGTGACAGAGAAGCCTGAAAATAGTATTCTGATCTGATTATGAGTCAGAAACCATTATTGAGTGACCGGAATTTGAAACAAGAATTTTCCTTCTAATCAAAGAAATGGAGAAAGGACCTAGTGATTATCTGCAAATACTTAAGGAACTGTTCAATTATACAGAGCCACTGTCAGTCCGTGTGGAGGATTATAATTATTCCTGTATGTAGGGATCACCTCAGACATGGTTCCAATGGGAACCTCTTTGGGTCTCTAAGTCCTGTACCCCAAAAGACATGATGAAGGAGAATATGAGTCTGAGAGGGAATTAAAAACCTCTTTCAAGAGAGCCTGTGGAATGTAGGAGCTGTTTATCTTCTACACTGATTCTAAAAGCAGTCACCATGGTGCTTAACTTGTTTCTTGGAAAAGAGATCTCACATACCAGCATAGAGAAAAGGTTCCATAGAGTCTCCTTTACAAATGGTGCTCTCCCAAGATTTAAGGGTATCCCCGTGGTAAAGCAGGGACATTGGTAAAATGACGGCACTCTGAAAGACCACCTGGACTTGCTAGATCTCAGCCCAGCAGAATAAAATGGAAACTAACCCAGAGTATCCCTGGAACTCAGACTCTTTAAGACAAAAGAGTCCTAAAATTATGACAAACAAGTCAGCATTTCTCATATAGAACCCTGGAATTTCTATGGAAGACCTCTGAGAAATGGAAGAACCAGGTCCATCTCTCCTCTCAAAACAACTTTGGAAGCTATGGCACCACTGAAAGGCTTAGGTAGCAGACAGCATTATTCTTGAAGTGTTCAGATACCTTCCGCTTACAGTCTCAGCTTTCGACCTCAGCATGGCCAGGCCCGTCTTGCATACCTCGCTCACCACATTCCAGCTCTGGATGTATGTACTCTCTTTGTCTCTCCTGGGACACAAGTAAGGGCAAGTAACAGAAAGGAGGTGATATACTTTTTATACAATTTTCCTTGTAAGAGATAAAATTTAAGTAAAATTATTTTTGAAGAATGGAGATGTCTCTATTTTAAAACATATTTAGAATTACTTGTTGTTGCTCTGCCAAGGGCATAATTTTATTTAATTAAAATCCTGTATTACCTTCGAACCTCAACAGATTTATGTGACAATACTCATTAAATATGACAACATAATGTCTTAAATATTATATTGACACTGGCATGGCCCTAATATTTCTAAAAAGCACTTATGACTGCACTAACAAAACTGATAATGTAAAGTTTTCATTCAAATGATATTGCTGAAGAATATTGGATTGTATTTATACTTAATCCATGTTAATTAACTGCATTTGTTTTATTTGATTTCATAATTTCTTATTTTTATATAACTCGAAATTATAAAAATAGAACAGAGGCCATTTAAAAAGTAAACTCGATATGCTGCCATCTGAATTTTTCAAACTTGTCATCTTTCTCTATGCCCTAAGAGACCAGGTGTGCTTTGACTTAAAATGAGCCTCTGAAATTGCTCCTTGGGTGGCATTCTTTCCTGGCAACTTCCCCGAGTCCTCACCCACCCCATATACAACAGAAGCCACTACACTGCGTGGCTTCTTTTTTGTCCCAGCAGAACCTGCCCTTCAGGCCACACCCCACTCTCAGGAATTTGCCAGATGCCTGCTCTTCTATTTGTCCAGCTTTCATCTAAAGTCTAGTGTGAAGCTGACTTTGTCCTTGGCAGCTTCATCTCTCAGTATTTGTTCTCGAGCAGTGTTACTGCTCTGGTGAACTCCACTGACACAGTATTAGGAAATAATAAGTTCACGGAAACCCTCTCAGAGAAGATGCTCACCTTTCAGAGGACCTCTAGAGGTAGACTCCTTAAAAGAATAATTTCATAAGAATTTCAGGCACTGTGCCAGTTCATGAGAGAGATTTGGTCAGCAAGCTTTATGTGCCCTTTTAATCATACCAGATCAAAGAATAGTTTGGTTTTTTTTTCCATTAGACAAGATTGGATATTTTGCTTGTTATTTCATGCTTTAGCAGCCTCCAGATATCATAAATCAAAGTGCTTTTATTTCACTATAGTTTCGCTGAAATTTGTTACTCTATTTTAATGTGGTGAAGATTTCTATAGTGAGATTAAAAATATTGGTGTACAAAAATTTTAATTGGTTGTAATAAAGAAAATTGGAATCAACTGTCAAAGAATAAAATAATAGGGGGATGGAGAACTATATTGTTTGTGTAACATAAATTATAATAAAATATAATATATCCATGCTGTGAAATGCCATGCAGCCATTTAAAAAAATATCTGGCAGAATTATATTTGTTGACATCGAATGATTTCAAAGACATTATTGTTTAGACACAACAAGCAAGTCATATTGACCTATATAACATGCTTCCATTTATGTAGAAAAATAAGAAAAAAGATCATGGCTATATGTACATATATACAAATGTTAATGCATAGAAAAATGATTAGAACATTTTCTCTTCTCTTCCCCTTCCTGTCCCTTCCATTTCATTTCTTTTTGACCATTTCAGGCTTAAAGCTGTTAGGAGAGGCCAACCTAAATAAATGTGTCAGTGGATTGGAACAATAGTGACCCAAAGCAATGTGGCAGGGTCCAAGCAAGGTGAACAGGGCACCCACAGAGGAGGCTACCCAGGGCCCAGTGTCAGATGTGAAGTGAGATTAGGAGGGCATCCACTCAGGACCATGGCCTGGCACAGGGAGTCAGAGCCCTAGTCATATGAGGAGACTGTCCACACAGGAGAGCTGCCTGGTGTGGGGTGTTGGAACCCACATAGGGTAAGAAGGGTGTTATCTGGGGTGGTGGCTATTCATTATGGGGTATTTATTCATGTGAAAGGAAGAGAATGGTCACATTGAAGGCAGCTTCGAATGGGATGTCAGAGCAAAGTCATGGCAAGAAGGGCTTTAGGTCCCAGGGGTACCTGGCATGGGCTGTCAGACCTAAGGATGGAGATGAGGACATTTGCACGGAAGCACTGTCCTCTCAGATGGTCCAAGGGAAAAAAAACTGTCTTTCTTCTGTACTTGAACGTTTTCTGTAAGTTTAAAATTGTTTCCACAGGAAAGGTTATACAATAGCAAGTTAATAGAATTTATCTTTAAAAGAGGAGTAGAAGGAGAAGGAGCCTGGTACTGTTTTGCCCTATGGCGATATGTGTTGCTCTTTCACATTGAGAATACATGCAAATTTCAATTGTTTAGTAGAAAAGAAAGGGAAAAATAATATCACAGAGCCTGCAAATATATGGCCACCAAAGCAGAAATTCCATTACACTAGTTTCAAATTGAATTAACTTCTAGTTTTAATTGAAAAACAAAGATAATTCAGTTGGTAATTCTACAGTGAGCTTAATGTTTTCTCTATAGAAGTAATTTGGATTAGAAAGCAATACGAGTGTTTCAGAAATGCATCATTTAATGTGAACTCTTATTTCAAGTCTGCGGGGAATCTGAAATAAATGGAAGCAGGATGGTGCAGTGAAAATTTGTTTTGTGACTCTTGAAGGATTTGTTACTTATCCCCTATTAGAAGAATTTTGTTTCTGAGGCCAAATCCAGACTAGATTAAATAGACCTATCATGGTAACATTATCATTCAGAGCTCTGAATAAGTGTTTCCTTTTAATATGCTTACTGAAATTTCCCAATATGACAAGCTGGGGCACAGGAAATGGAGTTGGACACTCCATTGAACTAAATTCTCTGTCGCTGCCTAGAAATGCTTGGAGAGTTGTAGTGGATTTATTCAGTTTAGTGACCGTGTTTCCCCTTACACTGTAAAATGCATTTTGCTGTACATTTTACTTATTCTGGAAATGCAAGTTCATTTATCTGCCTGCTTCAGGAAGCACTCATGAGAATAAAGAGAAATGATAAATGCTATTAGATACAATAGCAATAATAATTATAGGTAATACTCATCAATTTATTCATCCAGTAATAGTCTCTGTAGGTACAATTGACAGAACAGATAAGGTATCTGCTCTGACAAGCTTTCATTATCCTAGGGAGAGAAAGACAGAAAAACAAATAGCAAGATAATGAGAAATGTTGTGAAAAGAATAAACAGTGATGAGAGAGACAACTGCTTAGCTGAAATGGAGATGTTTCAAACATCTTCCAAGAGGGGGATATTTCACCTGAGATCTGTAGAAGAGAAGGGGCCAGTTGGCTAGGGGTAAGGGTTGAATATTCAAGCAAGGGCATGGTGAGTACAAAGGCACGGATGCAGTAAACGAGTGGCATAAATCAGAAAAAGACTGGACTGGTGAAGTGGAGAGAGTGCACAATACCTTATTTAGTGTCAAGCACAGTGCCAAGTGTTTTCCCTGTATTAGCTCATTTGAGCCTATGGTAATCCTGTGAGGTTCATCCTAACATGGCCATATTTTTAGGTGGTAAATGCTGAGGAACAGAGAAGTAAAGAGACTTACCCATGACTAGTTAACTGATAAGTGGTAGGGACAGGGTTTTCCACTGAGCAGTCTGACTTCAGAACTTTCACTGTTATTCCGTGCTTTTCCAAAAGGAAGTGCAGTACCAGTCGGAAGTGCTGTTGTTATGCTAAAGTTTTAGTTTTCTTTTTGAGCTTGGAAAGCTCATCTGTATTTCCACATTTTGTGCCTTGAGCATGTGGTGCCCTGCTCCTGATGCCAAACTTTCAATGGACATAAACAAATTGGAAAGTATCTGGGAAAAGTTCAATGGTTGGTAAAGAGTCTTGATTCATGAGAAGCACATGTGATTCAATCGTGACAAAGATGAGAATCAAGAGATTACAGTGTCAGCATTCATGTATTTACAGGGCCGTCGTGTGGGAAAATAACTAAACATTTTATATGATTCTAAGCGGATACAATTTGGAGAACTTACTTTGATAGGGAAAATGACTTTCTAGCATTAAAAAATATATAAAATTAGAATAAACTATGCTGGGGGTATAGAGAGCTAACATCAGAGGTATTTAACCTGAAGCAACACAAAAAACAAACAAAACAAAACAAAAAACCCTGTTATTAAGAGGGTGCATCGAGGATTCAAGTAGTGATCAGATAATTGAACAATAGTGGTTTTCCCAATCCTGAGTGTCCATGATGGACAAGCGATGATCAGAAGCCAGGGTAGTTGAACTTCGTGGAGCATGGCATAGAACTCCAGTGCCCGACATAGGTCAAGGAGCAAAGTGGGATCCCAGGGAAGAGGATTGCAATTAAATATCGAAACCCCATTATCTAATAAGGAGACTGGTGATCAGGCTCAGGCTAGAAAGCACAAGTACCTGTTTTAGTGAACAGGTACTCAACATCATCGTTTTTCCTAAGCCAATCCTGATACCCCAGGCAATTGATCATATACACACATCATTATTAGAATATCAGTAATTTTCATTACATTGATTTGTTTATTCGTGTCTTCTTCTTCTAGAGCCTAGACGCACTGAAGGAAAACATATTTGTGTATTCAGATCTAGAAGTATTCCTCCCACCAAAAAAAAAGTAACTAAGGCAATCTTAGCAGACCCGTACAGGTCCGTAGAACAAGATAGGAAAGTCAAAGTTGTATTTAGAGACATAACACATCTGTGGCCAGTATTCACCTTCCAATTACTCACCAAGGTCCTAGACAGTTTCTCCTTGAACATGGTACCGGAAAACCATAAAAAATATTTCTGATTTAGAGGAGGATAAAATCCAAGGGATTCAATAAAAGACACAATGAGTTATGATGGAATTAGAACTTAGATCTGGATGGTTTCCTCCATTTGATATTCTAAAGTTCTACCGAAAGAAATCACAGTGAATTCGTTGAAAATAAATGCTTTATGGCTAAGCCAGTTTGTCAGTTTTACAGAAATATGGCTTAAGGTTAACTTTTTAAGAAACTCCCAAAATTATAGATGGATTTCCTAAGTGAAGATAGCAGTGACTTCTTGGAGTTAAGATAGCTATGACCTCATTCTACCTGTGACTGGAGAAAATACTTTGTTTGCAATGCTTTTTGGTATTACTAATATAACTTTTGAGGATTTGTTTTGAGACAATGAGAAAGAGTGCTTTATTTGAAGAATCTATTTTGACTGCCTTGAATACCTTTAGGAATGTGGTGTTTATCATTTGGTGGTGGCATGCATATTGCCTTAACTAAACCAAAGCAAACAGAGGGATTTGCTCTTCTGCAAGTGCACTGGTGACTTTTACCTTCTTCTTAATTTTGGCCATTCTTCGGTATTAATTAACTTTAAGCATACAAAACAGATGTCACCTGGGGCCTCTTAACCTTTAAAGATCTAGGTTATGTTGTCTCAAAACCCAGCTGGCCTCCTCGCACCCTCAAGCCCCGCTGCCTGTGGAAATCCTAAATCCCTTTTAGGATTTCTGTAACTTCTCCAGGGGCTTCTCTTCTCTGTGGTGGCTTCACATGCTTTGCCCCTGCTCTATGCTTCATGCAAGAGCAGGGAACCTGCTCATCCAACCGGAGAATCTGTTTAAATCTATCATTACTGAAAAACAACTGTAATAGAATCTTCCACTGGGCAGGACACAAGGTAGACACAACTTAGGATATATTTGAATCCAGGCAAGTGTATCTTTATTTTTCATAATAAATAAAGCCTTGAATAATTTATTAAAAATCAGTATAGTTGGCTTGCATGACAATCTTAATATTTTGGTTTTGTTTAGGATTGATAGTTCCTTGATAGTAATTCATAACATTTTAGTTTAAAGTTTCTCCTTTACCCTTTTTATATTTATACTTAAAGGGCACTTACCAGTTTAATTGATCATTGCAATAAATCTCTTTGCAATGTAAATTATCAATTGTTTTATTTGATTCATAAGTTATCACGTACTGAAATGACTTATATTAAAACACTTACAGTTTAACATCATCACTAAGAAATATATTTGAAAAAAAATGAAAAGTCCAGTGGTTAGGCTTCCACTCTGTTTACAGAAGTTTCCTGACTGAGATTAATTTAAAAATAAGTGGAGATTAAGTAGAAAGCTTAGAAACACAGCAATAGACTATGTGGTTCTTATGAATTATAATTCTTGAGTAATCTTTAAGATTTTAAAAGCCAAGCAATAAATTTGCTATCACTAAAAAGAAGTTTGGTTTAACTATACGTAAACACTAATTTTCTCACTTCAGACTTAATTTGGGTGATGACGTCTTGTCATCTATTTCTTTTATATTTGTTAACTCTCACTAGACCATGTATTTCAAATTGCTCATAAAGAAACAAATTTAACGTCATTATTTTCTTAAAATACCCATATGTGTGTCCATCTATAGAACTTCCACTTGGTTTGGAAGGACCGTGATACAATAGGAAGACTGGTAAAAAGTAGGTTAATGCGAGAGACAAACAGGCCTTTAATTGTTTGGGGAATTTTTCTTTAATTCTAACTCTTTCTGTTATTATTTTAAGAAACAGTTCTGGATTTGTTTTGTTATAAGGAGCAATCAAAATGATTGCTGATGTCACATAGTGTTTGCCACTATTCAGTAACATGTATGTTTAAGGAATCTACTGTTATTAAATTATTCTTTGTGTTGCTACTGGTGAGAGCAGTGTTTCATTACCATTTTTCAAACAGAGAAAGTAAGGCGAAAAATGAATTTCCTCATGTACAGAATCATCGGGCAAATTTTTGGTGTTATTTTAGTCTCCCGTAACCAGCCAACATGCTCTGAGAGCTCTTGGGAATCAGTGGTGCTGTTCTCACAGTACCCATAGCCGAGAATTGTCCCAAGGAGAGTTCAGTTAGACCACTTTTATGCTACTCCCCTGTATTATCAGGGCTCTCTCAGGGGAGCACAGTGTAGACCATAGACAATTATGATTCTTCCTCTCCCTGGACTAATGCATGGTTGCAGAGTGGCCATGGAGAATGACAAGAAACAGCTCAGCTTGGTAACCAGTCCCTGGAAGAATGGAAACTGTTGCCTTAATGGTACTGCCATCCTGTCACCCCAGCCAAGCCAGAGTCATTAAAGTGATCATTCACTGCTTCTTTCCTAATCCCTACAGCTAATCCACTCTCTCAGCTTAAATGTCTTCTTTTTCTCAAAATCTGTCTTTCTCCATATATATATCTCTTCTCCAGTTTAGATCCTTACCGTACTTTACCTACACTATTGCTGAAACGTCTAACCGATCTGCCTGCCGTCCGTTTTGTTTTCCTCCACTCTGTAACCATTGCTACCCTCGTAAGACTTCAATATGACCATGCCCCCGCGACTGAAATCCTTTCAGTAGCCAACGGAAAAAGTTCAAACACTTTGTCTGCATTTGAAGCCTCAAAATCTGCTCACCTCTAACCATTTCCTCTCCCCTCCCTGCTTTGCATTTTATGTATCAGCACATAGAACTTTCTGCTGTTTTCTCCAATAGCCCATAGGTACTTTTAGCTCTGCCTTCCTTCCTCACCTTCAATTTGATAATACTTGCCCATCATTTGACATATTTCTCAAGTATCTTGTCATTAGAAAGCTTTCGTTGCCTCTTCTGTTATCTGGATTAGGTACAATATTTTTGTGTCCTTATAATTCTCATACTGCTATCATAATTATGAGATTGTATTATAATTCACAGTTGATATGCCTTGGGTCCTCACTAAAGCATGAGTCCTTTGATGATGGATGCTATTTTATTCATCTTTGAATCTTTTGCGTCAGGCTCATATTCTATCTTGCACTAGGCACTTCATTAAATATTTGGTGAGTGAACAAATGAACAAATGAAAGCTGAATTCAATGGAATTAAGTTTTGATAGGAGGTAGAGATAACACAAAATATAAAATTCTAAGCTAAAGCAGTGTATTTATGGTATTCATCCACAGCTTCTTTCTTAGCCTTTGCATGCAACCACTGGCTTCCACGTAAGAGATATGATTTAAGAAAAAATTCCATGATACATGTGTTCAGAAAGGAGGAACTGATGTTTCTACATAGGAATCAAACCAGAATCTCTGTTTTTATAGGTAGTAAACAATAAAAAATACTGTAGAAAAATTTATTACAAATGGAAAGATGTAAGCTGCTATCTGTGTCTCAGACTTCATCGCTGAATCTCTGGACCTTCTACCAAAGGTAGGAAACAGCGATAGCCATGCCCCCATCTCAATAATAAACACGTGGACAACAAGCACTGGGTACAGACATGATGATGGTGCTACTGTCAGAAAACCTGCATTATCTGTTGTGCCACTATTTCCTTGCTGTACGAGTTTAGCTCATCAGTTATTGAAGAAGAGAAGTTGATCACCACGGGGAAGTGTACAGTGACTCTAAGGCACTTTCCGAGCCCTTCTACAGGAAGAGCTTTTTATTCCTTAAACCAAGGAGTAATTTCCAGAGTCTTGTGCTTTTTTCGGGGGGGGGGGGGTTCTATATTTGCTATCTCTTTCGTGACAGCCACACTGCAGCAACAAAGAAATCTTACTCTGTTTCTTACTTATCATTCTATAGATCGTTTGCCTGACTTTCTTTGAGGTTAGTTAGTTAACAGCAAATACTACAAAAAAAAAAAAAAAAGTTCTGCAATTAATCAGCCTGCATTGTCTTTAATTGGAATCCTGAATATTAAAGCCCAGTAGACTCATTTGGAATCAGGCAAGCATAAAGGTCACAACATTAATCACAGGATTACCTAATCCCTTTTCTTCCTTTCAAGAATCTGTGGTTTGCTGGGGGGTAGGGGGCATCAAGAACCCTTCATGATTTCTGCAGCTTGTCCAATTTCAGCAGTGGTTTTTCCAATTTTGATTACTTAAATATTTGATACCAGGCTACAGCAGTAGAAATTCTGCACCCTGGGCTTCTTATCTATCACGCTATCATTTTATAATTTAAAATGAAAGGTGACAGAAGACTCTGTGGTTGTAACTATTTAATAACTTTTTAAAAGGTTAACTTTCTCTCCTCATACCAGGTTTGAGATGGGGTGAGTGCTTTATTTCAGTCCTAATTGTCCTCTATTTCATTCTTCACTATTTTCCTTGAACTCATTCTCCTACCAGCCTCTCTCCCCCAGCTAATGATCCTGCTTCCAGTTTTCCTGAAAAAATAAGGAAAAGGTTAAGAAGATTCATACTATCTTCCAGGGTTTCTGTGCCAGAAAGAGAAGTCCCCATGACTCTGGCTATGAAAACCAGTGGACTGTGGCTGAGTGAGTCAGGAGGCAGCAAGAGTCCCAGGTGCTCCCTTTAAAGAGCCCATGCACAGACTTACTCCCTGACGAACTTACTCTGCAATCCAGTGCTGGGGCAGCAGTTCAAAACATGTCAGGAACACATGGAGAGGAACTGAATTGTCTGGTTTCGGGGAGAGGGCTGGAGGGGCAGCTTTCTCCCAGACAGAAGTGCTGACAGAAGCCATTATTTTTGTTGTTGAGCCCTTTCCCCATTCAGCTTTCATGTGCCAGTGAGCTCCAAGTCTGAGTCTCCATAAACCTGACTAACCCCATTTGACCCACCCTGGCGATTCCCTGAGACCCTACTCCACCCACATCACAGGCCCATGAAGCCACTTTCAGTGGCTTTTCTATACAAATACCCTGTGTTAGCTCATGCTGCAGACTTTTATAAAATCTATCAAAGGTTCACAAACCCCAAACAAGCAGTGTCTGGCCTCAACATTCTCTGCACCGCTTGCTATGTGGCCCCAACCCTGCCACTAGGAGCAGCCACCCTCAGTTCACAGCTTAGCCTCTCCCAGGCATCGCCAAGCCCAGAACAAGTGGCAACCATCTGCAGATCACCTTGAACCTTATACCAGGTGGCCCTAGCCTAAGCACAGGTAGCAGCTAACCCTGGCCTGCACCAGAGCTCCTCCTAAGAGGTCCCAGAACCAACAAACCCAGTGGCCAGCTTTAGACCTTGCCAGAGCACCACCCAGCCACCTCAACAAATGAGACACCCAGATTTGGCAGGCATCAGAGCCCTGCTAAAGCAAATTCTGCTATGTAGGGTCAGCCCCTGCACAACAGCTCCTCCACTGTAGTCATGGGCAATCTTCACAATCTGCCTGAGGGTCGATTCTTACTATTAACATGCAAACAGCAAACAAGCTCAACTACAACAGGAGGGCACACACAACACACATAAAGGACACACTTAGAGCACCCACCTCAAATGACCAGGGAGATTGCACCACTAGGCCCCAGAGGACACCTACTACATAAGGTCACTCTACCAAGACTGAGAGACATAGCAGATTTACCTAACACATAGAAACGAAAACAGTGAGGCATCCAACATGAGGAGACAAAGAAACATGTCCCCACACAAAAGAACAAAACAAAGCTCCAGAAAAAGAACTAAACCAAACAGAGACAAGCAATCTACCAGATGCAGAGTTCAAAACCCTGGTGATAAGGATACTTAATTAACTTAAGAGAAGACTGATAACTTTAACAAAGAAATAGGAAACATTAAAAAATAGTCAAAATTAATACAATAACTGAAATAAAAAACACATTAAAGAGAATCAGTAGTAGATCAGATGAAGCAGAGGATTGAACAAGTGATTTAGAAGATAAGATAGCAGAAAACACCTAATCAGAAAAGCAACAAGAAAAAAGAATTAAAAAAATAAAGATAGTTTAACGGGCCTCAGGGACAACATCGAGCATCACAACATTCGTATCAAAGGAGTACCAGAAGGAAAAGAGAGAGAGCACAGAAACCCGAAAGGCTATTTGAAGAAATAATGATAGAAAAATTTCTTAAGCTGAAGAAGGAAATAGACGTACAAGCCCAGGAAGTGCAGAGTACCAAATAAGATGAATCAAAGAGGCCCACACCAAGACACATCATAATTAAAATGCCAAAGGTTAAAGATAAAGAGAGAATCTTAAAAGTAGCAAGAGAAAAGCAGTTACCTACCCACAAGAAAACACCCATAAGACTGTTAGCTGATTTCTCAACAGAAACTTTGCAGGTCAGAAAGGACTGGCATGAAATATTTAAAGTGGTAAAAAGCAAGGACCTGCAACCAAAATTACTTAACAAAGCTATCATGTGGAATTGAAGGCCTGATAGAGTTTCCCAGACAGGAAAAATCTAAAGGACCATCACCACCAAACCAGTATAACAAAAAATGCTAAAGAGACTTCAAAAACAGGAAAGAGGAGGAGGAAGAAGAGGAAAAAGGTAAAACTGAATAATAAAATGTCAATAATTATATACCTATAAATAATTACTTATATAACTACTATACTAATGGATTAAATGCACCAATCAGAAGATAACATGGCATAATTAATTTAAAAAGACCCTTATGTATGCAGCCTGCAAGAGACTCATTTCAGATTGAAAGACATACAAACTGAGTGTAAAGGGATAGAAAAAAATATTTCATGAAAATAGACATGAGAAGAAAAAGCTGGGAAAGCAATACTTACACCAGACAAAATAGACTTTAAAACAAAGCCTATAACACAAGACAAAGAAGGACCAAGTAATTGCACTTCTGGGTATTTATCTAAAAAAAACCTAAAACACTAATTTAAAAAGCCATATTCATCCCTGTTATCATTGCAGCATTACTTAAAATAGGCAAGATATGGAAGCAACCTAACTATCCATTCGCAGATGAATGGGTAAAGAAGATGTGGTACATATATACAATGAAATATTATTCAGCCTTTAAAAAGAATGAAATCTTGCCTTTTGCAATAACATAGATGGACCTAGAGGGTATTATGCTAAGCAAAATAAGTGAGACAAAGACAAATACCATGAGATTTTTACTTATATGTGGAATCTAAAAAATAAACAAAGCGGAAACAAACCTATAGATATAGAGAATGTTTTAATATTTGCCAAATGGGAGGGGTGTTGGGGGATGAGTGTAAAAGGGGAAGGAATTGAGATATCAAATAGCCAGTTATACAAACGGTCACGGGATGTAAAGTACAACCTAGAGAATATATTCAATAATATTGCATTAACTGCGTATAGTGTCATAAGTCATACAAATGTCTAATCACTATGTTGTACACCTGAAGCTAATATAATATTTTATGTCAACTGTAATTGAAAATTTAAAAATTATTTTAAAAAATATTCCTAAATCTTTCAAAACAATATCCTACATTCACTCCTTGATTGTGTTAGTTTGTATTTTCATAATTTCTTGCCTTCACTAAATTCTTTTTTATTTCTCTATATTTTATTTTCTGTAATAGTTAAATTGTGACTCTTTGGAGTATCATTTTACTTGTTCTTCTTATTGATTTCATTTATACCTACCACAGATGGTCAGGTTTTGATTTATATCATCACAGTAATAGTATTTTACTATGTCAGTGTCCTTAAGTCATTTTCATTTTTTGTTTTTATATTTGTTTTTATGTCTGAAAAAAACTTAAATTGTTTATTGTGTTATAGAGCAGTTGTTTTGATTGTCATGTCTCAGGTTTTGTTTGTTTGTTTACTTTGGATTTTTCCAACTAGAAAAATCCTAAAATTTTAAACATGAACTTTGAAATAGATTTCTGATCTATCTCCCTATTTATACTGAACTTCAGTTAATAATTTTCTTAAATATCATAGAACACAGGGAGCATTTGTGTTAGCCCTTTTCTGAATAAATTGACAGCTATCTTCTCTGACATGTGTAACCCCCTGTCTATTAGATATATCAGCCAGGTTTTTGCAAACATTCTCTACTGTCCTGATGTGAGTCCCATTAGAACCTATAATAATGACAAATGCAGTCTTGACGAAACAGATTCTCATTTTGAAATTCTTTGCGTTTGATCTACTTTCAGTGCAGCTTTAATAGCAGCCATTAGCTACAATTCGCCAACTGCTGCTCTTTCTAGCTCCAAAAACACCAGCAGGCATGCTAATTTGTGCATTTAGATACATATTCGTTCTGGTTTTCATCATGGGATGTTAGCTCAGACATCTTTTTTTTTTCACTTTCAATCAGCTTATATGATGAATTTACTGGTGTGACTGACATAAAATCACTTTGTGATTGTTTTTCAGTACTTTCAGGTTTTGGTTTCTTATCTTTGAGGAAGCCCCAATTTCTCAAGCAGCTGACTGCTGCTGCATCTGAAAAGTATCCGCTTAAATATATAATCTTTCCATTTTGCTGGAGTTCTAAACTCTCTGCTAGATTTTCATTGAAAATAATACTGATTTATTTTATTTTTATATTTGAATAAACTTAAATTTGAATCCAGGTCATTTACCATTAGATTTATACCATTTAAGCGACTTTTTAATGTTGGTTTTTGGTGTCTTTGTTAACATATGGAAAATCCAAAGTAATCTATAAAGCTGTGCTTCATAGTATTAAAGCATTTATTCATTCAGAAAATGTGTATTTAATCTGAAGTGAAAGGTTCTAAGAATTGGTACTGAAATTACAACACGGATAAAAGATAGATATATTGTAGTTAAAATAGTCCAGAGTGTCTTAGTCCTTTGGAGCCACTATAACAAAATACCATAGGCTGGTAGCTTTTAAACAACAGAAATCTATTTCTCACAGTTCTGGAGGCTGCGAAGTCCAAGATCAAGGCTCTGGCAGATTCAGTGTCTAGTAAGGGTCATTTCCTAGGCTGCTATCTTTTCACTGTAAGAGAAAGGCAAGGGATCTTTCTGGGTCTCTTTTATAAGAGCACTAATCCCATTCATAAGGGTTTAACCCTCATGACCTAATCACCTCCCAAACACCCCATCTTCAGATACTATCACATTGGGGATTAGGAATTCAACAGATGGATTTTGAGGAGATGTAAACATTCAGTCCCTGGAGCAGGGATTCTGTAAAAATCCACTGGAGACAAAGAGTCAATGCCTGTGAAATTGTCCACTAATCATACAACCTCTCCATGTCTGCCTGTTCTGCATTCCTGCCAGCTTACCATTTTTCATAAGACTGCTGTGGGCTCTTTTACCCTTCGAAAGCCTTCGTACATCCCACTGGCCTACCCAGGTACATTTGATCACAGTCTACCTTTCGGTCTCCATCCGTAGAATTCCTCGGCATCCACTCTTTACTCAGTTGACCAAGCTGAACTGCTCACTCCTCTCTTCTGCAGCGTGAGCTTACTCATGATTACAACTCAGCCATACATGTTCTGGGTCCCTCTCTTCCTGTTGAAGGTACTTACCCATCTCCCATGGCTTAAGCGTGTGCTTTTGATATCCACATTGACCTCCTTACAGCCAGTCTACTCCTTTAGGCATCTGTCTACTTTTTATGTAACACGCCCCCAGCTTTCTGAAATGCAAGAATAATCAAGCAAACCAACAAACTTGAACTCATGCATATCTCCCACAAAGCCTAGAATTGCTTTCAATTCTGCTTGGAGTAGACCACTGGGTGTGTAAATACTGAATACATTCATTTGGTGCACAAAGACTATTTCATAAACATTTAATTTGTTCTCCTATGTGCCAGACTGGGGGGTTGGCAATAGGACACAGATGAAATAGATACATTAACAAACGAAATACAATCTGTTAAGCACTCCAATAGAAAGAAGCACAGGAAATACATAGGAGTGGTACTAATTCAGGTGAGTCAATAAATGGATGAAGAATGAATGACTATGAATAATTTATTTCAGTTTTCTAGAGCTGACATTTAGTGCCCTGCAAACTTCCTCATGGGCAGATCTACCTGATAATTTTGTGTTGCAACTACAGTGTCCTATATTATTCCTCCCCCACATTCACACTACACAGTTCTAATGAAATCTGTAGACTTGCTTGCTCCCGTACATCATCTTGTCTTCATCTTGTCTCTAACCACTACACGGACTGATGTATTTGATTGCAACATTAAAAATATAAATTTTATTAATTTGGTAGTTTTAAAAATAATGTTTAAGCATAAGATTAATCTAATATTTTATTATTAAAGACAGGTAAAATATATTTAATGCTTCTCTGATCTAAGTTTCAACCTTGTGCACAATTTTAATACTTTATTTATTTCCTCCTCTTGGTTTTCTACTTACAACGATTTGAAACAACCTTATTTCTAGAGTCCTTTGCAGAAAGAACCTCACGTGGACTTTTTCTGTTCTATAGCCTTTTCACTAAAAGATCTCTTTTTATGAACCATCTGTTTTATAGCTTTGTCATAAAAAAAATTTTCCTATTCTGGCTTTTTTATTTTGTCTTTTAATCACAAAAATTAAGGTGGCTTCTTGAATCTGTGCTGTACTTGGTACCATGATCTAGTAGGTGTTTTAAACTAGGTCCTCACTCAGTGTAATCATTTGATGCAATTTAAATATAATCTTGTTACTTAGAATCATCATGCTACAAAATGTTGGACAGCATTTAAGTTGGCCTGAATGTCTTTCTTGTAACCTTCAGGAGTTTAGTAGGGAATACTCAACAAAATTAATTGTTATATAGCAGTCAATTGTTCCTACCCATAACTGAGTTTAGAAAACTTGTTGTTGTCATTTTTTTCCTGTTGCCATTTCATGTTAGAGCCCTATGAGCTCTAACTCAAAACAAAAGACATCATTTCTTGTCTGATTTAGTCATTCAACAAATGTTTATAAAATATCTACTATATCCAGGGCTTTTTTCTAGGTTCAAGAGTATACAAACAAACAAACATAATTAATATCTTAGGAGAACAAAAATAAGGTAAAGAGAGGGAGTTGAGGATGCCCAAGGGAGGGAAGTGAATTTTCTATGGGATGTTCACAGAAAGCCTCTCCAGCGAGCAGAGACCTGGTTGAAATAAGAAGGTAAGAGAAAAAGTCTTGCAAGCATTCCAGGAAGAGGTGGCAACAAGCAGTGAGCCCTGAGGCTCAAAGGACAGAAGAGAAGCCAGCAAGGCTAGAGTAGAGTGATCATCACAGCGCGGTAGGAAATGACATTAGAGAGGATGTGAGCAGTGATGTCATATGGGATCTGCCAGCCATGATAAGGGGTTTATATCTTATTTTGAGTGAGATGAAAAGGTGGTGGAGGGACCTAAGCCAAGGAGTGACGCACAATTTTATATATATTTTAAACGATTACTACAAACTTAGTGGCTTAAAACAATAAGTATTTATTACCTCATGATTTCATTAGTTCAGGGTCAAGAGGAGGGACCATTTATCTGGATTCTCTGCTCAGGTTCTCAGTCTAAAATCAAGGTACGAGGTGGACTGTGTTCTCCTTTGAAGCAAATGGTCCTGTTCCATACTCATGCAGGTTGTTGGCAGAATTCATTTCCTCGTGGTTGAAAGATTGAGGTCCAGGTCCCTGATTTTTGTTGTTTGCTATTTGTTTCTGTCATCCTAATCAATATTTCTAAAAAAAAAATTAATAACCTAACACTTACTGCCTTAACCATTTTTTAAATGTACGGTTCAGTAGTGTTAAGTACACTCACATTGTTGTGAAACAGATCTTTAGAACTTTTTCATGTTGTAGATCTACAACTCTGTATGCATTAAACAATTCTGCTTTTCTCCTCCCTCCCATTTCCTGGTACCCACCAAACATTCTCTGTCTCCATGCGTTTGACCACTTTAGATACTGCATAGAAGTGGAATTGCGCACTATTTGCCTTTTCGTGGCTGGCTTACTGTTTGTTTGTTTTTGCCTGCTCTCAGCCTGGGACTACTCCCTAGCCGCATATCCCTCTCACAACCTGGTATTTTACTTCTCAAATCCAGCAGGGGAACCTCACACCTTGAATCACTCTCTCTCCAACTTGCTAAGACACAGCCTTCTGTAACATAACATATCACAGCAGGGACTCCCCATCACCTTTGCCACACGATGTAACCTAACTAAGGGAATAACTACCCTCATTATGTTCACAGGTGCTGACCTCTTCAAGTGAGAAGGGCTATACAGGGCATGCACAATAGGATGGGGAAATTTGGGGGACCATCTTAGAATCCTGCCTGTCATATAAGTGGAGAACAGAACTGTAGAAAGAGCAGAAGAAGCTGGAGACCAATGAGTGGGCACTGGAGGTGTCTAAGCCATCACTTCTCAAAATTTAATGTGTATATAAATCTCCTGGGGATTGTGTTAAAATTAGATTATGACTTAGCATGGCTATCGTGGAGACCTGACCCTCCTAATAATCTCCTAGGTGATGACAGTGCTGCTTGTGGACTATCAAGACCTAAGCTAATGATGACAGTGGGTTGGGCTAGGCCGCTAACAGTGGAGATGAGAAATGGTCTGACTGGGGATATGATTTAAAGATAGACCCAAAAGGGCTTGTTAAGGAGAAAATGGAGGCATCAGGATGACTTCTAAATTAAGGGATGACAGAGATTGTAGGCAAAGCTGGTTTCAGGGCAGAAATCCAGTGTTCAGTTGTGGATAAGCCAAATTTGGATCCGAATAGAGATGATCTTTAAATGCTATGGGAAATAGCATGTTTGTAAACCATATGCCGTGATACTAGAGACTTGAATTTTTATGTTTGCATGTACCACAACTGTGAGACTCTTGCGAAGTGTCTTGGAATTTATTGCACTATATTAAAAAATTTTAACCATACCGAGAGCCTTATTGAATCATGTTGCAGTTTCTCTCTCAGCTTCACTTGCACTGACATTTGTAAAATAAGCTGTGTTTCCTGTCCTCATGTCAGTGTCCTTTATGGTGAAATTAATATACTATTACTGAAATTTTTATAGCTGTTCCTAGAAGTCAACATGAGCATCGCTGTGAGTATTTAAAGCATTTGGTACTCAGATATTCATGGAATAGAGCTAGATTTTAAAATTAAAAAAAAAAAAGTTTTCAGCATCTGTTGATTTCAGTAGATGCCTCACTAGGAGATGAATTACCTAATTTTCTCTGGCTACATAGGCCATTTCATGGTTTGACTAATGACTATTTCTTTCCTGGGCTAAATTGTGCAAAGCTAGGTTTGTCACATTATAAGAGCTTGCGTGAATGTCAGTCCTCATTGATTCTTTATCACAAAAAGTACATGTCATAGTCTGGGGTGGTAGAGGTTTGTTTACTTATAATTTCCCTAAGCATCAACCATAAAATTTTGACCCTGCCCATACTTACTTTCTGAAAGAAAAGCATTTGCAAGGATATATTTTGAAAACTACGCTTTCATCCTGCTCTTTATTGTCATGATTGCAGAAATGCTAGTCTAGCCAGAGAAGAGTTTAAGACTGGGACTTGCAACGTTTCATGTATTTTAATAGACCTTTAAATAAAACATACCTGTTCTTAACACTGCTTGGGTGCTAGCTACATAATGTCCTAATGTAATGAAGTTATGAGAGGTGGTTCATGGTTTTAGATAGAAGTGAAGTAAAGCAGCACAGGATTGTTTTGGTTTAAAGGACTGTTCATTCTGTGGAACAGGTGAGCATTCCCTTCGCCATAAGCCAAAATCTCTATAGAAAGTCCCGTTCCATTTTTCTCATTGTTAAACAATAAGACCTGATAGGTTTTATGACCAGAAGAAAGGGTGGGGTGGGGAAAAAGGAGATATATCAAGGATAGCCAGGTGATTATGTTTTTATAAAGAAGACTCTTGACTATATGGAAATTAAACCAAATCATTCAGTGGCAGAAGTGAGAGGAGGTTTGAAGGGGCCTTCCCCCAGGGAGGGTGCTAAGGAAGTCTGTCATCTGGACACTGTTAAAACTGGAACCCTGGGCTAGGACTGGCTACTTTATACAACAATTGGGCTTTCTATTGATTTGGAAGAGTGTGATGGCCAAAGCAAGCCAAGTCGATCCCTGCACTTAATGTGGTTGTTCTATAGGCCTCTTTTTATATTGTATCATATTAAAACCTCTTTTTATATTGCATCATTTACATCTAGATACTGAATCTAGATGTGAATGTTTTGTGAATTCGTTCAAAGCAGTCCCTATTTTCCCTACTCTTGTATATATTATAACTACTTTATAATATAAAATTTTTCTTTTTCATGGTGACTTAAGAACCTAACTTTATTGTTTCCTTTTTCTAGGAGCACTGAATCAAAAAAATTGGGGAAAGAAATATCCAACATGTAACAGCCCCAAACAATCTCCTATCAATATTGATGAAGATCTTACTCAAGTAAATGTAAACCTTAAGAAACTCAAATTTCAGGGTTGGGATAAAACATCTTTGGAAAACACATTCATTCATAACACTGGGAAAACAGGTAAAATATTTGCACTTTGTTCGTGACCAATATGTTTATTGAACTGAAAAATATGTTTAGATTAGTTTCATTTGATTTTTTTAATAATGTACTATGAACTGGATGGAAATTTTTAGGTAGACAAAACCAAGGAGAGCACGGAAAGTTGAAAGTTTAGACACTTTGAAAATGTGTACAAAAAAATAAAGTGACCAGTCATCACATTATGTTCTTCAGAAATATAACAATGATAATGATTTCACTGGAAAATGTGATAAAGATAATATAATATAACTTAATAACACCATCACCAAGTTAATCACTTAGCCAATCAGGATCTCCTTTTCTTGGGCATTATAGTTTGATCCTGTCTGCTCAGCCTCATGCTATATTCAGTAATTAGATATGAAAAAAGCAATCTATTATAACTGAATTTTAAGAAAAGAAATTCCTAGCCCTTCTATATAGAAAGTTTTAAATTATATCCAATCCTTAGGAAGTAGTCTCTAAGAGCTTTTTCCTTTTTAAAAAAACATGCAAAATATAATACTATAAAAACTCCCGTAAAAGCTAGATGGACAAAATTGTTTTTTAAAAATGAACATCTTTCCTATTCTGAAACTATATTTTAAATGAAATTGTATATGTAACAGGAAGTTAGATAAAAACAAATATACTCATGAGGAAAAGATTAGGAAAAAATATTCAAAATTATAATAATAACCAAGTTGGGCTGGTTTGACCATTAGTAAATTTCTTCTCTGTTTTCTATATTTTGGTAGTGTACTTATTTAAGTGTAGTAATTTAATTTTAAATCTCATAAGGATAAGAATTTTTTATGTGTCTGATATATAATAAGCACACAATAACCATTTGTTAAATTAATAATTAAGAAAAATTGTATAGGTTATGATATATTGTTAATTAAATACATAAAAGTATATTGCCCCAAATTTTGACATTTTCATTACAGGTTTTGAAGGCTGTTACAAAGCAGTAAGCCACGTAATTTCTGCTTTATTTTTCCAGGTGGACTGTGGTCAATCAAGCACTTGATCTTTAGAGCCACACTTTTTGGGTTTAGTACTGGCTTTTAAAATATATTGTAAAACTTTGAGCAAGTTATTTTCTGTGACTCAATTCCGTTTTCCATAAAATAGAGATGATAATGGTGTCTCCTTCCTAGGATTGTGTGAGGATCAAATGTTTACTTCATGTAGAGTAGTTAACATAATGACTGGCACAGTGAAAGTGATAAATAAACATTGACCATTGTTGTTACTGTGCTTGTTCTTATATCATTATAATTATTAATGAAAATTTCTGTCTCTAGTTGTCTGCCCAGTATGTTGGCTTCACTCCCTAATGCCAATGGTGGTTTCTGTATGATGGAACAAAGACTAAGTCTGACTAAGAGACATTAAAATCTTGCATTAGCAATATACAAATGATGTATTATAGAATCGTACACTTGAAACCTATATAATTTTCTTAACCAATGTCACCCCAATAAATTTAACTTTTAAAAAAAATCTTGCAATAGGTTCTCAAGAGAATCATGAGTCTCCAGATGGCTCAAAGAACATGATCAGACAATATCAACTGTGGAACTAAAATAGGAGAGTTTAAGATTCTGAAAGTTGCCACTCAGGGTGAAGACATGAGATATCTAAAACCCCTTCAATGGGAATGAGTTTCCTCCTTCCCTACCATGGCCTACGACAGAGGTCCTGGAGCTTGATGGAGGCCGGGGTGGTGCTTGGAAGGATAAGGAGAGGAAATGAGTTGAAAGTGCGATGGTGGGGGAATACTCCCAAGAGACAATTTTCTTCTCTCCACTCTTCTGTTCCTTCTCCTTTTACTCTGTCCCCTATCGATTAATGCCTTAGGGAAGCAGAGCAAACAAACAAGGCAAGTGGACTGGCTGTCTTCTGCTATCAGGGTCCTACAGCATTTAAGATCTTCGGTTTAGTTTATATTTATGGCAAAAATATACATTAGGTATATTGTGCAGTTACAAGCTCAGCTTCTAAGATGGCTAATTATTTTTTAATTCATCAAATAAATAATTTTCTTAATGTACTTTTAATAGAAGAAAATTTAGTTGAAATTTTTAATTTTGTATTCAGAAACTTAGATGAAATTTTATTGTGTATATGGCTTATTTTTTTTTTTTAGTGGAAATTAATCTTACTAATGATTACCATCTCAGTGGAGGAGTTTCAGAAATGGTGTTCAAAGCAAGCAAGATCACTTTTCACTGGGGGAAATGCAATATGTCATCTGAAGGATCAGAACATAGTTTAGAAGGACAAAAATTTCCACTCGAGGTAATGAATACTTCTGCTGGTTATTTAACATATAATTTGATTAATTTGTAATAAAATCTTATAATTTATAGTTATATTTTTTTACTTTGTCAATGTCTGTCTTTTTTACTAAAGTCAATAATACCCATATTTGATTTTTTACTTCCCAATAACCCACAGTGCCACATTATAGATGATCAATAAATGTTATTGAATAAGTGAATGAATAAAGCTTTCCATATCTCAGTAGGAAAAGAAAGAAAAATTTGTCAACATCTGAAAGATCAAAGAAATGCACAGTGGAATAAAATATTTTCAGCTTTTTTAGGAAAATAAATATAATTACAATAAACGAGTGTGTGGTGAGATAAACATTTGCATACATGTCTGCAATACATAAAAGAGTGTAAATTGGTAGACTTTCTGAGAAGCAGTTTGCTTGTTTTTTATCAAGAAATTTAAATATTTTGTTCTTAATACTCTCCATTTCAATTTGTAGCAATTTAGTCTTAAAAACAACAAAGATATGCTCAAAAAAGTATGTGCAAGGATTTATTTACAAGAATAAAAAGTTGAAACAAAAGGAAATGATTAAATACAATATGAGGGAATATTATAGATCTTGTAAAAAATCATGTTTTTGAATAATTTACTCAAAGAGTTCATCATAAGATATTAACACTTTTTACTTTTTTAACAACACTAATGCTTTTAAAATCAATATAAAGTGATTTGCATGGTATTATTATTTTAATTTTTTAAAACATGAAAACAATTAGTGACCAACAGTACAGAGTCTGAGTCAAATGGACTAGGTTTAAATACTGACTTCTCCATTCAGTTATTATAGACATGACATTGTAAAAATTTTTAATTTACCTAAGCTTCCATTTCTCTCCTATAAAATTGGCAAAAGAATAATAGCACGTGCCTTCTGAAGTTGCTATGAGAATTGAACAAGAGAATAAATTGAGGGAAATCAAGAAAATGTTAACTGATTTTCTCTTGGTGATGGCACATGGGTGCTTTTTTCCTTCAAAATTCCTGTATTTTCTCAACTACCTTTAATAAAACAGTATTAGTTTATAATCTAAAATAGCTATTGATAATAAAAATAAGACTAGAGTGAATTATCTCTTAAAGGGCTAAAAAATTTTAATGTGGATAGCGCATTCAAATTTAGAGCTTATAATTTATTTTTTTAATATAGGAAATATTCTTAAAGAAAAGCACATGTATCAAATATGGTTTGCCAATGAAATAAAAACCAATTCATTAAACACAAAATATTTGCACTTCTGAGAGTTGACCTCTCTGACCTTGTTACTTATTTAGTACAAAGATGAAAGTCAAGCAAACCTCCTAACAACATAAGCTCTGAACCTTCAAAATAAATGGTACAGAATCTGTGCATAAAGGTCATATATTTTTCTTACCTGAAAAGCCCTTCAAGTCATCTCTCACCAATGTTATTTGTTTGTTGGCAGTTTTAAACTCTCCCAGTGTCATCGTGCAAGCAGGGACACTAAGGGACATCTCGACTTGCCCCTTTTTCAGAATGTCTTTACATTCTACCATTAAGTCTTCTCAATTCTGTTCCTAAATGATGTGAGAGGTTTGCAAAAAGTTCAAACCACCTTTGTCTTTTACTCGGGTTATTAAATGTCCCTGAAGTAGTCTCCTTCCTCTATCCTAATCTCTTCCACTGGACTCCCTCCCCTATCTCCTCCCCCCGCACTCCTTGCGTTAGCTGAAATGCGTCAGGACTCACCTTGCATGCTGGACCAAACTGCAGGCAGGCACTGCCTCGCAGACCTTCCTGGTATGCGCCTTGCCTACCCCTCCAGCTTCCTCCCTCTCCTCTTCTCTCACCTGTGCTCAGCGGAAATCACAGCAAGCTCCTTCCTATTTCCCACGTTTCTCGTATTTTCTTGCCTGTTGGCCTTTCCCAAACCGGTCCCCCTGATGAACACACATTCATCTCTTCTGCCTTTTCATCTGTCAACTTTTAAGCTGCTCATCCTTGGGGTCAGTTTAGAAAGGCTTTGGTGATCACCCAAGGCAGGTGATCCTCTGCTGTCCTCTACTTCACACCCACTGTTTCTCAGATCAGAACCCTAACTGTGCATTAATCATCTCAGAGCATTTCTGTTCTTCCCATAATTACACTTATAAACTAGCTGAGTTACCTGATTCTCAAGCCCACGACACAAGGAACATCGAATTATAAGTTAGAGGCTGTTATCGACAGATATATGGCCCGAAATAAAAATTAACAAGAGATAGCCTCACAGCAGGACAGAAGACTTAAAATAAGGAACTTAAAAATCCTTTGGTGTTTTTAAGAAGCAGAGAGTTTTTGAGATTTCGCTATTAATAGAGTGTATGACAATAAATGTCCAGTCAAGAAAGAATGAACCCATATTTGAAAGAATTCCACCAAAATAGTTGAAATAACATTTGATAATTTATTACAGTTGCTAATTGCACTAGTAAATTATTACTTCAGTGTTGCCTGGTAATCTCAAAGTGGTAATTTCAGTTCTAGATGTGTCTGTACTTCCTTCTTTGTTGCAGGATGATAAATGATAGTAAATGTAACTGTATGTACATATAACTGATAAAATATTTTGAAAATATGCAGAATATAGAATTATATCATTCATAGGAATTTCATGTAGAATTGATTGACTTGGTAAATTATTTTGTCTTTGTTGACTTTTGTGAAGCCTTTGTATATAATACAGCCATCATTTTTACATTTACAGATGCAAATCTACTGCTTTGATGCAGACCGGTTTTCAAGTTTTGAGGAGGCAGTGAAAGGAAAAGGGAAGTTAAGAGCCTTATCCATTTTATTTGAGGTAATCATTATACAAAGATTTAACACTAACTTAATTCCTTTTTAATCACATGAAGTATTGGTATGAAATGTCAAGACATACTCAGCAACAGATAGAAGACCTCACAAGTAGAATGATATCTGGGAGTCTTTTTCAAAGAGAACCCCTTGGCCAGTATTTTTAAAGAGGACTCTTGTATGTACTTATTGGTTAAATCACTTCCACCTAGAACAAACTGTCTTATGAGTGTACAATTGTGCTTGTTTATATATGCAAGGCCTCACAATGATATAGTAGTGACTGTGAATTGTAACATTTTAAAATATACTTTTCTCAGAAAATTTAAGAGATCTAAAAGTTTTTTTCATTTTGTTGGTTTTTACCTTGCTGGGAATATAAAAAAAGTGCATTTGGGGAACATTACAGTTGAATATTTAAAATTAAAATCACTGGTATTTATATTTTATTGAACAGTTAATCAATAATTTTATCCCACTTTTAGAATGTCATTCTTCTTTAACAGGTTGGACTAGAAGAAAATTTGGATTATAAAGCAATTATTGATGGAGTCGAGAATGTTAGTCGTTTTGGTAAGCTACTTGGAGGACTCTCTTCCAGATGCTACTTTGAATGCATATGAATTTTTACAATATTACAAAAATCAGTTGTTCCAAAAGAAGAAAGAAGCAATCTCTTAATTCTCACACTTGATGATTTATTCATTTCTCACTACAGAACAACTTATAAATTTTTGTCACATAAAAATCATAAAATGTTAATAATATAAGTAGGAAGTTGAAGTTCTCTAATTTTACTATGGAAAATAATCTAATTACATCATGCATTTCAAATGTATTTATCTATTCTGTCCCTGCATTGAACATTTGTTAAAGACTCTAATTTATGATTTGAAACTAGTTAATGTTATAAAAATCATGTTTTAAGTTGAAAGGGTATATTTAACTTGTTAAAATTTATTCCCTGGTGGTTTCCTTGGTAAGTCCTTTGCTTTACCAACATGACAAGATTTTTAGAAGAAGATAAATGCTTACATACAACAAGGTGCAATACACTTTGATAGGGTTTTCCTGACTATTTCATGGCCCTTGTAATTTGTCACAACTAATGCTTTTGACAACACTGGCAAGAGACTACAACTTATTGTTGTTATTTTATTTTTATTAAGCATTCACATACACAGTATTAATGATGCCCTGAATTATCAATAAAGTGACAATTATTCCTCTCTGGGAAGCTGTAAAATTTGAAATCAGAAACAAAATTCATGTAGATCCTTTTCCTGAAAGCTGAAACCTGGCCTGGGATTGATTTTTCTTTGCCAATTACATGTTAGGACCTGAATTGACTGAACTTTTTGTAAGTCAGGGATATATGACATCCTGCAGTGCAGCTTTCATTTTTCTTGAAAGGTGCAATCAAATACAAAATGAAGCTGTTATCTCCCTCCATCCAGATTGCAAAATTCAACATTGAATGCCAAAAGCCACACTTAATTTTTTCTCATTTAGTCAAAAAATATTTTTTATTGAGACTGAAAGAAGGCAGCTAGTATGAATTCCTATACTTAAAATTCTATGCAAAATGACTTCTGAATGTTCTTAGGCCCTGCACCAGCCTGTGGGAACAAGAGTGATGCTCGCACCAGGTGGTTAGCTCTGACTTGTGTAACTGGGGCACTTTGGCCACTTTTTCTCGAGATGTCTTCAGTTATTTCTGGGGGTCTTTAGGAGGATGATCACATGAGCTTGGGAACCAATTTACTCATGCTGATTACAGTTTATTTATTAACATCTACTGTTTTAAAGCCATGGAGAGAGATGCTTCATCAAAGCCACTGCTGACACATAATGCCCTTTCCGAGAATATGGATCACATATTATTTTATTCTGTCTATATCCTGACTCTTAACTTAGAAGCAGAACTAATAGTCTCTTGGACTGGCTGGAAACACACACAAGTCTGCCCTCCATTACACCATCTCTCTTGTCTCTCTACCCTCCTAATTGTGTACCAGCTTCCTCCCTCCTCTTTTGCCAAAAAATAAAATCATTTATACCTCTCAACTCTCCCACTAGACACTTAATGATTCAATATACTCAGCAAGAATACCTAAGGCTATAGAGCTGGTAAGTGGTAAAGCCAGAATTTAGATTCTAGTCTGTCCACAAAACTTGTTCCACACTATGCAGTGGAGATTTATATTAATTATATGTTTCAGAACACATATGAAACACGTGTCATTATTTAAATGTGCAAACTAAATAAGTTAAGTCTTTTAAAGTTGAATGTTTCCATTTTGAGAGTTTTTAGATTAAATCTACTTTATAGTCTAGAAAATCCCCCAGTGTAATAAACTGTTTTCCCAACTCTCCTCTTTTTAGTCTACTCCAGCCCTAAACTCTATGAACACAGAACATACCCAGAAAGATTCAAAGAAAAAATTATTTCCACTTAAAATTTAAATTATTGAATGTTAATTCAGTTTTCTAATGGATTAAAACTAGATTTAGGTTGTGTATATACAACACTATCAATTCAGTCAGATAGAGTTTTATTTCTAATATTTCATCTTAAATTCAGACTGGAAATATCTGTTTATAACTTTATTCAGCATCCTTCCTTCCTTCAAAGGTTTTTCTATTGCAGAAAAAATTAGCATTTGATAATTATTTAATTTTTAAATGGAAATAAATTTTTTTCTTTGAATCTTTCTGGGTACGCTCAGTGTTCACAGAGCTGAGCTGGAGTAGACTATTAAGGTTATCTAGTTCAGTCATTTCATTTTCTAAAGAGTAAAGTGGGGTTCAAGAAGACCAAAATTTTGCAAAGGCTTCATTCCACTTAAAGTTTTCTCTATTTCCGCCTAAAAGCTTTATTATTCTGTTCATATTTAAATCTATATTTAGAACTGATCTGTGCAATTTATTTAGAACTAATTTGGTACGAAGTAGAGAATCAAGATTCACTTTTTTCCATATAGATATTTAAATGACACTGTACTGTTTCTTGAAACTGTTATCTATTCCAACTGAATAGTAATTTTTCTTGTCATAAATCAGGTGTGGATGTGAGCTCCATTCTCTTCCAGGTTCTCTTTGTCTATTTTTCCCTAAAGTTCACACTATCATAATTCTTATTGTTTTATATAATAGGTATTCCTACCTAGTAGTAAAAAGTTCATCAGCTTTGTTATTGTTCAAGAGTATCTTAACTTTTCTTTGTATTTTCAATTAAATTTTAAAATCAGCATGTCAGTTAACACACACACACACACACACACACACACACACACACAAAGATTCTTCTGGGACTTTGATTAAGATTTCATTGACTCCATAAATTAGTTTGGAGAAAATTAACATTTTCACAAAACTAAATCTTCCAACCCAAGAACATGGTAATTCTCATTATTTTTAGCTTTTATCTCATTTTCTCAAGAAAGTTTATAATTTTAAATCTAGATATTGTACACATAGTTTGTTAGATTTATTTGTATTTGGTATTTTGTTGCTATTATAAGTTATACTGTTTTAAGTTTCATTTTCTATTGTTTGCTGCTGTTATACAGAAATAGATTAAAGACACATACAGACTAAAAGTAAGGGAAATAGAAATAATATAAATTTTTATACATTGGTCTGTGTGCAGTGACTTCACTAAGTGCATGTATTAATTCTAATAGTTTGTGATTTTTTCAATATTTTATAAGCACAATCATGTTATGTGCAATTGTAATGTTATCATTTATTCCTTTCCAGTCTTTATGACTATTTTTTTTCTTTTTCTTACTTTATTGCACTAGCTCAGTCTTCCAGTTCAATGTTAAATAGAAATGGTGATAGCAGGACATCTTTGTCTCATTCTTGATCTCCAGGGTAAAAGTTTTCAATAAGTCATTTTTAAATGCGATGTTTATTTATGGGCTTTTGAAGATAATTATCAGAATAAGATTTTGATTTTGTTTTCCACAAACTGATATTGAATCTTATCAAATTATTTTTTTGTATTTATTGAAATGGTCATATATTTCTGAATATCTTTTGTGTATAAAATAATCTCTCTAGCATCTTGCTTGTGTAATGATGAAACATCTATTACTATATAGTGACATCCGTAAGAAAATTTGAAGTGTGCCAGTTTTGTCATTTTTTAAATGTATCTAAAGCATTCTTGAAATTTCTGATTAAATGCATAACAAAGCACTTATCTCTGTTTCATAGTTTTAAACAGCTAAGTTCCAGAGTTAGGATGCTGCTGAGATGTGTGTTATTATCTTGTAGGGAAACAGGCCACGTTAGATCCATTCATATTGCTGAACCTCCTGCCAAACTCAACTGACAAGTATTACACTTACAACGGTTCATTGACTTCTCCTCCCTGCACCGACACTGTTGACTGGATTGTTTTTAAAGATACAGTGAGCATCTCTGAAAGCCAGGTAACTTAGGAAATTTAAAACAATAAAGTAATTTGAAGAAATCTAAAAAGAACAATTTTTCTAAACTTTACTGTTTAGTATTTACTGTTTAGAATTACTGTTTTAATTAAAGCATTAATTGATGGCTCTGGAAACAGATATATGTTAAATTATCTTCTTTTCAGTTGGCTGTTTTTTGTGACGTTCTTACTATGCAACAGTCTGGTTACGTCATGCTGATGGACTATTTACAAAATAATTTTCGAGACCAACAGTACAAGTTTTCCAGGCAGGTGTTTTCCTCATATACTGGAAAAGAAGAGATTCATGAAGCAGGTTTGTATTGAAATAGAATTTTTCTACAACCCTCCCAGACTGAGTGTTGAAGGAGATAACTGGAGTATAATAGAAAACATGCAAGACATAGATTATTAGAAATATTTGGATTATTAGCTTTGTAGCTTTAGATAAACTAGTTAGCTTCTCTGAATCTTAGTTACTACAATAAAAAAAATGGCAATTAAAAAAATCTGTTCTCTCCCATGCAAATAACCCCATTTTTGCAGATGAGAAACACTGAGATTCAGTAAGGAAAGTGATTTTCCTAAAATATGCAGTAATAAACGGCAAAGTCACATGCACACCTCCAAATTCACTTTTGACATTTGCTTGTGCTAAGAGCTATACAAAGAAATGAAAAAATGGACTGAGGTGTTCAGAGCTTGAGGAGATCACGTCTGGTTAGGGTGATCAAGGAACCTCAGTGAGAGAACCACATTCGAGCCGAGTCTTGGCATGTGATTTGAGTTGTAAAGTGTTCACGCTTGTATTGGCAGCTCCTAGAGAAGAGCTGGTGCCTAGAAGGGATTGCAAGCAAATACACTAAATTGTTAAGAAATAAGAAGTAAGTCTCTCTTTCAGTTGCCTTCTTTGGGGGCAAAGAAATTTTCCCTGAGCTGATACTGGAGAGGATGCAGGGAGAACATCTCTGCGGCTCCTTCTGTGTCTCTGAAGCTGACACAGCTGTCAGAAGCCTCTGAAAGTGCCCAAAGGACACAATCAGTTACATCTAGTGATTTGTCCTTTTCTTTTTTATTGGTCCTTGAAGGAAATAGTTGAAGTGGCCTTTGCTTTGGGGACTTAAAACCTTTTCAAGTACATGGTCTTCTTTGATCTCAGCCCTGCAATGGATTTTTAGCCGTGTATAATATCAATTTAACATCATTTTCTTTTGAAGATTAGGCATATTTTTATTGTTTTAATGTGATATTCATGAGAATTGTTCATTCTTTAACAATAGCAGCAAAAAAAGAGAGCACAAGACAGCAGTGATGAATAGCTGCATTTAATTTGATGTTAAGTTTCAAATTAAATTGCCCCCAAAGTGAGGAAATTTAATTATATTTCTCCCAGCAGTACTAAATACTATAACATCCTGTCTAATAAATAATAGACAATTGATTAGAAAAAAGAAACTGGGTTTAACCATCTCTTCTTCTAAATTGCAAATGATCAAATAACAAATTAAATAAATATGATTCTTTCTTGTCATTTATATTTTATCAAAACATTTCCAAAGCGTTTGTCTCAGCCTGATAGGTTCCATCTAGTACTTACCAGTTTTAGAGCTTACTCCTCCCCAACTAACTTCCTTGTCTCATACTGAGTTCTATCAGGTCCCCGAAGAGGGCCAACCGCTTTCTCCCAGGTTGCATTTCTATGTGCTGTTTTCTTGCTGTGGCAAGTTCTTCTCTGCTGTCTTCACTTGCTTATATCCTCGTTATTCATCAAGACTCAAGTAGACCATTGCATCCACGGGGATGCCGACTCCCACTCTACCTCCATCCCCACCAAGTCTGGCTCTGGTCCAGGCACGAGATTGCACATGCATGGAGGCCCTGAACCCGTAGAGTATGAGATAAATAATGCTCATTTGGCATTGTGTGATGTGCCAGCGTGCTCCTAATGTTCTGTGCATCCAAACTTCATAGCAGTTGTTATCAAATGATAATTGTTTATTTGTCTCCCGACCTGACTCTGAGCCCCATGACTTAAGTAACTAAGTTTTTTGCTTCTTCACCTCTATTGCTGAGCTAAAACAAAGTTTGCATTCACTAAATATTCACCAAATGACTGGAAGAATCTATTTCCATATAATACAAATATAGCAGGTTACACTTAGTGCTGCCTCTGGCACCATTTAATGTGTAAACCCATATCAGTTCTGATTTAGATTAGAACTTTGGTGTTTCCACAGTTAAGTGAAATATAAAAGTAATAACCAAAACAGCAGTAGCCACCATGTATTGTGTGAACCAGTGTGTTCCAGCAAGCATCGGCCTTATTTTCCTCATTTTACAGTTTGGGAAGATGATATTAAGTGGTTTGTCCAAGTTCACAGAACTATAAAAGAATGAGTCAATATCAGCACCCAAGTCTCTCCGATTTCAATACTTCCAAATCTTTCTCCACTATGCTTTATATTTATAAAAGAATTCAATTTCTGTATATAATTTTATAATAAAAACTGATGACCTTAATGACATGAAACTTAACAAAAGTGGTATTAGCTTTTTTTACAAACCAGAATGATTGAATTCTTACTTTTTCCATCATTAGTATTTGCATTCAACAAGCACTTATTACCATTTGCCATGTGCATATTTCTGTGACATTTTTTCTCAGTTGATACACTGTCTCCTTTCTACTTCATTGAAATGAATTTGAAAATAAGCATTGAGTTTATATTTATGTTCAGTATTTTATTTATTAAATTTAATCTTAAAATAGGTTTTGATTAGATTAAAATTTTTTTTAAAAAGAAAATACACATAAGAATACAGAAGAAGATAAAAAACTCCTATAATGTCACTACACAGAGATAACTTAGGATTTTGGTGAATATCCTTCTAGGTCTTTCTCTTAAATTAAGAATGTTATTATTTGTCACAGAAATGACACTGCACTACATATATTTGTTTATTGATTTTGTTTAACTTAGTGATATAAATATATTGCTAGTACACCATTCTTTACATAGTATTCCATTGTATAATCATAACAACTTGTTTAATTATATGAAATTATTAAATTAGTTACTCAATTTTGGACATTCAGCTTATATTTATGTATTTTTCTTTTATAAATATCTAACATCCTCATTTTGACCAAAAGAAAAGTAAGAGTTGGCATGAAAATTGTCAGAATTCTGCTGTTGGTGAATGCACTGTAGAAAAATATATTTTGCAAAATATATTGCAAATAATTGCAAAAACCTTCTGAGGTCTGTATATCCACATAAATCCTTGAGAGTAGAGATTGAGCTTTATTCACTTTTACATTCATAGCAGGAGCTCAATAAATGTTTATGCATGAATGCATATTTTACCAGAATTTCAGTTCTCTATTGTTGCATTTTTTATGTGGAGCTGCTATTTATTAGAAAGACATTTCTTTTTGGCATCATGGACTGGACACTGGCTCTTCTAAGAATCTCAGAATTTTATAGAACCATTTGCCCTAGAAGGAGTTAGTAAAAGCTGACCTCTAGATAATAAGAAATATGTATGAATAATCCTAAAACCAGCATAAATGTAAAGTAGGTAAAGTTCAACTTTAGCCCATGCCTTCCAGGTACACCAGATGCCTTTCTGCTGCCCTCTTAACCCACTAGAAGATCCTCTCATGAAGGATCAGAGGCCTTTTGGAGTACAGTGGGGAAAAGCTTAGGCTCTGAAGTTCAGTAGGCATTTGGCTTCAAACCTCAGTGCCAGTGCTCATTAGTTATATAAAAATTGTCAAGTTACTTAGTTCTCTAAACCTCAGTTTCTTCACCTATAAAAAAGAGTTAAAATGCCACCTCGTAGGATTGTTGTGAGTTTTAAATGAACTAAATTTGCAAATCGGAACAGTCCTTTGAACATAATGTGCTCCAGACTTATATTACTATTGTGTGTGTGTGTGTGTGTGTGCGCTGTATATGTGTGTGTGCATGTGCATATATATATATATGGATATATGGGGGGGGAAACTATCAAATCAAGTATGGAGTGCTATTCAAGTTTCCCATGTTTAAAGTTTTGCTTGTTGAATAAAATTATAAATGCACTTTAAATCTCATTTGCTAGCATTGTAATATATTTAATAAAAACTTAAAAAAAAAAATACCAAATGCTTTTCAAGGAAGGTTAGCATGAAACGAGTGTCCTTATACCCTAATGTATTTGAGCTAGGAGAAATTTTCAATAATTCCTTCAAAAATGTCACAATGAATTATACATCAGCAGATTCACCTTCTTGGAGGTCACTAGCTGTAAATAGCATTCATTAAGGTCACGTATGCATTAACCATCTCTAGCCATATGCAGAAAAGTGACATGAGGATTATTTACTTCTTAGAAGATTCCATATTACAAATCAAACTTTTGTCATGCTCTTCTCATTTGTACATCTTTATTAATTTTTTAAATTTTTTCCCACATTTTTCTTTTTTTTCTCATGACACTCCATGCTTTGCTTATTAATTCTTTTGTTTTCACTCTTAATATAAGTTTTCATGAGTGGTAAGAGGACCAATGACTATGACAGTTAAAAGTTCGTGACTTTTACAACTCTTAGTGGGAAAATGTGTAATTTAAAAAGTACAATCTAATTTGATCAAAATGGCTATTTTTTTGTTAAGTCTATTTTGCATTCTTCCATAAATGAAGTCTAAGACTTAGAAGCTATAACACCCATTACATTCCGTAGCTCACTAAATACAAGGGTCAGAGGAAGAAGGTTCCTAAATGCAGGGACAGATCCATCTCTATTTTTATGTCGCGAGTGCCTGGAACCAAGGCGATGAGAATTGAATGTTACAGTTTTTAAGTAAGAACATTAAATGCAGCCTGGAAAAGGAGACTACATCCTCATTCTTTAGGTGCGTGGATCCTTCTTGGCATTTGTAGAAGCGCTTACTTGTCCTCTGTGTGACTTGACATGGACCCCAGGTTTGTCATAGCCTGGCTCACAGTCCAGAACTTCCCAGAACCAGGTTTCTGTTCCAGGCCAGCATTCCTTAAGGAGTCGCTGACTTTGACCCAGATCACACATGGCTTGTGAAAAAGAATCAGGGAGCACAGTTCAGCCCTGACAAAGGAGGTGGAACCCCGGCATAGTTCTGAACTCCCCAAAGTCAGAGAAATGACGTTTTTGTTACTATTTTATTATATCAGTTGGTAGCTTGTGCTGGTGTTGGAATTTATGTTGATCTGGAAAACACTTCTTTGTTTTAAATTCAGATATTGTGCTTTATAGAGTATGGGTCCTCCTAGTAAAATAGTTAAACTAATTTCAATAAGAAACATAAGGAAAACCTGGGAAATTTAGTGCAAGTTAATAACTTATTCCATGGTAGTAACCCAGCCCTGTGTTTGAACACCAAATAGTGTATGTATGCGGAATTAACTAGATTATTATTTAAATATCCAGTTCTACCTTATAGAAGGGCAACCCTTTGACAAAGTCGTGGACTATATACACAAGTACAGGTTTACCTTTTGAATATATTCTAATAAAATCCTATATTTCAAATTTAGCTTCAGCTTTATAACCTATTACTAAATTATTGATTATCAATAAAGGGAATATTTTTAAAATACATTTCTAATCTATGGCCATGCCACCCTGAACAAACCCATCCCATCTGATATCAAAAGCTAAGCAGGGTCAGGCCTGGTTAATACTTGGATTGGAGACCACCTAGGAAGACCAGGTACTGCAGGTGTAAAAAAATAAATAAATACTATAAACACAAGTTTAAACTTTTAAAAATTACTAAAAAGCTCTTACATATTTATCAAGAAGAAAGCAAAGCAATGAAAACTTGATGACAAATATAACTTCCTTTTTAGAATCCTAGTTTATGTAAATGCTGATCTTTAAAACATGAAACATCTGTGATTTCTATTATTAAGTCAAAATAAACAAAAGAAGTTTGTGCATTTTGGTAGTAGTCCTTTGTATTTTTCAACTAATAATTTTATTTTTTTCTCAAGCAGTTTTTGTTTTGTGTGCGTGCATAAAACTTTAATGCGTTTTAAGACAGTTTCATTTGTGGGGAAAAGATTAGCTCACTTTAGATCATTCCCACTCTCTAAAAGCTGGGATTGATGTTTTGAGGACAAAATATACAAACGACACTGCCAAGAATCACTTTCGACCTTCTGAAAATGGACTTGGGAATCTTTAGAAGCAAGGCTGAGGGAATCCTGTTCCTACAATGACAGTTTATGTGAATAGCGCACTTTGGAGATGATTCGATAGTCTTCTGCCATCTGGTGTACACCAGTAGGAGTATCACTAGATAGAGCAATGTAGTCTGGAGCTAAATTAGAATACGTTTTCTTATTCTAAATTCATTTTCTTTCTTTCTTTTTTTGGTAATGATAGAAATGTCTTTTTATTCTCAAAAGGACAACCTCCAAATTCTCAATAAACAAAAAAAAATAACATAAGTCTTACAGTGATAAAACTTTTACAGTGATCAATCATGTCTCTTACTCCTATAAAGTTATATCTGTCTTTATTCATATCAAGTATCCATTTATGTTTTTTAATCATGCATATCATATTGTTGGTATAGCATACATTTGCTAAAATTGCTGATACTAAATCCTGTATGTAAAGTGTTTCCCTTTGGAAGGCCAATTGTTGGTTTTGAGTGCCCTCTTGTGTTCACGAGATAATCTACAGACAAGGATAAGAGGAGGCCTTTTTGTTCACATTCTGATGCTGTTGAAGCATATTTTCATTGAGTTCTTGAAATAGTGACGATCATGAGACTTAAATCAGTGTAACGATCTCATCCAGTGGCTTTGTAACTTTAAGTATATGCTCTAAACACAAAACGCGGGTTCTGTTAGCATATCAATTAGTCTTTGACCTCAGCGACCTATCTCTCCTCTTTTGCAAACCTGTCTGGCCTATCAGGAGATTATATTTATTACTTTGCTTCATTTGCACCACATCGTAATATTGTATCATTTTTATCTTCACAATTAGTCAAAACAATCCCTTCATGAATGTATTTCAGAAAGTATCAGAGTACTCTTTCTAATGGGACTAAGTTTTGGGCACTAGTCCCAGCATAGGTTTAAATTTAAGAAGTTCCTGAAACATTTTCAAAATATTATTTTTTCAGATAAGACAAACAAATCTATTTCCATAAAATTACTTTCTTAATGAATTTATTATGCCAAAGTGGGATTTTTGTCAGCAAATCTGAAAAATACTGAAATGATAGTTTTACTTGCTCTACTGTTTTCTTCTATTGAAAATTTTAAATTATTTCAAGGACTTTCTGTCAACAAAATGTCCAATAATAGACCATCTTTTATATTTGAAGTTCTCCTCATCCCAAAATAGACATCTCTGTCAGAGACCTAACCAGAGAAATAAAGCCACCATAAAGTTAGAGACATCATTTGTTCGTTTATTTCTAAAAATGAATTTGTGTGCCCAATATATTCAAGACAGTGTTCTAGTCAACACAGAAATGCAAAAGCTATGGTTTTTATGCTTATAACCTTCTAGAGGAGTTAAGACCTATTCAGAAAAACACGATATAAGAGAACATGCAATTAATCCAATAATAGTAGTGAAACTAAACAGACAATTGAAAATAACACAGATCATTTCAGCAGAGATCAGAGCGTGAGTTACAGAGGAGGTAGCATTTGACCAAGACCCTCCCTGAAAGAGGAGGTAGAACTTGAATAGAGATCGGCAGAAAGGAAGAAGTCCTTTAAATACAGAAGTGACATAAGCAAAGGCACCACAGTGAGCAGGTGTAACTTTTTACCTTCTATCGAAATAAAACACAACAATTATATATTTACAATTTTTTTTTCATAAAACCTGCTTTACTCATTAAAATTCTGGATCCTGATAGCTGTACCAATAACGTTTCTTTTCTCTCTAAAGTTTGTAGTTCAGAACCAGAAAACGTTCAAGCTGACCCAGAGAATTATACCAGCCTTCTTGTTACATGGGAGAGACCTCGAGTCGTTTACGATACCATGATTGAGAAGTTTGCAGTTCTGTACCAGCAGTTAGAAGGAGAAGACCAAACCAAGCATGAGTTTTTGACAGATGGCTATCAAGACTTGGTAACTATTAGATCAATTGATTCTTGTTTTGATAACATTATAGTTTAATTTTTCAAGGCAAGATCTTACAAGTGATTGCATAGTTAGATTACTTTAGACTTCGTATGACCCTTTCCAGGGGGGAGGAGAGGAAGCAGAAGCCATGCTAGATTGTGTCAGAACTTCCAGGGAATTATACTAAGTTCTTTGAATTACAGGGAGACCACAACTTCGCCAACAATATTTTAGAGAAGACACATGTAGAAAGAAGTCTTAGGAACTAGATATCATCTAACATGGCTTCTTTTTACAAATAAAAAGCCCTGAAAAACAGGTATATTCCTTAACTATGATCTCAGTTGCGGAAAGAATTGGGCTTTGAATCTCAAGGCTCTGATATCATCATGTATTATTTCCTCCGTCGTACTACACCAGCACAAGAACAACAGAGTAGAGGATCTCAAAAATCCTTTTTCTTTTCTTTTCTTCTTTTTTTTTGTTTTGTTTTTTGCACCAAATTTGCAAGTTGTACATGCAAAGTCAATTGAGACAGAACTTTCAAGACACAAGACAGTTAACCTTGAGGAGAAATCAATCTGCTCTTCCTCCCCACCCATGCACACAAATGAAAGAAAATAAAATACAGATTTCTTCTGTGCCCTGAGCATGTCAGTAATAAACTCTGCCTTGGTACGAAAGTGTTGCCCATAGACTGGGGTTTAATTGAGAAAACCCCAGCAGGACAAGGCTCTCGGAAGGTCCCACTGCAGGTCAGAGATACTGAACTCTGCATTCAGACAGCTAGAGCTCCGCACGCCCTAGCAGCCTGCATTTAAACAAAGCTGTCCTTGTTATACCAGCATTGACTATTGTATGGACAAAATAGAGTGTGTACCAATCTTTCAATTCGGTTGACTACAACAGAGACACAGTGAACTGGGAAATTTGTAGAATTTATGGGAGTATACTATTCTTCATTTTGTAATGATGTGAAGAAATTCTATTACTGTCTGGCTTATATATTGGTAAGATGAAGAGATAAATTGGTTTTCACCGTGTCTTTACATTTTGCTTTTTGAAAATGCTACATATTTATTTATATAAAATATTAATTTGTCATTTTGGATACTCATTTATGATTTTATGTGTTCTAGTTAAAAATAAAACTTTCTAAAATGAAATCTGGTTTTTAAAAAGCAAAATATACCTAGTTTTTCAGTAAGTTGTTCAACGTAACATTGCATAAATTCTTTCTTAGGTTGATAAAATATAAATATTTTCCATTGACAAATGAGAAAACATTTTCTAAGGACAAATGTCTAGTATGTTAGTACTCCTTGAGAATAACACATTGGTATAATTACTGGCATCTTTCTTTTAGGGTGCTATTCTCAGTAATTTGCTACCCAACATGAGTTATGTTCTCCAAATAGTAGCTATATGCACTAATGGTTTATATGGAAAATACAGTGACCAGCTGATTGTCGATATGCCTTCTGATGAGTCTGGTAAGTGCCCACCTGATAAACCTTAAATTACCTAAATAAAAGAGGCTGGTTTAATCACTGGATGCCCTGGTGCCTTCTCTCTGTATATTCTTTTGGCCAAAAGGCTATTGATTTTCTTTTTAGTTGGGATCACTAGGTAAATTGTAATACATGGAACCCATTTTTTTCCTAGCAGATGGGGTGCAGGACAATCAGTAAATTTGTTCTGAATACCAAAATAATCTATTTGTAAAGTAAGAACAGCAAAACCTATTGTAATGTCTGGTCATCAAATGAAATAGCTATGCAAATATTAAGACTTTTCTTTTGGATAGTGAAGATTTGGTTTCATTTGTGTTTATTTCCCTTTTCAGCCCCCAAAGTATTTTGTAGTAAGTATGTACGTAATCCTAAGATCATGTGAGGTACTTTAAAGTATCTATACAAAGCATCTCAACAGTTATCTTCGGTATTTTTATCCACTTTTTGTAATTTGGCTGAGGAGTGAGAATGCTTTCCTCTTAGCTGATTTGCCAGTACTGTTTCACAAAAGCAAGACAAAAAAGTTGTTTCTAATTCTATTGTATTTGCATGCATTTTCTCTGTGTCTTATGGGAAAATCTTCTGATCTCAAAGCATATGCAATAATTGAATAATGTGCTATCATAATTTGATGAGTTATAAATTTACATAATTAAAGCTTCCTTTTGTTAGTTTAAGCAGTTTTGAGTATTTGAATAGAATTATGTATGTATGTATGTATGTACGTATGTATATATGTGTATTTGTGTATGTATAGATATACACATGCATCATGCATATGCATGTTCAAAAGTCTATGTAAACATACATACATATATACAGACATAAATGTAAATATTTTTTGGTCATCCCTATCATAAGGCTACTCACTGAAAATTTTCCCAAGTTTTTAATGGAAATGACTGGTTATAAAATATACTAATTATAGAATAATCTAGTTTTAAGTATGGAAATAAAATTGATATGTATTTGATTTGCTTTTGTGGTCCATATAAAGTTCCATAGCAGAGATTTTAATCCATTATGAGAGTGTTCATTTATTCCCTCATCATAGTTATTTTTACTAGTTAAATTTTTAAGTTAAAGAATATATGTCAGAGTATTAGATGTTATATTATGTGTCGTTCCAAACCACAAGCTACAAAATTTGCCAAGATATGTCCCAAGTTAAAACATTGATGGCTGTAGTATATACTCCTCCATTGAATGTCACCCCTCATCAAAGTTCCTCATATTGTCTATCCCAAAATTGACATTTTCAGCAGTAAAACATTATCCATGTTGGACAGTATCATATGTGAATTGATGAAAAAGGGCACATAAAGTCTCCTCTAATTTTATGGTGTGTTTAGGATATAATTATATTGAATACATTCACTTAATTTAATTTCTCATTATAACACTGCAATTATAACACTTCAGTTCCTGTACATAAAACAATTTCTCAGTAGTTTACAAAAAATAATTAGTTAGCTATTTATATTATGCTCTTTCTTATTCTAGCCACTGTGGAAAATTTTTAAACTTTCTGAGTTTTTTTTTCTTTTTGAGAAGTTTATTGCATATGAAAAACATAGATCAAATGTCTCTTTTCTACAAAAGTGATTTCAGAGTGATCCTTTTGGACTGAATCTATATTGGCACAAAGTATAGTATTCTTATATCATTTGTAACACTTTCACATTTGTACAAAATAATAAATATTACAACTTAATTTCTATTTATTCAAAGGATCAGGACACTTTTGAACAAATAAGATACTAGTGTGGCCACACCATTTAATCTCTATAAATGTCTCAGTCTCTTAAAACATTTTATGCTGTAATGATATTTTAGTAAAAGATGGTATTTAATTTGTGTTTCACTATGATATTCCTCTTGAGTCAAGGGTTAAAAACTTAGATTATTCCTTAATTATTTCTTCCAACAAGGTCTTCATCAAAAACCAATTTATGCAAAACGTGGAATCTTCCTGTTTTTTATAAATAGATGCTAGTTCTTTCGGAAGTCATTTTTTCTGATCTTAACAGCTGCAGTGGACATTTCAATCCTTTTATCTTCAGTTCATTACTGAAATTGCAGTATGTTAAACATTGTTTCTGTGATGAACATAACACAGTGAAAGTCTTGACAGCAGTACTGTCTTGTGGTTTAGGGTGATGGTACCTAAAAGACTTGTGAATTTTGTGATTTTTGTGTCAAATATAGATGTCACTGGCTTTTGAGTTTGCTGCTTATTTCATGGTTTATATTAGTAGTTTCATCCTGTTTATCATATTGTTTCATTACCCTAGTAACATTGTAATATGTCCTACTGAATTGTTCTATTACCATTTTGGATAAGCTGTTTTCTAACTAGTGTATTGCTTATGCTTATCACTTTTGTTAAAAAGAAATGAAGGAGGTCATTTGTAATTGCCCTTATTCTTTCAATTATAGACTTCAAATACTATAATCAATATCTGTGAATGAAACCTCAAGCTTCCAAATTGTGCATTTAACTTTGGCTAATTTGATTCATTTGTTGCTTGTATGTTTTAATTACATTTGTTGTGTACAATAGCATCACCACAAACTAGTGTCCATTAAATATTATTATGAACTGCAATTTTAAAATAAGTGCATAGATTCATATTCAGAAACAATTTAAATTTGGCAAGGAAAACTTTCTAAAGTTTAAAAGAAATATATTTTTTCAAATACTTTGTAGTAAGTTATATTTATGAATAAGTAATTCATAAATATATCTTATTGTAACTAAAATAATTGTGTTCATTTTTCTTCTATAATGTAGAGCTAATTATTACACAGTTATAGAGACATTATTAAGGAACATATTTTAGGGCTTTGATAATTACATATGTTCAATTTAAATTCATGGTGAATTAAATTAACACAGTTTTCTGTTATTGTGTGCTTTTCAGTTGCATAACAATTGTCTTTGTGAAATCATCCTACATCTGTCCTTATCTTGCTTGGACCATCCTGTGCTATGAATGTTATTATATGATGATATTTATAATCACACTTTGAAGAGATCGCAGTCCACGTTACTTTTACCTTTTATACTGTGAAACTTGGCTTACCTTCAAACAATTAAATAAGGCTTGCTTTGCCAACTTACATCAGTGTTGCTTTTTTGTGTTATAGAATATTAATGTGTTGATAACATGTTCTTTTAAAAATCTAACATGACACATGCCCCAAAACAAAAACAGAACGAGCCAAGACTTTTTGTTCAGTTATCACACATAAGTGAATTTGAAGTGTTCACTTAAAAAATATATATATTGACAATCTTCATTGTCTATTTTCAAGAAGTGAAAAGATTCTCTAAACTAGTAAAAAGTTTAAACTATTTGATGTACTGAGTCATACCAGTGGCTACAAAATTATCAGTTATTATTTGTAAGGAAACAGCGAGCCAACTTAACATGAGGCCTTATGCCAGTCACCAGAGTTAGACTTTGGGTACTGTGGTCTCTCGGATCCAGATGTATGACTTCCGAGCCTCCAGGAAGATAAGAACCATCTTCCAAAATTATTTTATTTCAAAAATTTTCCGAAGAGACTCAGAAAGACTTCTGGATTGTTTGGGGCATGGTAGGGTGGTATCAAAGTGTTGCTGGGCAGCCCCAGAATTTGAGTCTAATAAGAAACCAGAATTAAGATCCCACAAGGTGTGTTTATACTCACCAACGTGAAGACCCATACTTGGGGCACTAACCCACAAGAGTGCTGTGAAACAAAAAGGGACCAGAGGGTTGCTTGGGTCCATACTGGCCACCCTTAGGGCTTAAAGGGGCCCCCCAAAAACTGCTTCTTATTGTAATAAACAGCATAAACATTATAGTAGAGCTCACTGATACTCCATAAGGAATGTGTTTGGGTAAAATCATGTGTTTTAACATATTAGGAACCTCATTTCATATAGTTAATTTATGTTCTGGTAAAGGGATACAAATAAATGCAGTTGACAAAGGGAATACTGAAAGAAAGGAATCAGTCCCCGATGTGATCATTATACATACCCTACCCCAACCCTGACAATTAATAAGAAAATTATCTTTACTCATTTAAAGTTTGGAGTTAGGTTAAGTTAGACCACTTCTCTTTTTTTAATTTTAAAACACTGTTTTAAGCATGTTGAAGAGAATGGACTATTTTTGAGATTTTTTTCCCCTAGCCATTTAACAGAGAAAAATCTGCAGTATAATATATGTATCACCAAGTATTCAATTATGATTTGCCCCATTAGCATTAAAGTATTTTAAAAGTACATAAAAAGGAGTGCTACTTGAAAGCATCGTCAAAAAAATATGTATTGTCTCACATGCTGAATTTGAAGATTTGTATATATATGCATGACCTTCTCAAATTGTAGTTCTTAGAAAGTCATACTGAAGGTTCTTATTTGTCTCTCTCATGGTTTAGTTGCATATCATTTTTAAATTCTCATGTAATATTGGTTTCCTTGGAGGTTATAGAGACCTTATTGGAATTACTTTAATTTGGTAACATAAAGAATAATGAACATGAAAAACATGGTGGGAAAAGGGTTTCATAAAGACAAAAATAGAAAAAGGAGAACATTAATGATCCAAATAAAAGTTTCCAAACTTCTTCATGGTCAGTTTTAACAAGAAAAAATAATAATAATTGAGAGTTAAGATATAAGACTGTGATTGTTTTTTCATTTTTACAGTGCAGAAGATTGTTCAGGGTAAGTAACCTTGAAATAGCTAAATAGTGAAGAGTATTAATTTTATCTAAATCTTTTTGGGAGCTGGGCTCACTTCTAAATTTTACTTGAATTCTCTTCTAAGTAGAATTCATATATATAACATCTAGAAATTCCCTAATAAAAATAAACTCAAAATATCTGTTATAAAATAGGCCTGGATTTGATAAACCTTTATTGGTAGTTCAGGTATCCCTTTGAAAATTCTATAGAATAAGTATTTCCTTTGAGGATATATACAGGCATAAAAACAGAGAACATAAGCAGCATTGAGACAGTGAGGAGCATACATTTTGGAGATGGAGTGAGATTCTCTAAAATAATAGCAATAAGTAACTTATTGCTATGACTGTAATAATGCTCAAGCCCTTAGACTTACCCTGTCTCCCATTTTCTTGATGACCCTAGGCAGCTCAGATGAAGAGTGAAGAGAAACTCTCCTGGAGCCCCTCAGTAATTGGCAGTGAAGCTAGATTCTTTGCTGGAGAGACAATTCATAATCTTTCCTGACATTTACTGACAAGTCTTATTTTAGGATTGAGATATCTATGTACTAGAAATACACTGATTCTAGTCAGGGAAATGAACTTAAATGATTCTGGTTGGTGCATTCTTCGCACAGTTAGCCTTGGCTGAGTTTCCCCGGGGAGAAAGCAGAGATTCATTCTGGTCCATCCTTCCTGCTGTCAGCCGAGGCTGGACCTGCTGGAAAACACTCTCTATTTTACCAGAGGCAGCACCCTGTGTAAAAATATGTATGAGCCCAAATTTGAAGAATAAAAGGGATTATTTATTTGATCTTCAGTCAGAAAAGAAACTTAAGAAATAGTAGCTGAATAAGAAAATAAATCCTTTTACTTCTCCAAATTCCTGGCATTTCCCCTCTACTATGCTTTCCTATACCAGCTCTTCTAAGGATGAAAGAAAATCTGCACCAGTGAAAAATTGGGGGGTGTGGGCTTTTTATACTCAGTAATATCAACCTCTCTGTCTCCCTCTTTCTTCTCAGCATCAATCACACTGGGAGTGGGAATGGGGAAGTTGGAGTGGGCGATAGAGATGAAAGTGTTGAATGCAGTTTCATACAGGTTTATGTAGTGATCAATAGTACTGAAAACTAAAATCTGAAATTTTTATTTTGAGAGATTCTGTATTTTCAAAGCTAATTGTCTGTTTTTTCTTCTTCCTCTTTCCATGCAAAGGTAAACCCACAAGACTAAAATCATTGAATAAAAATGTTAATAATTTTATTTTTAATTTCATAGAACTTGACCTTTTTCCTGAATTAATTGGAACTGAAGAAATAATCAAGGTATCATTGCTATATTTTATATTTAAATGTTTTAAAATTTTAAAATCTAATTTGAATTATTAGTTAGGTTTAAGATATTACACTAATAAAAGTTTGGATTGCATTATTCATTGCAGGGTTAGTTTCTGAACTTCATACATAGTCATGTAATTGATATACATAATTCTTTTGTAAAGAACTTGGATAACACTTTGACCAGTGTAATAAAAGTAACAGAAACAAAAGGTTCACTGATAATGAAAAAATGAATTTTAAAAATATAGCTAAAGTATAGCTATAAATTGAAATTTTTTTGGTATCAAATTTTTCTAAAAGACAAAAATAATACTTGAACAATTTTTAGTATGCTACAGTTTATGTATAACTAACTTAACCAATGATTTATCAATTGATAACAAATTTGAGCCTGAAATATAAGTTGTATATATTCTTTTTTCTATTTAATTTAAATAATTATATTTGGACTATTCATAAGTATCTGCTGCTAACATTATGTTCCTCAAGTAAATGCATATTTAATAATATTTATTAATTTAATATTGTCTTAATTTTTAAAATAGAGAGAAAATGACTGATGTATCTTATATTTCATCCTAAACCCAAAAGTACTATTTATCATAACTGAGATGATATGTTAAATCTATATACTATTGTTAATGTAGTATGAATGTATGCATATGTTCATATATGTGTGCGAGCTCAGAAAGTGTGATAACTAATGCTGTTGTCTAGCAATAAGTGGCAATTCAGTTGTGTTTTTATGTTTATAATTACCTCAATAATTTATATACCTTATGGCAATCCTTTTTCATAAAGGATTATTTTAGCAAAATGATCATTTCACCTTTCAACAAGAGTTCACAGAATTCAGCTGCAGATATTTGTGTGTGTGTGTGTGTGTGCACATATGTGTGCACATGCACCTGGATATTTGTATATCTAAAAGTCATCACCAGAATCAAGTCAAAGTCAGGAAAAATAAATTATTTTTACATTGTAAATTTAAATCATTAGTTTGTGTCTTAGTCCAGATTGCTATAGCAAAATGCTATAAACTGGGTTTATAAACAACAGAAATTTATTTCTCACAGTTCTGGAGGCAGGGAGTCTGAGATCAAGGTCAGGTTCTAGTGAGGGTCTTCTTGCAGACTTGTTCCTGAACTTTACATGACTGAGGGCAGAGCAGAAGAAGCAAACTCTCTCATGGCTCTTACATGGGTTCTAATCCCATTCATGAGGGCTCCACCCACATGACCTCATCTAATCCTAATTAGTTTTCAAATACCCTACCTCCTAATACTATCACTTTTGAGGGATAAAATTTCAGCATGTGAATGGGGTGGGAGAGATGCAAACACTCAGTCTCTAACACTATTCAATTCCATTGATTCTTTCAGGAATAAATGATAGAGGTTGGCAAATACCTAGGATGTATCTATAATGGTTGTTAAGCCTGTGTATGGAAATGAGTAGCTTGGGGGATGTTTCTCAGATCTTCAAATAGTAATGCATGATTTTGAAAGTATTTCCAGCATGATCAAGGCTTTACAATAAAAAATTTTAAATGGAAGTTGTGAAGGATAATAGGTATGACAGAGATCAAAACCATAGTGGCAGAGAGATTCACAATAACTTCATAAGAAATTACAGGAAGAAGTATCCACTAAAATAGTTGTGGTTTCAGATATGTATAAAGTAATCATAGACTGTGAATGATATGTTCTTCTTGACATGTTGACATGAGGCAATATGTCCTCACAGAGATCTATAAGATTTAGTTGGATGAGATTAATGAACGATCTATTACTATCATCAAATTCTGAGAGGTATCTGAACTTCGTAATGTCTAAAATCTGCTATATAAGAAAGCAATAGAAGGGATTTGTATATTATGTGTATATGGGTATATGGTTTTTTCCCTAAACTAACAAGAAAAGTTGAATAACATTATGTTTTAAGAAAAAAATATATAAATCTAGTAGTTTATACATAGTTTATGGTAGGAGGATGATAATATGTGTTTTATGTGAAAGTATAAGCCAAGAGGAAGAGAAGCAATATTATTGTGGAATTTCATTAAGATTTTTTCCACCATCTAGAGAACATAGATGTCATGTCTTTTGAAAACATTAGTTGTGACAGGGAGGAGAGCTGTAGAATGATCAATAGAAGTTGAACCTGAGATTTTTCTTTTTGTTCCTTTTCAATAAGAGAAATCTGAGTTCTCTTAAGCTCAAAAGTATGATCCATTAGGGAAAACAAAATTGAAAATACAAAACAGAAGGAAATACTCATTGTGTTAGGTTTCCACTCTAACACAAATAAATTTAAAACACAGATGTAGGAATTAGAAAGGAAGAGAAAAAACTTTGCAGTTACAACCAGATGAGAAAGTAGGTTTTATTGGTCCCTGTTTTTGATGTTTAATGTTAGGAAGTGGCTTTTATTTTCTCCATAAAGTAAACCAAAAAGCCACCTCCTAAGAATGAGGGCAGACAGGAAAATGGAGGTTTGAGTAGAGCAGATAAAAGGTTTGATAGAGGGTAAGAATATGAGTGATACCAGAAAACTAGGCATGTATCCAGATTTGCAAAAAATGAGGAAGAGTTCAGAATCCCCATATTGCTAAGCTTAACATTGATATTCAGCAAAATTCCAGATCAAATTATAACAAATTTGAGAACTTCTAGGAAAGGAGAGATATCTGGCACCAACAAATTTTCCTCAAGAGCAATTTAAGTCAAACTATTCCTGCTTTCTTTTGATGAAGGTTTTGGACTTGTAGATTAAGGGAGTATTTTAGGAAAAGATTTGGTGAATTCACTTGGGTTGTCCTTACAAACAAGGTAACAAACAGAAAGCAAAATTTCATGAAGAAATGCTGACTCCTACTGAGGAAATTTGTCTAGGGTATCTAAGAAGATATCTATTTTTTAGTATTAATGCAATCTAGATCACTAGAGCTGATTCACTTCTCAGAGCTGTCACATAAGCCTTGGGAAATACTTAAAATAAATGAAATAATTAAGCTCTGAATAACGATGCAGTCATTAAGTTTGAAAGCTTGTGTTTCATCTGATGAAGTTTCCCATGTGTATGATACACATGATCATGAGCACACGTGCTTTATGATTCAATTTCTTTTTGCTGATACTGCTCATGTTCTCAATGACTAATTTGTACTCAGTCACTTTTTTCATATTTTAAGGGACATGGCCTTAAAAGATCTAAAAAATGACAGTGCTAACCAATGGACAAAATCACGTCCCATGTGGACTAAAAATATCTTATCTTTACCTTTAACGATTTAGTGTTCTGACTGTATAATTATATAAAATGAACAGCAAAACAAAACCAGAAAACAGGGGTCTTGGTTGACCTCTAGCCAGATCACTCCTAGGTCATTACCGTGTCTGAGTGTTCATGAAAGACTGGGTCACCTGAATGGTGTTTTTAAAGGAAATGTAAAATTAAATAATTAGTACTAGGAACATATTTTGACAAATTGTCTTAAAATGTCTGCCAAGGTCTTAACTGTAAAGTATTTAAAACAAAATGAAAAACAAAAATAAGAACCTTTTTCTTATTATGGCTTAAAAATTGTGATTTATTATGAACATATACAATAAGATGTTCTGACTATGAAACTACTTTGGTCTTTGAAATAAGTTGTTTCATTGTCATTTTATATTACACGAAGCTAATTGCTATTTAGCTCATTGCTCGATGAACTAAGCAGATAAACATAAAAACAAGAAAATAAATACTGTGTTAAATAATTCTCCCAATAATAAATACAACTATGATGTGTCTTTCAAAGTTGTGATATCCATTTAATTACTTCATTTCATAGCATTAAAATAAAGACATCCAGAAATAGGGTTTTTATTATTAAATTTAATTACTATTTCTAGGATGATAAAGATTGCAGAATAGAGGCATGGCTTCTATGCAACGGTGCTTTGTGAGAAGTTCTCAAGATCTCGCAGTGAAGATTAACAGTATAATGCAGTATAAAATATTGAGATTTCCTTTTTCTCTTATTTACTTTTGTTCCATTAAATCTTGTTTGCTTTTCAAAGGAGGAAGAAGAAGGAAAAGACACTGAAGATACGTTTCTGAATCCTGGTAGAGACAGTGTCACAAACCAAATAAGGAGAAAAGAACCCCAGATTTCCACCACAACAAACTATAACCGTGTAGGGACTAAATACAATGAGGCCAAGACTCACCGATCCCCAACAAGAGGAAGTAAATTCTCTGCAAAGGGTGATCTTCCCAACACATCTTTGGATTCCACTTTCCAACCAATCACTGAATTAGCCCCAGGAAAAGACGTTCCTTTCACTTCACAGACTGTGACCAAACGACCACCTCACACACCGGAAGGCACTTCGGCCTCTTTCAGTGATGGCTCTAGACCTGTTCTCAGATATCCACTGATGAACTCGTCTTGGACTAGGGAATCTTTAAATACGGTTTCTATAATGGAATCTCAGGAGGTATCGACTGACATGGGTGAGGAAGAGAGTTTACTGACCAATTTCAAGCTTGACACGGGAGCTGATGATTCTTCAGGCTCCAGTCCTGCGACTACTGCGGTGCCACCCGTCTCTGAGAACAGGTCCCATGGGTATGTGTTTTCTTCAGAAAACCCGGAGGCAATCACATACGATGTCCTTATACCAGAATCTACAAAGAATGCTTCAGAAGATTCAGTCTCATCAGGTCTGGAAGACTCCCTAAAGGATCCTTCCATCGATGGAAGTGTGTGGTTTCCTCGTTCTCCAGATGTGGTCCAACCAGATGTCAGATCAAGTAGAGAGAGCTTTCTTCAGACTAATTACACCAAGATACAAACTGATGAACCTGAGAAGACAACTGAGTCCTCTTCTCCGGGCCCCTGGGTCACAGACACGGAAATGCCACCGTACTCTTCCTTTACCTACGTCCCAACTGAGGTAACACCTCACGCTTTTACTCCATCCTCCGGGAAACAAGATTCGGTTTCCACCGTCAACCTGGTACACTCGCAGACAACTCAGCCTGTATACAATGGTGAGACACCTCTTCAGCCTTCCTCCAGTAGTGACGTCTTTCCTCTAGCCACCCCTCTGTTGCTTGACAATCAGATCCTCAACACTACCCCTGCTGCTTCAAGTAGTGATTCGGCCTTGCATGCTGCGCCTGTATTCCCCAGTGTTGATGTGTCATTTCAGTCGATCTTGTCTTCCTATGATGGTGCGCCTTTGCTTCCGTTTTCCTCTGCTTCCTTCGGTAGTGAATGGTTTCGCCATCTGTATACAGTTTCTCAGATCCTTCCACAAGTTACGTCAGCTGTTGAGAGTGCTCAGGTGTCCCTGCATGCATCTCTGCCAGTGGCTGGGGGCGATTTACCATTAGAGCCCAGCCTTGCTCAATACTCTGATGTGCTGTCACATCAGACCACTACTCATGCTGCTTCGGAGACATTGGAAGTTGGTGGTAGTGAATCTGGTGTCCTTTATAAAACACGTATGTTTTCTCAAGTTGAGCCATCCAGCAGTGATGTCATGATGCATGCAAGTTCTTCAGGGCCCGAATCTTCTTGTGCCTTACCTAATACCGAGGGCTCCCAACACCTCTTCACTACTCCTTCCAGTTCTGCAATACCTGTGCATGATTCTGTTGATGTATCTCATCACAGTTTTTTACTTAGCAGCCCTAGCCACGTACTGCTGCCTAAGTCTTCGCTAATGACCCCCACTGCATCATGGCTGCAGCCTACTCATGTCCTCTCTGGTGATGGCGAGTGGTCTGGAGCCTCCTCTGATAGTGAATTTCTTTTACCTGACACAAGGGGCCTGACAGCCCTTGACATTTTTTCACCCATTCCGGTAGCTGAATTTACATATACGACATCTGTACTTAGTGGTGATAAGCCGCTTTCTAGAAGTGACATAATAGATGGAAATCTGACTGAACTGCAAATTTCTCCTTTCAGTGAGATGGTTTACCATTCTGAAAGCACAGTCATGCCTGACCTGTACAATAACGTAAAAAAGTTGAATGCATCTTTTCAAGAATCCCCCATTTCCATTTCTAGCACAAAGAGTGTACCTCTAGACTCTCTTGCTTATACTGCCACTAAGGTTTTTGATCATGAGATTAGTCAAGTTCCAGAAAGTAACTTTTCAGTTCAACCTGCACATGCTCTATCTCAAGCATTTGGCGATACTTCTCTTAAACTTGTGCTTAGTGCAAACTCAGAGCCAGCAGCCTCTGACCCTGCTTCTAGTGAAATGTTATCTCCTTCAACTCAACTCTTATTTTACGAGGTCTCTGCTGCTTTTAATACTGAAGTGTTGCTGCAACCTTCCTCTCAGGCTTCTGATGTTGACACATTGCTTAAAACTGCTCTTCCAGCTGTGCCTAGTGATCCAAAACTGGTTGAAACCCCCGAGATTGATCAAATTAGCCCTACAGTATTGCCTCTCATGATATCAAATTCTGCTTCAAGCGAAAACATACTGCACTCTACATCTGTACCAGGTTTTGACATACCGCCTGCTTCTAGTATGCCCACTGCTTCACCTCAAGGTTTAACCATTTCTTATGCAAATAAGAAATATTTTGAACCAGTTTTGCTTAAAAGCGAAAGTTCCCAGCAAGTGGCACCTTCGCGGTTCAATCATAATGAGTTGCTCCAAACCGCCGACTTGGAGATTAACCGTGCCTCCCCTCCCAAAGGAAGCCATGCATTTGCTACTCCTGTTGTATCGATTGATGTTCTACCAAATACACTTAGAAATAAGCTCACATATTCTGATGATGTTTTCACCCCCACCAAGGGTTCTATTACTGATGAGCTATTTGCTGGGATTCAGACAGTTGTTTCGGATACACTTGTAACTGCTGAGAGTTCTGTTCCTTTAGGAAGTGCGTATGTTTCCCTTACAGCTGTTTCTCCCGACAGAGATGGTTCTGTTACCACAACCAAGTTGCCATTTCCTTCCAAAACAGCTTCTGAGTTGACTCACAGTGCCAGATCCGACACTGAGTCAGTGGATGGTGGTGACAATGGTGATATCGATGATTATGATGATGATGATTATGATGACAGAGATAGAATTGGCTTATCCATAAATAAGTGCATGTCATGCTCCTCCTATAGAGAATTACAGGAAAAGGTGATGAATGATTCGGACTCTCAGGAAAACAGTCCTGTGGATCAGAATAACCCAATCTCATATGCACTATCTGAGAAATCTGAAGAAGAAAATAAAGTCACAGATGTGACCTCAGGCAGTCAGACTGATATGGACAGCAGTCCTGATAAATCACCACCAGCAAATGTGCTCCCCCAAAAGCACAATGATGGAAAACAGGATAATGATGTTCAGACTGGTAAAGCCCTGCTTCCCTTCACCCCAGAATCTAAAGCATGGGCAGTTCTTACAAGTGATGAAGAAAGTGGATCAGGGCAAAGTACCTCAGATAGCCTTAATGATAATGAGACTTCCACAGATTTCAGTTTTCCAGGTGTTAATGAAAGAGATGTTGATGGGGTCCTGGAAACAGGTGACTCAGAAATAAGTCGTGGATCCCCACAGTCCTCAACACCGACTGTTACTAGCGGGCACTCAGAAATGTTCAACATTGCAGAGGCAGGTTAGTTATGAGTCAAAAGCGTAGATTGAGGTGTGGTGGTTTTCTTTCTCAAAAAATAGAAAAATCATTGAATGCTAGAAATTTGAGTAAATGGCACATTATTTTTTTAATCAAAACATCAAATCAATTTACCTTTTTTATAGTGTAATTTTATTCATTTCTCAAATGAATACTCAATATGTTTTTTAAATTTTTATTATTAAGGTATTGTTGGCAAACCACATTGTATTAGTTTCAGGTGTACAACATAGTAATTCATCATTTATACACTTTACGATGTAATGACCACAATAAGTCTGTTAACCATATATCACCCTGCAAAGTCGTTATGATATTATTGACTCTGTTCTCTGCATTGTACACTGCATCCTTGTGCTTTATTTATTTTATGACTGGAAGGTTGTCCTTCTTATCCCCCTTCAGCTTTTTCATCTGTCTCCCCATTCTCCTCCCCTCTGGCAACCATTAGTTTGTTCTCCTAATCTATGAGTCTGTTTTTATTTTGTTTTGTTTTGGTCTTTAATTCTCTCCAAAACAGATAAAACAATTTTTATTTATTGTCAATGTATCATATTCTACAGGATGCCTATGTGGGAGCAATTATGTGTGCACAATATATTTTTAGTATACTACTTTTTAAATGATAGTTTGAGGCATGCTCTTTTTAGATGACTTTAATTTTCATATTTACTCATATCTAAAATAAGTTGTAAATTAATTTTATTGAATTATAAAATGAATTATAAATTCTGTTAGTAATATGATATAAGCACCTTTCTCTGGCCCACCGCATGAAAGGAATTCCATAATTGGCACATCCACATTAGCTTGGAAAAAATTTTAGGAGTTAACAGTAAGATTTTTTGTTAAAACAAGGTTTTAATTTTTTTAATTCTTTTTTTGATTACTTTTACATTGCCTAAAGAGGGCAGTGTACACTAACAAAACACATTCTGCTTTGTGTTTCTGTTATAAATCTTCGTAAGTTAAATAATGGGCATTAATATGCAGTGTACATATAGGTATTATTTGACAATATGTAAAACAGTAGAACATTTCCTGTAGAAATGCATTTCACTTATAATTGTATTTTATGCAAATTAGTGTATTGGCCAGATGTTTCCTAGAGCTGATTAGTTACAGCAGATATAATACAGATGTTTACTTTAAATGCCAGTAAGAAGGGGAAATTAAATAGCATTAAACATATGAACTACTAGATAATCTAACTGAATTGATTATAAGAATTTTATAATTCTCTTTTATTAAATTTTAAGGCAGTTTTTTGAATTAACAATGAAAATATTTAAATCTTAACAGTAAGTTAAAAGACAGGCTAAAGTAATATTCTACACTATTACTGCATAAAAATGGATATTTATAATCCACAACATAAACACCAATCTCATTAGGATATTTTCTCTCTTTGGTTATTTTTATCTCTTGAATTGATTGTATATTTTTCTTTAAGTACAGCAGCAATTAAAAGTTTGTGCATTTTGATAAAGAAGTTTTTCTAAGGATTCTGACTTACTACTATTTAACACTGCATTCCAGTTTAAAAACTTAAACTCTGATATGTAAGAAAAAATAACAAACCCATAGGTCACCATATTCACTAGTATTGCCATATGTATGAATTGTTATCTGGCTCCAATTATAGTACTTGGGTTTTTAAAAAAAATTTTATTAGATTTATTTTAAAGGAAAATATCAGGACTTCATCTGTTTTTCTCTCTTACAAGATGTTCTTGTCAGATCACACTGTTATGGAAAGACTACATATGTAAAAAATTGTTAAGCCTAGAATTATTGATTAAAACTTGGTAATTTCTCTTCAATGTACTAATTAGATTTCTTTATTAAGAGTATGTTCTCCCACTGATAAGAAAACAATATGATATAACAAATCCAACATCATCAAATAACTATTAAGCAAATATAAAATAAGTTTAGGGGAAAATTGTGGCCTGCTTTTAAATCTATAAAATCTGTAAAAAAAAAAAAATATATGTAGTATATCTTATACAATAAATGAATATGCCTCTTTATCAAATGCATGTAGACTAATTCTAAAACTTACAATTTGATTATGTATTTTTAGAAGTAGAATAACTTACAAACATGTTCCTTAAAATAATCTATATAAGGCAAATATTAGTATCTGCAATTTATGACTTTATAAACCAAAACTCACAGATATTAGATTACTTGATCCATGTCAGAGGGAATTAATACAGAATTGAAATTGAAAACCTGTGTTGTTGGTATTGTGTCTTAGAGATTATGCTTTCCAGATTGAAGACAATTTATACATATATATATGTAATTAGATATATATATGACTAATTTGTAATACCAAAATTACACTGTTTTTCTGAAAATGTATTTTAAAGTATTAACCTTAATTTTTTATTTTTTGTCTATTAGTAGATTCTTGTCTTATCTTTTAAGTAATTCATTTACACCTACTGAATCATATGAAAATAAATACTTTAGTCTCCAGTAATGAATATAAAAATCAATACAACTAGTTGTTCTTCATTATAATTACAAAGCAACCAGCTTGTGATATGTACTTTCATGTAGTATCCAATCTTGTATAAAACATCTAGGTTTTATAATATGTAATTACCATGGATTTATCATTCTGACTCTTCAGCTGAAGAGTTTATTTTAAAATGAGACCTCTTAGAAAGCTTATGAGAAAAATCTATATACAAGACTATATGTGTGTACATGTGTATAGACAGTGTACGTATATAGTGTGTGTGATATATATGGCAATTTATTACACATTTCATATGTTGTATATCTTACCTCTATATATCACATATATGATCAGACATATCTCATATATGTATGCATATACATCTATATAAATGAGATGTATGTATCTATATATACCTATATATATATTATTATGAATATTTGTGATCATCAAAAAACTATGTAATTATATAAGCTCATTTTGTATATTAATTAATGTGCATCATCGATTCTCAAACTTTAACATGAACCAATATCGCCTGGAGGACGTGTTAAAACACAGAGTGCTGGGCCTTTCCACAGAGTTTCTGATTCAGTAAATTTGAGGTAGTTGGCTGGGGCCCACAATTTGCATTTTTAACAAGTTCCAGATGATGCCCATGCCACTATTCTAGGAATCACTTTCAAGAATGACATACAAACAATAATATTAATCACTATTTGTAATTACTAGGTACCAGGGACTTTGCTAAATGTATTTTACCCACAGACTTTTGATTTATGCAATAGCTACAATAGAAAAAATGTGAAGGCAATCACATATAAAACAAGATGCTTTTGTAAACTTCACAAAGAAATTTCCAGTTCATTCACCATCAGATTATTTAGGCTTCTAGATAAACCTCATGACAATATGTGATCAATCACCAGAGCACATGATTAACATAATAGAAAGTAAACTTGGGCTTCTCTCACGAGAATATTAACTATAGTTTAGGGGTCAGTTGGCTTACAATACTTCCACTTTTTATACAATTTTACAATTTTTAGTCACACCTTTGAATTCCACCTTTTTTCTAGCAAATGTACTCATATTAACAAACATTTTGGGAAGTTTGGGCATTTTTATATTCCTTTAATATGCAGGAGTAGATTAAATTATTGGCCCTTTTTGCATCATTCAAGTTACAAAAGGAAGCTATCATTTTAAATATTAAACTCTCTACATAAGATACATTTTAATGATATGTTTATGAATTTGTTACTCTCAAATTTCTTATTCTTAAATATTTAAAGTTAAATTGAATCCTTGTCTTGTATCACTAATAGTAAGATAGTATAACAGCACCAAGTGTGCCATTTGTGTAAGAAGCTATGTAGAGACTCTCCTACATAGCTTGTAGAGAATTCAAATTTAGTTCTTTCAAAACTTCTACAGGAAGACAGGATGATGACACTGACTTTGTAACAGAATCAGCACATCAATGTGGTAAAATAGTTCTAATGTTCAAACATCTTAGTTTCCTACTGCACACACCTCAAAGTAGAAGAGAAGGATGGTGACTGGCCATCCACACCCTGCAGTGCTGAAACTATTTTTAACAGTTTGGAAGAATAGCTCCAGTGTCAGTGATTTTAAAAGGGCTAGAACAATAACATACCCGTATGATCCCAAAAATAGTCGTTTGCCATCTTTTAAAACTAACCCAAGGACAGAATTTAGCCTTTATAGTTTACTTTTTCTTATTTAAAAAGAATTTGTTAGATCTAAGTAGTCCTTCAAACCACATTCAATAGTTTGTTCATTTTGAAACAGTTAAGAAGGGCATTCAAAATAACATTTTAAAGGCAACCTACATTTAAATTTTAAATAGTTTGCTAAATTAAAGGGTTATCTTAATGTAGGGAGATAATGTAAGATTCTTCATAAAACTATTAACTGGTTCTAATTACTTACCTAATTGTAGGATTAAAAATAATTTTTTTTAAATTGATTTTTGGAAGTCAAGATTATGTATGTGATTCAGTAAGTAGCATTGTCTTTTTCTGATCAATTTATTTAAAATCTGGGTAGTTTTTTTTTTTTTAATACTTCCATTTCCATTTCAACAGTCTTTTCAAGGCAGTTTTATGCTCACTTCCTACCATGCCACCCTTACGTGGGTGTCGATGCCTGTTAGGATATTATAGTTTTTAAGCTCTGATAGGCTGCCTTACTTTTTAAACTTTATTTTATTTAAACTGATTTATAATCATAGACATTCTTTGCATCATAGAGTCAAAATTTTAAAGGTAAGCAATGGCAATGAAGGTTGATATTATTCGGGTGAAAATATAACTTTTCTTTGAGTTTAAATATCAACTGTCTCCATTTTCTCGACTACAGAGGCCAGTAATAGTAGCCATGAATCTCGTATTGGTCTAGCTGAGGGGTTGGAATCCGAGAAGAAGGCAGTTATACCCCTTGTGATCGTGTCAGCCCTGACTTTTATCTGTCTAGTGGTTCTTGTGGGTATTCTCATCTACTGGAGGTAAGTTGAGTGTTTGTTTTTGAAATGTATTTCATAAATCTCAGATTTTGGCTATTTTTTATCTGAAATCTTTTTAAAGCATATTTAAAATTCCTTATTTATTTTTGAAAGCTACTGTTAATTTATCCAGGTAATAATGGATAAGGTGAATTTTTGAATCCAGAGGCATAATAATAAGAGATTTGATTGTTCTTCATACCTCAAACAATTATAAGTAAAATGGAAGACCTTTGGCTTCAGTTAATATAGTACAGTATTTTGACTGCAAAGTTGCACTTTCATATTTCTAATTAATATTTAGTTATCGTAGCATTTATCATAAGTCTAAACTTCTTAGTTTAAATGCTCCAGCTGTTATAATTTCAAAAGTTATTATTTAGGAAAATATAATTTTTTATATAGTAATGTTAAGTAACATTAGATTTTGTACAAGATGCATATCAACTGCACACTAATAATAAAATGATAACTATATACAAAGTAAAAAGTCAAGCAATTAAAATATGAATATAATTAGAAAATAAGTTAACAACTATTTTTAAATGCATAGAATTTAAAAATTTATTCTAATTTGCCTTGAGGATGAAATTCAGCTTCACTCTTATCAATAGCCTACTAATTAAAGAACAAGAAAAATTGTACCCATAATAAACTTTACATCCTATATACAAACACATAGCAAATTAATAGGTTTCCTAGGGGAACAATATAAGTCACTATAACTATTATAACTGTCTGTTGGAAAACAAGGACTTTTTGATGGTACAAGGAATTATATCTGTAAACTAAGAAAGGGTATAGCTCAGTACTTTTTATACTGTTTTAAAAATTTTATTAAATTTATTGGGGTGACATTGGTTAATAAAATGATATAGGTTTCAAGTGTACAATTCTATAATACATCATCTATATATTGCATTGTGCTCACCACCCAAAGTCAAATCTTCCATCACCATATATTTGACCCCTTTAGCCTTTTTTACCTACTTCCTCACCCCTTTCCCTCTGCTAACCACCATATTGTTTTCTTTGTCTCTGAGTTTTTGTTTGTTTGACTAGTTCATTCATTGTTTTCATTTTTATATCCCACATATGAGTGAAATCATACAGTTCTCATTTTTTTTCATCTGACTTATTTCACTTAGCTTATTTTCAGGATCTATCCATGTTGTTGCAAATGGCAGTATTTCATCTTTTCTAATGGCTGAGTAATATTCCATTGTATATATGTCTCACATCTTCTTTATTCAATCATCTATCAAAGGACACTTCAGTTGTTTTCATGTCTTGGCCACTGTGAATAATATAGCAATGAACTTTTGTTTGAAAAGAGAATTTTATTTACATCTATAATTGTTTCCTTTTTGCTTAGCAACATCTTTCTGTCAGTTCATATCACCATTCTTTATGTATTATCCTAAAATATATTCTCTCATTTTATTCAAAAATATTTACTGTGTTTATTGACTGTTTCCCATGTGCTTAGTATTACATTAACTACTATGGGAAAATATTAAAAAATGAATAAGTGAATGACAGTCACTCTGTCAAGAAATTTATGCTATTTGGAGAGAAATAATTTCCCATGAAAATATTTAAAATATTACAAAAAGTATATGCACGGCAGCTGAAATCTCTAAAGCTGAAAGTGGTCAGAAAACCAGAGATCTTAATAGGCCAGAATGAGCAAGTTAAATGTGAAATCTAGTGCTTAAGTGGGATAGAATTCACAAAGTGGAAATAGAGGAGAAGGCCATTCCAGGCAGGGGCACAGTCAGATGGAAGGATGGGAAGCAGGAGTGAGCAGAGTGTGTCTGAGACAGTGAGGCCTAGAGCATGCCATTGCATCTTATTGTGCATGGTTTGACTAAGGTAGAATGTTTTTATGGCCAATTGTATTTTATACCTGACTTCCTTTCCACAACACAGCAGACTGCAGACTGTGGAGAACAGATCATACTTTTATTACCTACCATGGGTTAGGAGTCTATTTCGTCCATAACATGATGCAAATGAAGCTGCTTCCCTCTGTCATTTCTATAATTGCCAATGACTCTTTTTACAGAAGATTCCATGCTTAGTGGAGGACCATGCACACAGTGTATAATCCATTAATGTTTGCTCCACAAGAATTCATATTACTTTTGTCCCTTCTCCCCACTGAGCTTGTTAGCACAACTCCTTACCAACATTCATATCGTGTTGATTTAGATCACTGGCTTATGTCTAATCTGATTTTAGCAACCAATTTTTGAAGTTAATGAGAATTGTGATTATACTAATTTAAAACAAGATGGGAAAATAGCAAATTCCACTTCATAGTGAAGAGTGTTAGAATAATATTCCAATAAAGATGCCAGATGGTTTATAGTTATATGACTGAAATAATTAGAATGAGTTTTTAATCCATTACTTAATTTTTTATCTTCTACAAATTTTAAAATTAAGTCTTATTCACTATATTTTGATGTTTCATGGGAAATTAAAATCTGGAGTCATTTTTATTTTCTATTAATAATGGGTCATCTCATCTGTATTATGCAGAGAAAAAAATAATATTACAAATTGGAAAATATTAATTTGACCTTCACCAGTAAGATGTTTCTCTTTTCTCACAAATAACACTTTATGTACCTTGAATACAGAGTGCATTAGTATAAAAATGAGCACTCTGATGATTTTATGTATGTATTGTATATCTGTCAAATATTCTGATAAGATCTGTTACTCCTACCCATTTCAAAATTTAGTATATATATCTTAGTCACAACCATTTGAAGTTCAATTACTTCAAAATGTAATTTTTTACATCAGTAATGCAGCAGGGATATCATTTGCTAAACTACAAAATGCCAGTGTTAGTTATTCAAAGTTTGTGTGAATTCTCCAAATTCAAGAGCAAATGCATTTGTAAACAATATGATTTCACTAGTTAATGTGAAAACGTTTTAGACCTTCGGGAAACTCCAGCCTATGGAAAGGGTAAAACTCCACTGGCATACCAACAAGAGTCCTCATGGTGACATGGCTCTTACAAGTTCTTCCATGTTTATATATTTAAACATTTTCTAGCCTAATTGTTTTAGAAAAAAAATAAATCCTCTCTTTTGTCTAATTTACCTAACTCAAAGTGGTCGCCTATGTTTTGTGTGAACCTTAAGAGAAAGCATGTTATAGCGGGAAGACAGAAGAAAGTAGAGGTGATAAAATCTGGGTCCCTTTTCCAGTGCAGCCTGGCATTTGCTATATGGCCTTGGGCATGTCACCTACCCACTTAGGGATTCATTTTTCCTTTTTACCATTTGGGAGAAATGTTCACTAAATCATCTTTAAAATTTAGTAAGACCTGTAGGGTTTCTGTGATGAATGCAGCATGATGAATATTGTTTCATATTCGTATAAGGATCTAAAAACTGGAATAATAATTACACATTTCTAGCTTTTAATTCTAAATACTTACTGTGATGAAAAGGTGTAAATTAAATAATCAGATTAACATTGATTGATAGGACCTATGTCTACAAGTTTAAAACAGTCATCACTTTTTTCATCATGGCTGAGTGATAATTAGCAGGAGACATAGTTATCAACACTTAGCACATAGACGTGAAGACATTCACTGCTTATACTGAACAGATGGACTATAGATACTGAATCTAGTCATACATTAAATAATATTCCTTGAAATTATTTTCCAGATGTTTTAAGGTATAATTTACGTGAGCCAAGTTGTAAGGTTCTAAGATGCAAAATTACTTCAATAAGGAAGATTTTCAAAAAGTTCTTTTTAAAGATAAAGGGTAAATCTTTAAGAGGTTTTTTAATAACTAGAATATAAAAAACACCAAAGGTAGATTCAACAAAACAGCATTCTATCAAAATCAGTAGAGAAAAGAATTTTCCACAGACGCACTGTTTTGGCTGGGGGAAGTGGGAAGAAAAACATTACGAATTCTCTCTTGATCTAAAATTTAAATTTGAGGCCTTCCAGTACCATGCTGCCTTTTAAGTAGAATGTCACCTCCTAGGTAAGGTGACACTATAAATTATACCTAAGCAATGTACAGATGCCCTTCAACCAGAATTTATCCTGTTCTATTTTCATTTTCCCAGTTATAAGCTTTTTGGTATGACATAGGTTCTTTTGTTACTAGTGAAAGCAAGTAACATTATTGGACCATATTTTTAAAAAGACAACAAATATTTTATTACATAGCTGCAAAGAATAGAGTTGGTATTAACCCAGATACTATAAGGCACATGAGCAACATGTAAACCTCAGTACCAGCATGTTTTAATATACCTTTTCTATTCTGAGACACTGTTTTCTTCCCATTCTCTCAGACACATTCTATGTCTACCCATCTATTCATCTATTCATCCATCTTTCTATCCCTCTATCATCTCTCTTTCTCTAGCTATATATTTTACCTCTTTCTTCCAAGTGTTTTGAGATTTCAAGTTATCCCATTTGAGGCTCAGGTAGGCAAGAGAACCTAGGATGCAGTTAAAAAATTCATGGTTGGTGAGATTTACTTCCTTCATCTAATTCAACATTTAATCACTATTGGACTCCTGGCACTGTATTAAAAGTTGGATCTACATAAATCAAAAGACATGGATCCATTTTTAAACAAAATGTTATGAAGATATAGGCAGAAAACAAATATATTACAAAATAATAATTTCAATAACCAATTATTAAAATATTTAAAATAATAGAGAATAATATCTAGGATGTAAGGGTCATCCTTGGATTAATTAAGCATATTTTTTTCAAAATAGTCTTTATACAGGTGAGTGTGAATGGAAGTTTGTGTTGAGTGCCGTGAAAGCAGAGAAACTGGAGGGTGAGAGACTGCTTGGGAAATGAGAGGCTATTTCACAGGGAAGATACCACTGAGCTGTTTTTAAGGAAGATGGTATTTGCCTAGCACATTAGTGACCGAGATATATTAGTCAGAAGAAAACCTATGTTTAAAGCAGGGAAGAGAAATACTGAGTTAGGGCAGAACAAGGTATGTTTAGTGATGTATAACTCTACAGTGTTGTTGGAGTATAAATATCAAAAATGGTGAGGACCGTGGGTAAGTAGGGCTTACATGTTAAAAGATCATAGATACCGCAATCTAAAAATCAGTAAAATACTAGAGCCAATGTTTCAAAATAATAGGGAGTTAGATTTTTTGGTTTTATTTAAGAACAGATTTCACTAGTAGGAAGCATAACAGTGGAACAAGAAGACCTCCTCTTTTGTACCGTTTGGAGGTACTTAGAAGGGAATGAGTTTCAAGTTAGTATACGAAAGAAATATCTCATAACTAAAGATTACTCATAAAGAAGTGAGCTTCTTGTCACTGAATGTATTCAAACTGGACCTTCTTTATATGTTAAAGGTGTTGTTGGATGGTTTCCTACATTAGTTGTGATATCGTACTAAGTCCCTTAAAGCATTTTGTAGCTTTTAGAATCATTGAAAAATAAATAGAATTTCTTTGACTGGCTTGCACAACCATATTTTAGAGGAATCCAAGAGATTTTAATGCTGTGATCTTAAAAAGAAGCATCAAACCCAGTGTTTCCATATCAATGTGTTAGAATATGCTGCATTTGTGGTTGTACAAAGAAGCCAAACTTTCTCTCTAGTTTCTGCTCCAGTATGGTTTCAGCTGGGCTCGTGTAGACTTCTGATAGGGTAGTTTCTTTCTCCTGAGACCTGTGGCCCTCATTATTCCATTCCTCATGGGTCTACCACTCTTTCCACTTCCCAGGATATGTTCCTAGCTCATGCTTCGACACTTTATTCTACATCCACTCATCTTCCCATACCACCTGTGCTCTTTTGAAGACATCCTTAGGTCCTCTCAGTTATCTATGTTCTCATAGGTTTGATTGTCAGAGGCTTATGCCAAGCTATGCACCTCCTTGCTTTTGCTTTTGGATTTTTTCCTTGCAAAATTAAGCTTAGAAATTATGTAACTTTATACTATCCCTACTAATAGCAGTGAATCACAGAACATATATTTTAGGGCACCTACAACATGCCCAACACTGTTCTTAGCACTGAGGACTAACACTCAGTGATTATCCAAAATACTTTGCCTTTGTGGAGCTTACATTCTGATAAGGCAAAACCAGCTGAAAGACTAGTAAACAAATACATAAATAAGTGCCATAAAGTGAGCAAATGGCAAAGAATAGTGACTCGGTGGGCTAGGCAGAACTTTTAGCTATTATGTCAGAGAACTCTGAGAGGGAGGAGCCAATTACAAAAATAATGGGAAGGAGGATGGTTGGCCAGAGGGAATGGCAAGAACCAAGGGCCTGAGATGGTACTGTCAGGGCCTCTTTGAGGAAGATCAGTGTGGACTAGAGCCTGGTGGGTGAGGGAAGGAGTTGTAGGAGATGAGACTGCTGAAGTAGGTGGGAGACCAGGTCACACAGGCTCTTCTAGTTTTTCCTGAAATAATTGAATATCATTCTAATTCCAGGGGGAAACCATTGAAGAATTTTAGGGAATTTATTACTGAAAAAATATCACAATTTAGGTGTTCATATAAGAAGAAATGTTATGTTAAAGTTCACTAGGATAAATATCTTGTAGCTTGAAGCTTATAAATGAAAAACAAGATTTGCATTTTTACCCAAGTGGATATTTCCATTTAAACTTAACCACTTGTGAATAATATTTCAGGTAAATTAAATGACCCACAGCAAAGAGGGCCATTAACAGTTTTAATCATCATCTAAATTTTTAAATTAAGGATGATTTGCATTCGTTTTTAGCAGCAGTTGGTTTTTTGTTCTTTGCGATAGTTTGTAGTGTGCTCTTAACAGATGTTACTCTTATTATCTGAATGAAAATAGATTCAGGTGACATTGTAGGTCATCCTGTTGATTCCAAATGTATTTATTCTCAAAACCCTCATCAACAAGGCCAGCATCTATTGGAAAGAAAATCACCCCTGTTTTTGGTTATACGCTCATTATTTCTTTGCTTTGTTCTGTCATTATTGCATTATTCTTACAGTGTAAATCTGTCTTTTTTTTTTTTTCACCAAAGTTTTACCACTGTGGAATTTCATTTCTACATAGTTGCAGATTGCTGCCTTTTGCTAGCACCTGAATATGCTCAGAAGAGCCTGGTCACTGAAATATTGACTGAAAGAGCTTTGGACACACTTTCTTTTTCACTCTGGTCCTTTCCAAGGTGGCAGGACATGCTGGTATATATATAGAGCAGCAGGATGAGAGTAACTATATGAGGTGTTCTATCTCGTAAAGTACAACTTAGTACCAATTATTTTAAATGCTGTCTCTGCTTTCGACATGTCTGATATCTGCTTGCTCTTCTGCATCTGGTAAAGGTATAACTGAGATAATTCGGAGGCCACAAATATTTTTAACACTTGTGTTTTAAAAAGAGTTATAGATTTCCACTTACACTTGAATTCTGGAGACTTCTGTCATAATTTTCAAGCAGTTCAGAAGTTGTCTTATTACCCACAGCAGCTAGTAGTATAAATTGCTTTCTTTCCTTTCCAGGAAATGCTTCCAGACTGCACACTTTTATTTAGAGGACAGTACTTCCCCTCGAGTGATATCCACACCTCCAACACCTGTCTTTCCAATTTCAGGTAATATAATAGTTTAAAGTGTGACTGTGAGTAGCTGGTAAATATTGAATGAGAAGCACAATGCTGGAAGATTCATCCTTCCGGGAGTTCTTTGCAAATGGCTGTAATCTACATTAGTAAATAGTGGTGTTGCCCAAGATATTTGTTTCATCACATGTCAGGCACCCAGGTGTAAACCTCGTTCTCACTAATTTCAAACATTCTTAGTTATACAGATGTAGTAAAATAATTTATGATTGTTCAGATGTACTATGTTAAAGAATGTAAGAATTGTAGCAATAAAATGCCAGTTAAGAATAATGCTGACTTTCAGTCATTTCAATTACTTTAATGGAAACCTGAACAGCAAAAGCAGACTAAATCAATGCAGTAGGGTAGAGAGGACAAGGTAACAAAAATGGGGACAAAGTTTAGTTTCTTTCTGATCATCTGAGTCTATGTTAGAAAATGTTTTTTAACTATATTAGGAAGAAAACTATAAAATGATTAGGGTAGAAGAACAACATGAGTATAAAGAATGTATAGTTGCCTGAAATACTTCAAGTCAAAGTGCCAAACAGTTAAAATACTGGAGAAAACACTGACTTTTTAAATCAAAACTTACCTGGTTAACAATGCAGAAATCAGCTGGTGTCACTTTGATTAAGGCACTATAAGTTCACAGACACCTATTTAATTAACATTAAATAACATTTCAGAATGAAAGTGGTAACCAAAAAGGAATTGTCTAGAAATGTGTGGGCTATGGAAGAAGCACCAGAGGACAGAGGGTGAGTAAAGGATGTAGAGAGTCATCAAATCAGGGAAAACAAACCAAAAAAATTCATCTACGTGGCCATTTTACTGAAGCCTCTTTTTAAATTGTCTGGTACCACATGTGTTATTGCTAAAGGCCCAAGTTCTACATAATGTCATCTTCTGAAATCTCATGATTTAAAAAACATAAGAAAAAATAGAGAAGCATTTTCTTTGTGATTTTCAACAGGCATAGGAATCAGAAATATTTGGCTTTTTTTTTCCTGTTTCATCAACTCTGTTTTTAACAACTGCTGTTTTATTTGTTTTTCCTGTTTATATTAAAATTCTGTGTGCTTATTTTAGTACAGCACGATTTCTCAGTTATCTGTTGCCTTTTGCTTCCCTCCACTTTCAAACATACTTCTACATACCCCTTCAGCATGGGTGTGCAATTAAACATAATATTACCTAAATTCCAGAATCATTTATTATTAACAATAAATAAAATAATGCAAAATTAAGACCTTGTCCAGGAAATCCAGAATCCCTGTTCTACTCCCCAAATAGTGATCAAGGTCATCTCCTCTGTTCATCTGCTCAGCTCTCAAAAATGCACCCCTGATAATCGAAATATGCACTTTCATGAAAAATCATAAAATAAAAAGATGTGTTGATCTTATTAACATGCAGACCAATTTATAAAAGAAATTACCAAAATAACAACTGTAAATAAAAAGAAATAGGTTTACTTGTGAAAGAGGTTACCTGTACAAGATAATATCAATGGGTCTGAACAACCTTTAGTAGAAGAATCAATGAATTAGATGTGACAAATTATTTTGTTTCCTTATCTAATTATAAAAGCTACTTCCAGGCAAGATCCTTCTGTGGGTGTGAAGGTGAAATTACACCTTTGTCTAACATTTCTTAAGCTTAACTGGCTAATTCAATTTTAGTATTCAGGTACACTCATCTGAAAGAACAGATGGATTTTACTTTTTTTATAAAACAACGAATTCTTGGTAACTGAAGCTTAAAAATATTAAATGGCCTAGATACTGAACATCTGTTGATGTAAGTAACTGTTTCTAGTGAAATGTGTTTGATGTTTCCTTGTCAGAGAAATCACTTGTGAAATTGCATACTGTGAACTAGTAATATGTTTAATCTAAGAAAGTCTTTCCAGGAAAAAAAAAGAAAAAGCCAGTTGAAATAATTCGGCCCCTTCATAATTAATTAACAGATCCAGTGACTTTGTTTACATGGCATATTTTCAACTTAGAATTCTTGAAATATTACAAGATTAAATGTCCCAAAGGTTTTTGACATGATTGTTAATGAATAGTCTGAATATAAATGTTCTCTATTACTTATAAATGAAGGGAAAAAATGTTTCAAATGTAAAAATCTGACTATTTAACTGTAAGACATTAGACTATACAATTTTATAAAACCGAAATTGTGCTGTATATTATGTTTAGGCCATGGTAAAATTGAAAGAATATTATTTCTGCATTTTTCTCCAGAATTTACATGCAATTCCCACTCATGCTAAAGAAAATTATCCATAAAAAGATGCAGCCCATTGATAAGTGAGGCTTTGGTAGTATTTATAATTCTTTGCTCTTTAGAGTCTGAGAGGGAAAAAGATTCCTGATCAGGTCAGAATTCTAAACTGCAGTACATGTAAAGAAAATTGATCATTGTTGTTTAGTTTCATTAGATACTGAGATTCAGTCAGGATTATAAGAATCATTGAACTTTGAAGTTGTTTTAGAAAAAGCACTTTATAAATCTTTAGAAATGAGAGGCATGTTCATTTAAGTCAAATTATCCTTTCCAACCAAATATTTTTTCCTATTCATGTAGATGATGTTGGAGCAATTCCAATAAAGCACTTTCCAAAGCATGTTGCAGACTTACATGCAAGTAGTGGGTTTACTGAAGAATTTGAGGTATGATTTCAATATGTTTATTTTAGGTAATATGGAAAATAGTAAATTTAAAAAATTCAGCAGTAAACTATTTCTTGACCTAATGACATTGAAACCATTTTCATTTCTTGTAAGAATATTAGTTCCATGATCCGTTATGTGTTTAGAAGATGTGTTATGTTTATCATACAATTTAGAAAATTCTTTTTTCCATTTTAAAAGCCATGTTGTACAAGTTGAAAATTAAAAACATTGTTAATATTCATCTGCAAAATACAAAATTCCAGCATTCTTTTTTAGATAATATGAATTAGTAATATTAATGCCTTTTAATTTTCTAAATTACATTAATTACACTAAACTACTAAATTTCATAATTTTCAGCCAAACTACGTACAGACTCTTTATACAAAGTACTTACAAAACCTTGAAAGTATTACACCAGTGTAAATGCAGAAGCATTTATTATACAGGTATAATAAATATTATACAAGGTAAAATCCTATCTTCTCAAGAAAACATACATTTATAAGAAAATGTACACTTTATAACCAGTGAAATTTTTTTTAGTAATATCCCTTAAAACATGCTTAGCTGGAAGGGGCAGAGAGATTTATTACAAATTTATCATGGCCCACTGGCTATCAGTTTAGAAGGTTTTTCAGAATAGAGTGGTGCCATAAGCCCAGAGTTAACAATAACAACCCCCCAAAATAAAAGTTACCCTTATTGCATACTCCCGATAATATGCTGATCATTGTAGTAGGTGATTCTACATTTAAACTTCACCCAGCTCTGGTTGTTATGTGTTTTTATCTCTGTTCATATTACTGATGAAGTCAACTTCCATAGAAGTAAATTAACAATTAATAAATATAAATAGTAGAGCTGGGATTCAAACCTACATGTGTGATTTTAAAACTCATATCCTTTCTATTCCAGCAAGCTAGGAATCTGTCTTCAGTCCTCCCTCTAGCCCCTTCCCTCTAGAAAGTATCGCATTGCTTTTCCGTCTCTCCCTGACCTCCAAACACTGTGATCTTTGAAGCACTTTGAGCTCTGATCCCGATCAGAATGGGTTCCACTCTTTCCATTGCACCCCACAGCTGCGTCCCAGGAGTCACACCAAAAAAGTATTTTTAAGGAGGGAAAATGTCATAGATTAAGAAACTTTCAGAAATCAAAAGAAATAGAAGTGAAATGTGAAATTATTTCACTAAATTAAAAAAAGAAGCCAATTCATTTAATCTTAAAAGAGATCTAAGGCACAGCTACATTGCATAAGAAAGCAGTGTGATGCAATGGTTAAGTAAAGGGGAGTAATATAGAGGATTACATATTTAAAACATCAAATTATTTTTTCTTACCCTAATAAAGGTTACTGCGTGGTGCGATGCTAACTCAGATAAACTATAAAGCTCATGTCAAACAAAATCATAATTGAAAGAGGAAGAATATGTCAAAGATGGATCTAATCTTCCAAATGTTAAAATCCTTAGGAAAAAAAAAATAGACAATTTATAATAGAGCTGCTGATAGCATATGTGCAAAGGCAAACAGAGTTTTCACAACTATAAAATCATTTTGAATATTATTAAGCTGTTTGCAATAATTAAATTAATAAAATAACCTCAGAAAGTGCTTTCTTAATTCCATTGCTTTTAACTTCAGTCTGATTCAAGAAAACTTCATTAACTTAATAATTAGTTTAATAACTAATAATGCTACACCTTTTAAGTGGTTCATATATTAAATCGTTTTTTAATGTAGAATCAGAATTATTTGCTCCAAAAGAGGCCTCAAAAGCTTATTTGGAGAGAAGCTGGGCCATTTGCTGATGAATCAGTTTCATATTTGGATTACATATTTCCTCAAAAATTTTAAGGTTTTTATATTATTATCTTAATATTAAATAATTGTTAATTCCAAACTAATCTACTTAGTTAGAAAACATCTCTGAAAAGGATTTTAATTCATTTTAGAAGATAATTTCCAGAAGTAATTTTTCTGTGCTCATTGAAATTTAAATTAAAAAGAGGTCTACTAACTAAATATGTAGAAAGTAATGCTATCTAAATTTTTGTTTCAAAATGACATTGAAATTATGATAAAAAGATTTCAGAGATTTTTTAATATTTTGATAGCTCTAAGTCAGTTACAAACCACCTAACAGGAAGCTGTTTATTCTTTTAAAATTATTCAAAATAAACAAAAAGTATCACTAATTCAGAGTTTCAAATAGTGCTATTGTGTTCAAATAACATTATATTTTGATTTTAGCAAATCTGACTAATACAACAAAACTGTCATCAAATATATGGTTTTTCTCATCTGCATTTTTAAATTCGTGATGTTATTATACTACCATCCCTTTTTGAAAATGTTATTTTTTCTCTTTTCCATAATTTTATAAAGTTCCAAATTGTTCAAAATTTTTATTTACATGCAACTGTTTGAAACATTCTGTTTTGTTAGTATTTGACAAATGTATTTATTGCATGATCATAGTTTTCCATTGTAAACCTAATATGAACACTTTTTTTTCTCATTTGTCGTGTGCTGTGGAATTTGATTTCTTTACTTTTTTGGCATTCATTCCCTCATTAGACACTGAAAGAGTTTTACCAGGTAAGGCATTATTTCACTGCATTTTCTTTTAGCCGAGAAATAGCTGTAACGTAAAAAATACATATTTTTGGATAGATTGTTTTGTTTGTTTTGTCTTCATTATATTTTAGGCACTTCACTTGAAAAGATACGTGTTAAAATGTTATCTGTACAATTTTTCTACAGGAAGTGCAGAGCTGTACTGTTGATTTAGGTATTACAGCAGACAGCTCCAATCACCCAGACAATAAGCACAAGAACCGATACATAAATATTGTTGCCTGTAAGTATATCCTCAACCCAGCTCTGACTTTCTTATCTTTGTCGTTGTGATGCATTTAAACAATGTCCTGGAGCCTTCTGAGCACTACACTGAGTTGTAGCTATTTCAGGGCCTGTGTGTCAGGGAACAAGATTCGTGTTTGCTGATACGTAGCGTTATATCACTCTAACTTAAATATACTCTGCAATTAATAACATTTTTTTTTTAACTAACTCAATTTTAGTCAACTCCTGTCTTTAGGCCCCATGGACTGCAAATCGGGTGTTATGCTTTCTTTTATTATTTATATTCCACAGTCCTATTTTCACTTGAGCTCTGTCTAATTTTATGTGAATTTATTAATCAAGTGATGTTTTCTTTAGACTTTATTTTTTCCTTCCACCTTTTTTCTTCCTCTTGCCATTCTTGCTCAGGTCTTAAAAAGGGTTAGTTGGATTCCTTCTTTCCCTTTATTTTCTTAGGTATTCTCTCTTTTTCTTCTCAATTTGCAGCTATCTGTTTCTGTTGTTTATTGCAAGTTTGTTTTTTCCTATGAAATTACCATCTTTAGTCAAGCATAATTGACATACAATATTGTGTTATTTTCAGGTACATAATACAGCAATTCAATATTTGTATATAGCACCTCTTGTTTTCATTTCTTCTTATTTTATTCTAAATTTTTTCCCTGCCATCTCTTGAAATCCAACTATATTCCCCCTTTCTAAAACTTCTTATTTTCTTCTTTATATTTTTAGTGAGCTTCCCTGGATTTGTATGAACACAGTGTTACCAGCTTGGTTATTTAAACCCTAGTTTCTGGAAGCCATTGAAGCTGCACTCTCCTCTCATTTATCATCACATTTTTTAAAAAGTTTGCATAGAAGCTCCCTTTGTTTCCAAAGAGCTTACACCAATTTTTATTTTTTAGTGGAAGGTTCCACTTCATCTTTACCTTCGCCAACTGAAGGAACTACCCTGGCTGCACATAAAAACTCTGCAGCTTCTTGGACAGGCTGCAACTTAGTTACCTGGTGGATATTTTATTTAGCTAGTATAGGGACTAGTTTTGGTCCCTATACTAGCTAAATAAAATATCCACCAGGTAACTAAAAAGAGGATTAATCTTTGTCGAACCCCTACTAGGTGCCTCACACTGTAAAGATGTAACTTCATTTAATCCCTGAAACAACTTGGCAAGATAGGTAATAACAGTCCTATTTTCGAGATGAAGAAAAACAACCCAGAAAATTTACCCATTATCATCCAACAAAATATATTAGAATCAAAATACAAAAATAGGTCAACCTGGCTTTAAACCCATCGTTCCATTGCCATACATACATTTTTGCATATATTCCCTGTACCTTTGTGAGCCACTATTATCACAGAAGAATTAATATCCCAGAATATCTCTTTAACTCATCATGGTTTGGTCTGTATTTACTTCCTCATCTTTAAAAAAAAAATAGTCTTCCCTGTGAAACTACCAAGTTTTCTTCCAGAAACACTTTCCTTTTTATTTTGTAGTTCCTCCAAATACATGTAATTTCTCTGTAGAACTGAAGTCAGTCCCAAACTCCTCATTTCAACACATTTTATTTATCACAGGACACAGTGTGTAAATTACCATAGTTTTCATCCCTTTGATTGGCAGTTCAGGATCCATGTCCTCTGTCCTTGGACATTCTCCTGCCTCCTTTTGCAATCGTTTGTTTGTGAGGTTCTTCCCTTGACAGAGATGTTCACAGTAACCATTCACAGTAACTTCTATGTCCCGTCTGCTTCGTTCTCTACTTTCTCTTCCTCCATCAGTCTCTTTTTCAAAGAGAATGTGCTGCCTGCCATCCTTGGCTTTCTGAGACCCCATCACTCTTCTCTCCCCTTCACTGGCTCTCCACTCTTCACAGTCCCAGTATCCACCTTTAGAAACACAAGATGCGAAGTTCAGATTTCAATCTTGATGAAAACATTGATTATCATTCCAAACTAATTTGTTTTTTCGTGTGCCCCTACTATCTCACGCCTTTCTCAACACCTGAACATTCCTTTCTGTGCATTCGTCCATTCTTACTTTCTATGTTAGAAAACTTCTTGAAGGCAGAAGCTCATGTTTTTTTTTAATCTTTGTCTTTGTCATCTCTGTTCCCCCAAAAGCCGACCAAAATTATATTTGTGTTAATTTTAGTTGCACTTGATAAATTAGTATGTAAATGTAAATGACTTTTATGCTGAAAAGTAGTCTGTATTATAATGAAATATTTTTTTTATTACAGATGATCATAGTAGGGTTAAGCTTGCACAACTTGCTGAAAAAGATGGCAAACTGACTGATTACATCAATGCCAATTATGTTGATGTAAGCATGCTTTTATTGAAATGTTTATTAAAATTGTACTAGACTGAATTCATTAGGTCACTGTGCTATACAAATACTAGTACTTAGTACATGTTATATGACAAATAATAAAAAATACAAATCAGTGGTTTGAGATCCCATGATTAAAGGATTTCAGATTGAATAACAGTCAAGCTATTGTATTTCTTTTATCTCCTACATGAGAGAGGGATTCAGAGTGGGAATGTATGTTCAAAATAGAATATATATATATATTCAGATAGGTTTATAATTCCTTAAATGTGAAAGGCAGGAGCAGTGCTTATCTGAGTGTCCCAGAGCTTCCAGTACATTGTTGCATAGAGAGCAGATGATCAATAAATGCTGACCAAAAATTTTTCTAGGTGGGGCTGGCTAAAAGTGATTAGTAAACCAGTTAACAGCCTTTACAATCCTAGGCACCCCTCAGGACACCCCAACTTTGTGGAACTTACTGGGGCTCACCAGGGACAGCAGGACACTGACTGACTTACTGATTTTTCACTATGGTCAGTTAAATGTCAGAGGAACTTCATTGTTTTTCTGACACTTGACCTCCCAATCTAGCCACCTTCAGGTCTTTGTCATGTGGAACATGGAATTCAAAGATGTTAGTACCAAATATAAGTACACGCTGGGTTCATTAAAGGAAACTGCTTCATGCCTCCAGCAGAGGCAATGCATGTGTCATATCAAACATACCCTTTTGAGTCAGAACTGGTTTTGAATCCCAGCCCTGGGCACTGGCCAGATTTGGGAGCTTGGAAAGCTACTTAACTTCTCTGAGCTGCAGTCCTCATCTCCAAATCAGGGATGATGCTTTCATTTTGCATATACATTAAGAATTAGGATTAATGTTTATAAAACGTCTCAGCCAACAATGGGTGTTCAGTGATGGACAATTATTAATGATTAGCATTGCCCCATTCCACCAAAGAGGAAAAGGAGACAACACCAAAGGTTTCTTAACTGTTGTAGACAGCTGAACCCCAATGTCTGAAACACATTTCAAAGCAGCACGATTAAAGATCAGATATTAAGCAGAGTACATAGACTTAGATTAAATTGTACTTGGACTAAAGGTGCATAGAATTGTCATTGTTCCAAAACAAAAAGAACTCTGGTTTTTTTCCTACAAAAAAATATATAGTTAAAGAAGAGTTGCTATATTTGTTAGTACTACTGAGTTGCTCCAACTTTGCAAGTTTGTTTTTTATGATTTTCTTTTAAAGAAAGAAAAGGTGCTGACCTTAAAAACTTAAGTCTTATATGGTTAAAGTGGCATACAAATCAGTCAGTAAGAAATGTTTGTCATTTGTTTCCTCAGGGTTACAACAGACCAAAAGCTTACATCGCTGCCCAAGGTCCCCTGAAATCCACAGCCGAAGATTTCTGGAGAATGATATGGGAGCATAATGTGGAAGTTATCGTCATGATAACAAACCTCGTGGAGAAAGGAAGGGTATGTCATCCTCAAAATAGTGATTAAAGGTGCTTTTAACTGCTTTCAATATCGCCAGCATTAGGAAGCAGCAAAAATCCTGACTATGAGAGCTAGGAAGGATTCCTTTCTGGTAAGCATGCAGCTGAAGGAAAACTGTTAACGTTATAGGTCAAAACCTTTCACTCTAAATCATGTTCTCTGCTATTTAAACACATACCTCATATTGTGAGGAAAAGTAAATGGAGCTCGCTGAAAAGCAGTGGAGGGTAAACTAAATTTTAGCTCAGAAGAGCCATATTCCAGTGCTGGTTCTATAGTGACTCAGTACATCTGGCCATACTTTTCTCATCTGAAGGGGGGAAGTTTGGACCATATCCTTTCAAGTCCCTTTCAGTTCTATGATTCTGTCCCTGGTCTACTCTACAAAAGAAAGAAATATTTAAAAGAATGAGAGAGCCCATTCATGTCACATCTCGGACCTTTACAGACTTCAGAGATGACTTCTATACTGCTCATTGGCAACATGGAAATAACGTCTTTCTCTATTGCAGAGAAAATGTGACCAGTACTGGCCTGTGGATGGCAGCGAAGAGTATGGGAACTTTCTGGTCACTCAGAAGAGTGTTCAAATGCTTGCCTATTATACTGTAAGGACTTTTACCCTAAGAAACACAAAGATAAAAAAGGTGAGTTCACATGTGATGGAGAGCATCAATTGAGCAATACATCTGGATCTTTTTCAAATGAGTAGGTGGTATACCCAAGACAGGGTAAAAAGTCACACCCACACACACAGACACACACACACACACACATGAAAGGCATTGAGAGTCCATATCACAGCCACGCCTCAATCCCAGAGGTTTCTTTTTAGTTTTTAAATGCCAGCCATTGCTCTGGAACTGGATTGGTCATGGTGCCGATGGTTGTAGGGGATGTGGTACACAAACAAAAACCCTTGCCCCGTGTGATAACTGCACATCTAACTAAAAATAGTGGAGAATGATATTAAGGAAGAAAAAAAATGAATTTTAATGTATTAATCAATGTTCTCCAGAGAAACAGAACTAACAGGACATATGTATAGACGGATATAACCACATAGATAATATAGATAAAGATGTAAATGTAGATGACATAGATAGATTAGATATGGATATGGATAGAGGTAGAAATGAGAGAGAGTGGTAAAGAGATGGAGCTGGTACTGATTTTAAGGAATTGCTCAAGCAATTGTGGACCTTACAAATTAGAAATCTACAAGGCAGGCCAGCAGCCTGGATGCTCAGGTAAGAGTTGCTGTTGCAGTCTTATATCCAAATTGATAAGGACTGCTGGCTGGAAATGCAGGCAGGGTTTCTATTCTGCAGTCTTGAAGAGAATCCTTTTTTCTTCAGTAATGCTCAGTCTTTGTTCTTAAGGCTTTCAGTTAATTAGACGAGGCCCACTCACGTTATGGGGCATGATCTGCTTTGCTCAGAGTCGACTGATTCAAATGTCAATCGTGTCTAAAAAATATCTCGACTGCAACATCTAGTATGACTGGTGTTTGACCAAACCACAGACCACCGTAGCTTAGCCAAGTTGACACATAAAATTAACTATCTTAAGTGACAATATACATTTATTTTTTTGCTTCGTCATGGACTGCCAACATCAAGCTACGAATCCTGGGTTTAAGAACCCCATGTGTGTCTGCGCGTGTTACTGTTATCAGCTGTCTGCTCTGTTTCAGGGCTCCCAGAAAGGAAGACCCAGTGGGCGTGTAGTTACACAGTACCACTACACACAGTGGCCTGACATGGGAGTGCCAGAATACTCACTGCCAGTGCTGACCTTCGTGAGAAAGGCATCCCATGCCAAGCGCCATGCAGTGGGGCCCGTTGTTGTTCACTGCAGGTGAGTCTCAGAGATGAGTTTCGAAATCCATGGAACTAGTATGCTAATAAAAAGGGAACCAAAATTCCCCCCAAAACTGAGAACTGATCTACCATATGATCTGTGATCCCTCTACTGGGTATTTACCCCGAAGACTTGAAAAGTCATATCTGAAAAGATAATTGCACACCGATGTTCACAGCAGCATTTTTCACAGTGGCCAGGACATGGAAGCAACTGAAGTGTCCTACGATAGATGATTGGCTAAAGACGCTCTGGTACATGTACACAATAGAATATCACTCAGCCATAAGAAGAGAGGAAATACTGCCATTCACAACAGCATGGATAGACATTGAAACAACCATAATGAAATAAGCCAGACAGAAAAAGTTGAAAATCACATGATATCACTCATATGTGAGATATAAACCTAAAAGCAACAAATAAACAGGACAAACAGAGACTCAGGGACATGAACTGTAGACTAATGGTCTACCAAGGGGAGGGTTTGGAGGAGGAGGGGGAAGGTAGATAGGGTAAAGGAGGTCAAATATGTGGTGACAGAAATCTAACTATGGGAGCTGAACATGCAGTGTAAATATATATGCTTTACTGTTAAAATGTACAGCTGAAACGTACTGGATTTTATCAACCAATGTCACCATAAAAACAATTAATTAATAAAAAATTAAAAATTAAAACAAGGAAATCAATAGAACAAAGGTTTTGCCAAAATGGGACTGATTTTATGAAGTAATTTCATGAAGAGGATGAAACTATGTGCCCACTTTTGTAAGGATTGATCATCAGGAAATGAGTATGCAAGACTCAGAATTTGGTTGCTGAATGTTTCAAAGCACCAGGTATTTCTATGGTATTTATTATTCTATTTAGTTATTGAATTGACTTTTAATTTATTACTATGTGAGGTAGGCAGAACAACGTTTTCTCATTAAATTAACATTTATACAGTACAATGCTGTGGGATAAAAATGCTTGAAGTGCAAATCCTGTTCCTAGGACTTAGTCTATTGTAGGGTTATTAGGCTAAGTTTATGTGAGAGAAACCAAAGTATACAGACTGTGAGAAATTTGACAAAATATTTTTAAGTTGTTTCCAAACAGTTTAGCATCAAAACTCCTTTCTCATATTCCTCGGTTCTTCCTATTATATCATATTGACTGTGTTATCAATTCATTGCTGCCCGAATATTTTAATTGCTAGGACTGGGTTAATGACAAGAAACAATAATGTATCAATGAAAGAAGAAATAATAGGTTAGAGGCTTAATAGTTTTCAGTTAAAATAAATGGTGCAGTTAATGTTTACTGAGTTCTGATTCTATGCCAAACTTTATGACCACAAAATCCAATTCATTTCTATGTGCTATTTTGTCAAAGTAATTTCTACGTTTTTATAGAAGCAAGTATTTCTCTTTGATATACACCTCATCTGACATATTCTAATTACCTTTCTCAGTAGTTACCCTCAGACAAAGTCTGAGAGACCTATCTTGCGTTCTTTTTTTATCTGTTAGACTGCAGATAAGCGGAGGGAAACAGGAAGATGCAAGAAAAATAGCTCTGAAGGTCAGCAATTGTTTCTTAGCAAATGGAGAAGGACCAAAGTATTGTGCAGAGCAGGTGCTAATTTCCACTCTAGCACTTTCTACTTGTCAGAGCATCTGGGGAAAAAAAAACCCCACAAAACCTCATCCATGAATTCTGTCCCTCTGGTAGTCTTTGAAGAAGTCAATAGATAATGGCCCTTTAGAAATGACTGAAGTTATGCTTTATTCCCCACAATCTCACTGAAATATTTTCAGCTGCCAGCCTTATAAAATTCTTTTTCCCATTAATGTGGAAATCTTTACAAATATGTCTACCTGGCAACACAGACTCAGGGACCTTTTCTTTTCAGAGTTTGGTGTTTTCATTTTTCTCAGATAAATTTCTATTTGTTATGCTCTGATACAGACTATTTTCTTTGTATAATATAAAATGAATAATAATTGTCGAAAATAAAAATCTCCAATGGAAATAGGTTGTTTTACAGTTTGACCCATAACAAAATATAAAAGAAGGAAACTCTTTGTTACTAGAAGCAACATGCTTAACGACTAAACTGCTTACAGTTTTAGATCTCTAATTATTTATTATGTGGCTTATTTGCTTGGAGAAGGAAAATATTTTCATTTACAAGGCAACTGGTAGTGACCTATCCTCAGATTTATTTTTTGCTTGACACTGAAATTGTGTTTTGCCTTCTCTTCAGTGCTGGAGTGGGAAGAACAGGCACATATATTGTGCTAGACAGTATGTTGCAGCAAATTCAACACGAAGGAACTGTCAATGTATTTGGCTTCTTAAAACACATTCGTTCACAAAGAAACTATTTGGTGCAAACAGAGGTATGATAAAAAGAATAATTTTATTTATCTAAGGTTGGAAACATCACTAAAATGCTAAAGTGCGATAGACCAATATTTGTGTTATCAGGTATAGCAGGGCTGCCATAATAAAGTACTACAAACTGGGTGGTTTTGAACAACAGAAATTGTTCTGAAGGATAACAATCAAGGTATTGGCAGGGCCCTATGACCTCTGAACCCTCTCAGGGAGGACGCTTGTCTCTTTGGGCTTCTGGTAGGCCCGTGAGGTCCTCGGCGGTAGCAGCATCCAATCTCTCTGCCTGTGTCTTCACATGGCTGTCTTCCCATTGAAAATTTGAACAAATTTTCCTCTTCTTATAAGGACACTAGTCACTATGTCATTCTAACTAATTGCATCTGCAATGACCCTGTTTATTAAAAAGGCTACATTCCTAAGGTACTGGGGTTAGGGCTTCAACAGATTTTTGGGGGGGACACAGTTTAACCCATAATACCAGGTAATTGCATATAACTTATAAATGGGCCAGCTAAATTTTGTCTATTTTGTGACCAAGTGGAGAATATATTTAAAATAACACTGGTGAGAGAGAAGATTCAGAAAAGGAGTAAGCAGATCAATCAACACTCATTTCTGCCAGCAAAATCCTCACGTTTTTCCCACACATAATAAATCAATGGATTCATTTTAATATTTAAATAGTATGAATTATGCTCAAATTATATCCCTTTTTAGGCCATCTCCTTTACCTTTCTATGACACAGGACAAAGTCTGTATATCTGCATTTGTTTTAACTACGTCTAAATAAAAATGAATTTAAATTGAAAATTATGACAGCAGCTTGAAAGCAAACAGAAACATATGTCTAGCTTTAAAACCAAACTAAATCAAACTTCACTATACATAAAAGAGAAGATAACAATTAAAAACTGTATGGACAGTGTCTGCCAGTGGAAGATACTGCTTTTTTATACATAGACATATATATATAAGGAAAACCTGAAGTCATATTCCTTATTTCTGTTGTTTTTTTAGGAACAGTATGTCTTCATTCATGATGCACTGGTTGAGGCCATTCTTAGTAAAGAGACTGAGGTGCCAGACAGTCACATTCACGCCTATGTCAACGCGCTCCTCATTCCTGGACCAACGGGCAAAACGAAGCTAGAGAAACAATTCAAGGTGAGTCCTCTCTGAAGCCTCTTGGGTGTTGCCACAGAACGGAATGTTCCTGCATCTTCTCATTCGAGTCGACGAGGCCATGCAGATGGGTCGAGAGCACTGTTGGCACAGTGGCTCGTATTGTTCTTAACAACAGGCAACGAAGCCACGTGGTAGATTTCAAGGAGAACCTTAATTTTGAATGGCAAGAAGAAAAGTTCTCAGGAACCCTACACTAACTTTTATAAATACAGACTTGGTCTGGGGAAAGAGGGCACAGAGCCTAGCAGAATGAACAGGCAGAACTTATGATGCAGACGGAACAAGTGCTCTTTTTACTTTGAAAAAACCAGACCACTCAACCACAAGTGCTATGGCTCAGGCTATTCATGCTCTTCTTTGGGAAAAAAAATCTACCTCACTTGAAGCCCCTGAACTAGAATAGGCCAAACCACAACAATAGCTTCTTCAGCCCAGTTTTTCCCACTAACCCTGTCGTGAGGCAGTCAGTGAGCTAGAGAGGAGAGCAGGTTTTGTTCGATATTGTTCCTCCTGCAGCCCTAGCTGTCTGACACCCAGAAATCAGCAAAGATTCAGAAAGCAGATGGTACCAGACCCGCCAGCTAGGGTAGGGGCATTTGCAGAGTCATGGCATTCCAGAGGCTCTGTTATTTTGCTCTGTATTATTTTCTTATTAAATTTATTGAGGTGACCTTGGCTAATAAAATTATATGTTTCAGGTGTACAATTCAATAATACGTCATGTGTATATTGCATTGTGTATTTGCCACCCAGAGTTAAATTTCCTTCTGTCACCATATATTTGTCCTCTTTACCTTTATCTACCTCTCCCCTCCACTCTTCTGTCTGGTAGCCACTATAGTGTTGTCTGTGCCCATGAGTCTTCATTTGTTTGTCATGTTGGTTTGTTACTTTCAGTTTTATATCACACAGGTAAGTGAAATCATATGGTTTTCAACTTTTCTAACTTATTTCACTCAGCATGATAATCTCAAGATCCAACCATGTTGTTGCAAGTGGCAGTATTTCATCTTTTCCTATAGCTAATATTCCATTGTATATGTATTCTATTTTAACCTCTTACTTCCCAGAATTCCTAGAGAAATAGGGCCAATTTCTGCAAAAGGAATATCTAGGAAGAATTCAGCATACCCTGGGAAAACCCAAGAGAGTCGACAGACCTTGAGATTTCAGTGTCCTCTCTCTCTTCTCCTAACTCGGCCAATAAAATAAAAGATGATAGCACTATGAACTCCCTCTGACCTTTTGCCTTCTCAGTCAGCACCTGCTATGCTTTTGGAGGAGTAAGAGAAGATTAGGGGTGAATGCTGAACTTAGAACCTGCTATCAGGATAACAAATGTCAGCCAAGCTTATCTGAGTCATAAAGGAGCACTTTAAGGAAAGAAAAAGTACACAGTTCACTTTCTAGAAACAGATAATAAAGAAATGTAAAACGTTAACATTAGGTTGCTAGGATAACTTTCCTCTAAATTAAAAAAAAATACACACACATGTGTATATATATTTAATTTATATAATTTATATATATGTATATATAATCACCCATTTTTAACAGAATTCTCACTTAAATATGATTTGTTCCCTACACAGTTACATAAGAGAACTGATATGCTTACACTGGATAACCAAAGATTAAAGTGGAAATATCAATTATTAGGTCAAAATCCAAGTAAAAGGAGATTTGACTTTCTTGTTAACTTCATAACAAGAGTAGGGTGAGTGTGTGTGTGTGTGTACTATCATATAAGGAAAGATATTTATTCAAGTTTATCCATAAAAATATCTTTGAAATAAATTGCATGTCTATTTATTCAACAAATATTTACCAGCCACCTATCAGATGCCAGGCTTTGGTGTTTGATTCTGATTTTAAAATTAATATAGAAAAGACAAGAGCCAAAAACATTCAAAGCAATACTGAAAAATAAGGAATAAGGAATAGAAATTTGTTGCACTATATATGGAAGACTTATGCAGATACAATAATTAATATTTTAAAACAGACAAATAAGCCAGAAGAACCGTGCACATGTGGAAATTGTTATGTAATAAATATGACATTACAAATTAGTAACGAAAGGATGAACTAATCAGTAAATGATATTGGGACAATCTCTGTGGAAACAAGTAAAATTGGGTGCTTACTACACTTTACATACTAAAATTATTTGAGATGAATTAAGTATCCCAAGGTGAAAGCACAGTTTTATAACTGTTATAAGAAAATATCTTTCAAGGACTTCAGGGTAAAGAAGAACTTTTGAAATAAAAACATAATTTACAAAAATTTTAAGGGAAACCTTAATAAATTGGGTATAAATGTCTGTGTGATTAAAGAGAACAAAGACATTTGCAACTTTTTAAAGAGCGTCGATTTACATTTAAGACATCAAAACCCCCTACAAATTAATAAATGACAATGAAGAAGAAATATGAAAAGGCAATCATCAAAGAAGAAATTTAAATGGCTAAAGAGCACTTAAGTTCCCCATCTCACAATAATTAAGAAAATGCATATCAAAATCATGATGTAGCATTTTTCATCTAGCAGACAGTCAAAAATTAAACACTGATGATGACTTCTAGTTCTCTGTAGAGACCCTCAGGTATGCACATTCAGAAATATAATAGCAACATTTATTGCTACAAAGTTTGACATACCAAAGCATTGAAAATAGCCTGAACATTTACTAACATTGGGTAAAAAGCAAATAGATTAGAAAGAATAAAAAAGTTCTACTATATGCATATGCATGTACACACACATCATGCCATTTACCTCCCGACTGCAGTGTGAGATTTAAATAGGAGTAATGGCAGGTGCACACCTACAGAGGAAGTCATGAAAAAGATCTTCCCAGTGCTGATGTCAAACTACAGAGCAAGTGTTCTCTGCTTCTTCCAACTTTCTTGGTGTAAAACACAGATGTGCTGAGGAGCTCCCTAAAACAAGGTTTAATTCAAAGAATTCCTAGAAAATAAGTCATATATTTATACTCGGGATCTTATCTTGATTGGGCTGTGTGTGCATGTATGAGTATTTGAGTGACTTAAATGAAATAATCCATATTTTTCTTCGTCTCTTTCTTAGCTCCTGAGTCAATCAAATATACAGCAGAGTGACTATTCTACAGCGCTGAAGCAATGCAACAGAGAAAAGAACAGAACTTCTTCCATCATCCCTGGTAGGCTGAATCCTAATCTAGGAAGAACTTTTTTCTTATATAATAAAAGGCTTGTAAGTAATTTGACAATATTTGTACATTTTAGGACAAACGTAATACGCTCATATTTTTCTAATCATGCCTGCTAAGGTAACTGTGAAAAAGGACTCTCAAACCCTGAAGTCTCATCTAAAAATGCAAAATACATAGAAAAAGTAGCTTAAAGGTTAAAGACACTCAACTGGAGAAACGCAGCTATGCTTTGCAACTTGTGTGTGTTGGGTGGGGTGGTAGTACTATGCGCATGCTAAGGTTTACCATGAGCGTTCTGTGTTGCAGTGGAGAGATCAAGGGTTGGCATTTCGTCCCTGAGTGGGGAAGGCACAGACTACATTAATGCTTCCTACATCATGGTAAGTCAGAGAAGTCACTGAGGAGACTGCCTGCCAACCTGTGTTACCGACACCAAAAGCAGAGTGGTTTTGGTGCTTCCAACTGGCTGCAGATGTGGGTAGCACCACTTGTGGACATACGTCAGCTCTGACACCCACAGACCCACAGTCCACAGTAGTAACAGATAACGGCGTTCTTTGGCATTATCATGTGTGCTGGGACTGGAGAAATCTCAAGCAAGGCAAAGATGCAGGAACCAAACACCATTCAGGACTGATGAGTAGAACAAAACAAAACAAAACAAAACAAAATATAAACTCAGTCATCAAAGTGGGGGTGTCTGGACACCAAAGGCGTCCTATGGCCAGAGGTGTGAAATTTGGCATTCTGCCATTGGGACTTGTAGAAAGTGAGAAATATAAATTATCCTTTATTTTTTAAATTTAATTTTATTATTAGTTTCAAGTTTACAGTACACTGGTTACACATTTATGTAGTTTATAAAACAGTCCTCCTAAGTGCTCTTTCTCCCCTCTGGCTCTCCACCTAGGCCTCACATTACTGCTCACTACATTCCCTATGCCATGCTCAGCATCCCTGTGACCATCTATCAACTACTAATTCATACTTCTTTAATCCTTCACCACTTTCTCCCAGCCCCCCAAACCCCCCTCCTCCCTGGCCATCACCAAATTGTCCTCTATATTTGTGTAAATTCTTCTTTAGATTTCCACTCTGTTTAGTATAGGAGACATGGTCCACAAGTCATTTTGATAAGCTTATTTCTAGAATTGATGGCTTTGTAAATGGGCACATCTTTTAAGTTCTTCAGCTTCCATTTAATCATCTGTAAAATGGGCATCACATTTCATGTCCCATGATACTACCATGAGGAATAAATAACTTAAGGAGAAGAAAATGCTTAGTGTTATACCTGGCATATAGGAAATACCCCCTAAACATCAACTAGAGTAATCACATTATTTATGAACACAGTCTGAAAATAAATGTTTTCTGAATGTTTAAGGTCACGTATCAAGGTTCCATCTATCTTCTCTTCCATTTCATAGGGTTATTATCAGAGCAATGAATTTATCATCACCCAGCATCCCCTTCTCCACACCATCAAGGATTTCTGGAGGATGATATGGGACCATAATGCCCAGCTGGTAGTTATGCTTCCTGATGGTCAAAACATGGTAAGTCCCTCAGGTCACTTTTAGTACTTTCTTATGGGGGAAATATCAGGTCACAACAGCCAGAAGTCCAGCAGACAAACAAATAATGTTTTTCAACTAATAAACTGTCATCAGAGTTGCACCTTGTCTACTGTTGGGCCTGGTTTGGTTATGCAACCTTCCAGATCTGAACTTATTGAACAAGAGTTTTAAATAAGAGTAGGTTAAAATTAGTTTAAATTAAGTATTTTGTGACTCTGCCTTAGAAAATTAGAATCATAATCACGAATGAAGTCGATTCATATGCTTCTATATTTTTTAATAAAACTTATTAGGATATTTAGAGATTCCCTCAGCTTAAGAAGATCCATAGAAGACCAATTTGGAATAAAGTGAACTCCTAATATAGAAAGGAGTTTTTAGTATCAGAAAATCACAGATACCCTATTCTCCTTTTCATATGTATGTGGAAGACCTCCCAAATAGCACCAAATTAATATTTTATTTACACGTATACTTTGAGATTCATTTCTTGTCCATAAAGTTATACTGACTTTTGCAAATAATGTTGGAAATTGCTGAGCTTTTAAAATCACTTGATTTTTCTCTACTCAGTTATCAATTATAGAAGCAACGACTAATATTTGTTATTGATAAGCTAAGAAAGCAAAATAAAGCAGTAGTGTGGATCCTTAAGTTTTATTCTGCAGATCGATCTAGTTTAAGATACAAGATTTTAAAACTATACTTTGAGTTTCAAAGAAAACTTTGAGTTGAATTTTCTATGGCAACCAGATTTCATTTCATAGTCAGACTTAGTAGACATTTTATTAAAATCTAGAATTTTCTTTGGTTTTTAATCCTCCAGGCAGAAGATGAATTTGTTTATTGGCCAAATAAAGATGAGCCTATAAATTGTGAAAGCTTTAAGGTCACTCTTATGGCAGAAGAACACAAATGTCTATCTAATGAAGAGAAACTTTTAATTCAAGATTTCATCTTAGAAGCGACACAAGTATGTATACAATTTAAATGACAAACTTTTCATCTTAAGCACTTGTTAAGTATATGTTCCTTTAAGGATCTTTCCCATCAATAAGAGGAAGGAATCTGATTCCTTACAAACTGAGACAGGTTATCCAAATAAGAAATTTTACTTTACTTGTCACTTTCATTTTCAAATTCTTAGAGAATTATTAAACAATTAGTCATCACTAACTACATGGTTCTGACTTCTATAGACGCAGGAAATCAAAGATTTCTTTTTTACTTCAGAACAGTTGCTGATAGAATTTAAAGTGAAATTAAACACAGTAAAGAAAATTCATCAATTCTAATTCTTATGTATTAAAAAAGTACGTATTCTGGATTCTCCCAAGTAAAATAGAAAACATATTACCTACTAAACTAGCTCATTTCTATCTAGCAATGGACAATGACTTGATAAGTGAACACGTGCTTTGAAAATGTGCAGTGCAATGAACTAGAATTGTTCTACTAAGCTTGATTACTATCTGAGTAACGCTGGTATTTGAAGTGTAGTCTGTGCTATTTTTAAAATAAACTTTAACACTGAAGTTTTTTTTTAAGTTTAAATTTAGTGGCACAATCCTATCTTTGGTACCTACTTTCATGGCTTGATTGGCATGATAATCCCTCAAAGAAGGCTGATAGTTCGAATAAAAAAAAGAGATGCACCTATAAATGACAGAGGAGGCACCACAGCAATTTCTTCCTTCTGTGAAGGAGGTGGGCTGCTCGCCTGCCCATGCCTGCCCTGTGATTTTCCTACCTTCCTGTGATTCCTGATTTTCCTCAATTATTCTACTCACTAACCATTTGGATTCTTCTAGAAACATTAATTTTTCTTTCTTCTGACAGGATGATTACGTACTTGAAGTAAGACATTTTCAGTGCCCCAAATGGCCAAATCCAGATAGCCCCATTAGCAAAACTTTTGAACTTATAAGTATTATCAAAGAAGAAGCTGCCAGCAGGGATGGGCCCATGATTGTTCATGATGAGTAAGTTCTACCCTTCAGTTCACATTTTAGCGACTCCAGGTGTATGTATATTGCTTTTGTCTTTACATTAAAGACCAGCTGTGTTGATTCAGTCAGGGTGGATTATCTGCTTCTTATGGACAAGGTTAACAGATTATCTTTATTATTATTATTATTATTATTATTATTATTATTATTATTATTATTATTATTATTATTATTTCTCTGCAACTCCAGTTGAAAGCTGGCAGTGTTGCAAGAAGTGACACCCAATGGAGGAAATCAGACACTTAGAGGAAGGAGAATTTATCAGCCAGTGGAGCACATAGAGCTTAACTAAACCAGAGCACGAGCTCCCCTTGGTTAGATTTCTTTATCTACCTTTGCAGTGTCCTTGTAAGGGGCATGTGATTCCCTTTTCTGAGGTTTTACGTGCACCTCATGACTCAGGATGGGGAGGGAGAGTTTCAGGTGGGGGTTGCAAGGGAGAAGGAATTTCCAAACCACTGGCCTTACCTATTTATAGGTTATTTGTCTTGTAGATGTTGCAAGAGTTTTCAGAAGGCCATTTAGAGATTTATAGGATGTGGCTCATCTACGACCCACTGAGTCGGTCATTTCTGCAAGCCCTTTCCATTACCTACCCTTTCCAGATGCCTCCTCTCTTCTCTTAGCAATGGGTACATGATCACAAGAATGTTCTAGCATTGTATGCTGAGAATACTTTGAGTGATGATTCAGCTTTAGCACTTTGATTTTTAAAGGTGCTAACTGGAAGAGACATTTCTCAGCCATTGACTTCTTGGGACAGGAGTAAAGTTGATTTTTTTTTAATTTGCCAGAAACAGGAATCTTTATCCAATAGATCTTTCCAAGTGTCTGTTATGAACAAATAAAAATGCATGTGCTGAAATTATATGTTACCTATATCGCATAGGATGCATATTAGATCATTTTGATTTATTGCCAGCTCCTTTCATAGTAAAAAAATAACAAATGCATAAGCAAATATTAATCTTTTGTAAAGTATCCCATTACTAATATCATGAACACTTGCCAGTGTTTCGAATTAAACCATAGTTACAGGTGCAGTGAAGTAAAGAGAGGTGGTTCATTAAACATTTTAATGTTCTTACTGCAAAATTGTCAAGGCCACATGCTCTGTGAGTTCCAAATGTGAAAGTTTGATGCTTCTAAATGGAGTCTGTGTCCCTTCCCTTTGCTTCAAGGCACGGAGGAGTAACAGCAGGAACTTTCTGTGCTCTGACAACCCTTCTGCACCAACTAGAAAAGGAAAATTCCATGGATGTTTACCAGGTAGCCAAGATGATCAACTTGATGAGGCCAGGAGTCTTTGCTGACATTGTAAGTAATAAAGCAGTGAACCAGACTTTCACTCTTAGTCTACCAAAGGCTACCAAAATCATTTAATCATTTAATCATGTACCAGTAAAAAAAAAAATATTACATTGACTGATAACACTAGCATGTAGATTTCTAGCTGATTTACAAGTTATTCTGTCCATAACAATAAACAATAAAAATTTCCAGAAAATTGATGACTAAAAAATTTTAAATTTCATATGTGCCTTTCTTTGTGAGACTTATTGTAATTCTGAAAAATATCCTCAATAGAAGCACCAACTATTCTAATTTATCCAACAAAATAAAGTCATTTCTCCAGGACTAAAGTTCTGCTTAACCCAGAGAACAGTCAGAAGACAGACCTTATTGTCTTAAACGTTTGAAGCTTTTACTTTTTTCTCAAGTCAAATTTGATTTCTGAAGTTAACAACAGCTAATTCGGGGGTACTTTTAGAAAGAAAGAGGAACATCTGGAGAAATCAGTCTCAACTCTAAAAATAATTCAGAAGTTTTTATTATTGTAGAAATATGGACTGACAAGACAATAGGGAACTTAATGCAAAAGCCCTAATGGGAGAAGCTTGCGTGGGTGTAGAGTAAGTAGATAGAGGCTCACCTTCTGCTCCCTGGTCTTGTGTGTGAGACGTATCCAAGGTTTGTCTTCAGAGCTCCAGCCCAAAGCAGTTGACCAGAGTGTGAGGTGACCCTTACACACTTCAGAGGAGCCCCTAGTGAAAGTCTCACGCAGGTCGGCTGAGTTGTATCCAGCTCCTCCTGTGTGAGACTGCCCTGTAGAGACTGAATTGTCATTCATTTCATGAATGCATTCAATGAGGCACCAGGTCACATGTGGTCCCAAAGATTTTCAGCTATGTCGCCAGCTCTGCAACTGTCTTTCCCCAACTTCCACCACCCAAATTGGCATCTGCAAGAGGAAAACTACTTTGTTCTTCAGTGTGTCTCCACTGTGAGACCACAGCAGGACACACCTTTGCTCAAAGCGGAACATAGGAGTAGTCAGGCGGGCGGAGCGTGAAGAATACTTGGCAAACAGTGGATCTTGTGAAAGATGCATTCTCTGTGGGTCCCTGAGCTGACAATGCTGTCCTTTCTGAGGCCCCTCTGTAAATAGACAGGCCTGACTGATTTCATAACAGCTGGAGAAAGGAGAATGAGCAACTTGTATGTAGGTTGCAGGGGCCTAGTGCCACAAGTTGATGAATCAGAAGCAAAACACTGCCACATCGCCCTCTGATTCCATGAAGTAAGTGAATAAGAATGGAGTGTTTGCCATAGGCAAACGGACATGGGCCCGTTTTCCAGGACGATGCCTGCTGACTGATCGGAAGGATACCTTAATCAGAAGGAGACATCACTGTAGATTGTGTACCTCTGCTGAGTGTAGCACAAGGATCTTCCACAAACACTGCCGAGTGTAACCAAGATATCTTTTCTGTTTCCAAATGCATGCCTTCGTGGGGCTTCCTCTGTGTAACTTCCCATTCTCTGTTCCCTAGGAGCAGTATCAGTTCCTCTATAAAGCGGTCCTCAGCCTTGTGAGCACGAGGCAGGAAGAGAATCCATCCACCTCTCTGGACAGTAACGGCGCAGCACTGCCTGATGGAAGTATAGCTGAGAGCTTAGAGTCTTTAGTTTAACAGAAAGGGGGGAGGAAAGTTCATATTGGAGCATTATTTCCCTCTTTATAAAATTAGACATTAAAATCAGTTCCGTCTTTCTGTTATCTGTTTTCTTCCCATCACCTGACAGTAACTTTCCTGACAGGATTCTGCTGCCAAATTTATACCATTAACAATGTGTGCCTTTTTGTAAAACTTCTTGTAATTCACTTATTGTGTTTAAACTAAAATTATTGAATTTTACAGTATTTCTAAGAATGGAATTATGTGTTTTTTTTATTGACTTTAACAGAAATCGTCAATTTATAGATATTAGGAATACCAAACTACAGAAACATGTTTGTTTTTAGTGTCAAATTTTTAGGTGTATTTGTAGCATTCTTCAGGTTTGCTAGAAATATAACTTTTAACATAGTAGACTGTAAATAAAATTCTCTGTTCTCTATGATATTCAACATTTTACAACTGTAGTATTCACCTAAACTAGAAATAATATGAAATAATATGATACTTACTGTAAATACTGCTCTAGTGTTTCCATGGACCAAATTTATATTTATAATTGTAGATTTTTATATTTTACTACTGAGTAAGTTTTCTAGTTTCATGTAATTGTTTAGTTTAATGATATAGTTCATTATCTGGTATTACTTTCCAAGTCTTCTGCTATTATTTCATGTTATCGTGACAATTAACTCTGTTTTTGCATGTAATTTTAACTTTTATGGAAAATAAAAAAAACATTTGTTTTGAAAGAAGATGTTTTTATGAAAATAACATCTTACCCAACATTGTTTAAATGGTTTTTATCCATGGCATTGAAAAAATAAATATAAATATTGCTATCAATTTGCATTTGCCTGTGGAGTGCTGTGCTGGGGCATGTGTAACAGCAAATTGTGGACATGGGACCTGCTGGGATAACAGAAATGAAGAAAAGGTTAATGAGATGGGACAATGGATAGAGTTGTGATTCCCAAACCATGCATTGAGGCACACACACAGGGATGCCACAATATCTTCCATTTTTGAGGATAACACAGTGATATGTACTGACACTACACAGCTAATACTATTAAATTATTGGACCTAATTACTTAATAAACAGAATGATTGCATATTTCTTTTGGCTTAACAGAGCTGTGAAATGTTACTGAGAAGCTAAGAGCACTATGTTCCACGAAATGTTGAGAAAATTGGGTTTAGAACCAAGCTGGGAATTAGAACTAGGCATATTTGCCAGTCAGGGTCAAGCTAAACTGGATTGGAAGGGCAGGGAGATAAATAGACAAGGGCCATGAACTCATAAATGCCAGGATGAAAAAAAGGGAAGAAGTACTATGTTAAGGCAAATTGTCAGGATCCACAAGCTGCATGGAGCTGAAGTTCAGGAAAACCGGGAATTGTGGGCAAGGGCCCTACTTTGCTAGTGGAAGCCGCCCCCGCCTCAGCCAGGAGCGTTTTATAACTCGGCCTGAAGACGGCACTATTTCCTGAGAATGCCCAGCTTAGGGAGCTTAGGGCCTGAAGCAGGAGGCCAGGAAAATTTCATTTCAACCAGTGGTTCTCAGAGTATGGTTCCCAGCCCAGCAGCATCAGCAAAACCTGGGAACTTGTTAGAAATGCAAATCCTGGATTCCCCACTCAGACCTAGCACATCAGAAACTCAGGTCGGGTTTGGCAGCCTAACTCATGTTCAGGTTTGAGAACCACCGCTCTTTAGCAACGATTCAGAGCCTCCAGTTTCCTCAAGCAATATCAGTTTTTTGTTTTGGTTTTTTACTAACCCTTAAATTAGAACCCAAGTTAATTAGTTCGGTTTTTTTGAAGCTTTCTTTTTAAAGCAATAGTCATGAAGAGATGGGAAAGAGGAAACAGGAAAATAGGAAATAGGAAAAAAATACTAGAGTGTCACAAATCACAAAATGTTGAAGCACTGCTCTGCAAGGTACAAAACATCCTGCGTGTGCTTCTTTCTCATCCTCCCAGGGAGGAAGGCTCAAGGTAAATTTTGATTCCTTGATTGCTTTTCTAACCTAGTCCTAGTCCTATTGTTTTACAGTTTTGTTTCCCCGTAACCCACTAAGTCTAATCGTAAGCTGATGTGAACCAGAAATACGTGACGCCTTAATTATTTTGTCTATTTTCCCCTTAGCATTTGTCCCAAGAAAAAATAGCCTCTGAAGGAAGAAGGAATTTTGTTTTCCACTTTATGGGGATAGTAATTATGCAAGTAACATATATGATAATTAGGCATTTTATAGATAGATTCTAATAAATATACCATGAAACCAATAACCAAGACAGTTCCTATCAGATGTAGAATGATAACTCAGGTAAGTCTTGCTCAATTATTTATATCCATTACCAGAATTTTATTTATTGTTTTAGTACATTCAGACATTTTATCCACACATTGTTTTATTATATAACTGGTCATGTCGTGAATGTATTTTTATTTTCATGTCTTTATGCTACATTGTTTTATATCATTACATTTGTTATTACATGAAAGCTATAAACATCGTTATTGTATAATATTCCATGCAGTATGGTGGTTTTCTGCTACATTTTTCTGCTACAATACTATGATAAACATTTGTTTATGTAAAAAGCTTTTACCATATGTAGGATCACTCCTTAGTACCAATTTCTGCTATCATTTGGCAAGAAGATTGTATGAACATTTTTAGGTCTTAATACTCCCTCAACTTGTACAATTTACACTCCCCCTGGCAAAGGTATTAGAGTCCTATTGTTCCATTCATGGGTTCAGGCCTCTTCTTAAATATCTCTTCAGAGCAATATCTCAAATTGGCCTATCTGAAGTAGCATCCCCTCCCCCCAAGGAAGATATTCAAAATGTTTAGCAATGATCATCACAAGAGCGTGGGCTGGCTCACTGTCCTATGCGTACCAGCTGAATGTCAGCTCACCTCTCCACACCTGCTAGACCACCAGGACCTCCTCATCTCCTACCCTGCTTTAATTTTCTCAGGAGCAGACTTTGTTTTCTGAAAAATATTTTGTATTAGTTTGCTCTCTATCTCCTCTATCATTAATATAAAAAGCTCCATGAGGAGATTAATCTTGATTTTTTTTTTTATGTCTATATTCCCACACCTAGAACAGTACCTGGTACATTAAAGGCACTCAGTACATTTTAGGGAAATGAATTGATTAATGAATGAGTTGATTGTTGCCTGGAGTGAAAATGCTCTCTTTTGATATTTCTGGGAAACCTGACACTCTATAGTAATGTTTCCCAACATATAATATCCATTTTGACAAAATATGTCTATTCTTAGATTTTTGTGTAGCACCTTTATAAGTTAGACCAATTTAAAAGGTGTTTCTACAGATTTCATCTCCAATTTTAAATCATGTAGAGCTGTTTTGCAATCTCACAAAAATATTAAGATGAGCATAATCCATCTATTTAGTTAAATGTACCAGAACTATAAATTTCATCATTGTTCCAGTATTATATACTCCCTGAGAATTTATGGCAGCTGCTTCTTCATATAAAATTAATACAAATATTTAATACATACATATTTCATTTAATATTATGCCATAAGAATCTTACTTAATTTTCATATTATCTGAAACCCCTTAATTTATTAGGATTTATTAGACCATTTTTCTAATATACAAAACTTGGAAAATAAAATCTCTTTATAAGTAAATATGTTTTAAAATATTTTCTTAGAACTGAATTTCACAGAGAGCACACAGAATCTGAAATAGTAAGCATTCGTTGAATTAAAATAAACTTTTCAAGGAAAGTGATAAAATTATATGTTTGTCAAAATAAAACACACTTCCATTATTGTAATGATTGAAAATTATCTACTCACCTGCTAATTACAAGATATTCTGTTACTCTAGAGGTCTCCTCCTCATTAGTACAACATTGGCATGTTACAGTAGGTGCTATTAAATGTTAAGGCACACAAATGAAACACACTACACCAGTTTTAAGAATCTAGACATCTAGGTATTAAATTATAGTTAGCAAGTTTTTTTAAGGTAATCATTTAATAAAAAAAGAAGATATGCAAGTGGAAGTAAGAACTGTGGGTGTGAGATCAAAACTTCTTATTATATACACGACAATAACTTCTAATCAGTCCTTCAGCTGTGACACATTCTAATCAGGCCACGAGAGACCCGGACTGACCTTTGAAAAACTCCAAATACGCTAATTTGCAATACTTTGCTGTGAAACTTTAGGCACGCCGTTCACTACATCTCTCAGATTCTTATTATCTTGCTTGACTCCTTGGAGTGTTGCCTCCGTTCTGAATTATCCACAGAGAGAAAAAACTGATGCAAGTAATTTTTTTTTTTGCCACTAATTGGTTTAATGAAATTATGTATTAAAAACTATAGCATTAAGGTTTCTAATGAAAAATATTAAACAAGTCTCTGACAGGACCTTTAGTTCAGGTGCTTTAAGGAACTCAGAAAGTTAAAACCACATTTAGTGAGCTTTTTAGAGTAAATGAAAAACATTCCATATTTTGTCTTTACAGGATGTCCAGCTCTAAGCTCATGGGAATACCTGAAAATGTTCAAAAACCACCCAGAGAAAATAATGAAATGGTTAGAAAATAACTACAGCCAATGAGGGACAAATAAGTGATAACTGGGGCCATTACTGTGTATTTACAGGGTCTGTGCCATTCTCTTTCTAAGGTAACTTTCTGGGGCAGAAATAGCCCAACAGTATCTTCTCTCTTACATGTGACTCTGGAACTCATCCCACTGAGAAGTACAGTCTGTGGTCCCTTCGCTTGAATTCAGGGGGGCCTTTAACTACAGTGAAAGTGATGTCATGTGACTTCTGAGACTAAGTCATAGAAGGCAATAATGTTCAGCTTCTGCCTGGTTTTCCTGGGATGTTTACTTGTAAAACAGGGCCACCATGCTGTGATAACACCCACACAGAAGAAGACTCATGTGGAAAGAAACCAAAGTCCTGGTCCACTGTCCCAGCTGAGCTTCCAGCTGACAGCTAGGACCAACTTGCCACCTCCGAGAGCAAGCTGTCTTGAAGTGCATCCCCCAGGTCCCAAACAAGACACCTCAAGGGAGACTGTGTGGAACAGAGATAAACCATGCCCACGAGCCATGCCCAGATTGCAGACTAATGAGCAAAATAACCACCTGCCATTTCACACCAGTACATTTCGTGGTGGTTTGTTACATAGTAATAATACCCAGAATATTTCTTATGTTCAAAGCCCAGAAAACCATAAACTCTATTTTTCTGACTCCTTTGCAGCTAGAGTTCCGGTTGTGAATTGTGTTCTACCAAATACAGGGAGCCATAAAGTCTGGAAATGTCGATGAGATTATTTTACTATTGTAATATTGTGACAAACCACTATTAAGTATTTGCTTATACTTCCTGAATTGCTGGCCACTCCGTAAATACCCTCCCACATGATGTAGAAGACAAAGGCCACCTTTATCTGTGGGATGTGGGAGTGAGAGAAAGGGAAGCCGAGCAGGGAGAAAGTGCTTGCCATTTCCTGAGGTGGCAGGAAGTCAGGTGGAAGAACTAGTCTGGGGGGAAATTCCTAGAGTGGCCTCCTTGAGAAACACTGGTTTATATGATAAACTCTTAAAATTGACACTGAGTTTAAGAAGTCTGGGAGATATCCAAACAGAGATGTCCAGAGGTAGTTGCAAACTTACTCTGAAGTTAAGGGGAGAAAGTTTGGGCTCGTTAGAGATATAGATGACATTTAAAGCCGTGAGGTAAGACACGTGCACCCAGAAAGAACATATACAGAGAAAAAAATAAAGGCCTGAAAAGAACCCTGACGAACATCATCATGCGAATGGGTAAATAAGAGGCTGAAAAGAAACACCACCTTCATTAAGCATCATATAAATTGAACCATTTCCAAAATTTCAGCCAATGTTAAATCTCAAATTTAGCTCTGTACCAGCCAAAATAGTTAACTTTTTTAAACATTATCTGAGCATTTTAAGAACTCATTCTGCTACAAGTCACTCTTCCCTCATCTTTTCCCTTGGTCTTCTCCATGTTTTACAATATTTTTATTAAACTCCCATTTGATTTCTATTTCCTTTTAAGTACTTTTTCAACTTAAAAAGAAATCTCCTTTCATCAATAGTTTGGTAGTCAGGCAAGCATGTTTTTTCTTTGTTGGAGTTACCAGGTTTCCAATCGAGTACAGAGGCTTGTTTCACCCTGTGCAAAGCTTCACTAAGAACCTGGCTTGAAGAAATGAACCCAGGCTCCTGAAGCCAAGTGCTGGGTGCTGCTTGAGCTGGGCCTGGCAACAGCCCTGGACATCATCAGTCAAACAAAGATGAGAACAGGATTGATGGTCTCATCAGGCTCTCAGGCTGGGAGTGAGTTTCATGAATAAACTCCAGGGTTTATGAATTTTTTACCCAGCAATATGGTACACATTGCCAACCGACTCAACACGAGAAGACACAGGGAATTTTCTGTTTTACCTCACCAGCAACTTAACAAAGTATGGAAACTGTCAACCTTACAAATTAAGACCCTTAACCCTGTGTTTTGTCATTCTTGCTAATCAACAAAAACTAAGAATGAATGTTAGGACTAAAACAAAATTGGAAATAGGAAGTTATGAGATTAGCTGTCAGTGACTAACCAGCATTGCTCCAGAGCGGGCAGCTTTTGTCCCTGGATCTTTTCCAGTGGAATTCAGATCTGGCAAATGTAGTTCCATTCCAAACAATTAACAAATGTCAAGCATTAACATAAAAAAAGGCTAATCTATTCTTACAAGGATAAAATTAGCTACCTGCCCCTGGCTATACAAATTGTACACTGCTCCAACTGGGGAGCTAACCCTATTACAGATATTGAATATTTATTTTGACATGTATTTAATATGATTAACATTTACTTACCAGTTTTCTATCAAATGGTAGTCAAGTGTGTTGCTCTAATAAATTATATATTTGATGACAATTTTTTGACAGACAGAGCATCTGAAGGAAAGAACGCCTTTCTCTAATTCTCAAAAAAGTATCATGCAGGCTTGTGTTGGCCCTAATAACCCATGGTAAAAGAGATTTTAAAAGTCAGAGTGCTTCTAAATTTTATCAAGTATTTTGAGTCAAATTTCAATATTAAGCCTTGTCACGTCAGGCAAGCTATTTAACTTTGTGAGACACGTTTTCACTTCTGGAAAATCAAAGGCCTAGCCAAGCGGTTATTTTGTTCCTTTCCACGCTACAACCACTTTAAAATTCTTGTGGAGCAGATACACCTGTGGTTTGTTGGAGCAGCATAGGTGACTAAGGAGCCTTACAAAGGCCTCCAAAAGACTGAAAAAACCCTCAAAACCAAAATTTTATTAACTTTAATATAAATTCCAGGCAAAGATGTTACAAGAAAGAATGCTATTTTTTTTTTAACATTTACTAGGTATCAGGCTTTTCTCGTACGTTCTCGCATTAACCATCCTGTGAGTTAGTTATCCTCATTCTATGGAGCAAGAAACAGCTAGTATATTGTAGAACCAATCACACTGCTTCTCAGAAGAGCCTATTCTCTCAAGGGTCTATGACAAAGAAAACTGGACATTGGAAAAATGGTATTATCTGAAAAAAAGCCAAAAGAGATAGAAAGATCTGGAAGATGTGAACATTAAGTCTACCAAAATGGTTAGCGCAGGGCTAACCATTGACAAACTATGGCTGCCCATCACCTGCTTTTATAAATAAAATTTTAATGGAACACAGTCACATCCACTCACTCATGTGCTGTCTGTGGCTGCTTTCACACCGCAAAGGCAGAAATAAGCAGTCAGGACACCTTTCGGCCTGCAAAGCCTAAAGCATTTACTATCTCGCCCTTTATAGAAAGTTTCCCGACCCCCATCTGTAGGCATGTTTAGAGCCATAACCTATCCTTTCAGGCCCAGATCCTACCACCACCACCTTCACGAGTGGCTTTCTGCTGGAAAACTTGTTGCTGAGAGCCGGTTCAGTGTCTGACATCATCTATCTTGACTCACGCTTACAGGCATCTTCTTCTCCAGCGCTGGTGTTGGAGCGGATCTTCAATCGCATCCCCTTATCACATCATCGGAAAGCCCAAACCAGTTAGTGAAACTGCGATGGTGACAGGCTCCCCCTCCCACCCACGGTGCTAGTTTCCTACCTTCTACTCTATCAGGGTGCTCGTTTCCAAATCGATTGTGTTAAACTCAATCAAAAACCTGTCACAACATAAATGACTTTGCTTATTAATAGATGATTAATCTCCATATATTATTTGTGACAGGTAGAACTGGCCTTAACAACTTTGATCCTTTTCAAATAGCATAGATGTTCCTTTGACTGCCATGTACTTCACACATAATCCTTGCTTACTTCAGGGCAGAATTAGTTTTCTATGAGCACAGTCTATGAAAGTCAAATTGGCGTTTAATTTATAGATAACATTTTTTAATTTTTACAATTAAGTAATTATAGATGTGTACATGTATACATACATACATATAATTTCTGCAAGGAGCAAAAACAGTTTCATTAGTAATTTAATATTTTTAATAAAAGCTTGAGATACAATTCACATCCCATACAATTTACACAAATTATACAATTTAGTGATTTTTAGTATACTCACGGAGTTGTGCCACCACTATCGCAATTAACTCTGCATTTTCATTATATCGAAAAGAAACCTCAAACTTATTAGCTTTCAATCTCACTCACCTCTAAACTCAACCCTAAGCAACCACTAATCTAGTTTCTCTACATGTAGATTGGACTATTCTGGACATTTCATATAAATGAAATCATATGATATGTGGCCTTTTCTGGCTGACTTCCTTCACTTGGCACAATGTTTTCAAGGCCCATCCATGTTGTAGCATGTGTCAGTACTTCACCTCTTTTTTATTGCCAATAATATTTCATTGCATGGATGTGTCGCATTTTCTTTATGCAATTTATTAGTTGACAGATATGTTGCTAGTTTTCAGTTGGGGCCATTATGAATACTACTACTATGAACATTTGTTTACAAGTTTATGTGGATATGTGTTCTCATTTCTCTTCAGTACATATCTAAGAGTGGAATTGCTGGGTCATATAGAAACTCTATGTTTAGCTTTTTGAGGAACTGCAGACTGTTTTCCCCAAGTGGTTGTACCATTTTACATTTCTACCAACAGTTTATGAGGGTTCCAATTTCTCTACATCCTCACCATTTGTGATTATCTTTTTCATTATAATTTTCTTGGTGAGTGTGGAGTGGTGTGGCATTGTAAGTTTGATTTCGGGTTTTTATTTCCCTGATGGATAATGATGTCGAGCATCTTTTCATGTGCTTTACTGGCCTTTCATAGATCTTTGGGGAACTGCCAATTCAGAGCCTTTGTTTATTTCTCTAAATCAGGATTTTTGTCTTTTTATTTGGTTACAGTAATTCTTTATATATTCTAAATACAAGTTCTTCCCTTATCTAATACATGATTTCTAAAAATTTTCTCACATTCTGTGGATTGTTTTTTGCTTTCTTAATGGTATCCTTGGAAACACAAAAGTTTTAATTCTGATGCTGTCCAATTTATGTATTTTTTTTCTTTTATTGCTCACACTTTTGGTGTCATTTACTTAAGAAAACATTGTCTAACCCAAGATCATGAAGATTTTCTAAAAGTTTTATAGTGTTTGCCCTTGTAAGTAGGCTTTGGTTCACTTTGAGTTAATTTTGACTGTGAGGTAAGGGTCTAATTTCCAATTCCTTCACATGTGGATATCCAGCTGTTCCAGCACCATTTGTTGAAAAGACTATTTTCCTCTATTAAATTGTCTTAGCACCCTTTTCAAAAATCAATTGACCATAAATGTGAGGGTTATTTCTAGACTCTCAAACTATTCCTAGGAGTTTGGAAGTGTTCCTACCTCACTAATTTGTTGGGAATAATTTAAGAAAGGTAAGTGTCAACTCTTCATAAATGTTGGGTAGAATTCACCTGCAAAGCCATCTGGTCCTGGACTTTTTGTTTTGGGGAGTTTTTAAGTTACTGATTCAATGTCATTACTTGTAATTGGTCTAATTTCTATTTCTTCGTGATTCAGTCTTGGAAGGTTGCATGTTTCTAGGAACTTATTCATTTTTTAGGTTTTCCAGTGTATTGGCATATAATTGTTTATAGTAGTCTCTTATGATCCTTTGCATTGCTGTGTTATCAAGGAAGCTTTTTATATCCAAAAAGATAAAACTGCATCTGCTGAGTATAGGAAAATATATTCTTGTAGGAAAAAAGTTGCACAATAAATTAACAACTCATTATCACTTCTACATACATGTGAAAAAATACATAACAGAATTATTAAAGTTCTCTATCACTGGCATTTCTTGTTTCAAATGTTTTCAATATTAAAATAGACATTTATATTTTAAAAACACCGCTGTAATGACTTATTCAAAAACATCATGTTTTGTAGTTTAAAACAACACAATAGCAAACGTGGTTGTTGTACCAATGTTCAGAGCTGTGTTGCTGGGAAGATAAAAACAAAATGTAATTCTCAATTAAAGTGTGGTTGTGCTCTGTGTGGTATAGATAATGCCTTCTGCTTTAATTCGCTCCAATATTGGTCCATAGATCTCCTTTGAAAAGGGCCCAATCAGGCCTTTAGCTTGAATTTCACCTGGAAGAAAATAAATTTGTAGTCATAATTTTAAAGGTAGTATTAAAGATGAATTTCTATAGGAAGAGTCTCTACACAGTCCCCCATAAAGTCAGAGTCAATGAATTGTTGGAGGCCTCGACATTTTTAAAACAGCTACTTAAATGCCCCTTGATAAATTATTATTTAATCAACACGCTGTAAGGAAAAGGGGTTAATTTTAAATTGAAAACACTTAGAGACCATGTCAGAATTTATATGCTTAACAATTAAACTTCTGCCAACACAATCAGAGAATATAGCATAGGAAGAGAATAAGGTAAACCTAACTGGTCTGCTTTATTTTCTGATGTAATTTTATTTAAAAGTATAACACCAACAGAATGAATTAACACCAGTCTGGTTATTTGGGCATGGGCAGCTGCTAGGCTTGCTGAAACAGTAAGTCTGGGCACTTTCCTTAAAGGCCATTATGATTCATCCCTGATCACTTCTTTACTCTGCTTCCTCAATAACTAAGTACATGATTTAATTTGATGTTAGCTGGAATCATAGATATGTGTTCTCATTATTTGATATTGATATGCTTTGATGTTTTTCCCTCCCCTCACACTTTCAGAAGGGCCACATGGGGTATTATTCAAAAGTAATGCTTATTTGAACATATATATGTGATCTCAAAAGAAGAGTGGAGAGTTGAAATTGGAATTCATTTTATCCAAAACATTTACCAAGTACTGAAAATATACTGAGATATGAAGATTAATAAAAAATGGCCTCAATTTTTGAAGATATAAGGTGAGCAATTTCAGTATTACCACCCCCAAAATATGAAAAACCAAAGAAAGAAAAAAAAGGGCATTAACATCCTTAATGGCCTCTCTATATGGTAAGAGCTTTATGTTTTATTTCACTTTAGTGTCACAACGCCCTATAAGAGGTGGCAATCTCCTCTTTAAAAATGAGAAAACTCTGGCTCAGAGATGCTGTGTAACTTGTACCCTATCACTGAGCCATTTTGTGACTGAGCTGGGGCAGAAATCAGGTCTAACTACAAAGTCCATGCTTTTTATCACCACAGAGTGATCCCCTAGCCAGCCAGCACTTGACTTTCCTGAGACAGCTCACTTTTCATGAACGCCAGTGCCGAACTCAAGAGTAGTGATTTGATGTCCAGGCATTGAATGATTTGGAGAGGATATGAAGACAGACTTGGTCCTCCAACGAAACAACTTACCATCAAGCAACATCTTGGCTGCCATCGCAGTGGGTAACCCCACAGTTTTAGCCATGGCTGAAAAGCCTGTGGTGTCTCCATAAACCACAAGATTAATAGTTTTACTTTCTAAATGTCCAGAAGGATGTCTGATTCCAAAGCTGTCTCTCATCACAATCATATCTTTCTCTCCGGGACCTCAAAGTAAACAAGCAGATGCTTTAAAATGCCGTAACATCACCGCTGTGAGACTGTATTTCATCTCCTGCTGCTGCCCTTCTGCTCTCACAAGTTTTCCCTCCCATTGTATATGGTCCTTATTCATATCTATTCTGGTTTTTTACCCAAAGACCAAGTAAAAACCCCATGGAATATATAACTCTGACATGTTCTTCTATCTAGATTTTTATCACCATAGCCTGGCCACAGACAGGAGAACACCGCTGTAGAGGCCACCGGCTTTTCTTGCAAAAATGCTCCTTTCACCATTTCCTAATGAATTAAAGATTAAATGTAAAACTAATACTTTTTTCCCTTTCCCATGTCACCCAAGTTCATTCTTAATAGTTCTCTTCTTCTTCCCTCTGGAAAAAGAGCTCAAGTGTTCTTTCCCTCACATCACACTTCCTCACTCCTCCAACTTGGCTTCAGTCCTCCAATCTGCTTTTTCAGTCAAACTGATGACATCTTATGATTCTTTGGAATGTTTAGTGAAAAGCCCATGACTTACCGTACGAAAGTTTTGTGGCTAAATGCTTAGAGAGCGCTTCCACCACAGACTCTGCCCGAGGGACTAGTTCATTCCCAAGCAAGCCCAGCCTGAGAAGCACAAGAGATGGCTGCATTAGTTCGAGTCCTATACCATCCTCACTTATCAATACAGCAGAAGGAAGCGTTTCTTGGATTTATCCTTAAAAAGGCAGTATCACAAGATGACAGTTCAAGTTATAAGACTGCTGAATTGTGAAATAAAAATAACAATATTAATGTCTTAACCTTTAGAATCATCCCCAGACGCCCCCAGGCAACACCCCCTGGAGCAAAGCTTTTTAGATTAATTTACAGGTTAGTTCTCCCACATTAGGGATACCAGCACAATGTGCCAGTGCCACGAAAACGAGTGTTTTAAAGCAGTTGCAGGAAGACTGAGAGAACCTCCTGCAGGAGAGAAAAAATATCTCACCTTTCTTGGGAACTGAGGAGCAAAGTGTCTCAAACTAAGTATTCCCCAAGATATAGTTGCCATTGAATTTCTCTCCTTATCTGGGTTTTATCCCCACATGAACATGGCACGTGATAATCTCTCTACAACAGGCCAACATTAGCAGCAAATTAATCAAAGATGATGTACAATGTTGGGCTCTATTCTGACTTTCCTTTGACAAGAAAAGACTAAGTAACCAGCAATCTAATATTTTGCTCTAAGTTGACTGGTGGGTGCCTACCATATAGCAGCCTCCAGCTGGGTATTGTCCCCTCCTAGTTTCTTAAGGACAGCTTCCTTGAGTGCATCAGACTTGGAGGAGGGTGAAATCCCAACTAGATCACAGAGGAGCTCTTTCTGTTAGAAAAAAAAAAAATTCTCAGTTCCTAATAAAATAAAAAATAAGTTGAGAACGTATTTTATCAAGACATTGTACTTCAAATGCAACTCAAAATTTAAATTAGAAATAGTAAATTGCAACACGTACATGTGCATGCATACATGTGCACACCCACACATCAATAAATGCATAGGATTCCAGAATATTTTAACAATACAAATGGAACATAACATTAAATCAGTACTAAACAGACGGTATTATATCTGCCATCACATTTCCTGCCTTTGCATATTCTCTCCATCACGTTTTCACTCATTCTGCCTTACTCTTCAGCAGTCCATTTTGGCCAGGATAGAAAGGAGCTTATTGCTCTGGTTGCTAGTAGCAACCAGAGTTCTTTTATAGAATCAAGAGATGAGAAAGACCTTGCAGACAATAAAATTTCAAAGGAAGAACACTTAACCAGTGGTCATAGCTTTTTCTACTTTCTAAATAAGACTTTTTCCAGGCTCCCCAAGGAAGTTATGCTTTAGATTAAAGGGTCAACAAACTAGTTCACAAGCCAAATTTGGTTCACCATCTGGCTTTGTAAATAAAAGTTTTACAGGGACTCGCTCATTTGTTTATGTTTTGTCTATGACAGCACTGAGTAGTCTAACAGAGAATGCATGGCCCATAAAGCCTAATGTATTTTCAATCTAATCTTTTATCAAAAGAAAAAAAAATTGCCAACCCCTTATTTTAGACTATAGCTCCCAAGATATTGGAGCCAGTCCCAAAATGCCTATACCAGCCTTCCCAGTGCAGCTGCCTCGACCCCAGGTCCACCCTATGGATACTTATTCATTCCTCCCCAACAAGTACGTTTATGAAACACAGGTTGCAGAAGTTCTCAGACACACAAAAAACCAAATTGAAAAACAACTGGCTAGCGGGATAACCAAAGTTTCTTTGGGAAACTTACTATGCTTAGCAATACTGATCTTTTCTCCCTGTGATAAATTTCTGGCACTTCAATTGAAATATGGAAACATTAATTTTTTTTTTTGCTTACATAAGTTATTATTTATTTCTTTTTTACATGATCTGTTTTTTAAATTTATTTATTTGGTTGTTTATTTATTTATTGGTGACATTGGTTAATGAAATCCAGTAAGTTTCAGGTATGCAATTCAACAGTAAGGTGTGTGTGTGTGAGTGTATATACTGCATTGTGTGTTCCCCTCCCATAGTTAGATTTTTTCCTGTCACCACATCTTTGACCTCTAATGCTCCATCTACCTCCCGCCTCTCCCCTCTCTCCCACTCTGTGGGAATATTAATTTAATTTGAATGACCATCTAGAAACGAGTTAATTCCTGGCAGTTGAAAGCTCTATGTTCAGTTCCAAGCCTCCAAAGACCCTTCCAACCCTAAGACTCTATGATTTTGATACAACACAGATATGGGCATGAACTCAGTAACTGAAAACTCAAATTATTAATGGTTACATGTGGCCAAATGAAATAATTGATAAGATTCACAGATTGGGAATCCAGTTCTGTGACACCATCAGCAGCTCTGCTGCATTATCAATTTTGGAAGCTCAAGCTTAATTTCTGTCACTGAGTCACCACTTAAACAAGTGACAGAGCCCAGGGCCAAGTGCAGAGAGCAAGTCTATCTCCTCCTAGGGCTGAGGGAATAATCAAGTGGTAAGAGTTGCTGCAGAAAATACCAGGTGAGTTAGCATCCATGCTCTCTTCAACTTTCCACAACAGTGAAGGGAAAGGGGACTTTGGGGCTAGGTCTTAGCCTCTTACACATAAGCCACCGAAGGGGTCCTTCTGCTGGTCTGAACCATAGTTGAAATCTAACCATTTCAGAATGCATTTCTGAAGAGCAGTAGGCAGTGTTTAATCCTGGAGTCACTCACCCAGGTGAGAGGTTTGGCTTCAGGTCTAAGGGCAGGAAATGCATCTCTGTTGATAAGACCCAATTTCACAAACCCATTCAAGGCTTTGGCATATCCCTGCAATGAGAAGTATTAAGCAGTATATGAAAATTGTCTCTTCAAAGAAAAAAAATTAAAAATCTTTTTTGAAGAGGGAGGTGTGCCTTTACAATTCAATAAGAAAACAGACTGAAGAGAGTCATTTGTATTGCTAGTAGGATGCAAACTTACCTGTGTTATATGCTTTCCAGTTCAGCAAAATAGTATTTAATAGAATAGCTGTTGTCTCACAATGGCAGGAGCTTGTCAGAATAAACCCCAAAAGCAGATAATCCATCCTACTAATTAAGAGCCACTATCCTCATACATATAGAGAGCAAGAAAACGCAGTGAAGCAAAGAGATTTTTCTAAAATGTCATCACTGATAAAATTTCCTCATGTGCCCTTCACTGTCTATAGAATGAGGCTGAAGTCCTTGGTATATTATATAAAACCCATCCTAATACGTCCCCCTAGACAGACTCACTAATCATCATCTCCACCACTCACTATTCCCCAAACATGCTGTGCTCTTCCAGGGACCTGGGCCCCTGTGCACACTGCCGCTGTGCCTAGAATGTGGGAGCTGCACTTCCTCACCTGTGAAATGTTTAGTCCCCCCTGAAGACCCAACTCAGGGTACCTATTGAGCCCCCTAGGCGAATAGGCACTCTCTTTTCTGTATTTCTGTACTATCTTGTACATATCTCTCTTATGGCACCTGACACAAATTGTAATTAAATTGTCTATTCAGCTGCTGGACTGTAGGTATAGAAGATGTGTGTGTGTGTGTGTGTGTGTGTGTGTGTGTGTGTGTGTGTGTGTCCATCCCTATGCCCTCACCACATTATCTAGCATTCCAGTATGCTGAAAGAGAACAAATGACTAGATGACTAGATACTGAATGATGATGAAGTGAAGGAAGACTATAAGGGTATGTTCTCCTGTGAGTAAATTGGGGGTGGAGGGGATGGGAAAGCCAAAATAAGAAACAAGGGAGCTAGGGAGCTTTTGTATCCACTTCAACAAGAGAGAAAGAGAGAGAGAGAGAGAAGAAGGAGAAGTAGGAGAAGCAGGAAGGGTGGGAAATTATCTTAGGAAGTAATAAAGGTTTTAAAATATGAAATAATTTCTGTAGCCATTGGGTATCTCACCATTTAATGTGTGGTCAACTAGTAATTTTCACATTTTTACAATAGTTTATTATTCAAACTGTTCATAGGTTACTAATTAAAGAACTCACATTTATTTGTTCTAACCCAATGAAAATATACTTCAAAGAGGAGAAACAAAGAAAGCAATACCCTGAGCTTGCTTCTGGGATCTGATAAGTACCAGAGGTCCCTTTATTTAACATCTAAAATACTGAGACATTTTCAAGCTACTTCTTAATCTCAGAAATATATTGTTATGGTGACCTCCAGAAACGAATTTATCATTTTTCTTCATTCATCAATAAGCACTTAGTAAATTTCTGCCATGTGTCAGACCTGTGCTAGGAGCCGAGCCCCCAGAGATGAAAAACGCAGTCCCTACCCATGAAGAAGCAGCAATCCAGTAGGAAAGGTCAGATAAGTCCAATGAATACTGACGACACTGCAGTAGAACACTACAGGTGCTATGGTAGAGGCAAACATGAAACTATGGGAACACGGAGAAGGGAACGCTCCCATCGATGCATGTGTGGGGTAGAGGAGCCAAGGAGAAAGAGTTAAGAACGATCTTGTGGGAATGTGATACCAGGCTGGGTCTGCAAGAACAAGCAGGTGACAGGCAGGTACAGGAGAGTGGCTGAGGTAGCCCATCACCCTTGGGAAAGTGACACTGACTACATTTCAGCGTTAGGGATAGAAAACAGAGGCTGAAGCTGATTGGCACATTTTATCCCACTGACTTCAAAGACGAATGAGACAAAAATTATATTTTTGACTATGAAGAAGTTGGACATGTTCATTCTCACTGGATCTGAACCTAAGAGGCTGTGGATGCTGCTACCATCCTGCCAACGTGAGGAGCCTGGGACTGCAGCCAGTACTTACAGGAAGAGCTGAGAGGGAAAGAGAAACCAAGTTTCAGTGAGGTCATTGACCCCCAAAACTCATTACACCTGAAGCTGATCTTCTTGCCTGTCACCTACTCCTCCTGAGCCAAAATTCCCTTCTTGTTCAAGCTATTTGAGTTGTCCCCTCAAACATCCAATCAACAGTCCAGAGCAAACAGACTCCCACCTCGCCCATCATCTTAATTATTTTAATTACTAAGAAAAACGAAGTGTTTACATCTCTTATGTCAAAACAGGGAACATGCTTCATCCTCAATGCAGCCTCTTACCTGATATCTCAGTGTCCCCCGCAGCAAAGTGTGAGCAGACGAAATGCCATAAACCTCAGCATACTTGGTGCTGTCTCTGTTAGGGTAGCCTTCCAAATTTAATCCGGGGTAATAGTCCATGGGAGTGACCGCATTGAGGAAGGAGACGCCTCCTTCGACGTTCACAACCTGAGGAACACGGAAAAGGCACATCAGGGAAACAAATAATGTGCTATTTGCAAATAAAAGACATCCAAGTTTTAAAAGAAAGCAGCAGAGGACTGGAAACAATCTTACGAAGCGATCATAGTCAACATCCCATACTCAAGCTATGCCACTGTGATCATAATCCACAAGGCCTTGCTTTCAGGCTTTAAAATCCGACTTGAAACCTTTCATTTTTGTACTGAAATCATATTTTCTACTTTTTCTTGCCCCTGGATTAGAGGGCGCTGACTCGTGTCCCACCTGAGGTTTGTTTGGTCTTTAAATAAACAATAAGTTAAAAGCAACAGATACTCGCTTAAATGGCTTCTACACTCAAAGAGCAAGGGCAGCATCCTCACTCTGCTCTTTGTCTTCACTCCCAGCCCCCTCTGACCACCACACCAGGCGCTGGCCTCGTGCACTTCACTCACCCAGCAGCACTTACTCCTGCCGAGTACCTACCTACTAGGTGTGTGCCAGGGTCCAGACAGAATAAGGACGGAATAAGGAGAGTGATGAATAAGGTACGATTCCTGTCTCCATTCCCTCCTTTATTCATTGAGCAAACATTTACTGAATGTCTATCAAGTGCCAGGAGCAGTGCTGAAGTTTCTACAAGGCGCTCCCAGCCCAGACTAGTCAGCCTCTGGTGTCTGCTGGGGACAGGGAGCCGGGGAGATGTCCCCTTACAAGACAATGCAACAAACATTCAGTGACGCTCAGAAAAGGGCTATCGCAGATGTTACTGCTGGAGAGAAGTTAAATCTCCATTTCCCAGGCTCCGACGTCTCGCAGTAATGCCTTTACCCACACCCCTCGCTCCAGGACACAACTAAAATACATTAAAGTTGTTTTCTTCAATTTTGACTAAAGGCCTGCTTTATTTTTTGTTGTTTTTTGATTTTTAGTTTGTGAAGTTTACAATCATCCTTGAGATGACAGAACATATCTTGGATTGATGAGATTCCAGCAAGGGGGAGTGGCTGTGGCCCTGGATTTTGTCCTGGTTGCACCACGGAAAACAATCTCTGATCATATGTCTGAAAATGCACAGAACATCCTGCACGAGGGGGTTGCCGAGGTGCCTTCAGATGGATTCTGAGGCATTCGCCCAAAGGAGTCTTGGGCTAATTTGATGATTCCCAGAGTTTGTTTGCAGATAGATTCTGCGTGTGCCTCAATGTGAAAAGAAAATGGAAATGCAAGTCTCTATAACTGAAGTCCCAGGAGGAAACGTGCCAAGCTGACTGTGGAGTCACGCCTCGTGGTGTCTCTCCATTTAAAAGGCCCCTTTGCAGAGAGCACCGAGCACCAGCTAAAATGCCAAGGGGGAGAATCTAAAGGAAGTGAGGAACGCTTTTTATTTAATTTTTCCATAAAACTCTTCTGGACATCACAGTAAACATTTCCAGAGGGATCATTTCTGCACTGTTTCTTTAAAATGAGTGTCTTCTGTCAGAATTCTAAATTTTAAAGAAAAATCTATTAAGAAGGCCATTGTTAACCTTTTGAGTCTCCACATCCCTCTCGTTTCTATAACCTACGGCAGTTCTAAAGTTTTGTTTACTTGTTTAAAGGTTAGGAAGTTTTTTAAAAGAAAAATTTGATAAAGACTTCTATATTCCAGCACTTTACTAATGAGAAATAAATCAACTGGTTCAGAAGTCTATCATGAGATTCTTGTGAAGAAAATAAGAAAATGTAAGCTGAATAGTAATGATTCATTTAGAGATTGACAGCTGCCAAGGCAACTTGACCCCCAAATTACCAGGTAATCATTATTATTTGACATCACGTCAGAGTTGTATTTCGAGTGGCATATCACGGGGTTCATTAATAAGCCCTGTCCTGTCTAATATTTTATTAATGACTTGGATGAAGATGGAAAGACAGATTTATCTATTAACAGAGAATATGCATTTTTTTCTGACTTGACAATGCTCCCTTCCAAGACCCACTCCCAGAAGAAACAGTGGCTCATTATTCACTGCTGTTGTAGCCTGCTCTAAGTCCAACTCTTTCACACACACACACACACCTCTCAACCAAAGAGAATCACAGATAATAAGCTTGACTGCTAAACTAACAATAAATATAACATAAAAACTATTCAGACAACCATTTACTCAGGCCCACCGTGTGCTAGGTGCCTCATACACATTACCTTTAATCCATGCAATAACCAATTTTTCAGAGGTGAAGACGGAGACTGAGTCACCCACAGGCAGATCTGAACCCAGGTCTATCTTTCTCCTGCACCGTACCGATTCCCTTGATTGTGCTTCTTTCTGGATCAGTATCTTGAGAAGGGTACTGATTGACAGGGTACGGCATTCCAGAGTGCACCACAGTTTTAGACTTAAAAATTGCATTAATCGTGGTTGTAGGCAATAGAGAGCAGCGACTGCTCCCAATTTTCCGCAAAGGAAGAGCTGGGTGCTGCAGTCAAAGTGAACGTGACTTGCAGGCACACTTGAGAGCGGGAGAACCTATCTCACAGCTGTGATTGCAAAGCAGGTACGGTCTTGACTTTGTTTAGCTGGGAGTAGCTTGGGGAAGGCTGCAGGAGGTGATGGCGAAGCTCTGTCACATCACTCTCAGGGGCCATCAGTATGGGAAAGTGTCCCAGTACCCATGGAGGGAACAGAACTAAGAGAAGACACAATCACTATCTCCAAATATGTGGAAGGAAATCAGATTTGTTAGAAGTAAGAGTCAAAGTTAGAAGCTAGAAATGTTACCAGTGGCTGGAAGGTATTCCAAGAATGTAGGACAATGAGATATGTCTTAATCCATGGGCCTCTGCCCAAATCGCTGGGAAAGTGGAAGGCTTCCACTTTAAGCAGAAGCCAGAGGTCACCTGGCTCCCCTTTATGATTCTGTGAATTACGTAAGGACTGCTCCGTGGTCACAGAGGGGATGAGGGACAAGAATACAAGAAGCTGCTGGATTGAGAGACAGAGCGATGTACTTGAATTATTGAGTGAATAATATGGCATCCGGAAAACCCTCAGACACAATCAAAGTGTGGGAGTTCAGACAAAAGAATAGTGAACGGGAGCTGGAGTGGTCAGGAAAAGATGCATCCACAAGAGGAAGCTTGAGTGGGACCTTGAAAAAAGTATCATTTTTGCAAAGAAAAGAGAAGCATCATGTTTTCTCTTGGTATTCTCCACCGTGTCAGGGAGATGCGAAAAGCACTCTTTTTTTCTTTCTTTCTTTTTTTTTTTTTTTTACTAAAGATGTTCAGGATGAAAGGGAAAAACTTCAGATTCAACAAAGACAACTGCTGCGGCCTGAGAACAACCTCTTCCTTTTCCTGAGATCTCACCACCATCAATTTCTTCATGTAACTAATGTTCGATAGGGACTTATGGGCCTGACAATGTGCAGTTATGCAGATTACAATCCCTGTGACCTCACTGAGCCTGACTGCAAGGACCCTGCAAGGTTGGTATTATTATGTTTATCTTCCGACGTGCGGCCGAAAACACAGAGAAATTAGGTGATCTAGTACCATCTAGCCAGTGCTGGCAGAGCTACAGCACAAAGCTAGACGCGCTGATGTCAAAGCCTTGCTCTTCGGGCTGCACTCTGCGGATCCTTTCATTGTTCTCATCTCTGTCATTTATATGGCCTCCTGAAAATAAGCATTTGCCCAACTGAAGCAAGAATTTTTCCTGCATTTACATGTTAGTTTATAGCAAACAGAGACCAGTCGCTTTTTCACAACTGCAGAAGGTAGAAGGAGCCGTGGCAGTGCAACAGGAGATAGGCTGTGGCAGATAAACACACGTGTCCTAGATAGAACGTCAGACCGAGTTTCTTGCCCAAACCTTCATGATTCACAGAACAGGGGAACTGGATGGAACATCAGCCCTCAGAGTTCACATCCGGAGACTGATGCCCAGCGGACCTTTCACCCGCCTGACCTTTGGTGACACTGTGAGGGATGCCACCATTTAGAATTCAAGAGTTCTTGCTTACATCCCGAAATGTGTGAATGTATCTTTCCAGCAGTAAAGTTAAGTGTCGTGTTGTTTGGCAGAGTTTTAAGCACAGCTGAGGACCTCTGGTAACTAACTCGGCTTTTCTCAAATTCAGCCGCACATCAGAATCATTCCAGGCAAACCAGAGGCTCTGGGGACAGGGCCGAGACATCAGTGTTTTGTAAACTGCCCTGGTGATTCACTGTACAGCAAGGCTGTGAGCCACCCTGGAGGTACAGCAGACCGTGGCTGATGACATTCCCCTGTTTCTAGAGAGATCCTTTCACTTTTCTCTTTTGTTTGTACACAAAGCACATTTATATTCACAGATATACTGAGAATTTATAATACTGCTTCCAGAATAATCTTTTTCAGACACCTATCTACTCAGATCACACCCTGCAGAGCCAGGTGAGGTGAGGGAGGCGCATAGCATAAATTTAAAGGGGACCCCTCGTCTGGTCATATTTCCTCCCAAATATGAGTCTTTCCTTACAGTTAGAGGATAGACTATGAAGGCAGACAGATGTGACTCGGATACTGGCTGTTCTACTTGTGATCTCTTTAGTTGTGGCTGTTAGCTAAGCTTCTTAGAGCTGTTTTCTCCCTTTTAAACCTTATAGGGTTGTCGTCAGAATCAAATGAAGTCACTGCTTAGCACAGTCACGAGTGACGGCATCCCTGCTCAGCTGGCAGCTTCTTAACCTGCAAGGCCAGGCACATCTTATCTTCTCTCTTAATTCTTCTCCCCACCTCCTCACCAAGGTCAAATCAACTGCCCTCTCATCTGCATCGTGTGGCACTTTAGCATACGTTGGAACTTCTCTCACTCAATTATAACTATTATTCCAGTGTCAATTTTTCCTGCCGTGAAGCAATCCGGTGAAATGAGAAAGAAAAGGCTTTGGAGTTTTAGACCTAAGTTTAAATTACAGTTGAATGATCTTAACCTTCTCTTTCAGCCACAGTTTCCCTCTTGTAACATGATGAAAATGAAACTAAACTCAGAGAGGGTTTACATTCTGGTACACAGCAACTAGGGAGGGAAAAAATTAGTTTCTTTCCCTGATCCACCAAACCCTCCATTCCATGCGCATCTCCATTCCAACTCTCTGAGGTCAGAAACCTCAGTCAGTGTGACAACCTTTGGAGCCTTGCCCCAAAGGCCAGCACACAGTAGACATTCAGTAATTGTCATGCTGAAATAAATCACAAGGTGACCAATATTTACATACTCAAAGAAGCCGAAAAGTGAGTTTTCCAAAAGCAGAAAACGACTTGCAAGAAGAAGAGGAAAGAACGAGCACAAGTTTTGCTGGGGACCAGGAGGAGACACAGGAAATGGAACAGAAATCGACGCCGGGAAACACCGGAGGAGGAGAGGATGGAGGACAGGCAGGGCAGCCCTTACTAAAGGGCCCTGGTGCTGGGGAGGAGTCTGAACCTGCTTAGACAGTCGCTGCAGGTTCACATCCCTAAGCTCTAGAATCCTTCACCTTGCCATTGAGGAGGTAGGTGGCGGGCTGCATTATGTTCATCAAGACTCCCGTGGGACTCCAGCTAAACTTGTATCTCAGAGGATTGTCTGAATATTCAGGGGCTGGAAGCCCACCACAGTAGGAAATATAAGATTCAATCTGTAAAATAAAGAGCCAATAAATTAGGGAGAATGAATAGGAAGTTAGGGAGAATATTGTACCTAAGTAATGAGTGTGACCTGTATGATAAACTTGCTATAGGTTTTCCTTTCTTAATATTACTAAAAGCCTTTTCAAAATACATCCTAAGCCAAACACCATTTGATTGTCAAAGTTACAGTTTATATATCATTATTTTAAAAAAATTCTCTAGAGATTGTGACTAACGTTTTATCCAGTTAAAAATCCAAATATTCTTCAATTCTGCTTGGTCAGTTCCTCCTGATTTTTGTATTAAATTACATAACTGATTATAACTTGATTATATATTATTGTTGTATACAATTTTAAATAATTAATATGTAATCAACATATGACATATAATTAATATGTATTACAATTAATTTGATTATATATTTGATATTATGTTGTATATAAAAAAATCTAAACCGTTTTATCTGATTCATCATATTTTCATACCCATATGTAAAAGATATTTCATTTACCAATGGATGTATGATATTATAAAGAATTTTTCCCGATTTTAAAAGTCAAACCTTTTTTAAATATACCAACATAATATTTTACTGTACAAGATGACAATCTTAAAAAGGAATTTATACATGTATCATGTGGAACATTTTCATATCTAATTTATATTTTGCAAGATATTTGACAGTGTACAAAGAATACCCAGTTCTTGTTGGTGACTATTTTGTATTGTGATTTATCTACAAAATTTCACCACATAATAGTAATTACCTTTTTTTCAAAAATCAGAGTTGGTGCTATAAAAACCAATAAGATAAATTGTTAAGCTTACAAAAGTTGCCTTAGCAGCACTGTTCCCAGGCATATTATTGTTAAATAAAATGACCCCAAAGTCCACATATAGATTCTAGTTCTGATTATCCACAGTCCTTTTGAAGCACAATCTAATTAGATTGACAGGAGAAAGTAGAGGACCCAAGCAGCCCTATCAACCTTTATAAGAGGTGTATGCCAGCCAGTTGGTTACATCTTTCTAGCTATAGCACCTTTTATTTATAATGGGACCACTCTGTCGCCCCATTATGCTAAAGCATGGTTCCTTTGGAAAAACCAAGGTGTTCTCTAGACCAGCTAGAGTCAGCAGGGTGAGTAAAAAATGACTGTTGGTAATGAAAAAAGCTCATTTCTTTGAGCCTTTTCTAGACTCCTTATCTTTTTCTGATTTTGAAGGCTTTGAAGATTTTGTCTTTTTCCTGCTCAGAGCATCAATTTCCAACCTTCCTTTCTCATCAGACTGAGAGTCAGCTTTATTTAACTCTTCGTTATAGTCAGAATCCAGTGCTGGGCCTTTGAATCCAGTCTGGACATGTTTGCTGCCCGAAGTGTGTATGGAATAAGGTGGACTTCCCTGTTGTAAGCTCTTGTGAAGCCTGCTTTCACTTTGGGATCCTGCTTGGAGAAGGGGTTAAGTTTGCCTCTCCAGCTGCTAATTTCCATTATATTCTCAAAGTCTTCTTTCATCAAATAACACGCATCCATAAGAGCAAAAACATTCTGTAATCCTTCTACCCCATGTGAGGTTAAGGGCTGTACAAGTGGATCCTTTATATGTAACAGATAATCCATATTTATAGCCCTTTTGCTGGATTAGGTTCTGAGACTCATGTGCAGTCTAGATCCTAAACAACAAAATCTCCAGTCCAAAATCTTTTATTAACCCAAAATATTTTAGTACCATCTATTTCTCTAAAAATAAATTGCTAAGATTTGGGCACTGTTTTACCATGCAGATATTTCTGCATTACAAAATTTTACTTGAAATTTCTAGTCAAAATATGAATTAAATTATAGCAACACCTTTAATTAAAATCAGAGAAAGATTATTTCCAAAAACAAAAACCTGAATGTTTGCATGTTTTCCTAAATGGGGTTTGGGGTATGAAGTGGACTCACTGTGGCTCCTACTTCTTTGGCCTTATCTATTGTTTCCATTGCCAACATGTGATCAAGACCAGGGTCCAATCCCAATTCTCCAATGACTGTGATTCCAGCATCTTTCATGCTACATGAGGTGAAAAGAAGACAAAGGAAAAGATGGGTATAAAATAAAAATAACGCCATGGAGCTACTTCATTAAAAATGACTGAAACTTACCTTTTCTCTAATTCTTTTAGTGCTGGCGTGATATAGCTTGCAGTGATCATGTTAACTTTGCTTGTGATGCATGCCTTGGCCACAAGAGGATGCAATACATAAGGCAACAAGCTTAAAAACAGAGGAAGAAGCTAGTCAAAAACTTCCTTTTCCATTTCTACCTTCCAATGTACCTTGAACAGCACCAAAGCTGAGACATTGCTCTGATTAATTTATTCTCTGAGAAATGATCAATGGCTCCTTGAGGACTACAAAATAAATGCATCCTGTTAGCACATTTAAAACTCTCTTCTATATGACCTTCACCTAACCTTTTCATTTTTCTCCTTCTGTCTCCTCCAGAAACCATATATAGGAACCAAAGAAGCATTGTAACTCTCCACTCCCAGCCTTCGCTTTGAAAATTCCGAATCTTTCCTCTTACTGGGCCTTCCACTGATAACTCTCCCTCTGCTTACCCAACCCCATCCAGGTCATACCCTCCTTAAAGAAATGTCTGAAAAGTCATCTCCAAGAAGACTTCTCCAAAGCCAGATCTCCTCCCTTTTTTTTAAGCATCCAGCTATTTCTTTATAACATTTAACAGAATTTGTTCTATCCATCTTTATATTTCTATGACTTCCCGTCTTAGGTCCCTACTAAAAAATTAGGTTGCTGTTCCTTTTACCTCCACATCTCTCAAATGGCTATCAGGATGAGATGAGACTTAGTTAAGGTGGCCGATGTGTTACATTAAAGAGTAGAGTCTAGAAAGGTCCAACGTAGAAGATAAGCTTTAATGATATTGACTGGTGTAAAAGTTATCAAAATAGTAAAAAGTCTATAAGGTAAACAAAAAATAAAGCTGTACTTAAAATTTTAACTTTGAATGGGTTTTCTAAAAATCTGGCTTAGTTAGGTGTTTTAATTTGGTATTGGGACTACACAATCATACAAAAAAATGAATTTCCATAAATGTTGATATAAATGAGTAAATTCATGTTCTATCCAAGGAATAAGAAAATACCCTGTCAATTGCTTAAAAATACTTAAGTTCTATTGGCTTATTGCCTATTTGGTAAAGCAATCTATACAGTATCAATGAAAATATAAACAAAAACTCATAAACATTATTACACTATTTCACTATATATGTCAAATTCATCTTGCAGACTTCAGATTTTCTCTATTTCACATAAAGCTAAACAATAAAACCACCTTTCAGGTAAATAGAATAAATATTAGTAAATATATTTATCATCATACAGAATAAAATTGTGTAAGTATTTTGCCAATATTAATATAAAAGATCTTGAGCTGTTTCTGGCTTTTTTGGTCTAAAAGAATGATCACTAAATATGGTAGCCTTTTATGAGACAATGAATAAGATACTTGCAAAATTCTTTGTTGGAAAAGTATTAATTGAAAACATACAATGACATCATCTTAAAGGTTAAATGGAGATATTTTTAAATCACTTTCACCACATTGAAAACTTGCCTGTAAAAATGTTATCAAGATCTAATAATATTTTTAAATTTTAGCATTATCTTCAATAACCTAATAAAAAGCTGAGAGTTAAAATGATAAGATTGTGATTGATGGTAACTACTTTTTTAGAGAAAGGGATTAGAGTTCATAATTCACTATGCATGTGACATAGTAATTAACCAAAGGGACATAACTCAAAATTATTTGAGTTGACTCCAACCCAATTAACTAAAATACTTGGAAATGCCACTTATGAAAACATACACAAAATAGAAATGGAATTTTCAAAGTGATTTAGCAAACTGGATTACTATTTGCATTAAATTGATAAAAATTAAAATTGAAAATTTAAATCTATGAGGATTTAACATATTATTATAAATTTTTTGTGTGTGAAATCTAGCCTTTACTTAATTTATTTTGGTAGTTCCTATCACTATACTTACATCAAAATGTTGTTTCTCCAACTTAAAAAAATAACAAATTTAAGGAACACTACAAGATAACAATGTTTAACATCATTACCTCTATTCAGGAAAGAAACTCAACCCATTGAGAAAAATTAAATATAAAACAGATTTTGCTAATGCTAAATCTTACAAAAGGCCACCAGTTTGTTAAATTTTAAATTTTGAACATACTAAATTATTGTTTTTATCCATTATCTTGTCATATTTTGCTTTAGATTTAATTCAAAATATATTTTGCTATTTTTTTATCAGAAAACAATGTTATATTTTGGACTATTGGTCATCAGTAAATTTTTGCTGAATGAAATTTAATGTATGTTAAATTTGTATAGATTAAGCAATGTTTTAAGTGCCCAAAATGAGCATATATTTAAAGGTATTAAGAGATAATGCAAAAGTTTTACTTAGAATTACCTTTCATTATATGTTTTCCAAGACTGTATTTTTTTTTAAGTAGGACATCACAGAACTGCCTTCAACAATATCATTTGGATTTGATCTAGCTATGAATTCTAGCTATAAATGAGCAGGTAATTTTCTTCTTTCCATCTTGGAAAAATGATATTATAAGAATAAACTACTATTGTCATCACTTTGACATTTCAAAACCAAGTTTAATTATAAAATGAAACTTGTGTAGCTCTGTTTCTAGAAGTTAGATCTGCATTTATATTAGATAGTAATAAATACCATATTTTAAAATCTGTTCCTTTAATAAGATTCAAATGGTCATAAAAGTAGAGAATCTATTCAGTTTCATTTAGCTTTATAAATCCAAAGGATAAAATAGCTAGCTACCAAAACATATGAAACAGGAATACCTCATGACCCAGAAATTCCACTTTTAGGTAGATATTCACTAGAAATGTATATATATGGTAATCAAAAGACAGATACTAAAATGTTCATAGCAGCATGATTCATAACAGCCAAATTCCAAAAACAATCTAAACATCCATCAACCGTCAAATGGATAACAATGGTATATTTGCACATGCAATATTACACAGCAATGGGAATGAAAAACTATAATCTCAGACAATAACATAAACGACTTTCACAATCACAATGATGAATGAAAGAAGGCAGCCACAAATGAGAAGATAACAAACAATTCCAATCAACAAAGTTAAAAACTCGCAAAAACTAATTTATATGTCAGAAACCAAGACAGTGCTTACTCTTGGGGTAAGTCAATGAGAGGCCGGCAAAAGGAGGGATTGTGGGGTGCATATTCTGTTTCCAATTGTGGATGAGAATTACATGGTGCGTTCACTTTGTGAAAATTCACTAGACTATACATTTAAGATTTGTGCACCTTTCTCAATGCACAATTCAATTAAAAAGTTTACTTAGAGACCAGAAGACAAGAGAAAATAAGGAAAGAGAAATAACAACAAAATATATGACAACCATTTCTTGCTAGATACGAACCTGATGACAAGATCTTGTGTTGCCACCAAGGAGACCAATTTCTCTTCTTGTTTACCAATATCCATGATAACAGGATTAATGTTATATTTCTTGCCTAACTGTTCAATTTGATTCTTTATGTCAGAACCTAGCCAAGAATTAAAAAGTCCAATTTTTAGATTTCCTTCCATTAGAGAGCAAAACACATTTTAAATCTCTAAAAAAATTTTTTTTCAAAATTTAGAAATAAAATAGTCTAAAATTTACAGAGAAAACATGTTATGAAATCAGTTTTTTCCCTTTTAAATAAAATAGAGCTTATTTACCTACTGTTATTTCTATGTTGCCATCTCTCGACAGATATTCCAATACAGGCTCAGACACGTAACCACTTCCAAGAACCAAGACCTTTTTCTTGGTAGCCATTGAAAGCGACTGAGCAAGTTCCCTATTTAAAAAAAAAAAAAAAGAAATGGTGGGGGACAGGAGAATCATTTAAGCAAAGAAAAAAATGTAAATAACAAAATCTTACTGTCTCTTGGTTACCCAACTAAAACATAGGCTATGAAGCAATCATTTTTCCCAGATTATCCATAAGAACCTCAATGGAATTTTCCCATACCAACATTTTTTATGCATTATTTTAGTTTTTGTATGATAAACAGTAGACCTCGACATCACTCAGGTGCATGTCCATAGACTTTAAAAAATTTGGTGAAGCATAGATGCTGGACCATGGCTTGTCTTACTCATGATTGAGTGACTCGTCTCACACACTGTTCTTTCAGGGACATTATTTAAAATTGTGCTAGGGGCTTTACCTCAGAAACCTTATTTACTCTTCTGAACAATCTGAGGAAACAACAATCTGAGAAGGAGATTATTATTATTATCCATATTAGATATGTTTGGTCATTTATCTTTAAATTCACTTGAGAACAGTTGAAACCACAACTTTGAAATCATAAATGCCGTGTGTCAAATGTAGAAACCTAAGATGATTTACTAGGCAGGATTTTAATTCTTGAATTTAACAGTTTATTCTGTTAGCATTTGTACCTTCTTGACAGTAACTCTCTTTCTTTCCAACAAAGTATGACCTTCAAGGCAGCCCCTAAGCTTTACTTATCTTCATAAACCCAGTAATGCTCAGTCTAATCTGTCTTACTTATAAAAGATCTTTTGAATCAAATTCCCAGATAACAGTGTAAAACCCTGGAAACGGCCTGGTGCCAGGGACTTTAGCAGCAGGCTCAGTTGTTGGGATGTTTTAGGCCAGGACATGTCTTAAACACCAATGATAAATGAATTAAATATAAAATGTCACTGTCCTTCTTCGCCCCCAACACTCATACTGCCGATGAGGAGAAGTCTCCTTTAACTTCCACCCCCATCACATCTCATCTCCTGAAAGAACCATTACTATTTGGTTATTGTATATCTTTTTCAATAACACTTTGTTTAATTTCTGTGATTATTATTTTGATGTCTAAATATAAAGTGCTCAAAATATTCACTTCTAGATTCTACTACAGTCCGTCTCATCAGGCCCTCAAACAATCCAGGTTAATAATCACTGTGCTCAATAATGAAGAGGACATAAGAATAAGGCAGGGTGCAAGATTCTACCAGGGAAGGAGGGCAGGCAATCCTAGCAATTAGAGCCAAGTGGGCCTGCTGCTACATGAAATATGGTCTGTAAGAATGAAGACATCTTCATGACTGGTCATGTTACACTCGTCACTAGGATTAGTAATATAAGAGATCATCAGGTGATGAAAATCAAAAGATACAGAGAGCTATGAAAAACAAATGCATGGGATGTGTTCCTTATAAGAAACTCCCCTATGGGGATATAAAGCTAGCTGCATTAAAAAAAAAAATTATACGCTCTGGCTGTCTTATGTCAAAATACTTCATTGATGTGTAAAAAGTGACTATAAGTAAATTAACATCTATGGAAAAAGCATAACAGTAGTAGACTTGATCTTTATTTACTTCTTGTAAGTAGAACAGCTGATGAAGCTAAGGCAGTTTGTTTGCTTGTTTGTCTGTTATTAAATTTCCCACTCTGCTCTCTCCTGAGAATGAAATACATGGGTTATTTTGTTCTATATGAATAGATTAGTGGAGCAAGTATAAACACAAATCAAGTGCAATCAGCTAGACCAGAACATTCCAAAGAAATGTTAATGTTTTCAAACTTTGAGGAAAAAAATCAATTAAGGAAATAAGGACCTTAGCTGAGTACATTTCTATAAGAACTATTCTCTTGGGCAGATTTACCACGTTATTTTTTGGCACCTTCCTCCTAGGTGCCAAAATCCCTAACCAAGAGCCCGCTTTTCTAAACATTACTCTAAACAAAAGAGAGTCCAAATCCTCAACAAAAACCCGGATTGAAAGCACCGTGGAAAGGGTTAACGTGCTCACTTTCCTTTGAGAAAGTAACTGAGGCATGGCAACATGCAAATGTCAGACAAAGAATACGAGCCACACCAAGGAAAACACTTTTAGACATTTGCTTGCTTATACATAAGTCTACATAGGATATTAGAAAGCCCAGAAAGAACAAGACTGTTCAGGAGAAAATAACTCACTCTGGTTTTAGCCAGTCATTTAGTTAGGATTGCCTATATTTACAGATATTTTCAAAATTTACATCTTGTATAAAGCCAGTCCCATGAACTCACATTGAAACATTAAAGAAATACTCATCAGACCAAGATAAGAACAATGCTTACCTACTCTCTCGGAGTTTCTGGATATATTTATACTTATCAGGCAATGTACCGTTGGATGCAATCACTGCCTAAATGTATATGATACAAGACATTTCTTTAATATCCACATTTTAGTCCCACAAACTTGGGATGTAAACATGACTGACAGAGAAAGTTGGGGAGAGAGAAAGGGAAGGGAAAGAGGGGAAAGAGGTTGGTGATGAAAAAAAATACATTCATGGGAAAAAAATATTTTCATAACTTACATCTCTCACCACAGGAGAAAAATTCTGACTTTCAAGAGGTTGTGTTGCATCTGATAATATCTGAAAAGAAATAAGATTGGTCATAAATAAATGACATTGCAAAGAAGGCTTCTTGGTGTTTGCATCCATGATAAAATGTTAGTCAAAAGAAAAAAATTGGAAAAGCTTTCTGCAAACCATTGAATGTAAATAATTGGTAATAGAAGTCTTGTACAAGCAATAAATTCTGCCCCACAAGAACATGCCACTGCAACACAGCCTCCAATTTTAAAACTAAAATTTAATTATAATTATCTTTGCTTGCTGAAAACATGAACAAGTTATTCTTCCCCACCAGTTAAATATGTCTTATTGAGCATGCTGGCAAACATCACCACAATCTTTATAGCCAAAGCCCTCCCTCTGAGGGCCCATTTCCAAGGTACAAGATGTTCTATGAGAAGTAGACAATGTGCTTTCCAGACAGCAAGCCACCAACCTTAATGGGGAATCTCCCTCAGGTGAGTACTAGCTCTATATATAGGTGCATCAGCATTTCAAAAGTGCCAGGGAAAATGGCTTGGTCAAGTAGACCTTAAAGAGGCATCTACTTTCTTCCCATTATGTCAGAAGAATGAGCCAGATGGCCAACATCAAAAACCACATCTCTCGCATTAACGTCCCAGCAACCTTCTAGTACTCTTACTTTTCTTTGACAATATCCAACTATTGACTAGACTGCCAAGGGGTAAAATCATAAAATCATATATGTCGTATAAATCAGTACTGTTGCTTCTGATGGTCAGGGCATTGGAGTCAATGAGATGACCATTCCTCCCTTATCCATAGGCTAAGGTCTAGAACTCTCTCAACTAAGAAAGAGTAAAGTATACCCACCAGATGCTGGCAGGAGAGCATTTATCTACTGTATTAAAATAAATATAAAATTACTCTTATGTATCTAAAACACAAGACATGTAGGTTATCTACTTCTAGGATATAGACATTTAAAAAAAAGTTAAGATAAGCCATAGCATCCTTTCTTTGGGGAACTCATGTAATTAACACACCTGGGGGTCCCCAACACTGTTTCTTTCTCCCTGGCACCTTTGAAGTATCCTCTTCTCAAGCTGACTCCTCTACCTACCAACCCTGTCTACAGACCAGAAGTCAAATGATATTTGAATTTCACTCAGGATATAGTTAAACTCTGAACTCTCTCTGCTCTTTATCTCTAATTCTACAGCCTTATTTACGCCTTACCGGGACCATGGGAACCTTCTTCCTTCTATTTATCTCCAATCTAAAACACAAATCTGGCTATTTCTCCTGTGCCTATTTAAAATAATTTGGAAGCTTTCTCTTGCCTTCAAGATAAAGTTTCTAGCTCCCTAGGTGACCTGGAAGACTTTCTATGGGGCAGTTCTGCCACTCCAACCTCAGTCCTTTCTTTTGCCTCATCCCCAACACTTCAGTCCTATTAACCACGTGGAGATGCTTATCTTCATCATGCTTTCACATGCCCACATGCTGTTCCTCTACCTTGAACTCCCATTCTTTGTCCTCCAAGGTACAGCTGAAGACTTGCCTCCTTCGTGGAGTCTTTACCAAAATTTGCCCTCAAACATGCCTCGAAGGTAGAAACTGCACTTGGCATCTTGCCATATGCCTGCTATATTATAAAATGGCAAATATTCAATTAATATATTAGTGGATATATGCAATAATTATTTAAAGTTCAATGGATTTTTTCCCCCAAGAAAACTAAATAATTGTCATAAGTTCACATGAAGACAAACATAAAAGACAACAAAAACCTGCTCAATTACTACAGTAATTGACTCTTTTGCCAGAATTCAACCATTACAAGGGCCCTGAGGCATATGGTATGTAACACCTTTGAGAGCTCATCATTATTCCCTATAATTTCAAGCTATTTACCCTGATGTTAAGATCCTTTGCCCAGCATACTTACCATTGCTGCATCATACTTAACAACTCACAGAATCCCCAAATTAAATTAACTCTCACCTTTGCTCTCCTGTCTTCATCACAGTGTGCCGCCCACTCTCATGCAAACGAAAGGATCCTATACATTTATCAAGAGTCAGCTCAAATGTCACCTCTTTCATTAAACCTTTCCTAACCTTACTCAACAAGACAGAGCCTCTCTCTCCACTTCATTAGCACCTTTCTAATGGTTGTCACATTCTACCTTATGGCTGGATGAGACACTTGTCTCATTCCCTTCCAGGACCTCATGCTTCTGTAGGTCAGAAGCTGTGTTTTAATTCTCTTCATTCATGTGTGTGCCTTGTTCTAACAGACAATAAATATCTATCAAATTCAACTAAAACAAAAATTCTGTATTTCTTCAAAACAATAGTGTGTGTCCTGCAATGGTACAGAATACATAGAGACCCTAAGTAAAAAAGAAGAATCTGAGCAGAGATGTGGGGAAAGAGTGCATACACTTAAAACACAGTTCCCATTCAGTTATTAGAAAAGTAGACAGACAATATACATACATATACATATACATACATACATATATATATATACACATACATATATATATATAATCAAGACTACAAAATAGAGACAGTCATCCATTTTCACAAATGTTCAGTCCTTAAAGAGTTAATGCTGAGATAGGTGCCCCAAAGACAACCCCACCACACCGTCTGGAAAACTATAGTGATGCATAAATGAAAACGGTGTGACAATTTAGAGAAGTTGGCTTACTCATCAGACATCTAAGCAATACCACTTGCCTCTGCTGACCAAAAATGTCCAAAACCTCACTGTCTGACATTCTTCACCTTGTCACACTGCCTAAAAGCCTATCAACTACTGATTTACATAGGTACAAGCACATCATCTCTTTTAATGTATATTTCCCATCCAGCAATGATGATGGAAAATATACATTGCTCTTTTCATATACAATGCATATTGTATATTCTATCCAGTCATACCATTGAATAAAAATAAGTAAAATATTTAAAAGACTCAGCTTTTATGTTCAAAAAGCAGTAAAGACATGCCATGCCATAATTCTGTAGATTGAAGCCCAGAGAGATGTGTCCAACAGTTAGCACCACTTTTCCTATGTGTAGTTGCCATGTGGATGCAGTGGCTGGGATGCTGTTAAGTTGAGCAGAAAGCAGCAAAGACTGAGAAACTCAGAAAAGCTTCTGGCTGACTTTAAACAATACGGCAAAAAAAACTGGAGTTTACGTTCTGCTGAAGAGGATTCTATTCAATAACAGATTTTCATCTGGTTTCCTGAAAAACTATATTCTAAAATAAATGGCAAACTGGAAAATTTCAGTTCTTCAAGGACTAAAGTCCAGCTTTGAATCACTTCTATCCCAAACTGAAATGAGATGCTTTTCTCCTACCCTTTCTCCCTGCTAAAAACAAAGGAAATCTCTGAAGAAAATTACCACAACATCCAAAACCTCAATTCATCTCTGAAATTTTACATACACAATGTCCAGCATTCAGTCCAAAATAAATAGGCACTAGAAGTGATAAGAATTGACTGAAAACCAAGAAAAGAGTAAAGCAGAGAATATAAAAGTCCCAAGGAATTTACTAGAATTATGAGAAGTTTAAAGTCTGATTAATATGTTGTAAAAATAAAAATTCTTCCCCAAAGGAAAAACTAATACACAGTTAGAAGTCAAGACAGTAGGTGCGTTGAAGAAGGAAAGTGGAAATAGTACTGGGAGAGGTGCAGAGGGTTTCTGGAATGCCAACATTATTCTATTTTTTACCTATATATTATTAACATTAGAGTCTTTGTGACAATTTACCTGGCTGTACACTTATGGATCACTTATCTGTGATACTTTATATTTTATACTATTATATAATGTAAAGATTTTCTTTCTTAATGAAAATTTTACTTAAGAAATGTGCTTATTCCTTATCAGTTGCATGGGCTAATCACACCTTATTGAGACTGTATTAAACTGGCTTGCTTTTCTCCTAACATTTATATGAGATCAATAGTACTGAATGCATGACAATTTTGATTAAGGACGAACAGGAATGAAAAACTGTATCCTAAGGTCCAAAAGAAATAAACTTATAATGGAAATTTTAAAACATAATGATTTTTGAGTTGAAAATGGCTTGTAACAACTTCTTAGAGTGGTAAATGATGTTAGAGCAGCTGAAGAAAAAGACATTTTAAGAAAATAACAAATCTATACACAAGGCAAATCAGCATTCAACATTTTTCATAGCTTGGTTTAATAAGGTACTGGAGTTGCATTGAAAGGCATGATTTTAACATTCAAAAAGATGAATGAAAGCCAAGGGTTAACCAGCAGCTCTTCTAGCTACTGCAAACCTCTGCTGGAGTCCAGTTGATTCAATTAAGGCATTATGACTGGGGAGTTATACTTTAGGTACAAGGGACTAAGCTCCAGTAGACCATTCCTCTGACAGATAAACTAATCAAAATACAAAATAATAATAATAATAATAATAATAATAATAATAATAATAATAACAACAACATGAGGGCTTCAGAGAATGAAGAATAGTAAGGTAGTTTGGGAGAAAGCATCAAAATTTAGAAGAAATAATTAGCACAGAAAGTGAATTTCCCGTTCTTTTGGTATTGCCCTGAGGATGGGATGTGTAGAGTGAAGAGAAGAAAGAAGTGCAACAAGTTCTCTGATTTTCTGATCAAAGGAAACAGGAATGGAACCCAGGAGAGCCACAGCCTCCAGGAAAGGCCAAGTCTCTGTATGACTCCGGAACTGAATGTATGCAGGCCAGCTACCAACAGCCCAGAAAAAAAGAAAGAACTGAACTTTTGTAAGCTACCTTCTAACTCAGGTGAGACAGAGTTTTCCGTTTGTCTAGCCAATTGAACTGCCTGCTAAATCCAAAAAAAAAAACCAAACCAAAAAAAGCAATGCTTTTCAGAGAAAAATAAAAATCCAGATCTCAACAGCACAACTATTCACATCATCTAGGACACAATCCAAAATCATTCAATTTAAGAAAACCAGAAAACTATAATTTGACCCATTTTCAAGGAAAAAGACAATCAATAAAATTCAACACCAAGTTCACCTAGAAGTTTTGAAATGTGAGGCAGAGACTATAAAGCAGCTTTTATAGCCATGTTCCCTGTGATAAAGAAAAGTATACTAAAAATAAATGAAAAGATAGAAAGTCTCCACAGAGAAAGAGAAAAAAAGAGAACCAAATAGATATAATTTTAGAACTGACAATACCTGAAGTTGAAAACTTCACTGTACCAACTAAAGGAAGTTATTAAGTTTTCAGGTCAATAATGCCAGAGGGAAATGAATGAGAATCATTGAAAATGGTGAACATCTAAACAACTTATTATCCCTATTTTTATATATATTATCCCTATTTTTATATTTTCAGCCTTTAGACGTCTACAATAGAAAATGTTAGAATGACAGGGACCATTAAGATTATATACAACAATCATCTTATGTTACAGATGAAGCATCTCAGACTCAGAAAGGAAGTGAGCGCCTGCTCAAGGCCTAAAGCAAGTTGGTGTCTGCAGTACATCCTGGCATTTGTACTCTCCTTCTCATGCTGCTTTCCTTAAGCCCTCAGCACCAATTCCAGACACACTGCAGATCCAGCACTGAAGCAGCCACCCTCTACAGCCTCAACATTTTTATGCCTCAGTTTCCTAATCTGTAAAATGGGTTTAATTATGGTATCTACATGATAGAGCTCTCATAAATATTTAAAAATTAAAATGCATAAAGTAATTTAAATGCTGCCTGGCACATAGTACATGCAGTATAATATTATGCAACCTGATAATGCCTATTGCCTGGATTTTCTAAAGCCTATTACATCTCCCTGCTGACATAGACCAGGAGGAAAAACAAAAAATCAAAATTGAATAGGATATAAAAGAAAAAGAAGATCACAGACAGTTTTATTTATTCATGCCCCATAACTACTGTCCCATTTTAGTGAAAGAACACCTGAATGCAACTTTAAATGACAAGGACAAGAGCCACTGATTCACACATCTGACTCATTGCCAGAGGCAGACAGCCATTAGCAATAGAAATAAGTAATGCAGGTTGAGTGTAAAGACTTAAGATAAATACTGAATTTAAAAAAAAAATTATCTTTGGCAAAGAAAATGAAATTTAGATAACACAGTATTTCAGTAGTCAGTCACTAAGCACAGTGGAAAATACATTTCTTCAGGAAAAGCTGTCACTTAACTAAGCATTAGTGACTAAGGCCAAATAAAACTTTCTACATTTCTGACTTTTCCCATCTCTTAATCATAGCACAGTAAGAATGCCCCGATATGAATTGACCGAGAAAGCAGAAAGAACTGAAAACAAAGCAAATGCTATCTTACATGTCATGAATACTCTTACTGAAACATGCTTAATGAGAGGCAAATGAAACTGTAACTAAGCATAAAGGCCGTTTTATAAGCATATTCCCCATGAGACAAGAAAGCAGAATGTGTAAAAAAGAGTATCAGTAAGTACTTGAGGAAAGGGCTGGCATTTCACTTTACACCGGATTTCTTATATACTGAAGACCAGATCATTCGTAAGATCACTCTACAGTCCTATTGAAAGCCACAGAGTTGTTGCAGATGCTCTCGGTCTACTTACCATTTCTTCGACATAAGGGTAAAGCATGTCACCAAAGTATTCTGTAGCTTCGATTGGAAGCTGTGCTGGCAAATTGTCAATGGAACACATCAGAATCCCAGAGCCTTCAACACTAGGAGAAGCAAGATGCTTGATTTGGGCTTACAAAATGCTACTTGAAAAGATGTCTAGTTCATTACATTTGCTTCGTAATCATTTGTAATTTTATACCAAAGCATACAAAAAATAAACAAGAGTTTTCAAATAAAACTTGCCCTTCTTCAGCAACCCGCCTCCCATTTAAATATATTATATATGGATTTAAGTGTTCATATTTGCCTGTGGGTTTTCTACCAAAGTTTTAAATATGTTTTAGAATACCTCTGGAATTTTCACAGTCCTGGTAAAGATGTAAAATATTGAATATTTTAAGACTAGTACATAAAGGTAAGCAAGTGATGTATTTTTAAGTGTTCCTTACCACCTAACAGCTTTAGCACACTCACCTGTCATGAATAATATGCTGGTCGGCATCGTACATGCAAAAGGGACGCTCTATGGTCGTACACTCAGTCATAAACTCGATAGACCCTCCTGTGTCAGCTGAAATGTCACATATTGCCACAAGCCTGAAAACAACATCAGCACTTAGATCAGAGCATGTAACTCTAAAGTCTCCAACAAGATGAAAACTGAGTAAAAATGAAAGGTGCTCGCAACAACTCTCAAGGTAAATGCCTAGGTCGTCCGCTTTTCCCCACAGCTCACTGTGTTCTTGAGGTACACAGCATCTCTCTACCATGAGTTTCTGCCTTCATGAGGAAGGAGTGGGAAAGGGAGGAAAGGAAAAGAAATAAAAGTATAAAATCCCTTTTCTAGAGATATCACTGACAACAGCCTAAACTTAACTACCTCGCCGACTCCCTCTATCCTGCTTAGCACTACATAACTTTAGATGTTATTACATGGAAATCGCTGGAATTATGAATCAAAGTTGTAGCCCAGCATTCGAAATCCTTTGAGTTTGACCACAATCTCTGCCTTGCCTCCAACTACCACTCACCTATATAAACCCTATACTAGAATGAGAGTGTCCCACTCATTGTGTCAACCGTGCTTTGGTCATTCCATACTTATCAAGCAGCAATCCTGTCCCTTGAAACTGTCTTTCTCTCCACTCCTCCCTCTTAAGGCTTTGCTTTTCCACTTACTTCTAAACTTTTGCAATATAATTGCTCCTAGCATTTGCTTGGCATTTACTTGATGCCAGCTACATGCCTGAGGGCAGCAACCATACAGTTACTCTCCTCTATCTTTAGCTCAGCAGAAGGCTAGATAGACCAAATGTTCCACAAATATTTATCGGTTAATTGGATATTTAATAATTTGAATACATGTGTCAGGAACTGTACTGGGTACTTGTAACCAAGACAAGTCAGGCCCCTCTCCGTAAGATGGTAAGTGCAAGTAGGAGGGGGGAAATCATAAACACGGAAAAATAAATCATCGTGAACTTCAAGAAAAGAAACCGAGAAACAGACTAGAAGGAGATGGTAATGGGGAGGCAAGGACTTCACTGAGGAGGTTTCTTCTGAACTGCATGTGGAGTCACAGAAGTTAAGAGTTTCAAGAGGATGAGAAGGTTAACTGTCAGATGCTCTCCAGAGGTCAAGTAAGGGAAGGCAGACTAGTCATTAACAGTCAAGTCCTGGGATTTGTGAATCCCTTATGTGTGATACCTAATAGTGGGCCCTGCTAAAAACTGGCATAATTGCTAAAATCAAGTTCTTACTTGTGTGGCAATGCAGGGCAGCCTTCCACACAGACAACTGAAGATTTGATCGGAGCCAGGAGGCTTTGAGCATCTTGGCGGGTTAGTAGACGAGGGGTGTTTTGCTCCCAGTAGATTCCATTAATAAAACAAGTTGTATAGGGTGCAATCTGTAAAGCAAGTTCCACGTTCAAGGAGCAAGGAAATAGTATGTTTCAGGGCAGTGTGCTGAAAGAGAGCTATCAGTAAAGTTCATGAGGAATAATTTAATGTTACTTCAAAGTCATTTTGTTATTTGCGAGGTCAGTGACCATCTTCTGGGTCAAAGACAATAAACAGCCACCCAGATTTCAGTGTAGAATTCTCAAAGATAAATATATAAATATAAATATATTAATATTTTTGCCCTTTAGTATATTGCATAGCCAAGAAAAAAAATAAGGACAGAGGATCAGACGACCTAGCACTCTATTTGCTGCTCAACCACCAGTGGAGTATGATCTAAAGCATGCAACCTCAATTTCTCTGGGCTCTGTTTTCCTTACCTGCCATATGGGGGTCATATGTACCCCATTCATCAAAGGAGTGCTGTGAACATTAAATCAGATGACATTTGTAAGCTCCATGAAAAATCTACTGCATACATGCATACACGGTAACTAGGTCATTATAAGTTTTAATGCAGCCAATCCCCAATACTTCTGTGATTGGGAAAAAGAGAAGGAGTGAAAATATACTAGATTCTCATTTTTTCAGTTCGAGGCTGATTTCACAATTTTTCTTTCTCAGGCATCTCAAGAATTCACAGACTGCAGGTAAGAATCCTTTTCTATAACATGCTTTACATGCTGCAACACTGTTTCATGCCAGAATCTAAAAATGCTATGTTGTTCAAACATATTCAAAATTACTAAAAACATTCCTTCTCATCATAAATGCATGCCTTTTTTGCTTTATTTTTTTGTTGGCTTATTTTGAGGAGGACTGTTGAATGACCAAAAACTATAAAACACACAAACATATAGTTTTTATAGGATGAGGCTAGTGTGTCCCCATTAGAAGGATTTTAATTGCAAGTGATTTTTTTGTACCGTGGGGATGGGTATGTGCTTATATAGTTACACTATTTTACCCTGGACCCCTGTAATCAATGGTATGCATTTTAAGACATCTGGCTGAGGTATAATTGCAATTTGTGGCCACAGATGTAATAAACCTATGTCGAGATCAAATCTCATAGACGTTGTGCTTTGCCAACAGTAATAACTAGTGCAGGATAAATACAGAATACAGTCATCCACAGGAAATGTTTTAGAGATATTGGGCACATGCTGGCCTAAAGCAGAAACAGAGACAGTGAAGCAAAGGGCATAGCCACAGAAACCAGGAAAACCACTCATTCCAAACTTCAGTAAAAGCCAACAGCTCCGAAGGTCAACTCATGATACCCAAGGGACTCACAGCAAGTCAATATGGGGAACTGAAAACCAATGGACACATTCAGAATTTCTCTCCTTGGAAACAGCCTGGCTATAGTGTATCATGAGCAACCAACTCAAAATCCAAGTACCATACTCACATCAGTATTAAAACGAGTTATGTAGCGCTCAGGATATTTGTCATATTCTACAGGATCATATGCACCATCTGTTTTCCTGACAAGATGATGATGGCGACTTAACACTGTTCCATACACTTTTCTCAGGTCTCGCAGAGGAGAAAGAAATTAGGAAAGTGGGTGACAAATGATAAAAATGTATGGTGATAAAATATTATAACACCAAAATTGCTTTAAATAAAAAAAAAAAACACAGCAAAAAACATCTAGGGTCACCCTTCTTCCCTTCTTACCTCCAGTTTTAGAAACTTCTTTTAATTCATGTGGTTCCACATATTCACAGGGTAGTTCACTGAAGACTTCTTGGGCTCCCTGTAAAAGACACATGAATAACAATCCAAAAATCAATAGGAAAAGAGCCAACATGGATTCCTGCAATGATTCTAACCCATTTCCCCACAGTTACACAGTTGCACCTGTCCTGCCCTACAACATGGAAGTACAGACAACTTTCTTGCCCACAGCCTGCAACCAGTTTTTATTCCAGTCTGAACACCATGCATTGAAAGGGGGCCTTACTTTTTTAACTTGAGTTACTCAGCATAGAAACAATAGTATTTAGAACTGAGAGTACAATGAAATACTTACTTTTTGCTCCATTTCAGATATTATTTCAAAGGGGGAAACTGTATTTCCTCCAAAAGAAATCAAATGCCTAATACAAATGCATAATACAAATAGTGATGTCCTGTTTGTAAAATATTTTCATTGAAGAGAGATCTCCTTTATAATTACAAGCTTCTCTAGCAGGGGGAGAGGAGTTTTGTCACAAGTGCTTTCCTAAAACCACCCCAGAAGGAGAAAGCATGAATTCCAGTCTTGAATTAAGCTTCCTAACATCTGTCTGGCAAAATTCCAAATTGTCTTGAAAAATTTACATCCCAAAGTAACCTCTCAACTTTTGGACATCTCAGTGATAGAGTTCAAACAGATCATCCAAAGAACAGACCTTTACACCATTAACAATGAGTCGTCCGTCTAAAAATAATAATAATAATAATAATAATAATAATAATAATAAAGACATTCAAAGCCCCTCGAAGCTTGGAATCAACTAAAAGCAAGGAACATAAATTTGGACCATGACTGCTCTTTACGATGGGAAAAGTACATAAATAAGACAAGTACCAAAAAGAGAACGTTCATTCATTGAAAAACTGGGCTCTGAGATACCCACAAAATTCCCACATCCTTTGGGTTGTTCTCAGAGTTTGCTTTACAGAGAGAAGACAGGTGTTGTTTACCTTTGATACATTACCAGTGCCTGTGAACACAAATGTTAAGGGCCCTATTGACTTAGGCATCAAACCCAGAGATATTTCATAGCCAGCATCGCGAACAGCTTGCACAGCCTGACTGCTGTTCCTATAGTTATGAGCCATGCCAATGTGCTGAAAGCAAGCACACAATTCTAGTTAGTTTACCAACGGAGACATTTTTCTTTTCCTAAAGTGCAATATATATTTTCAAAAAAAATAAACGGAATAAATATCTCACCATAAAAGGTGTGTGATGTCCCAAAGCCAGGAGCCTTAGCCCCATTCCATGTAAAATGTTGATCATCCCTGATACAGAAATGGACCAATAGAAAGATCATTAGTTGGGAGGAGTTGAAACTGATCTGTCTGCCCATCTCCAACCTACACGGTGCTCAGACCACAGCACCTGAGATACGGAAGGTACCCAGTGGCCATCTTTTCTCCTCAACTTTCTGCCACCAAGAAGCACTAAGCTAGCTGCATCCCCACCGACCCCTTCAACTTTCAATCCTGCTAAAATGAAAGAAGGTGGCTCTCTTCTTCTCCAGGGGTAATCTCCACCTCTCCTCTGGGATCCCATCTGTCCCGGCCTCTCTAAGGACTGTATTACTGAATTATTCCTTTCACTATCCCTCTCTATTGGCTTATTCTTATCAGCACTGAAGCATGCTTCCATTCTTCCCATAGCAAACAAAAAAAATGAACAAAAATAAAGTCACCATTGGCCCATAACCCTCATCAGCAATTTTAGTGACCTATAAAGCTCAGTGGACTCTTTTCTGACCTTGATTCACTTTTCAGAGCCATTAGGCAACATAGAGCCCCTCTTTGTTGGAACTCTCTATCCCTCAGAATCCCTAACTTAAAATTTTCCATTCTATGTTTCGATGGGAACCTCTTCCCATGCCTTTTCCTGTTGTATTAGTGTCCTCTGCCCTTTCCTTATACATTAATCAGTCCCAGAATTCTATCCTGTGCTCTATTCTCTGCAATCTCTACATGTTTTTTTCCTTAGCTAATCTCATCCAGTCCTAAATTTCAACTACTCTCTGTATGCGGATGACCCTAAATCTGTATCTCTGGCACAGATATTTTATTTCAAGACCCTTATGGGTTTCCCAATTTAGATGTCCTTCCAATTGTGAAAACTCAGCATGGCTGGAGCAAAGACCTCGGCATCCACTCTCTCCTTTTTAGGAACAGAACTTCCCTCTTCAGATCCCTATCAAATTTTCTTTGCGTTTTTCTGAAGTCAACTTTTAAAGGAATGATGTATGCACAATAAAATATGTCAGTGTAAAGTGTATGGCTTGATAACTGTCAACAAGAATACATACCCACATTACCACCAACAGAATCAAGATGCAGAATATTTCCATCACACCGGTCAATCCTCTCCAAACCTTGGCCCCAGACAACTAGCAAGCTTGTTTCAGTTTGTGTAGATGTATTTTATTCTACAGTTTCATGTAAGTGAAATTATCTCAAAAACATATACTTTTTTGTGTGTCTGCTTTCACTCAGCATAATGTTTTTGAGATTCATACATACTTTGTGTATATCAGTTTATTTTTATCGCTGAAGAGTTTTCCATTTTGTGGACATACCACGATTTATATTTCCATCCCTCTGCTGATGTATATTTGAATTGTTTCCAGGTATTATGAATGACACAGCTATAAGTAAGTCTCAACAAAAGATAATTCATTTCTCTTGATAAATGTCTAAGAGGAATTTATTTTGGACACTGATCTTCAAATTTTTTATTTCTTGAGCTGGATTTGGTACTTTGTATCTTTCAAGGCTTTGTGTCTATTTTATCAATGTTGTCAAATTTTTTGGCCTTTTCATAATATTTCTTTATCCTTTTAATGTCTACAAGATATATAACAATGATCTCTCTTGGATTCCCAATCTTGGTAATTAGTGTCTTCTCTCTTTTTAATCAATCTAACTGTAGGCTTACCAATTTTATTAATTATTTTTAAAAAAAGAACCAGTCTTTGATTTTGTTGACTTTCCCTCTTATTTTATTTTTTTCTACAATTTTTTATTATTCTTTTTTAACTTTTTTTTTCTTTATTTTTCTCCCTCCCCTCTAGTAACCACCAGTCCATTGATCATGTCCATGAGTTTCTGTTTGTTTGTCCTGCTCATTTGTTGCTTTTAGGTTTATATCCCACATATAAGTGATATCATGTGATTTTCAACTTTTTCTGTTTGGCTTTTTTCACTTAGCATGATTATCTCAAGGTCCATTTGTGTTGATGCAAATGGCAGTATTTCACCTCTTCTTATGGATGAGTAACATTCCATTGTATATATGTGCCACAGCTTCTTTAGCCAATCATCTATCGTAGGACACTTAGGTTGCTTCCATGTCCTGGCCACTGTGCTATGAACATTGGCATGCAAATATCTTTTTGGAGATGGGTTTTCAAGTCTTTGCGGTAAATGCCCAGCAGTGAGATTGCTGGATCATATGATAGATCAATTCTTAGTTTTTTTGAGGAATCTCCATACTGTTTTCCATAGTGGCTGTACCAATTTGCAGGCCCACCAGCAGTGTATGAGGGTTTCTATTTCTCTACATCCTCTCCAGCATTTGTTATTACTTGTCCTATTAATCATAGCCCCTCTAACAGGTAAGCAACACCTCTGATAAGGACCTAATATCCAAAATGTACAAAGAACTCATACTACTCAACAACAACAACAACAACAACAACCATACAATGAAAAACTGGGCAGAGGACCTGAACAGACACTTCTCCCTAGAGGACATGCAAATGGCCAACAAAAGTATGAAAAGATGCTCAGCATCGCTAGCTATTTTGGAAATACAAATCAAAACCACAATGAGATAGCATCCCTCTTATTTTATTATCTCCTTCTCTTTGCTTTGAGTTGAATATTATCATTTGCTATCTTCATAAGATGGAGGTTTAGATTATTAATGTGAGAACTTTCTTCTTTTCTAATAAAAGCATTAATACTATAAACTTCCTTCTAAGCACTGCTTTAATCTGTATTCCATACATTTTGTTCTGCGTTTTAACTTTTTATTCAGTTAAAAACATTTTCTAATTTTTTCTTTGATTTCTTCTTGGCTCATGAGCTATTCAAATTACATTCTCTTCCAAATATTTGAAAATTTTCTAGATATCTTTCTATTATAGTTTCAAAGTCAATTTTATTATAGTCATAGCATACACTCTATGGTTTCAAACCTTCTAAATATATTAAGAATTGTTTTGTGACCCAGACCATGGACCATCTATGTGAATGTTCCATATGACTTGAAAAGAACACGTATTCCACAGTTGGGTGCAGAGCTCAATAACTGTCAATTCTGTCCCAGTAGATGTGCTTTGGTGTCCCTATAAACTTCTGTGTACTTGTTCTGACAGTTTAAGACCTTCTGATCATTTAATCTGATAAAGAACTATAACATATAGTGGTGTTTCTCAATTATAGAAGGTTCAAAGTACTAACTGGGAAAAAAATCAAGTGGAGTTTTTCTCCAAACTTCAGCTCTTATCCTTTCTAGATTGTTCCTCTGTTGCTTCCTGCCCCTGTGTTTTTCCTCTTTTTTACTTTCTTCTATTTCCCAGTTTCTCATCACCAAACCAACTTCCCCTTCCAGTCATCTGAACAGAAGTACCTAAAAAGTCAGAGTCCATTCATAGTTGTTGTTCTTCTCCTTGCTCTTTGTCTTTTTAATTTTCATAATAAATTTATACTTAATGATTTATGTTCTTATTCCAGTTCCCCAATATTTGTCATCCTTAGTCACATCCTAATGTTTATTTTTGTTGGTGGAAGTGAACACTCCTATCTCATTGCCACAGTAAAAAGAAAACACGCAGTTACTCTAAAGGCATATTTAGAAAGTGGGTGATATAAAAGCCCCGGCACACCTACCTGCCACACCAGCCCACTGCCCAAACGCCACTACCCGAATTCCTCTATGATCCACCATTTTTTCATAATCAATAAGTCGAATTTCCTAAAGAAGAATAAATAGCAAAAACTCAGCATGCCTGGGGCAAAGTATGAGTAAAGCACACGTATGAACAAGTCCGTATTTCACATTTTTTCCTCCAATAAACAATATTTTGACTTGCCAATATAAGTTAGCATCAGGTACACCATGAAATATTTTGAAAATGCCAAGTCACAAGCCAAAAATAGGTTTGTGATTAGAGATGAAAGAACGGTGCTATCAGGGTGCTAAATGTTTCTTCAGGGCAGTCAATCAAATAATGAAGGCATGATTTCCTTTAAATTTTAGCCCAGCACTATCTACAAATATATCTACAACCCCGCACATCCTCACATCCTTCCTCCCACTCTTGAAGCAAGCAAGCCCCTTCTAAGACTGAGCCTTGTGAGGCCCTTAGATCCAGCTTTTTTCCAGGTCTCCAAGATCACTCTTTCTGTTTTTTCTCTCCCCTCCCTTACTCTTTACACTGCCCCCACCTCTCAGCCATTCGAAATTCACCCAGGTCTCTTCTACCTTAAAAATAACACTCCCTCTCAAGCCCATACTCACAAATCTATCTCATTCTCTCTCTCTCTCCCTCTTTCTCTCTCTCAATCTCTCTGTCTCTCTTCCTCTCTCTCTTTTCCTTTTTTCTTTCTCCATCCTTTCACAAGTATGCTTCATTTAAAAAGTAGCCCTTGCTGCCTGCTTTTCACTTCCTCACCTTCACTAAAACCAGTCTTCCTCTTTCTTTGGGAATCTTCCCGCTCTCAAGAATGTCTTATGATGAAAAGCTATGACATATAATTACGGAATGTTTTAAACAGTCATTTTATTTCCTTGAAAATCATGTGATTTTATCATGTGCATGTTTAAGAATGTTTAATATTCATTCAACTCCAAGTAATTGGTTACAAACTGCTGTCAAAAACAGCCCTGCTGGGTCTGTTTTTATTAATTTTCTTGTAATGAACAAATGTTCATATAACAACAACAAAAAAAGATTTCTAAAGTACTTTTTAAGTAGTTTATCTGCTTAAGGTGAAACATTCTTCTAATAATACTATTTTCATTAATTACTTTTTGTATTTGTTCTTTGGAAATACTACAAATTAACTACAGCTCAGTGCTAGCATATTCGAAATTAGTAGGAATGTATTCTATATGTTTATGTAAAATACTTTTTTCTCCATTGCTTTGACTGCTTGTGAACTTTCCTATGTCAGATGACCTCTAAAATGCATCCAAGGTTTGTCCATGTATCACAAACTCCACTTCTACCACTCTCGTGCAAGCCACCATCATTTGTAGCCTAGCGTCTAGACTAGTTTAGACGTACAATCTTAACAGTTTTGTCCTCCTCCTTCCACTTCCAGCTTTTATCCACACAGCAGGAAGAATAAGCATTTTAGAACATGATTTACTCTCACCCTCTACTCGAAAAGACTCATGGGCCTACTACTTTCTCTGCTTACAAGACTTCCCAGATAGACTAGGTTGATGCTTCATCTCCTTCAAATTTTTGCCTAGTGCCAGCTTTGCAATGAGGATCCCTTTGTTCATCCTATTTAAGCTAGCATTTCCACCTCCCCCAGAGCCCAGCAATCCTTTCCTCCTTCTGTATCATATTTAATCCATTATACATATCGCCAAATGACACATGAGGTGTTTTATTTATCACCTGTCTCCTCACACTGGAATGTAAGCTCTGTGAAGACAGAAACAGTCTATTATTGCAGTGAACAGTGTCAAATACCTCGTAGGCACTCAGTAAACATTTGTTGAATGAATATTCTGTATTGTAAATAACCGATAGTTTTTTCATAGTATTTATTTCTCAAAAATGCTTTTCTTTTCTCTTATAAATGTTAATAAATGGAGAAATAGTCTCTACTCCAGTTCTGACACTATAGACCTTTGCAACTTCAGTCAAGTCACTTTACCTCTCTGGACTCCATGTAAAAAGTTAAGGTGATACACTATATAATCCCAAAGATTCTTCTCATCTCTAAAATTCTTCTTGATGATATCTGACTAATTGGCCTTATAAATGGTAACCATTTGAGAGGGACACTTCTCTCATTCTTTCCAGTTCAGAATATAAAGTGAATAAAACATGTTTGATTCCTCCAATTACAAAGTTGCATAGCAGAGGAGCCTCAAGAACCTCAGAATTATTCAACACTAACTCGTAGATCACTTTTCCTATTGAGGTGAATAATGTGATGTATTCCTTAATGGTGAAAGAAAATGAAAACTACACTTACAATTAAAAGTAAAAATACATATGTTTCTATGTTAGCATTTATGGATATTGGTCACTAATTACCTGTTTTAGAATCTCATCCAATAATCTCATATTGGGCTCCTGGGCCTTTATTGTGTGGGAGAAGAATGCATAAGTCTTCTTGGACATTAATTTATCCTCTGGGGGTCTTTTAACTCCCAAAATTAGACAGGCTTCAGAAATATCCTCCTGAAGAATGCCACCAGCTTTGACATATTCCTGGGAATATAATTTATGTTACAAATTATTCCCTTAATTTGTCATATTCATACATTTCTTAACTAAAAAAGTATAATAATTAAAGGCACAAACTTTTGAAGGAATAAAATCTGTATGAATTAGAACAATAGTAGAACAACTACTATTTTTACTCAGTAGCTGAAGATCAATTGAACATGTTTAAGTTTTATAGCAAAAAAAAACTTTTAATTTGGCACATACTCCTATTTAAGACAGTTAATAGTTTGATCATAAAAGTTGTGATCACTAGCACATGTGACTTAAATATATTTGTGAAATGTTCATTTTGTACCAACAATGAATAGAAACATTAAAAGCTAACTAGTAATATATTACTCAGGCGCATTAAAAATATATATATATATACACAATATTTACTTCTTTTTTGCTTAATTAGTATTCATTACTGACCTACTCCATACAATGGACTGTGCTAGAGGTGAGATGATAGGACAAAAAAAAAAAAAAAAAAAGCCAGACTAGATCCTTCCAGTAAAGAAGCTCACAAAATACAGTTAAAAGGAGTCAGGAGCACAGTAAATGAGGCTGAATTCAGAAGAAAATTATGATCAGCAGAATCTAAGTGGTATATTAGTTTAACAGATATGGAGGTAATTCCCAGGTAAAATGATAAAGGAAATGTGGATATTTAAATTAATCTGAAAGGCTGGTTAGGATTGGAGAGTTAGAGACAGAAAATATGAGGTGATAATATCAATAAAAAGCATTAAAGAAATATATACAAATATGGAGGCAGGAAAATGAAGATATTTAGGGCATTATAGGTAAATCATTTGGGAATAGTAGACTGAATATTATTATGGTGGATATAAACTTTTTTGGGTAAAAAATAAAAATGATCATTAAATAATTATTTATGAATAAATTACTATATATTTTGATATGCTCTTCGCATGAATTATCTTTTAAAACTCCCATGAGGTAGGTACTGTGATTATCCCCATTTTGTCAATGGAAAACCTGAGGCCTACACACTTAGCTGAGATCACATAGCTAGTACACAAAGGCAACAGGCAAGTCATTTCATATTTTTAAATAAAGGGGTAGCATGAACCAAGCAAAATTAAGAGTATCAAAGATGGTAGTTGAATAAAATGAAGATAAATCTAGCTAGGAATCTGCTCCAAAGGAAAGCAAAGATAGACAGAAGAGATAGTAAAAGAATAAATATGGTTCATACCTGAGTTCTTTGAAAACAGTCTATTTACCCATTTATAGTAGACTGGTTAAATAAATCACAAAACATCACGAGGTAATTACAGTGCAGTAATTACTACATGACCATCAAATATAATAAAGCAGCTCTCTACGAATTGACATGGAGTGATTTCCAGGACATGTTGTTGATTAAACAAAGCAGGGTAAAAGAGTAGGTAGTGTGCATAGTATATATAGTATACCTTCTGCTAAGACAAAGGAGGAAATAAGAAAACACACACCTATACACACACGCTTATTATTGCAAAAAGAAACATAGAAAAGATACATCAGAAACTAATGAAAGCAGCAACCTATTGAGTGGGTATAGGGGTTTAAGATGAGGGCAGGACCTCTCTGCATTACACATTTTTTACATAGTTTTATCTTTCAAACTCATAAATGTTTAACTTATTTGAAAAACAAAATTAAATCAAAAAGATTTAAGAGCAAACATTAAAATAAAAACAAGAATAAATAAATCCAACTGGATATAATATTGACCATGTAACTGCATAGAAAAAAAATAACTCAAATAACTTTTAAACCCAGCACTTTGAATATTCTTTCTGACATGGAATGATTTCTAGGACATATTGTTGACTAAACAAAGCAAGGGAAAAAAGTATGTAGTATACATAGTATATATAGTATTCCTTCTGTATAATGTACATATAGTATACCTTATATAGAGTATACCTTCTGAGATGTATACTAAAAAGAAAAAAAACTTCAAATAAATACTAAACTCCATTTAATGGGGTTTTTTATTGAGGTATGATTGACATACAACATTATATTAGCTTCAGACATACAGGAAAATGATTTGATATTTGTCTATATTGCAAAATGATCACTACAGTAAGTCTAGTTATCATCCTTCACTAGACACACACATAGTTAGAAAATTTTTCTTGTGATGAGAACTTTTAAGATCTACCCTCTTAGTATTAACAGGTTTATTGTTAATTGTAATATTAGCATTGTGATTCCAAAATTATTTTATGTATATTACAGGGTATAACAAAAATGTGTAGTAATGTTATAAGAAATTCAAATTTTCACTGCTGGAGAAAACAGATGCAAATATAAAATTTTAAAGGTAAGAAAAACCTGCAGTGTTAAGTTTTAATGGGAAATATCAGTATTAATTCATTAAACATATATGTGAGTGTGTTTGTGTCCATATTCCTTAGCTCTGTCCACTAAAAGGGCTAAAAGCAATAATATCTCAGTAACAATCAACACACCTAGCACTAGATACCAGATCTAGGTTTCTATAAAGTAAAATAAATCAGGGCTCCCTGATGAAGTGGCTAATTCCAGGTGTGGGGCGGAAAAAGCACAAAGTGAAAATTTGTTGTTGCAGGCATGAAGAAAGTTCAATGATAAAAAGATTCATGTCCAAAGAGATAATAGCCCAATTAAAGGGACTCTTGCTGTCTCAGATTTGGAATAATTCGAATATTAAAAAGAAAAATGGTTAATGGAATAGCATACATTAAATGAAAAAAGCTCATGCACCCATACGATACCCAAAGAGCAAGAGACAAGGGGAAAACTAAGGGAAATCTCTTTTCTACAGAAGAATGTCAGGAAATAAACTTAGAAGGGTGATAAAATCAGAAAATAGTCGCTTTGCAAACTTCCATGTAAAAATTGATTCTGGTAAAGATTGTAATGGATGCTAACTTCATTAGTTAAAAGGTTGTTGAGCGACAGGAGATTCACCAATCTCAAAATATCATCCTACAGATGACTCAGAAATTACAAAGGGGAAAGGTGTTTTGCAATGCAGAAATCTGGTGTTAACCACCTCAGTCAAGTGATCACACATTCCTAACCATGTGGCAACCTGTTTTGTGTGTGTGTGTCTTCAAAGTGATACAGTTGAAAGAACATACATCACTTATGGAATATTTCTGTCAAAATTATATAATCTGAATCTAATCATGAGGTAAAAATCAGGCTAATTATACCCAGAAGTGGAACTTCTACAAGTCAACTAGCCTCGACACTTCAAAAAAAGCCAATGTCATTGAAATGAACAAAAATTGAAATGGGATGCTATTTTAGATTTAAAGAACTAAAGAGACATAACAGTAAATAATAATAAAAAAAAACCCTAATTAAGCTTCAGTTAAAATAAAAGATCATAAAAGACATTTCAGACAGTGAGGAATTGAAATGGGCTATGTGAGATGATATTATGTAATTATTAATTTCTTAGGTGTGAAAATATGACAGTTATATAGGAAAATAACATTGAAATGCATACTGAAGCATTTAGTAATAAAGTGTCATGATGTATGCAACATATTTTCAAATGGCCAAATGGCTCAAGGAAGAAAAAGCATATGCATATCTATAAAATGAAAATGAGCCAAATCTATAAGATTACTGTGAATAGTAAACTAACAATAAATGTAAAAGGCTGCACGCAGTGGCTGTCAAGGCAGTCACAAGAACGAACTCTGCTCAGTGGAGCACAAGTCTTACAAGTCAAAAGACAAGCAGTGGCCTTGTCTGCCCCATCCCAGAAAGAGGGTCGCAACACGAAGGAGAGAATGACTGAAGGATATCATTTCTTCTAAAAGCAATTCCTTTATCGCTCTTTATGAAAATAATACTTATTGGTTGAATTCTGGACTCGATTAAGGATTCTAACCAAAGTAAAAGAATATCGCCATGTGGTTATTTTGAGGACTCGAGCAAATATTTTATTTTCACCCAGACACTCCTTCACTTTCATATCCAGGGCTGTTTCATTCCCACATATTTAAAAAATTGGAAATAGTCACCTTATCATGAATGGCCCGCCGATTGGAAGGCTGTATTAAGACCTTGTATCCCAGGTTGGTGATCTCTTTGATGTGCCTAGGGGCCAAAGGGGCCCTCCTCTCCCAGGCGTTCACGTCCTCCCGCCGCAGGGCCATGACAGGCTGTTGGTGAAACCCCCTGAAAAGGCTGAGCCACAGCCTGCACAGCTCAGTCCTGGGTACTCGCAGCATCTTCAAACCTGGTGACTGGAAAGACATCATAACAATGCGGGACAAGAGAAGGCAGGAGGGTTACCAGATCAGTTCTTGTTGCCTAAGTAATCTGCTGTAAAATCCAGCCAACTCAGATAATAACACAGAAAAGATGGTGAAAAGATGGTGAGAAGACCTGGATGACACAAAGTGTTCCTTGTCCCCGAACAAACCCAAATTTCCACACAAACAAGGTTATTTATCCCACCCCCCACAAAAACAAACAAACAAACATACCAAGCAACTTATGAGACCCATATCCACTAAGCCAAAATAGTTTTTTTCTAAATATATGTTTTATCAAACAACTATTCAACACAAAAACTTTAAGCACGTTAACCTGCAATGCAAATACAGGGAGATAATTTATGCCAATTCCAAGTGCATAAAATTTAAAATCCTTTACTCATGTACAAGATTCTTGATAATCTAGTTCCAGCCTTTTTCAGGTTTTATCCCTGATCATTACTTCAACTACTCAGAGTGTGTTTTGCAGCCTGTCGTACACCAGTGAACTGGTCTTTACTGGTCAGTGAAGAGATATGTACATAAATATGAAGGTGGCACTTACAGCCTTTATATCACATAATCATTTTTCTAGTAATTCATTGTTATTGAATTTTTTTAAATTATTGGTGCTGGCAGATTGGAAATTTAAGAAAACAAAACAAACTTACATGTGCCTTCACTACAGGTGTTAGACGTTTAAGAAGCACGGCCCTCACCCCAGCATCACCCTCACTGACCTTTCTGTTGTTCCATTTTGGTCAACAAAATGCCACTCCCGTTTTCAGGGTTTCCTCTCCATCCACATTGTCCTACTACATTAAACCCAGACCTATCTCAACCAGCTTTCTAACTGTTATTTCAGATTGTGTAATTCTCCTCATTTATTCAATCAAGAAATGTCTACTAAAGGCTTACTATGTGTCAGCACAGAATAAACTTTATATACATTTTTTTCAGCATAAACATCAAACAGTATTCTAGCCATATGAGGGCCATGTACGTTTGGTAGTCAAATATCATTTCAGATGATGATTTACTGGATGATTTGGATGCTAAACCTTAGTTTTTTATGTTTAAAGTTGGCATCAAAATATAGACTAAATGACTTCACACCTCCCAGAAATTTCTTAGCAGTTACTGCCAGAACACACTTCTGTTAGGTCAGGCGGCAGCCTCTAAATCAGACCCACCACACAGACGAGAAATGATTGTCCAAACAGTGGCGCATACATTTCCTGGGGACAAACAACTACTTGCTGCTCGAGATAGGAAAATTGATAGGAAAACTCACAACACAACAGACTAAAAGAACAAAGAGAACAGCAAGGAGTTCTGCTAAGAAGACTTTAGGAAGGAGAGGGCAGGAAGAGAAGGCGCTGCACACAGCAAGTGAAGTCAGTGATGGCTAAAAGTTCGGGCTTTTACTCGGGCCAAAATATCTATCAAAATATCAGTAAAAGACTGGCATGTATTCTATCTAAGTTTTGTTTTATTTACATAGTTTTGTTTTTAAGAGACTATATTAGGTCCAACTCAAGCCCAAGCCATAGCATTTATTCTGCCGCAAGCCAAAGGAAGAACTGCAGCATCCCACAGAACTTACAGAATCCCTATGTTCTGGAATAAAACTGGTTCCAAAGACAAGTGATTCTTTCAAACACACAGAAAGCTCAGAAATGGTCCCATCCTCCCAGCAGGAGCTGTATTTCAAATACCATAAGTGACCAAAGGACCCCACATCCTCTATTCTTTGCAGCAATTCTTGGCGCTAAGATGAGGAAACCTGTTCAGATAATACAGTCTCTCCTCTGGGCCCAACTTGATTTGTCATCACAGCTTCCCCTCCCTCAGGGGTTATTCCTCCTCCTCCCACCTCCTCTGTCTGGGTTGGGGGCCACGGTGTAGGAGGAGAGACACAGACACATGCACACATGTAACGCATGTACATATTTGCAAAGGCAGACTGTTTATGGGAACTAGAAAAAGAAAGCAGCAGGGAGTGAGCCTGGAGTGAATTTGGGAAGCTGCTTTCACTTTCACTTTTTGAAGGGAATTCTTAAATCATAATTCGTGTGACTTAGTTTTTAAGCAAATGTAACAATAGTTACTGTTGATTTGACATAATATCCCAAGCCCTACGCTGAGCACCTTGCAGACATTATTTCATTTTCTCTTTGCAAAAATCTTATTAAGGTGATGCTATTATTTTCCCCATTTTACAGATGAAGAAACTGAACTAGATTCTGGGTAGAGCTGCTGCATTCAATCAGAGGCAGAAATTTTCTTGATGGAGTTATCATTTGCCCATTGATTAAGAGAAGTGTTTTGATTTGATTTTTAAAAATTTGAGGAAGGAGCATTTCTTTAGGTGCGCATAACATGATGTTAGGTACTTGTAAAGAAGTAGCAATACAGTCCCTGCTCCTTTTCATGGGATTCAACAGGAGCAGACTGGGACAGTTTTTTCTACTTAAATGGCCCCAACGAAAATCTGATGGTGATTTATCAATTGCTGATGTAACTGAATATTCGCGTCAGAATGGGCCTGAGAGAAGATAATTTAAAATCTGATAATACAAATGATAATAGTGAGTGAGTCCCATAGAAATAATTCATAAAATCATTTTTCATAATTCATAAAAACTCATTTTCCAAACCTCTATTAATGAATCATAATAAAAAAAAAACAGTTGGCTGTTCTGGATTACAAAATCATCAGAATTTTAGAATATAAATATGCCTATGCACTCTGACTCATGAAGATCCAGCTAAAGGATCCTAAACAGGGAAACAAAACACCAAAAACACTATGGGAGTTGGCATTTACCTAGGTTACCTGCATGGATTACAGTAACCAGGAGCCCAGAGCTTGAAACAAGAGAATAACCCAAAGGGACAATGGCTCCTCTCCTCCACAGATGGCCTGGGCTCCTCAACGCCACTTCCTCCATGCCCTCAGTATATAACAACCTGTCTGTACTTCATCTGCAAAACCAAGTCAGGGCTGCTGTGAAGTTTATTTGAACTGATATGCATAAAGTGCTAATCATTGCCTTGCCTGACACAAGAACTCAGTAAATGCTAAGCAACGAAGAGGCTCCAAGCCTGCACACTCCTCAAAGATGAGCACAGCCACACCACTAACAAAGACACTACCTTCCCTTCCTCTTTGCCACACTCACCTTAAGTTTTTCAAGGAAGAAAAAAAGGAGACAGTAAGCCCTCTCTTCAACTTCACCCTTAGGCATGGGTGTTCAAGATAAACAACTTACCATTTTAATACTAAATGTCATCAAATTTAAGACACATTTTTGACATGTTAGCATCTCTGAAATAAGGAGGCATCTTACAGTGATGTCACCTGAAATTTGATGAATAAGGTAATCAAATTGTCAGTTATTTCCCATCCAAAATGCAGTGTTGCTGTGCTTCCATGAATTTCAGTAATTTGGAAACTGGACAATTTGTAGTGCTATTTCTATGACAAAATTATAAAGAATATTTGGAAGAAAGAAAACTTTTTTGTTGAACAGACACTGCCTATACACCAAAGATCACTTCCAAACTCCTGAACCAAGGTTCAAGCTTAAAAAAGGATTAGTTAGCCAGAGAGGAGATTTTCAATTCCAAATAACTCAGACTAAAGTTCTGATGATGCCATTATCAATAACAAGTTAAAGTGATAACAAATACAAATTTCTAAAGAGTGGTAAAGTATCTAAGGAAAGTTGATTTCAACTTCTGTCCTCCTAACTCACTTTGCAGACGTCACCAGTTTATGTTGCCAGAAAGTTATAGGGCCTTGAGTTCACTAGTCTTTATGAAGAAAAAAGAGGGAGGGGAGTACAAGTGACAAAATGCACACACACATACATAGATAGAAACGTATCTACACAAAGTGCTATCAGTGATTTTTTTTTTTTTTAAGTATGTGAAAGCCACTGCTTGGGTCAGAGATGGTTCAGTCCTGTGTATAGCTACATCTTCTCCACAGTCCCCTAACGGATGACAGTATCAAAAAACGTTTATCTTTGTGCAGACTACCGAACTCTCTGCCCCCCTCTCTCCACACCCCATCCCATTTCCACCCGCTAAAATCAGAGTCTGAAAGCACATCTCTTCTAGAAGTCGTCAGGACAATTTGGCCCTGTTCAGCCAAGCAGAGTAGGCAACAAACTGCTTCCACCGCGCCCACTCCTGGGGCAAGCTTTCACTCTAGGCAGCAAGGGCCCTGCGGGGTCTCCGGAGCTCCGGCGACTCTGAGATCTAAGGTACCAGCTCCCTCCCGCCTCCTATCCCTGGCAGAGTGTGCACAGAGGATGGGAGCGTGGGGGAGCGGCGCTGGGGGCCGGGGACGGTTCTCCATCTCGAAGAGAATGGCCAACCCGAGAAGAACAGGGCGAGAAGTTTGCGATCAAAAGTTTGGCTAAGCCGCCAGACCTGGAAAGGGCAACCGGAAACCCAACCTCTCGGAAGGAAAGCGGCTGCGGGGTGGGAGGTGGGGAGGTGCGCCCGCCCCGCGCCCCGCGCCCCCCGCCCCCGCCCCGCAAATCGCCGCCAACCACCCCCGCAGCCAGCCGGTCTCAACAAGGGCACAGAATGAGCGTCCGTCCTGCAGCTTCATCGCCAGCCCTGCACCGCGCAGCAACCGCGCCCCCTCCCCCGCCCCCGCATCTCTCCCTTCTCCTGCTCGGACACTGCGGGTCCGCACCAGCTTCGCTCCGCCGGCTGGGAGCGGGACCCGGGGAGGGTGGCATGAACGCCCGTCACCCTCCCCCTCTCTCTAGTTCATCCCTGCACCGGCGGGGGCCGGCGCGGGGCGCGGGGGGTGGACCGCGGCCTCGGCTCCCGGCCCCGGGTCCGCGCGCCGCCCGCGAGCCGCACGCGCATCCCCCGCGCCTCCGCGCATCCCCCGGGCCTCGCGCCTCACCTGGTCGTCCCCGGGGCGCACGCCGGTCCCCGCCGCCGCCCGCCTCCCGGCTCCGGACTCGGACACGGACTCGGAAGGCCCCGAAGTCCCCACAGAATCGGGATGGAGCCGGGAGGGGAGGTTCTGCTCGACTTCTGAGGACCGCGGGCCGCCTCCTGCCGCAGCCAGTCAGCGGCCGCCCCGAGGGAACACCCCTCGCCTCGGCCAATCGGCAGCGCGGCCGGGGGCTGGGTCAGGCCAGGCCCCCGCACCGCCCCTCAAGTCCTTTCCGCCTCTTAGATCTCCCCCTGCGTCCTCAGCCGGGCCACCCCCTCTCCCAGGACCTCAGCCGGGCCACCCCCTTCTCCCAGGACAAGCACTGACCCAACGCCTCTTAGATCTCTCCCCCTGCGCCCTCAGCCGGGCCACCCCCTTCTCCAGGACAAGCACTGACCAGATTTGTAACTGCCCATAGCAGAGGACGGGCAAAGACGAAGGCAGAAAATAGCCCGGGAAATGGATGTGTGCATCTCCTGGGGAAAGTTGCGAGCTCACGCAGATCACGTTTGTTTAGCCAGGTGGACTTTTCAGAGCATTTTCACAGCGTCACAGCAAGCCTGTGAAGGCAGACGACCGCTCTGACAGTGGTTGAGTCCAGCAAACCGAGGCTGAAAAAATTAGGATATCCATATCCAGTGCGTATTAAGAATCCTTATGTATACGACAAGGTCCAATGTTCTTTAAAAGTCCTGGCTAAGTGGCCCGAGAGGACATGGAAAATGCATTTCATCAAAACTAGCTCAGCGCGAGAGGCTGAAGGAAGAACACCTGAAGTCCATCTGTGGTCCTCCTGGGGAGTCAATGACCAGAGGGTCATCTTCGCTCCTGTTTTTATATCTTTCTCCAACACCTACACTTTTCTCATACCTGTCACGGATGTGTTAAACTATTAAACTCTCATGTTAATAACCTAGAACCTAGAACATACTCATAAACTCTACTTGTATCACTAATTGCAGAGAAAATTAGAATCTTCTCTGGAAATTGGAATTTTTCTCTATATGTTTAGTTTCGCATATCCAAAACCAACAGAGAAACACTATCCATGCTTTGTTATCTCTCTAAGGATTAAGAGCCTGGATCAGCACTTTTATTTTTCCCCCTCAAGCCGTAAATTATAGGGAAATTACTTAGTTTTCAAAACGCCCAAGTTCCCTTGTCTGTTAATAGGATAATAATAGAAACTATTTCATGGGGTCATTATAATGATAAAATGAAATGGTATCCAAAGCGCTCTGCCAAATGAATAATGAAACTGGAGATTATTATTTATTTTCCTGTGGGTATCTCCTGTTGTCCACTTACCTATAATTCTCAATTATAAAACATCCACTTCTTTAAAACTAACTCATCTTTTAGGGTTCACCTCAAACCCCACTTCATCAATAAAGCCTTCCCTGAATATTTCAACCAGATATAATTCTCTCCCTTCTCTCTTATGTGTCTGCCTCTCTTGTTTTACTTAGCAAAGTCTTCTTTATATAATAGTCATTTGTATTCCTCTTATGTCTCTCCCTCACTGGTCATCACTACCTTAAAACCTTAACAAAAGCAAGTATATGTACTAAGCCTTGCTTTTCTTTCTTTTCTTTCTTTCTTTCTTTTCTTTCTTTCTTTTCTTTCTTTCTTTCTTTTCTTTCTTTCTTTCTTTCTTTCTTTCTTTCCTTTCTTTCTTTCTTTTTTTCTTTTTTCTTCTTCACTGCTTCTAGCACAATTTTATGCATGTGGCATGTAATGGGCCAGTCAGGGTCTCAGAAGGAAATAGATGGCACAATTCAACCAAGAAAATTAGAAAAAGACATGAAGAGGGTAATTGTGTGCAGGGATAAAGGAAGGCAATGAAAGACAGTGAGGCACCCTGGGGCTAACAACAAGTGAGAACTACCTGTAGGCCTTGATGGGACCAGGAAAGATCTGGTCATCAGAACTCAGAAGGAAATCTAGCTGTGGTGTAGCTGAAACCATAGGGAGTGCCCCTGACAGAGATGGCTTCAGGTAGGGATGGAGCTGCCTAAGGAATCAATAACGCCACCTAGAGAAGAAGGTACCTAAAGCAAGGGTCAAAAAGCTATTATCTGTAAAAAGCCAGGAAATAAATATTTTAGGTTTTGCAGGCTATAAAGTTTCAGTTGCAATTACTCTAGTCTGCCATTTGTATACAAGCAGTCACAGACAATACTTAAATGGATGAGCGTGGTTGTGTGTCAGTAAAACTTTATTTATGAAAGCAAACTGCAGGCCAGATATGAGATAATGGTCAGAGTGACCGCTGGCCTAGGAAATGTGCAATCTCACTTCACTCTCTGGCCCTCCCACCTCCTGCTGGTGCCTCCTACTTATCAAATACAGGGAAAGCCAAAGGATTGAGCCAATCCATAAAGATCAGTCCCTCAGGGACAGAGCAGATAGAGGAGGGGACAGAAGTTCTAGAGAGTTCAAAGGAGAAAATTCAGCAAAAAAGGTATTGAAGAAATACTTGTTGAAATGAATGAATCACATGCTTGGTCACTGTGGATTACTCTCCAAATGGCTGAACACTCATGGGAAAACTATCAAATTTGCATTCCTGAATGGGCAAAGCAGGGAAAGGGCCTTGGAGCTTGGTGACCCCACCAATGGTGTGTGAGGCGCAGGCAGCTTCTCTTGTTTTCCTTTGAAACCTCATGCACTTCTGACCTGCTGCCACCCTGATAAAACATTAACCTGGCCGAAAGTTCCTCCTCTCTGAATTTCAAAGTACTGACCAAATAGTTGTGGTATTCAGGAATTTTGCAAAATATGCACATGAAAAATGCTGTTTCTTAAAATAGGGAATTCAAATGTTTTCTATTATTCTGATATTTGTTGTGTGACAGGTCTCATAATTTTTCACAATGAAAAGGGACAATGAATGAGAGAAGAATCAAGGCTTGTATACACACCCAGGTCATCCCTCACAGTCAACCCCTCAGATGCCTTGAGTATGAGAGACCCCCTTCCACCCATATAGGCTGACACTCCTGAAATTGGAGCATTGATTCTAGACCATTCAAGCTGCCTGTCTTTCCTCACCTTCTTTGACTTTCTTTCTTCCCTAATTATTCTTTATGTATTGGTCTTCCTGAGAGGCCACAAAGGTAGTAGGTACACATGTGAACATGGGAGTGAACAGACCTCGACTTAATCCCTCCTTTGCCAACTCACTAGCAAGTTATTTTGCCTCTTTAAGCCTCGTTTTCCTCATCAGGAAAGTGGGAAGCATAGAATATTAAGTTCTCAAAAAGGTTGAGTGAGACATACCCTAAATACATGTGAGCTATTTGGGGGGCTTACTATTTTATTCTGTCTCTTCCTCCCCTCCTCTCTGTTTGTATTCAGAATCTACCCTCACTCTTAATGACCTTTGCCATAAAGAAAGAGAGGCGGACATATGCGGGGGAGGAGGAAGGAATCCAGAGTGCTCCTAAGTTTATTTATTGATTTCTCAAGATTTACATTTTTTACATGAATAGCAATTTTTGTGAAATCACCTATAATCTGACCACCTTAATAAAATTATTCTACTTGTTATAAATAGAAGTTTCTCATATACTCATAGAAAGTACAAAGTCAAATGTATACAATTAGAAATAGTTGAGGAAAGAAAAGTTTCTAAATGGCATTTGTTATGTTACCTAACTCCCAAATTCACTTGGGAATGACACACACTTTCTTCACCTTCAAGGAATTTAAACATCTGATCAGGTAAGACAAGAGCAGAACAACGCACAGATAAATCGCAATTCTGGCAAACAGGTTCTGGGTTAAGATGGTGAGGTCCCCGGGGGAGGGCATGTTTTCCCCCAACTCTTCAGTGAAAGAAGCAGAGAAAATTAATTACTAGTTCACCTCCTCTATGATTCGCAGTATTTAGGGATCCTTCCTGAAAAAAAGTCAAGGAAACGCCACTTGGCATTTTCAGGGGCAACCTTTATTGGTTTCTCGTGTTTCACAAAGTTCCCAAGTGTCAACCGCATGCCCGGAGAGTTAGTTAAGTGTGCAGGCATAACTCATGGCACGTTTGCTGCCCTTTACCTCCTGCTTAATAAGTCGGCCAGGACTTAGAAACTTTCAGTTATGCATTACTGTATGTTACAAGTTGAATGAGAGTTATATGCTATAAGAACACCTTCCATGCTCTGCTGCTGTTTCCCTGTGGCCAAACCCAGTTGGAAGCCAAAGGGAAAAGGATGCCTGGTAATGGAATCCATAGAGGTCAGTGTCCTGGAAAACAAGGGTAAAGGTTATGGTATGGATCAAGGTAGAGGTCAGGCAAAGCAAACAGAATAAACAGTACAGTGTATTGCTACTCAGTTTCCACTCTTGACCTTTGCCTGAATGAAGAGCTTGTGACTCGAACACAGAGGAAACTCAAAGTCTTTTCAGCCACAGAATCATTTCTGAGTGACGTCGGTTCTGTCATACTTCCTACTGGAACCTTAAATGTGATGTTAGCCACCGTTGGCACTCTTCATAAGACAATTAACTAGCTTCAAACTAGAGGCTACAGTGCTCAAGACCTGACCTGAGAACAATAGCTTCCTTATTTCACCCCTCATTCTCTTACACTCTCCCAACACTTTAGCTAAACAGAACTCTTCATCCAGTGAAGTTGCCCAAGCCTTCTTTTCTGCGAAATCTGAGCTTTTGGTGTTTCTGACTTTATGAAGCTATTGGAATTTCCCATTGACTCGTACTTTAAGCCTGGAATTCCAGGCTTTAAGTTGATCCTTTATGTGCACAGAGCAGCCAGAAGTGTTCAGTGCATTCCACAATCCACCTCATGGTTGACATAGCAACTAAGTACCACAGCTGTTTGATCTCTTACTACTTTATTCTCTCCCTATACTCCATCATGTGCCACCTTCAATGATAATCTGGATAATGTGATGTTATCTCAGGGTACATTGTGTCCTATTTTCTACCAAATAGGAGGTTATCCATGCACTCAAATATGTGAACATCACAATCCTAGAATTCCATTTTGAGGATCTAACTCCTGGGGTGACTTCTGGAACCAATATCAGCTAGGTTCTCAGCAGGGAAAATATAACTCACTCAAAGTCCCTTGGCATCTTTTTCTTCCCATACTCTAAACATTAGCCAAACTATTTTATCAAACTAACTCAACAAAAAAATCTTAAAATAAACTCTAGATGTATTTCACAGAGGTCAGCCTCCTGGGACATAAAATAAGTCAGAGAAACCTGGAGAATGCATGTGAGGGAGTAGTCATATAATAATCAGCATATTTGGTCACATTAACATTAAAAACAAAATTTTAAGTTATAACTTCTGATATATAACATGTAAAATGGAGAAAACTTAAATCTTCTTTACAGAGTAAAAATACCAATATTTGTCTTTCTAAATCAATTTTTATGAAAGATTATATAAATATGTATATGTAAGACTTTCTCTGTTCTAAAGACCTGGGACCCCACTATCTAAATCCACTTCTAAATGAAAAAATTATTCAATAAATGCCAACATGCCTTATAATTATTTTACTTTGATTATATTTTCCTTTTGAGGTTTAATAAGATTGAATAATTTGCTGATGCAATTTTATTAAAATGAAATTTATCAGTTTCAAATATAATCTATTATAAATTATATTTGATATAATTATAATAAGAAATAGTCTTCAATAATAATGTATATGTTTGCTAATATCATTTGGAGCAAATAAAATTACTGGAGCATATGTGAATTTTTTTTATTTATTTTCTGGCACTAATGAATACTTGAGTCTTATTATAAAATGGTAGGAGTCCTTGGAATTGATATTTTTCTCTTTGTTGAATTTTTGTGAACTGTCAGGATGGCATACAAATCTGGAAACCACAGGTGTAGATTATTCAAGTAAATAATATTAAGATTCAGTGTAATGTACACAATAAAGAATATTTATGGAAGCTAATGTGTTTCAATTGCAGAACTTATTGAGCTCTGCTACTGATGGAAGAAAATTAAATTGAGCAGCACTGATTATACTTAGCATGAAAATGCAGTGAAGCAATGGAGAAGTGGAAGGCTTGGGAGGGAGAGCTTTGGGAAAAGATATACTCTGATTGTAGGAGCTATCTAATCACCAAGATAGAGTCTTATTGAGGCATTGTATCCTGGCTTAAGAGTCACCATTTCCATTAAAAAGGATTTATCTTGATAATCACAAGTAGACTTTGGTTAAACTCAAGATGTTTCTCTAGACTCAGACACCATGGAGTTAATGAAGTAGTATCATATCATCTGAAGGAATATTTTGATAAGTTAAAAATGTACACAGTAAATTTTAGAGCACTAAAATAATATTGCTACCACTAAACCACTAAAATAATAGTTAATATAATAAAGAGATATAAATAAAAGACAAAAAGAGTAAAATGAACTATAAAAAAGTAATTCATCTAAAAGAAGCAGAAAGTGAAAAAAGGAACAAAGACTGGATGAGATAAATAGAAAACAAATAGTGTCATGGTAAATTTTAATCCAACCATATCGATAATGATATTAAATGTTAATGATTGAATCCAACGAAAAAGCAGAGACTGTCTCATTGTATAAAAACTACCCATATGCTCCCTAAAAAGAAACCTACCTTCAAAATAAAAATACAGATTAAAAAATAATGAATAAAAAAATGAATATTATACAAACACTAATCAAAAAAAGACCCATATCTGAAGGGATAAAATGGGACATTTTGAAATATAAAGGGGAAAATTTATAGCAATACAGTCCCCCCTCAAGAAACAAACAAACAAAAAAATTCAAATAAACAATCTAAAGGTACACCAAAAAAAAAAAAAAAACAACAGATGAAGAATAAACAAAGCCCAATGTAGAAGAAAAGAAATAATAAAGATTAGAGTGGAAATAGATTAAATAAGTCTAAAAAAAAAACCACACAAAAGATTAATGAAACCAAAAGCTGGTCTTTGAAAAGATAAACAAAATCACTAAAACTTTAACTAGATTCTAACAAAAAAAGAGAGAGAACCGAAATAAAATCAGAAATGAAAAGAGAAGTGACAACTGACACTACCAAAATACAAAAGATTATAAGAAAATACTATAAACAATTATATGACAACAAATTAGAGAACTTGAAAGAAAAAAGATGAATTCTTAGAAACATACAATCTTCCAAGACTAAATCAAGAAGAAACAGAAAATCTGAACAGACTCATTACTACTAATGAAATTGAATCAGTAATCAAAAAATTCCCCCAAAACAAAAGTCCCGAACCAGATAGCTTCACAGATCAGTTTTACTAAACATTCAAAGAAGAATTAACACCTAACCTTCTCCAACTATTCCAAAAAATTGAAAAAAAGGGAAATTCCCAAGCTCACTTTACAAAGTCAGCTTTATCTTGATTCTAAAACCAGAGAAAGACATTACCATAAAAAAAACAAAAAATAAAAAATAAAGATAATAACCACAATAATAAATTAAAGGCCAATATCCATGATGAACATAGATGCAAAATCCTGAACAAAATATTAGCAAAACTGAATTCAGCAATACAAATTCAGCAATACATTAAAAAGATCATATGTCACAGTCATGCTTGGGATGCAAACTTGAGTCAATATCCACAAAATGATTAATACATCAACAAACAACAAGTATTGGCAAAGATGTGGAGAAAAAAAAACTTTGTGTATATTGGTGGGACTGCAAATTCATGCAGCCATTATTGAAAAAGAGTATGGAGGTTCCTCAAAAAATTAAAAATAGAACTACCTTATGACCCAGCCATTCTACTTCTGGGTATTTGCCCAAAGAATCCCAAAACACGAATTCAAAAAGATATATATATCCCTATGTTTATTGCAACATTATTTACAAAAGCAAGGATGTGGAAGTAACTTAAATATCAATCAATAGATGATCGAATGAAGAAGATATGATACATATATACAATGAATATAAAAATAATGAACTCTTACTATGTCTAACAACATGAATGGACCTAGAGAGTAACACGATAAATGAAATAAGTCAGAGAAAGACAAATACCATATGATTTCACTTACATGTGGAATCTAAAAAATTAAAAAATAAATAAATAATCAATGAACAAATAAAATAGAAACAAACTCAGATACAAAGAATATTTTGATGGTTGCCTGATAAGGGGGTTGGGGAGATGAGAAAAAAAGGGGAAAAGATTAAGATGTACAAATGACCAGTTATAAAGAATCATAGGTATGTAAAGTTTAGAACAAGGCATATAGTCAATAATATTGTAATAACTACGTGTGGTGTTAAATGGATACCAGACTTATTGGGGTGATCACTTTATAAATTACATGAATGTCTGTCTAATCACTATATTGTACCCATGAAACTGATGTAATACAGTATGTCAAGTGTAATTGAAAAAAATTTATATTGAAATTTGCCTTGCCATAAAGTGGATCATAAAGAGATTATTGCTGATAATTTCTTATTATGGGCAAGTTCTTCTAGGTAGTTAAAAGAAGGGGCAGAGGTTTCTTTTGAGCTCTACTCAAAACTATCTGCATACCACAGAAGCACATCTTGGGATGACTTGTTCTGAACTCCCACAGTTCCCTCCTCTGAAACTTCCCTGGAAGTATCAAATGAGAGGTTGGGTTGATAGAGTTTTTATGTCTCATTAGACCAGACTGACCCTTTAAGAAAAGTTCAGTTCAGTTAAAATTGCGTCTCATGTCGGGAGGCTGTGATGTCAGTGGGCTCCCAAAGTCCAGCAAGAATAGCGATTACCCACACTGGCTCTTTCAAATATGCTTTGCTGCAATTGTTCATAAGGAACTGTCAGATCAAACCTAAAAAGGCCTCTTGACGCTAAGAAGTCAAGGCACGTACTTGCCAGCAGACTTCACCTGCAATACCTATATATTTGAATTAATTCCTCTCTTCTCAAGGTGTCCAGTGTGTTCTGAGTTTTTCTTTGCATCTTCAAGGAAGCAACCTTCATACTTTACCTGGAAATACTACTGTAAAGCATATAAACACGGTAGCAGGTTATATTCCCAAGGGGTTTTTATTGGCTTCCAAAATCAATCTTAATTCCTTAAAGTTCTTTGGTCACATCTGAGTCTATGCATGCCTCCCTCAAATACGACAGTCCAATCAAAGCCTTGGCAATGTAATTGGTTTCCAATTGTTTCTTGTTACAAAGAGAAGAGATTCTTATTAAACTTATGCAAACAATTATATTGCTGTGAAAATATAAATACTTATTAAGAGTTTCCAAATTCTGAAAGTATCAGGGAGGGAGAAAAATATAAATTTTTTAATATATTTTTTTATATTTTTTAATATTTTTTATATTTTTAAATTTATATTTAAAATACTGCTTACAAAGGCATAATTTAGCAAATTACTGAGTCATAGGTAGTTTAAGAGAAACAAGTTCCTTTTATTTGGCAAACAAAAGATTTTTAAAAATCAGCAATCTCAAACAAAAAAAAATCATAAAAATGGTAACCATTCTCATCAGTTCATTCAGTTCTTGGTATTTAAACCTGTTCTTCTTGGATCCAGTTTTTCCATTAGGTCTCTCGACCTTTCCTGATCACAGAGAGTGATAGGATCAGTGATAACTCCCAGAAGTTTGCAAGGCTGTCTATAAAGGCTTATGATTTGCTCAGCAAAGTGTGTGCATTTATCCCCGAATATTGTGGAAGATATACCCCAAGTAGTAAACACATGTTCTAAGTTTTCTTTGCCCTTATGAGGGCATCAGCCTGTGGTAAGACAAAGCTTCAACTTGTCCAGGAAACACACGTACAAACATAAGAACGTACTGCTGACTTATACTAAGTGGCAGTTTAAATGTACTGTAGTGAATGAAGGAACGCAAAAATAAAAAAATAAAATAAAAAATAAATAAATAAAAGAGAAAGCCAAGGAATTGGGACGAACCAAGCAGTCTTTACGGGTTTTTCATAGCCCAAGCTATTCATTTCATTTACAGCCATTGTTTACTCATATTAATTTCTCTGATTCCGGAGCAGATGGTAGCCATGTTACAGGACATCAGGATAGCAAAAGTCTGACAATGAGGGGTCATTTTTGCAAAAACAGAATGGACTTCATCCATATGTGCCACAACCTGATACTCAGGGTTAGTTCTTTGTGTCCTTCAATTTTTTAATTAAATGTACTAGGGTAGCATTGGTTAATACAATTATATAATTTTCAGGTGGACATTATAATTTGGCATCTGTATATTCTATTGTGTGTCTACCACCCAAAGTCCAGTTTCCTTCAGCTACCATATGTTTGATCCCCTTGTCCACGTCCATGATGAGTCTCTGTTGGTCCTGTTCATTTGTTACTTTTAGGTTTATATCCCACATATAAGTGAGATCATGTGATTTTCAACTTTTTTTTCTCTGACCCAGTTATTCTTAGTAGTATGTTGTTTAATCTCCATGTATTTGTGGTTCTTCCTGATTTTTTTTTTTTTTGCAGTTATCTCTAGTTTTAGAGCATTATGATCAGAGAATATGGTTGGTCTGATTTCAACCCTCTTATATTCATTGAGGCTATCTCTGTGTCCCAGTATATGGTCAATTCTTGAGAATGTTCCATGTGCACTAGAGAAGAATGTTTAAGAAGCTGTTTGGGGATGGAAGGCTCTGAATATGTTAATTATGTCCAGTTGGTCTAATTTGTCATTTTAAAAAGTTATTTTCTTACGGATTTTCTGTTTGGATGATCTATTCTTATCTGACAGTGGGATATTTAGGTTCCCTACTATGATAGCATTTCGGTCTGTTTCTCCTTTTAGTTCTGTTTTTATTGCTTTACACATTTTGGAGCTCCCTGATTGGGAGCATAGATATTAATAAGTGTTATGTCTTCTTGGTGCATGAAACCCTTTATCATTATGAAGGGTCCCTCAGTATCTTTCTTTACTTTTTTTATTGAGTCTATTTCATCTGATATTAGTACTACTACTACTCCCACTTTTCTCTGAATGCCATATGCTTGAAAGAGCATTTTCTGCCCTTTCACCTGAGTCTATATTTGTCTTTGGAGCTGAGATGTATATGGTTAAGTTTTGTTTTTTAAATTATTCTGCAACTCTGTGCCTTTTTATTGCTGAGTTCTGTCAGTCCATTTACATTTACAGTGATTATTGAAATATGAGGTCTTCTTATAGCCATTTTATCTTTTGCTTTCTGGTAGCTCGGTGTTTCCTTTGCTTCCTTGTCCTTATATTTCTGTTTTCTTTATTTTGGTTAGTTTTTGTGGGTTTTCCTCTGGTTCTTGTATTATGTTATATACTTCAGTATATGCAGTCATCCATTTTCTTCTGTGCGTGGCTTATCTCCATTCCCCTTTACAAATCTGGATCTTTGAATCCTCCCCTTTTCAGTCGTTGTTGTCTCATTTTGTCACTATGTATGCTGAACATTCATTACTATCTTTCTATAGCAATTCTTTTCTTATTATTTAAGCTTACAATGCCTTGTTCTTAGTAAGGATTGCACTCCTCTCCTTCTATTTGCCTGGTAGTCACTTTATTCCTAATTGTGTTTTCTTTTCTTTCTTTCTTTCTTTCTTTTTTTTTTTTTTGTCATTTTGCCAATATATTTTTTTATTTTTCTTAAATTCAGAATAATTATATTTCTAATGTCCTGATTTTATATATATATATATATATATATATATATATATATATATATATACACATATATATATAGTATCGGCAAATGTCTGAAGGAAAATAGAAAGGGGTCTGAGTGGACTTTTAATTTTGTTCTAATTTCTGACTTTTCATCTTATTAAGGGATCCTTAATGACTGGCTATTATAACAATATGAGAGCTCTGTAAGGAAAAAATTCTTTATTTTCAATTTAGACATTTTCTAATTAACAGGCTTCATTGTCAGGCCTTGATGAGTAATGGCAACTTAAACCAATACTGCAGAGGCAAGAAGCATCCCCAAAGAAGAGTGCAGGGGGAAAAATTGCAGCCTTCATAGCAAAGTTTATTCCCAGGGATAGCCTAAGAATTATAGGGGCTCTGTCTTTAAACAGCTGTTCCAAAGCACAGGGAATCACATGCTTTCTCCCTTTGAACAGAATAAGGTTTTGAATTCCTGTGGCTGTGAAGCCGATTCAGCTGCCTGCAGATGCATAAATATCCTCCACTGGTGGAGATAATAGACCATCACTGAGAGGAATGGGGTAGACACAGAAAACTTCTTTGAGAGCTCATCATGGCTGAATAGAGAGCAAGGTTCACCTTTGTGAGTGCATCCTCTAAATGGTAGAAGCCAGAGAAAAAAATATTCTCATAAGTCACAAGGCCAAGCTCTCAGGACACATAACAAGATGAAAGGATAGACAGAGACAGAGAAAAACAAAACAAGTGATTACTCTTACCAAGTAACCCAGAGGCGCTGATCCAAGAAACTAGTTTCACAAATATTTTCTCATGCCAATCTAAATTTAAAAGAGAGAAGAAAAAAGATTCTCACTACTTTTACTTCCACTGGATCCTGCAGACAGAGATCTCGGGGTGTGCTAACGTGGTAAGATCACTTACCTTTTACTGGCCTTTTCAGATGATGACTCCCTCTCACACCCCTCAATCTGCAGCAACCTTGCCAGGAAGCGCGGGGTTCCAGCCAGTGAATTTACCTAGGTCACAGCACCTACTGTGGGGAGGAACAAACTTTCCTCTATTTTCAGGGTTCTTCTGGCTGGTCTAATAATCAAATAGATATGAGACAGATTAGCAAGAGAAAATAACCAAATTTAGTACATACATATGTATGGGAACCCTGCATACATAAGAGAGTAAGAGACCCCACATGCAGGAAGAGTTCAGAGACAGAAAGGGACCACAGGTATACAAGACAGTCTGAGCTAGGGATGAGGTAATGTGTATTGGGGGCTTCAAAGTGTCATTGCAGGATAATAAGAAGAGCAGATATTTAGGAAATAGCAATTTGCCTTGCCATATAGGTGAGTCCAAAAGAGATTATTGTTGATCATCTCTTATTATGGGCAAGGCACCTAATTCAAGTTCTTCTAGGTAGTTAAAAAGAGACATAGAGCTTTCTTTTGAAACTGAAGCTAAAATTGCCCTTAGTTCAAAACAATGTACATACCACAGAAACAAATCTTGGGATGACTTGTTCTGAGCTCCCTCTGAGCTAAACATAAAACTGCATACTGTAGGATTCCACCACTGTGAAATTTTAAATAGGAAGAACCATAGTGACAGAAAGCAGATCAGTGTTTTCCAGGGGGCCAGGGTTGGGGGAAGGCAATCAGTTGCAATGGGCGGCAGGAAACTTTTTCAATCGATGCAAATGTTTTATATCTTGATTGGGTTGCCGTTAAATGATTGTACACATTTGTAAAAGCTCATTGAGCTATATACTTGCAATCAACAAGTTTTATCATTTGTAAATTAAACAACAATAAATATGATTTCAAAAAAAGGGATAAGAAGCTGTTTTCAAATTGCAATTAAAAGAACATGTATGTTTTAAGCTGGATGTTTGTGCCCTGTCCCCAGATTTGTTATTGAAGCCCCAATGTGATAGTATTTGTGGGCGGGCTTTTGAGAGGTAATCGAGTTTATCTTGGATCATGAGAGTGGGGCCCCCATGATGGGATTAGTGTCCTTATAAAAAACTAAAGAGAGATCTCTCTTTCTCCAGGAGCACACACCAAGGAAACACCGTGTGAGGATACAGTGAGAAGTAGGCTGTCCACACTCCATGAAGAGTGCTCTCACCAAGAACTCAATCTGCTGGCACCTTGTTCCTCAACTTTCCAACCTCGAGAACTATGAGGAATATATTTCTGCTGTATTAGACCCAGTCAATCGCATTTTGTTACAGCAACCCTAGCTGACTGAGACAACTGGTACCTCAGGAAGAGGTTAATCAACACTCCAAGACCAACAGGTCTTTTAGTTCTGGAAGCCTGAGGAATGTTGTGTCATAAATTATTCTCTCGGCACTTCTTGTTCACAATAAACAATAGCACATTAAAGAACCTAGGGAATGCCTTGTTATAAAAGAAAAGATAACTGTTTGACTAGTTGAGTAAGGATTTTTTCCCCATCAAAACTACTAATTCCTCTCAGAACCATTTTCCTGAGGAAACCAGTATGGAAAGTTCTGCTGTGTAATTTTTTTGAGAAGTTTGTCCTCATGTGAAATAAGATCAATAGTTTTTTCCCCTGTCTGGGAAAAAAAAAAATAAAACTTTTTATAAACATTACTATTTAAATAAACATACAGTAAAATTTATTCCTTCTTGGTTCAGTTCTGTGAATCTTACCCAGCACCAAGATACAGAACAATCACATCACCCCCAAACTCTCTCCAGCTCAGAACATTCTTTGTAACATTCTAACCCCTAACATCCGCTCATTCCTAACCCCTGGCAACCACTGTTTTGTTCTCTGTCACTAGTTTTGTCTTTTCAAGAATGGCATATAAATGGAATTATACCGTATGTAACCTTGAGACTAGCTTCCTCCTCTTGGCATAATGCCTGAGATTCGCTTGAGTTGTTGAATGTATCAACAGATCATTCTTTCTTCCTGTGGAGTAGTATTCCACAGGGTGGGTAGACAGTTGTTTGCCCATCCACCCACGAAAGGACATCTGGGTTGTTGCCAGCTCCTGGCAATCATGAACAGAGCTGCTCTAAATATGTGTGCATAGGTTGTTGTGTTTTCATCTTTCTCCTTAGGAGTGGGATTGCCAGGTTTGGGAGAAGTTTTTAAAAAACTGCCAATCTGTTTTTCCAGAGTGGCTTGACCCTGTTTCTTTACCACCAGAAGTCCAGAAGGGTTTCGGTTATTCTGCATTCTCACCCGTACTTGGTCTGTATGTTTAGTCATTTTAATTTAGACATTCTAATAGATATAGAGTAGAAGCATTAAAATTGTAGTGTTAATTTGTGTTTTCCTAAGGGCTAATGATGTTAAATGTCTTATCATGTGCTTATTTGCTAATCTGCTTTCCATATAACCTCTTTAGTAAAAAGTCTTTTTAGGTGTTTTGCACATTTTTAATTGGATTATTCTTTTTCTTTCTCTTGGGTTTTCATAGATCTTTTATATTCTGTACATAAATCTGGAATGCAAATATTCTATTTCAATCTGTAACTTCTTTTTTTTATTCCATTTCTCTGTGAAACACTGTACTTCACAGAGAAAAAGTTTTTATTTTTGATGTAGCCTAATTTATTAATATTTTTTTTGTTTAGGTTGTGCTTTTGATGCCTTATCTAAGAACTCTTTATTTAACCCCAGGCCAGAGATTTTTCCTAGGCTTATTTCTAAAAATTTGTATGGTTTAAGGTTTACATTTATATTTATGATCCATTTTAAATTAATTATTGCATAATGTGTGAAGTTATGTCAATGTTCATTTTTTTGCCTGTGATTATCTAATTGCTCCCACCTGATTTATTAAAAAGGCTACATTTCTCCATTAAGTTGCCTTTGCATCCTTGTCAAAAATGAAGCAACTACATTTGTGTAGCTCAGTTATGGATTATTTTAACCCATTGTTTATATGTCTATCTCTTTGCCACAATCACACAATCTTGATTGTTCTAGCTTTATAGTAAGTCTCAAATTTAAATATTGTGATTCTCTAAATTTATTCTTACTTTTCAAAATTGTTTTGGCTATATTAGTTTTTTGGCCTTCATATATAAATGTTTATATTTCAATAAATCGTATTCTAATTTTTAATTGGAGTTGCAGGCGGTGGAGGGTGGGAAAATGGGTGAAAAGGATCAAAAGATATAAACTTTTAGTAATAAATAAGTTCTGAGGATGAAATGTATAGCATGGTGACTATAGTTAATAATTCTGTAATGCATATTTGGAAGTTGCTAAGAGAATAGATCTTAAAAATATTTATCACAAGAAAAAAACCTGTGTAATTATATATGGTGACAGATGATAACTAGACTTATTGTGGTGACCATTTTGCAATATATACAAATACCAAATCATAATGTTGTACACCTGAAACTAATATGTTTATGTAAACTATATCTCAATTTAAAAAAGTCTTTAAAGCAGTAAGGTGGAATCAAAAAATTAAAAAATAACGCACATTAAAAAACAATAATGAAATAAAAGTAAAACCTCATCATTAAAAAATTTACAAAGTACTTAGAAATAAATCTAACCAAGGAGGCAAAAGTCTTGTACACTGAAACCTGCAAAGCACTGCTGCTGAAAGAAAATTTAAGACACAAATAAATGGAAAGGTATCTTGTGTTCAGTGTTACTCTTAAGCATAGCTCAGTTCGTAAATGCATACGTATCCTTGTTCCTCTTCTCTCCCAACATAACATATCATTCCAGAATATCGTCTTTTTACCCATCTATTACCTCTATAATCCCTCCCTGTTTCTGACTTCTGAAAATCATTAACAACTGAAATTGCTGTTTAAAGGTGAGAGGCTGCAAACTGCTGCTGGAGGTGGTTTAGAGAAGTAGTAAAAGTTACCAAATGCTCTTTTTTCTTGGTCCTGTGATATAAAGGGCTAAAATGGTCACTACTAAGGATATTGTAAAATATAAATGGCTTTCATTAGAAAAAAGCCAGTGTTTTGTTGACAAGGGAGGTAAAGGGACTATTTAGAATACTTTTGAGTTTGTTGACAAGAGAATGTCAGTTGAAAGAAAAAAGAAAGCTGTTTTCAAAGAGAAAGTTTCAAGGAAACATAAGCCTGGGTGGGAGGCACCAAAAAATAAGAAAATCAAACTGAACTAGATAGGAGTGGAAAAGTGGTAAAAGCTAAACTGGAGGGTTTTCTCTGTACTTAAGTTCCTATACTTGCCTCTCCTCCTTTCTGGGGTCCCCTGATAAAGAATATGTTACAAAAATCAATAGCTAAGCAAACATCTGTTGTCAATTTTATTAACACCAAAGCATGTGTCCTATATCTCAGTGGTAAATGATAAGACAAGAAGGTACAGTTTAGGTTGAAAGTTGAAGTGAGATCTGCTAGTCTCTCAGGAGAGAGAAGGACATACTGTGGGAGGGAGGGATGGTGAGCAAGGAATATATCTCATCCACGAACCCAACCAGCCACAGGAATCAAAGGGGAGGGTCTACTTCATCTACTCAGTCTCCTGCTTGTGGAGAAGACACTGTCCCACTTAGTTAATTTCCATTTCAATCTGACACACATTGAAGTTCCAGGGTCCGTGCCACCGAAGAGCATCGATTCAGCACAGTGATGCAGACTCCAATGAGTCAGGTGGGCAACTCCCCCTCTTCTGAGGAAGAAGGAGTATGGGTGAAAAAATAAAAGGCCAGAAGGGCTCACTTCAAAATTCTTGCAAGGTATGAGTGTGTGTGTGATGGAACACCACTCTTGTCTGTGAACAGAGGCAGAAATGCCAGGGAAAAGGGAAAATGCTTCCCCATTTCTGCAGTAATCTACCCAAAGATTTCAACAAGAACATGTATGTAGGATGACCACCCGGTGCAAGCTGAGTCCCAGGCTTATTTAAACACAGAATTTGTTATTGGGTAATAATATTATTAAAGTAACAACAACAGGAGCTGACATGACTTTCAAGGAAATTCATGGACTATGAAACAGTGAAAACAGTAATTAGATGTTCACTGACATTTATTCTTAAATGTTGCAGGTGAAAGTTTTTACAACCTTCCTCGTGAACTAATACAAACTTCCCAAGTCTTGAGATGCTGCTTTTTATTTGTTTTTGAGTTTTACACCCCAAATTGTAAGAGAGAGTAAATCATAAATTCCTGGCAGACCAGGCCATATTAATTAAACTCTTTATTTCCATTCGGATTTAGCATGGTGGCTAACATAGTAGAGACTCAAGAAGTGTTTGTTGAGTCAATTAGAGAAAAAAATGAATAATAATGTGCAGAAATCTACTGTAGCTGGATGTTGCTGACTGAATGTTAAAATTTAAGAGGTTTTGAGAGCCAGTTGTCATTAGCTGGATAGTCACCATGATGAGAATATTTACGCCATAGAAATCAGCAAACACTATAAAATCAAAGCTTTTTTTGAGAGAGTTGGGAGCTGCTTTACCAGCACATCACTGCCTGCTGCTGCCACTTCCACTCATTCTAGTCTTTTCATCTTGAGAGTATCTCTTCCTGGTGATTTCAACCTCAGAATTGGCAGAAGAGGCAAATAGTGCCTTTCCTGTCTCCCTTGCAGAATCTTGGTTGATATTTTGGTATTTGGGTTGATAACAACTTGAGAAATGGTTGGAATTTGGATGTCTTAAGAGAACTTAATCTGGAGTTGGAGACATATATGTGTACATATTTCTTTTTTCTCCTCAAACACGTTTAAGCACCTACTCATGTAGCCTTAAAAAAAGCCTGATATTTCAAAGTTAACACTGGTCAAGGGAACCCAAGGCAAAGTTAAACAAATTTATGCAAAGTGTAAGAATTGGTGACGTTAGAAATGCACATAAAGGTTCACTGAGATTCTGTAGAGAGAAGTGAAGCTGCCCCCACCCATGCAGCAGCAGCCTTGGAGCTGATTTTGTGCCTTGAACAAAAGGCACAAAAATTAATCCTTCAAACACTTTCACCAACATTTCAGCGCCAAGGTCCAAGTACATTGAGCACTGCCACTTATAAGCCTTCCCACAGCTCTTACAAAACATCACTCTGACTAAACTCCACCAAAAAAATTACTAAGTGCCTCGTCCCCAGATCACAGTGTTTCAAAAGCATTATTCATGCCTCTGGTGTTTATTCTAAAGAATCTTTCTTTTTATTTATTTTTTTAATTCAGCGATAAAATGCAGTCAGATTGAATTGGAAAGAGCATTAGTTTCAAAAACCTCGTAATTGTTGTTGCCTTCTCTGTCAAAAGTCTTTATTATTTCAAAAACCTAGGCCCAGGTGGATAGTTGGCAAGCATTTGGAACTAACGGAATTTCTCATAAGTTGGCTACTCATAGGCATTGACCCTTATTATCCTTAGATGTACAATAATAAAAACAAATAATTCTATATTCCTGTTGTATGAGTGCTACTTAATGTAACCATAAATTTTCCATTCTTCAGGGGTCACTGATTCACCCTGAGGAACTCACTATAGTTTCTTCTATAAATTGAACCTAGAAGAATCCCTGAAGACTCAGAGATTTGTGAAATTAAATAGCCCAAGGGCTATAAAATGTGTCTGCTCCAAACTGTGAAGCAGGTGTGGATAATTTTCTCTACATCTTCTTCTTCTCTCTGTCCTCTCAGGCAAAAATTTATCTAAAGCGAGTGAAGTTTCAGCCTCTCTCTTATACGCCCCACTTTCAAAGTCTGGGAGCATCCCTGCAATGGTTAGTTTTGTGTGACTACTTGGCCAAGCTACAATCCCCAGTAAGCACATCACACACTCATGCAGGTGTTACTGTGACGATATGTTGTAATGTGACTGAGATTCATGATCAGCTGACTTTAGGTAAAGGAGATCATCCTAGATAATCTAGGTGGGCCTTAAGAGTAGTGCTGAGACTTCCCTGATGAAGAGGAACTCTCACCTGTGGACAGCAGTTTCTACTGGGTCCGACAGTTCCAGCCTCTCCTAAAGATTTCCGATTCCCCACAACTGTGTGTGCAAATCAATTCTGTGCAATAAACCTCCTACTAAATATCTCCTACTAGTTCTGTTTCTATGCCTCAACTGTGGCTGATACAGGCCCTAACAATTGTGCATGGGTTGTTTTTAATCCACAAAAGTGAAATATCTTCATCACAATGAATTGCAACAACTCTCTCCTCCACTCTGACTAGGCCCCTGCCACACTGGTGGAGTTAGTTGTGTTACAGTAGCAACAGGCATTTTGGGGATCTTGCGAAGGGAAGTTGAGCTGGAAATAATTTGTGCTTACTTAGTATATTTGTAGCTGACAGTCACTTCCATAAATAGTTATTTCTAGTTATCGCAGCATAAGAACAGCTTCCAGAATATTCCTGCTACCACTGTGCAAACACATTTGGAGATGACACAAAAGCTCAGGGCCAGGGGTCATATCAGGATATGAACAATGTCTGGACCAGGTATATGTGGGTAGTAGAGATTTTAACAGGGTGAAATATGTAGAGCCAGAGTCCAGTTAGTGGGACGTTCTTCCAGTTGTCAGACAAGTAAAATTTGAACAAAGGAGCTATTCTCATCGGCATCTTATGGAAACGGAAGCTCTCTTCCATGAAGAACATAATTAATGCTACATTTATGTGCAGTCATAAATGCACTGTATAATTTGTTTTTTCTGACAGAAATATCTTGAAATAGAACTTATCACAATCCCTGTGATTATAGAGTGCAAACTTATAGCAGCACTCTAGATGTTATGCTTTATGCTTCTCAACAGTCAAGAAAGAAAAAAATAAATTTCAATTAACCATGCTAAATGAAATACAAAATTATCTTTGCATTCTCTTTATACTAAATGTCATTTCATATGTGGAAGTGTTCAAAGGGTCAAAAATAAAGACAGTTAATGAGTAACAATAACATTATATATTTTTTTGTTTTGTGATATTTTTCCTTTAAAAATACATAACTTGAGATTCCTCATTCTAAGTAAATATTCACGTTTGTAGCAAATTTTTCATTTATAATTTTGTATTCTTTTTCTTAGAGAGGGGACCCTCAAATCATAAACCACAGACCTCACAAGATTAGAATCTGCCCAATCCACGTGTGTGTGTGTGTGTGTGTGTGTGTGTGTGTGTGTGTGTGTGAGCATATTTGTGTGTTTTGGTGTCTCTCACTATTTTTCCCACTTTATCACATAATCCAGAGCTTCCTGCTAAGAGCATGTCTTCTCGTCCTTAATTCCCATTTCCTTTTTCTTTCCCAAATAGGAGGGAGTTGTCAATATTCATTTCACTGCCCCAAATCTCTTGGCAACAAAAACTGCAGGATTAGAACAGCAGAAAAGATGGTTCTAAAAGAACCATGCAATCAGATAATTAAAACCTTCAGACTTAATCACACGAAAAGATTTCCTAACCTTGAGACTTCTGCAACTACAAAAGCCCGTTCTTTGTTCTCATATGCATTCTCTTCAGGTTCTCTTCTCTGCTAGAGACTACAAAATGCAGAAGTTTGAAATAAAGCCTTAAAACTAAATATGCCTCAATGTATGCTATGTTAACGTAACATTGAAAACAGCTCACATTAGGCTCTAGAGATCTGCTCTGCTTTCACAGATGTGAGATTCTTCTAAGAATACATTTGCTTTGGGTAAATGGCACCTGTAGAGAAGGGCATTAAATTTTTTTTTAATTCTGAAGTTACACGAGTTAAACATTGAATTCCAAAATTTTTCTCATTAGAGAGAACCAAAAGCAGGATCAGAATCTGTAGGTAAGATCGAAAATTTGGAATGAGATTGGTTTGCAGGCCAGGGACCAGGAGTGGATGAGGTAACGAAGACGTGGTTATCAGATGAGTGAACCAGTAGGATGCTGTCAGAATTGTTTTGGAGACAGACACCAAGGAGATCAATCAGGCTTTCCCCACAACCTTTTTTTTATTGACGTCTCATTTGTTGCCTCAATCCATTTAAAGGACCTGGAAAATGACCAAAACTAGGGTTTGGATCATTCGCTTGAAGTTCTTAAAGACACAAGGGCCAGGCCCTCCTCATATCGACATTGCCAAGCCAAGCAACCAAACTTTTCACCTTGCTTTCCTGCCTCCCCACTCCCCAGACTGAAACCTCACATTCGCAGGTGGTATAGTCCCATTAGCAGGCAGTATAGACCCAGCTCAGCGCCCCGCGTCTTCACGGAATGAGCTCCTGCCACCAGCATCCTCACTCTCAGAGATCAGTTCCAGACAATTGAAAAAGGTAAGGAAAGAGACTTGTCTAGCTGCGGTGTTGGGGGTCACGAGTTCGTATTCCATTTATGCCTCCAGTAATTCTATTTGTTTCCTTTGCATTAGGTGATCCGAGATAATGAATACCTCCATAGCAACAAAAGCCTGACAATAAATTGTCACCTTGATTTTCACATTTTCCAAGAGAAATCCTTGAATGGCAACCAAACCAGAAGTCTCAGCAATGAATATGTAATAACGGCTACAAGGTGAACAGTTTTCTATTCCGTTTTCTCAGTACCACCATGGAATGATTCTCTTGGAAAGGAATTTAGATTGGATCAGGTGATCTTCTTTTTTCAGTTTTACAGCTTGTTATTAGCAATTAAAATCCGCAGCTGCTTTTGAACAACCCAAGAAATAAGCAGCTTTGGTAGAGATTGATTTTATTCTGATACAAATGGTTTACATGTGTAATTTTATCTTAAAACTTCCATCCTTTCTGTGTCTCTGCTTACAATTGTCAGAGAATTCTGAAAGCAGAAACTATGTGCATAACTGGGAAAAAAGCACAAAATATTTCAGATTCAGTAGCTACTTTTCAGGCTGAATTCAAGACTGCTGTTGTGCTTTTTTGTTTTTAACCAGCCACTTTTCTTTTATGCACAACATCCTTCAGAGACGACCTCTCTAACAGTGTGTGAAACAAGAAAACACTTTAATTAAATTAAGGAGAGACTATACCTATCAGCCATGAAGAAATTGAGTTCTGGCCATTGGAAATCCTGCCAATTTTCAGGTTTCAAGACTCCCAGTGTTCAGCAGCTATGCCTTGTAAGGGCTTGACTGGACCCCCATATGGAAGGCAGGCTATAATATGAATTCCCTTTGGCAGCAGAGCAGTACTGTTATTGTTTTATTTCCTGAGTTTTTGACTTTCTGTGAGTAGAAGGACAAGCCATAAGGGGCCACTGCTAATACTAAATTTCTACTTGAACCTGTTCACCTGAATTGCTTTCTAAATAAGATCCTTGGGAAATTGATAGCAATCACTTGTATCTGTTGTTGACCGAATAATTCTATCCAATCACCTGAAAACTCAGATCTTCCATGAGCTTAGCATAAGTCCTCAAAGGACAGATACCTAAACGTCTACTCTAAACATTCCTAAACTGGTTTGATTGGCTATAACTTTAAAAATGAGATACATTCATTCATTTCACTTTTCCAGACCTCGTTATTATGGCTTGTAGAGGGCCAATATATAGCAGTCTTCTCTTTCCTACCCCATAGAGGCAGGAATCTGACAGATCAAAGCATAAACTTTATTATTGATAAAAGCTAGAAGGACAATGTGGCTTAAATGTTCAGCCTCATTACATGTCCTAACCCTTTGCCACTGTATTAAATTTACCCTTAAGGGCCATAACAATGAATCCATAGGCCTGGGAATTGAAATGGGCACCTGGCAGCCACTTTAAGCTCCTCATGGCATAGAATCAACAGGCAAAAGAGGAGATGACTGTACTGTTAGGGGTTGATTGATCTTAAGTGAAAAAGGAGGAAAATGAGGTTGCTAGTACATAATGAGAGAGAGTTTGTGTGAAAAGCGGGAGATCCTCTAGGACATGTTTTAGTGTCATCATGTCCTGTCAATGAAGCCCGTGGAAAACTGCATCAATCCAATTTAAGCAGAACTGTAAATGGCTCAGACTCCTCTGGAATGAAAGTTAGGGTCACCTCACCAGGCAAAGAATCATGACCAGTTGAAGTTAGTGCTCAGGGCTGAGGAAATATGAAAGGGGTAATGGAAGGAGGTAGTTACAAACAATAGCCACAACCATATGATCTGTTGCAAAAATGAGACATTTAATCCTGATGAGAGGTTTTACTAATTTTTATATGAATGTTTTTGTTTTCTTACCGTTTCCACCTCTTAATATCTAACATAAAGTGCATTAATAGTAGTTAAGTCAGTATTTAAGGTAAAAGAATATCAAAGGGGAGTGTGCATTAGCTAGGAGAAGAGTGAACACCCAAAGACAAACAAGCAACTTGTCACCTCTCCTGGGAAAGGGTTAGCTTATTTTTCGGTTGTAAGTGATAACCGAATAGCAAGTTAGGTAAAAGCATGACTTTTTACTGTTATAATTTGAGATTAAGAAAGGTTTATAGAGATGTGTATGGATGTCAAGTTCACAGAGGTTGGATTGTGGTGGCTTGTCAATTTGGCTAGGCTGAACTGCATTTTTCAGGATTCCCTTCTATGTAAGTTTCTGATTAGGGTGGGTCAGAATAGATCCTTATGAAAGATCCGAGAGCAGAAATGATAGACAGATAGATGGTAGATGCTAGATGATAGATAGATAGATGATAGATAGATAGATAGATAGATAGATGATAGACAGATAGATGATAGATGATAGATAGATAGATAGATAGATAGATGATAGATAGATAGATATAAATGTATCCATAAATATTTATATAGCTATTTATAAATATATCTACATACAGATAAATTTATATCTATATTTCCTTTCTGACTACCTGAGCTATGGACTTCAAGATGCTATATTAGATGTGATGACAACAGTTGTATAGCAAAAGCTTAACCAGCTCCCACAATTGTTCTGTGAGGTCGAATTTCTGCAACAAATCTTTTCAGATACAGATATAGATCTCTCAGTGGTTCTGTTTCTCTGCTTGAATCCTGACACAATGTTTGTTGACGATGGAACCAACATAATTTGCTCACGTGTTGAACTTAGAGGATAAGAGAAAGAGGAGTCAAGAATGATGGCAAGGTTTTTGGCCTGAGAAACTAGAAGAATGAAGCTGCCATTTACTGGGAAAGAGAAGGCTGAGACTGAGCAGACCCAAGGAAGAATGTCAAGAATGTGTTTACAGCGATGTCAGATTTGAAATGCCTACTAGACAGCAGGATGGAGGTGTCAGGTAAGCGCTGGGATTTACAGGTCTGAAGTCCAGGTGGGAGGACTTGACTAAAGACAAAAATTTGGCAGCCATCCCAAAATTTAAGTACTTTGTATGGTACTTAAGTATCTTAAGTATCATAGACAGTACTTCAGCCATATAAATGAATGAGGTCACCTAGAGAGAGAATGTAGGAGAAGAACAGTGATCTGAGAATAGAAAACTAAAAGAGGTGGAAAAATGAAGCGGAGTCCCCAAAGGAGATTATGGAGAAGCAACCAGTGAATTGGGAAACGTATCCACTGTGTCAAATGCTTCTGATAGAGGGAGATAGATGAGGACTAAAATATGCCATTGAATTTAGTGATGGAGAAGTAACTGCTAACTTTGATAGGAACAACTTTAAGCGGAGTGATGGGGGTGAAAGCTTGACCAGAGCACATTTACCAGAGAATGGGAGGGGAGAAGTGGAGACTGAAAAGACAGTCTACTTTTTGGAGTAGATTTTGCTGTATGGGATCAAGAAATGTTAGAACAATGCCTTTGGGAAAGTGAGAAGAGATGGAATCTGGGCACAAGTGGAGAAATTGGCCGAAGATGGAAACACAGGCCTTTCATCTCCTGAAAGTGGGAAAAAGATGGCTCTGTGCATTTAGGTAAAGGTGCTTTAGTGTATTATTAAGCAGTGGGAGCCTTTGGAAGTTCTCTGCTGACTCCTTCTGTTTTCTCAGCCAAAAAAAAAAAAAAAAAAAAAAGCAGAGCCATCAGCTAATCATGTGGTTTGGGAAGGGAAGAGTCGGAAGCTTGACAAGAGAAAAGAAGGCAGGAAGTGTTCATCTCAGAGAGCAGGAGTGTAAAAAGACTGGAGAAATGTAGTGAAGCCGCTGGGAAAAGCTTGAGCTTAACAGGGGTGAGTTTAAGGACAGAGTCTGGTGCACCAGGGAGAGAGGACCAGGACACAGCTCCTTCAGAACGAGCAAACTGAAAAGGAGAGAACGTGAAGAGGCAGAGCCAAGTCCTTTCGATTTCTTTTCCGAACCTCACCAGTCAGATGACTGAATCATCCTCCCAGTAGGGAGAGAAATGTTAACCTTATTGAGGTGACATTGGTTAATAATGTTTATGACTTTTAAGAGATTCCTTTAAAAATTAAGAATAGAGCTATGCTGTATGATCCAGCAATCCCTCACCCAGTGTTTAATGAAAACACCAGAGACATCTGCACCCTCATGTTCACTGCAGCATTATTTACTGTAGCCAAGACATGGAAACAACCGAAGTGTTTTTGGCAGATGAATGAATACGGAATATATGGCTCGTTTATGCGAAGGAACACCGCTCAGCCATAAAAAGGTGAAATACTGCCATTTGTGGCAAAAGAAATGGATGTTGAGCGTATAATGCTAAGTGAAGTAAGACAGATGGAAAAGGACAAAAACGATGAATTCCGTTTTTTGACCCACCTGGAGTTCCCTGCCTCATCGGTCCCTCGCAGGGGCGCTCCTCCAGTGCCCCCTCAGTTTGCGGAGAGACCTGCCTTCACGTCTTGCCAGCCACACGTCGCTCTTTGAGGTTATCACTTGGAGCTGCAGCTAGAGTTGAAGGGGACTTAGACAGGCAGGCCTATGAGTGACAGCCCTAATTTGCAAACGTGCCAAGTGATCCATGAGACAACTTGCTTGTAAGATTGGGAAGCACAACCCTGGAAGTGTATCCTCCTTGGAGTGTGAAGATGACGTTGGCCAACGACTTCAGGGCCAAACTGTGGGGTGCACCAAGATTCTGAGGCTCCCGGTACAGCGGACTTTGCAGCATCCAGGTTACCTGGTATATGAGGCCGTGTAAAGAGAAAACGTGAGTGGAAAAGGATTCCTTTGGGAGGATGCAGAACTTCCAGCCAAACCCAGAATATCTCAGGTGCTTGCAACAGTAGAGACAGACAGTTATAATTTCTGAAGAATCCTTCTAACAATGAAAGTGTCTCTCTCTGAGATCTTAAGTGACAAAAGCAAAGTTTTAGCCATTTACATGTCACCAAGTTATGTAAACATACCTAACAATTGAAAAATTAGGAAATTCTAGGTAAACACAGGCACTTAAAAAGGTAGTTAATTGTGTTGCTGTTACCACTTCAGCATTCCGGTTAAATTAGGGTAAAATTTGAGATTTTAACGAGGTGCTCATATGAGGAGGGATAAGTCTATAATACGATTGTAGTTTTCCTATCTCAGAAACTGCTCATTTAATCTAACAGAATAGCTCTGCAGCTATGGGTCAATACACAAAATGGGCGAGAAAATCATGAAAGAAACTCTCCTCCATCTATAGCTAGGTTGTTAGCACGGACCACAGTTAGAATTACTTCCAGAACTTAAAAAAAAAATTCAGATGTCTGTGCCTCACTCCAGCATAATGGAAAGAGAGGTGGAGAGGGGGAGGCCGCAGGTATGCTTTCAGAAGCTCCTCAGGTGATTCTGATGAGCACCAAGGTCCAGGACAAAGGTTCCCCGTCTTGCAGGCCTTGAAATCACCTGGGGGGTCTTGCAATTTGTGGATGGCCAAATCGTAACATAGACCAATTAAATCAGAACCTTGGATGGTGGCATCCAGCCGGTATTTTTAAAGCTCCCCAGGGAATTACAATGTGCGGCCAAGATTGACCATCACGGTTTTAAAACCACTGGTGCAGATGGCACCACTTGCGTTAGTTTGTTTTCCTTCTTCATTTTGGTGTAAATACGTTAATGTCTGCGTGTACGTTGTTCCAGTGATAGAAGACTACGTTGATGCTGTTTTTGTACCCCATATTCCACTGGGAGCAGAACTTCCCATAAGAAAGAGACGTGAGCTTAAGAGGTAGAGTAAGACTTGAACTTTTACAACCAGTTCTGAGAACTCTCCTCTGACTATCTGCCCATCTCATATGGTTTTAAAAGTGGAGGACTGTGGAGACAGCTATGGCTGAGAAGAGAACTTCTGCTCAGTAGACAGAAGTTGCACGCTCAAGGCCACAGGTAGAAGTAGCCTGACTGGGTCCTGGGTGATCGTAGAACTACAGCTCCACAGTCCCAAATTGAAAATATAATGTAGTCGATGCCAGAATAGAATATGTAATTAAAATTTAGGTCTTAAAGAATATGAATTTTCCAGTTGTTGGCCATCATGTACGTAACATCTTCCCATTTTACAAATGAAGCGACACGATAATTCTATGTTTAGTTTTCTATGTTATACTCTCTCGTGTTGCAGGTAAATGTGATTCCAAACTTATTCTATTTTTTTAAGTAATTATTAATATCTCTGTGGATTTCAGGGTAAAATAAGAAACTTTCCATTTGAAATTCTTTCCTCCCAATTGTGTCGTGCTGCAATTCACAACTTCGCCACCGGATGGCACCAAATTTTACCTTTTAAAGTTGATTTTCCATCAGCATCGAGCCTGGTGCACAACAGGAAAGTAAGTATCTGAGAGACAGAGTTACTCAAGAACTAAACACTTCAGTCGTGTAAAAGTCACACACCAGTCCCCAAGTTCATGCTGTAAAATAACATTCTTGCACCACATGTTTGCAACTGAAAAAGCAAAACATGTGTCTAAATGAACACCACAATTCAAAAGTGCCAACTCAGAGCAAATTGTATAGAACACCTCCAACGAACGCTTAAGCTTAACCCAAAGAAAAATGGCTCAGATGTGTAAATCACAATAAACTCTAGGAACTCAGCACAAAACCACGGAAAGTAATGCAGACACGCTCCAGCTCTGTGAATTCGGGCTGAACAATAGCTCAAGCTCATGATGACCACCTGTTTCTTTCCTTGAACAACCTGCTCTGAGAAGTCACCCCAATGTTTCAGACCCTGGATGGGTTTTCTCAGTCTTGCTTTGGTCCATGAAGCCATCCTTTGATTTTTCTGTCTCGAAGGGCTTAAACCTGTAAGGTGCTCTTGGTTCATGCTGCTTCTTTCTTCCTCACTCTTATGGTAATTCTCACATTCAATTCCAAATTGTACTTTAATCATTTGTGTGCGTGTGTGCTATACATATATGAGTCATCACGCTGTATACCTTAAACTTCCACGATATACACGGGCTGGTTGGGCACAGTAACCAGCCTTCTCACCTACCACCAAGAAAAATGTGCACTGGAGAAGGAGGAAAACCAGGAGAAAATAGTGCGTTGAAGGTAAGAGAAAAGTCTTGTGGGACAACATCTTCCTCTCAGTTGCTCAAACTGGATACCTGGAATTATCTTTGACTCCTCTCTTTCCTAACTGTAAATCCAACCTATTAGCAAATCCCATTGTCTCTGCCTTCAAAACATATTCACAGAACTGCTGTGGTCTGAATGTTTGTGTCATCCCCAAATGAATACATTGAAATCCTGATACCTGGTGTGATGATAGTAGGAGGGGAGGCCTTTGGGAAGGACTTAGGTCCTGAGGGTGGAGCCCTCAGGAGTGGGATTAGTGCTTCCATGAAAGAAACCCCACAGACTCCCTAGACCCTTTCTCCACATAGGGATACAACAAGTCTGTAATCCAGAAGGAGCTTTGGTAAGAACTCTATGAGGTCAGCACCATGACCGTGGACTCCTAGCCTCTGGAACCATAAGTGATAAATTTCCATTTAAAAGCCACCCAGGCTGTGGTGTTTTGCTATTGCAGCTCGAGTGAACCCAAACAAGGACCCAGTCACTTCGTTCCCTCTATTCCTTCTTTCATAACCCTGGTCCAAGGCATTATAATTTCTTACCTCAGTTTTTTCAATCGCCTCCCAACTGGTCTTGCTGCTGCTACCTTTTCTCCCAACACAGCTGCCAGTGATCCTGTTTAATGCAAAATACCCTTCTGCTGCTCAAAATCCTCCAATGGCTTTTTTCCTTCATTGATTGGTAAGGTAGTAATATTTTAGGTGAATCTTTATATTTCCTACTAGCAAAAATTATACATGCTCATCATAATAAATTCTATCTTTTCTAAATGAGTAATATAGTCAGTGACATTTCCAAACAACCTCCTTTTCCTAACAAAACTGCTTGACAATTTGATGTGGATATATTTTTTACATAGATGGGATCTGAATATAATATTCTTCTGCAAATTACTTTATTGGTTTAACCTTATATCTTTGGACATTTTTCTTGTCTCTATGTCAGACCTACCTCACTCTTCTTGATAGTTGAATTACTGAGTTGTATTGAATGGCTCTGCTGTGATTTGTTTAACCAATAGCAAATATATGCACATTAGGAGTGTTCCTAAATTCTTTTTTTTTTACTAATCCTTCTGTGATCATCATGGCACAGGCATTTTTGCATGTGAGTGTATTTCTATGGATAAAGACCTAGAAATGGACATAAAGGACATAAATCGGTACCATAGCCTTGATTCTCCTAGCTGCCATACCTATGCTCCACCCCTTCCTATGTGGAAAAATTTATCTTCCCCCCAGTCACTTCTCCTTGAATTCTACATGACATGCCTTTCCTGGGCACAGCGCAGATTACTATCCCCATCTTGCAGATGAGACAAATGAGTCTCAGAGGCTATGAGAATTTCACAGGTCACACACACGTATTTAGTAAGTGTAGAAAATAAAAAGAATTTGGTATTAGAATCAAAAATCTAAGTCTACATGACTCCAAAAGCTGTGTTCATTTTCCTATGCTGGAGTTTGATGCAAATATCAATAATTCTGCTGAAAACCATCTGAATAGAGAAGCTAATTGAATTCTCTGTGACTCAAGCTCTGGACTCTGGTGGGTTTATGCTGTTTTCTGAGCAGCAACAATGGGGGAAACCCTGGGTCTAAATATCCTGGCTTCACAGTACTCGAGTCAATGCTTCCAAAGATCCAGACGTTTGGATTTTGGTAAGAAATTATGGACTGAATGTCCTCAGTGTCTCTGAATGCTTGGGGACTATGGAGACAAACAGAACATGGTTAAGCATGTGCAGCATTCACGGGAGATGCTCCGTTAATTGCAGCACTTGTAATTCAAGGGAAGAGGAAAATTGCGAGGAATAGAAATACACATTTGTTTGGGCAAGATAAAGCACTCAGATACTATGGACATTGAAATCTAGTAGGAATAGAAATAAAAAGAACAAGGTTGCAACTTTCCTTGCATCATGGGGAGCTTCCTTCAATAGCGGATGTTTGTTTCCCTGGGGTAGGGTTCTCTCTTCTTACTTTTCTCTAAATTACGAAGGACCAGAGCATACTTAACTTTAACATTCGTCACCTCATCCCCATCAGGTTCTCAAGTGGACAGTGCAGCTTTAATAGCATCCACCTGCCCGAAGCAGACCTGTAAAGTGAGTCAAGCTGCCTTCAGTAAAGCCTCTCCCCTAACGCATCGGTCTTTCTTATTGAAATAAAATCAAGAGCAACAATGTGGTTTGTGACCAAGACCTTATGTTCTCAACGTCATTGGAGATGAGTATTATAATTATCTACCCCTTTTTACACAAGAGGACACTGAGGCCCCAGTAACTTCCAAGGTAAGCAATGCGGCCATGATCTACATTTAGATCGGCCTGATTCTCATGATTCCCTCTTGTTTTGTCCCAGGGAGGCCAGAGGATTCACTTGCCTGGTCCTTCTCTGTGTTTCAGATTCCAACACCCCTTCTGTGTCATTTGAATCAAAACTTGCCAGTTTCTTGCCTTAGCTCTGGGCTGGCAAATTTTAGAAACTGATCTCACAGAGAAATACCTACTTGATTTGTGGATTCTAATACCTGTGTTAAGCACATGATATGTGTTTGATATAATTGTCTTGATGTAAAGATGTAATGTTTTGAAGCAAAAGAGCGGTCCTGTTCCTGAGCTCTGTGGCAAGGAGCTATGTTTGGCAGGCAGAGATTTTCAGTGCCCAAAAGAGAGTCCCACTGAAAGGTAGAAAGTACTAGGATGCAGCAGAAGAAAGCCCCCCCGTAGGTCATTCCCACCCCAGGACACTTCCTGCCATGCCTGAACCTTACCCCACTAAATCTTAATCTTTTCATCAAAAGGAATTCTTTCTGTATTTTTATTAAATCCATTTCAGTCCTACGCCCCAAGGAAATATGCTGAAAATACTCAGGAAAGATGCTGAAACTGTAGGATACATACTACAGGCTGGTTATAAAACGGGAAGTCTCCCTACATTAAATTTTGGGTTCCATTATCTTTGAGGATCATTGGAACCTAATTCTCTAACAATCTTTTTTGAAATTGTACCAATGCCTATCATCTCCTCTCAAAACTCCTCCTCAGTTTGTGTGAACCAGACTTGAAACAATTATGTCTAGAAAATGAAATGAACTTCCAAATGTCTTGAGGATTGACTCTGTAAGCCTCATTGCATGTTTTTCATATCTGTACGATATTTTTATGTTGCTCAGAACTCTTAGTTGAACGTAACAGAAATATAGCTCAAACTAGCTTAAACCCAAAAGGCAAGTAGGAAGTTAAAGGAATGAACACACAGACACAGCTGAATTCAAGAGTTCCAATAATGGCATCAGCCTTGGTCTCTCCTTCCATCATCCTTCAGCTCTTCTATCTTCCATGCTGGCTTCCTTCTCGGTCATGTTATTGTAGCTGTTTGGACTTTGTGTGTGTGTATGATAAACAATGGGCAGCTTCAGACTTAAATTTACTAGAATAAAAATTGGGATTTATTTCTCCAATAGCTCTAGTAAAAGCCTCAGCATTTATTTAGCTGACTTGGCTCCCATGCCCAGATTTGAAACAATCATGGAGGTTAGAATGTGAATATTCCACAAAAGGCAAGGCCTGTGACATAAGTGCCTACCAACACATGACCTGAGAGTGAGGTGGTCAAGGGCTCAAACGGTGAGAAAAGATGCTGGACAGGATTTTTCTGGGTCTTAATCAGGCCATGAACTTACCAAGAACAAGGACTCCATCTGATAATTATTAGTATCCCTTAGGCAGTCACCAAATAGTACATTTCATGAAAGTTCATAAATGGATTTTTATTTACATATTTCTAGCTGCCTGAATTTAATGGTTTAAAGGGAGCCTTTATCTAGATCAAAGGATATCTCTCTCCCTCACTAAGTCACAGCTTCACTGCCACTAACATCTATTTAGCAAAAAACAAAATGGTCAAGGCATTATACATAGTTTTCTAATATGTTATTTTATGTAATATTGGTCCAATCCTACCTAATAAGTTAAATTCTATTATTTCTTTTTCACAATGAGGAAACTGAGTTTCTGAGAGGTTATTTGCTCAAAGTCTCACAATTAATAAATGAGGAGCCTTGGGAAGGTTTCGATTCGAATACCAAGTTCTTCCCACTAGACCAAAGGTGGTCATTTAGAGACCCCAGAAGTGTCTGGACCAAAAGTTGTGTTAAAAAGTTGAAGTGGAATGCTTTTAGGAGAGACATGTAATCACATTTATGGTATAAACCAATCTTTATTGACTCAGTGCTTACCTCTTACGTCATCACACATTTATTATCCCCTCCTGGTCTCCAGAAGCATCTGAGTTAGAGCGTTGCACAGGCCTACGATAGATTTAGAGAAAGCAGAAAGCATTCATGCTCTGTAGGCTTTCTCGGTGTGATTTCCTTGTTGAAAGTAGATATTTACATATACACTTTTGAAAATTTCACAGTATTGGGGCAGTAATAGACTAAAAGCAAAGTAGAACCAAATAGAGTACAAAAGCAAGCTAATATGTAAATGATAAAAGTGGCATTCTATTCGGTAAGAAAAGAATGACTACTCAATTCATGGCATTATCTCACCTGGCTGTTTTGGAGGGGAATTAGACTCTGTTCACATTATATAAAAAGAAAATTCCAAAAAAAAAAAGTAAATAAAAAAAATTAAGAGATATGTTAAAATTTTGGTGGTGGAGAAAGTCTTTACAAGCAAGTCATGAAAATCAGAGCCATGTTAAAAAAAAAAAGATGGAAATATCTGACTAAATAAAATTAGGAACTTCCATTTGATGGAAGGTATCAAAAGCCTATGACAGATGAAGGTGAACAAAGAATGCTTATAAAACCGATGAAGTCAGTATAAGCTATGTGGAATGTACCACGGTCAATCTCCTGGTGTTGGCAGTGTGCACAAGGCATCTCTCTATGCGTTCGTGTGTGTGTGTGTGTGTGTGTGTGTGTGTGTGTGTGTGTGTGTTACAACTTTCTGTGTATCTCTATATGATGGTTAATTTTATGTGTCTACTTGCTTGGACATGGAGTGCCCAGATTAAACATTATTTCTGGGTGCGGCCATGTGGATGCTTCTGGATGCGATTAGCATTTGAAGCACTAGACTCAATAAAGTAGACCTTCCCCCTCAGTGTGAGTGAGCATCTGCCAATCTATAGAGGCCTGTTGGTTTTGTGTCTCTGGAGGACCTTAATATATTATAAATATTTCAAAATAAAAAGTTAAATGAAATTGAATATGTCGTGTACTGAACACACACACAAAAAAACCTTGTTTATTTGTGGGAAGGGATAAACATATGGATATCAGTAGAGGAAAAAAAAAGCAAGTAAGCAAATTTAACATTTCCATGGAACCGCATTGCTAAGAAAAACCCAGACTCTGAAGTCAGCAAAACCATGCTGGAGCCCAGTCTCCTGCACTGGGTAGACCCAGGCAGGGTCTTGCCTTCTGTAAGCCTCAGTCTCCCATCTGTAAGCTGGACCTCATACTAGCTGCTGCCCTGGGGCTATTGTGAGCATTAAATGAGCTAACTCCTGTAAAGCACTCGGCCCAGGTCCTGGCAAATAGAAAGTATTCAATTCATGTTATCATTAAAACTATATTCACTCATATTTGAACATATTGTTTATACCCTCATAATTTTGGATTTTTGTCCTAGTTCTAAACCTGATGCAAGCATAAAAAATGAGAGCGATTTCAACCTCAGTTTTGTACTAAAAAATAGTTTATGAAATCTTTCATGGGAAACCATTGGAGCTTTAATTTTCTCCACTCTACTTCCCGGCATGCTGGAAAGCACATTATGCTATTGGCTATTTAGTCTTTGAATTTCATTCACACTGTTCTCAGGGAGGGTTGCCAAGCATCACAGATGGAAATCAGAATTGCGAATCTTTCTTTCCCATACCTTGCTGCTAACTCCATCTCTGATGGCTAGTCATATTATAGACTTGAGAGAGTTGTTACAATGTGACCTTTCAATTGCACAATCTCTTTATTAAAAAAGGCATTATTTGCTCAAATGGCAACTGGGAGCCCAAAGCCCATGGCTACTTACAGCATTTTCTAATTCAGGCAATTTTCTGTCCTAAAGACAAAATATGAATAGACCAGATATCAAAATGACCAATGAAAGAGGTAAGACCGAGACAGAAAACTAAATAAAGGAGAAAGACACAATTAACTATCACTGACAAGTCTCATTAGCATCAAGATATCAGATTTTGTGGAAGCACTGTGTGCACAGGTAAGCACTGGAAGCTGATTGGATGGAGATAATCACCCAATTAGGTGAGTGTTAACCTAAAAAAAAATCAGAAAGTTTAAATATCTTCTTGTAAGTCAGTCATTTTATCAGTCCAAACTGTTTTACAACTAAAATTTTAAAAAATTAAAATTAGAAATTATATTATTATTTAAAAATTCAGATGGGAAATTCAATATATATATGTTAAGTAGCTGTCAAACAATACATTCTAGCTAATTGTGAGACAAAACTTCAAAAACTTCTGTCAAGAACGCCAGGACCCTCTAACGAAAATGATAAATTTCATGATGTATCAAAAAGGATAATTTGCCTGGAGACCAGTGGCCTGCAGCAAATCTTCAAGGAGCAGCTCTTTTCTAATGAATGAAAGAAGTCGCAATGTCTTGGTTCTGCTATTCATTATCCCAGCAGCTGGACATTTGAGATTTGCTGAATCTGAGTTGAGAAAATTGTAAAAACCCCAAATAAGACTGATTTGCCTAAAATGACCAGCATGTTATGGTTTTATGAAGACTCCAAATCTGGTGTCAAGTTGATCCCACACAGGCTTTTACGGTTGAGCTGTCCCGGACACTGCTGCCCCCACAGCACACTGAACAATGTCCCTGGACATGAGCTACGCCTGTCATTTCTTAATATTGCTTAAGGCTCTCCTGACTGTGACAGAACTCTTACTCAAACTGGCTTAAAGAAGAAAATAAAAGGAAAGTATGCAACAGGGAACATAGTCAATAACATTGTAATAATTTTGTTGGTGTCAGATGGCTACTAACTAGACTTGTTGGGGTGATCACTTCATTCAAGCTAGATAATGTCTAATCACTATGCTTACACTTGAAACTAATAAAATACTGTACAGCAATTATACTTAAAAAATAAAAACAACTATTTAAGCAAAGAATAAAACAAAAGGAAATATATGGGTTCATATAACCATTAGTGCCATTACAAACGAATATTCACTTAATCCTGGGTCAGCTTTCCCATTCTTTAACCCTTTAACCTGTAAAATGTAATGTTACTTCATTATTATTTACCAGAATTTTCTATAAACACATGGATTAATTAGTTATCATTACAGCATATTTTAAGTAAACTTAAGGAAAGCTGAACCCTACCACATCAAGGGGGAGGGAGGCTCTCGAATGTATTCAACTTTTAAAAAATTTCTATTTATTGGTATTTAAAATATGCCAGATACTATAATTATAAGGAACATAATTCTATGATTATATTTATATACACTTATGTAAAGAATCATTTTAATATAATAAATATACAATATAAAATATAATATAATTAAAATACATTTATATATCAAATGTAATAGTTATAATTTATAACTACTAAATATAATAGTTATAATTGTGCTATCTATTATTTTTATTATAACATATATTATAACATATAATAAAATAATATGAAATATAATTAATATAAGATATACATAATTATTTACACATACTTATATAAATACAATAATTACAATTAATATAATTAGTAAGCATTGTACTAATAGGATTTCATTTCATCCTTACATCACCCCTAAGAATTAGGTGTTATTCATACACTGAGGAGTAAAAAGTTAAGTAACTTCCCCATGTCTCACTGCTGGTGAGTAAAGGTGCAGGCCATGAATCTAAAAAGTCCAAGTCCCCTGGCCACTACTACACTGTGCCACGGTAGCAGTCACAGCCCTTCTGGTGTTTCCTTATCAACTGCAGTCCCTGTGGTCTTCAGACATTTGGCCTTCACTTTTTCCTGTGAAATGATGAAGTTATTTTGATAATCTGATCTATTGGTTCAGGGTAGCATGGCGAGGAGAGGGGGACTCGGTTTACACGAGAGAATAAACTAAAACCCTAAGATGTCTAGTAAAAACTGAACTCATTTGTCTTTCAAACAGAGAGCAACATGGAGCGGAGAGCTCACAAGCACACGTGGAGGGCAAGCTAGGAGGAGCCTCCCAACAGCGAGTCCTAAGTAGGGGAGGAGGGTTAATGGCAAGACAGTGGAATGGTTTTCACTTACTGAGATAATTATTTGCCAGCACATCCATTCTGGAGCTAAAATGAAGATGTGCTAACACCCTGGTTTGCACTGACCTCAATACTATTGCTCAGATTCTGCAAGAGAAATCTGCTTTCGTCTTCCTTTTAATAAAGTTATCTTAGCTCCCCCAACGCTTGGCTACTGAAAATGAAGTTAGGTACTGCTAACAGCTTGCATTTTGTGAATCAAAGGAGGAAAACTCAGAGCATCATAAACAGCACAAGGAAGGATAAATACAACCAGTTTCCTTTTTCTAAGTCTTGAATCAGGACACTGATAAAAATAGTCTCTCAAATGATATGTGAAGGGATTATACTAAATTCTTATCGAAATTTCCTTCAGTTGTTCCCTTTATTAACTGATCTGAATTGGTGTTCCAGAGATAGTAGAATATTTTATTAAAAGTTTTTATAGAGGTATAAATATTAGCCGAGGTATATGTATAGTAAGGTGATAAATGACTTCCCTGCAAATGCATGCAAATTAAATTAACATTGAGAGTGAAGTTCTTCTTTTTCAAAAGAATCCCACACAGTCTAGGCTTTCTCCCTGCTGAGAGTGCTAATTTATTTTTTCTTAACTAGAAAACCATGAGAAGATCTCTCTTAAGACTGGGTTTTCTATTTATTAATTTCTTTCATTGAGTTTAAGAATACTTTAGCAACAACTGTGCATCATGGTTACAGTATTTTTAAGCGATTTAATGTAATGTCAGACAATATGTTTTATAGTAGAGAGAGAATCCCTTTTGAGTGTTAGGCAGTTTGACTCCCTGTCTAAGGCATCAAAAGACAAACGGTAGCAAGAATTTATCGCAGCCTCAGAAGCAAGGTGATTAGATGAAATTCTTTGGTCAACAATAGATATGAGCGATTAATATCAATTTCCCAAGGATCTTATTTAGAAAGCAATTCAGGTAAACATGTTCAAGTAAAATATTTAGTATTAACAGTGACCATTTATGACTTGTCCCTCTATTCATAGGAAGTCAAAATCTCAGGAAATAAAAAATAACTACTGCTCTGCTGTCAAAGGTAATTCATATTATAGCTAGTAAGTAAAGACACTCAGACTAAAAGATTTGTGTCTTTATGTCTAAGACTCTAAAAATTACCTTGTAGCTTTAAATATCGTCAGTGTAAGATAGCACAGCTATACTACCAGTTGTGTGGCCTTGGGCAAAAAACTTAGTTTCTCTGAGTTTGATTCTTTGTATACAAAATAGACCTAATTTCTAACTTACAGAATTACTGTGAAGATTTCATAAGATAATGATAATAAAATATTTAGTGAATGTCCTAGCAAATAGATGTTAGGTGGCATATAGCTCACAAAGGCCAATTTGAGCCATCTAAAATTTAGAAAACAAATTTTAAATGTGTTAATATCAAACTCTGGAATTGAAAATATGCAGGTTGTTTTTTCAAGTAAGCTTCTTACTGAAGTATAAACACGTATAACAAAGGACACAAGTAATAAGTGTATTGCTCAGGAAATTTTCAAAATATAAGCAAACCCACGCAGTCAAATAAAAAAATAGAACATTATCAGTATTTCAAAAGCCCATTCTTCTGTTCTTTCTCCATCACTACCCACTTCCCAAAGTAATCAGTTTTCTGATTTCTAACATCATAGATTAGTTTGGCTCATTCTTTAACTTTTATAAATACAATATACAGTATATATCCTTGTGTCTGACTTCTTGCCCTTCAAAATTATGTCTTGAATTAATCTATGTTGTTGTATGCATCACAGTGCCTCTTTTTTATTGCTCCATTATATGAATATACCACAATTTATTTTCCATTCTGATGTTGATAGGGTTTTAGAGCTCTTCCTGGATAATGCTATTATGAAGACTCCTAATGCAGTGATGGTGTAAGAAAATGCTACTGTGATCATTCTCTTTACATGTTTTTTTAGGACATGAATGTATATATTTCCATTGGGTGTCATTTCTGTTGAGAATGGAATTGCAGGGTCATAGAGTATACATACGTTTATTTTCAGTACCATACCAGGAGAAAAAAAAGCAAAATGCAACTGGGATAGGTATTTTAATATCAGTAAAATATGCCATAAGACAAATACTTGATTTGTGATTTTTTTAAATCACTATATAAAGATAAAATGTTCAATTAGTCAAGGTGGCTTAAAATTTTAAATTTGTACACACCTAAACACAAAGATATTCTGAGTTCATGAGTTCAAAGAATTAATCTTGTTAAAATGCCAGGCTCATGGATTGAAAGAACTAATATGGTTAGAATGTCTATGCTACCCAAAGCAATCTACAGATTCCATGGACTCTATCAAAACGTCAATGGCATTTTTCATAGAAATAGAAAAAACAATGCTAAAATTTGCGTGGAACTCCAAAAGACTCCAAATAGCCATAGCAATCTTGAGAAATAAGAATAAAGCTGTAGGTATCACAATTCCTGATTTCAAACTATATTAGAAGCTATAGTAATCATAACAATATGGTATTGCCATAAGAACAGACACATAGATCAGTGGAATGGCATAGAGAGGACAGAAATAAATTCATGCATATCTAGTCAACTAATTTTTTACAAAGGAGACAGTATTATACAATGGGGAAAGGATAGTCTCTACAGTCAATGGCAATAGAAAAACTGGATGGCCATGTGCAAAAGGATGAAACTGGACCCCTCTTCAAAAAAATCAGCTCAAAAAATTTCCAAAGAAGACATATGAATGGCCAAAAGGTACATGAAAGTGTGCTCAACATCACTAATCATCAGAGAAATGCAAATCAAAACCACAATGAGATATCTCCTCACACCTGTCAGAGTGGCTATCATCAAAAAGTCAGAGATACTAAATGCTGGCAAAGATGTGGAGAAAGAGAACCCTTGTGTACTATTGTTGGAAATGTAAACTGGTACAACCATTATGGAAAACGCTATGAAGATTCCTCAAGAAATTAAAAATATAACAACCAGCGATCTCACTTCTGGATATACATCCAAAGGACACAAAACCATTTTCTCAAAGAGGTGTCTGTACTCTCATGCTTATTGCAGCATTACTCACAATAGCCAAGGTGTGGAAACAATCTAAGTGTCCTTCTAATGGATGAATCAATCAAGATAAAGTAATATATATAAAATATATATTACTTTATTATTTTAATCATATTAAATATTATCAAATATTTATATAAATAATATAAAATATTTATACAAATAATATAAAATATAAATAAAATATTAAATAATATTAAATAATATTAAACATATAAATATAAAAATATATAAATAACATTAAATACTTTTTTAATAATATTAAAATATTATTTAATGTTAAGCAAGGAGATCCTTCCATTTGCAACAACATGGATGGACTTGGAGGGCACTATGCTAAGTGAAATAGCCAGATAAAGACAAGTGCTGCATGGTATCGCTAACATGTGACATCTTTTTTTCATAAAAGTCAAACTCATAAACAGAGGGTGAAAGAAACAGGGAGAGGTTGATAAAAGGGTACAAACTGTCAGTTATAAGATGAACGAGGCCTGGGGATATAATGTATAACATGGTGACTAGTTGATAACAATATTATATATAACTGAAATTTGCTAAAAGAGTAGAACTTAAATGTTCTCACACACATTAAAAAAGGTAAGCGTGTGAGGTGTTGGATGTGTTAATTAACTTGATGAGGAGAATCCTTTCACGTATATGTCTATCAAATTTTCTTAATGAATAATTTAAATGTTACAATTTTGTCAATTATACCTGAAAAAATAAACATGATCTGTCTTGTATAAAACATAATTATAGCGCACGTTTACTAAGTGCTGCATTCCAGCAGTAAGCTTAACGTAACTAACACATTTAGTCCTAAAAACAACCCTCTGAGGCTTCTTAGCTCCATGTTATAGATGAAGGTACTGAAGCACAGTGATTAAATAACTTAGTCAAAGTCGCATAACCGGTCCCTGGAGGAGGCAGGACTCCAACACAGGTTTTCTAGCGATAGAGCTTGATTGCATAGCGACCTTTTGCGATCTTTTCAGTCCAAAAAAAGGTATCTTTAAAAAAATACATTTTTATGTGGTCAGAAGACTTTTCAGGAAGAATACACTGGAAATGGTCAAAACAGTAGTTATGTTTAAGAAGAATACCTAGGGATGGAAGAGGCTTTAGTTTTTTATATCTTTCTATCTTTGCTGTTTATTTATTTAAGAGAGTGCTAAATCTGTACTTCATGTAATATTGGATTCAGACAAATCATGTGTGTGACTTCCATATGTATTTTGAAGTATAACAATAAAATGAATCATGCACCTTAAAACATTACTAACACTAAACATCCCCGATACATCAAGAGCTTTATTGTAACTTTCTAGTTATGTCAATGTAGTACTTTAATTTTTTAATTAAAAAGTTCAACTGGAAGTATTGGGATGGTACAACTGTTCCATTTTTATCTTCTTTATGCATTTCTAAATATTTTTTTAAGGAACCCAAAAAGAAATCGGTCAGTTGGATCAATGTTACATTCTCAAAAATGTAATCTCTGGGGTTCCCAGTCATACTCAGGGCTGTGACAGCACATTAAGCCTAAATGCCCTTGGTGAAACCCACATGTCCCTCACTCAAGGCAGCATGAGCCACAATTGATATATGCGTTGTGAGTTTATATAACAGGTTATTTTATAACCCATCAAAGGGTAAGTAAATGCCAAGGGAAAAAAAGCAACTTTAAGCACTTTGCTTAAAAATAATAAATATGAAAAAATTACCTATGGCTACAGACACCTACTAGTGATAACATGAGAAAGTGCACTATGATCCACAGGTACCATCGGCTTTTGCTACTCTATCTTTTCTTTCTGCCAACATCACTTTTGGTTTAAAAAAAGAAAGGAAGGAAGGGGAGGGAAGCAAAAGGGAAAAGGAGGAAGGGAAGAAAGGAAGGAAGGAAGGAAGGAAGGAAGGAAGGAAGGAAGGAAGGAAGGAAGGAAGGAAGGAAGGAAGGAAGGGAGGAAGGGAGGAAGGGAGGAAGGAAGGAAGGAAGGAAAGGAGGGAGGGAGGGAGGGAGGGAGGGGAAGGAAGGGAAGGAGAAACAGCATCTGAAAATCTTGAAACCCAATGATCTTTCAACTCAAGTCTGGAATGAACAAACAAGCATTGTTCAACTGTTCCATAATAATGTTGAGGACATTCAATAATAATGAACACACAGGCAGAATAAGTAGTGTCGTTCGTGCTTTTAGGCGTTCTTTCAAAACCCTTTAAAACCTGGTACCACATAAATCCTTAGCACTTAATGGAGAAGTTTCAATTGTTGAAAAATCTACTTATGTGAAATATTTTTTTTTTTAGCAAATTGAGCACCAATAACATTTTTTAAATAAATTCCATTTTTCTTAGACTTACATTTTATATAATAGATTTCTTTCACGTAATAGTTTATTTCTCCCACTGCAAACTGTTGAAATGACAATTCAGGAAATTGGATGTGGAGATGCTATTTGAAACATTATTTTAAAAAATTTCTGTCCTTCAGCTTAATCTTGGCGCTGCTAGCACAGATCTGACTTTAGCATAAGGATCTTAAAAGCATGAGCCAACACACTCCATCATTTCTAGAATAATCTATACATTTTTATATTCATGTTTTAGAATTCATTTTTAATATATGTGAGGAGCCAATTGAAATAATTAATCATTCGATTTCCAAATAAGGTAGCTATTGTTGTTATCATTGTTACTATTCACATAGAATTTATTGAGGTTCTAGTATGAGGTTCTAGTACTAGGTGCCTCATGTACACTTTCTCTAATCTACACAGTAGTCCTGAAATTCTTTGATGAGAAAACGAAAGCAGAGAAATTAAGAAATGCTCAAATTCGCATTGCTGGAAAGCAGGGGTGCTGGAGCTGAAACCTGAGTCTGCCTGCCTCTCTTTAATGAACTGTATGCCCTCCCATGTTCCTGATGTATAGACCTTAGCTTTTCATCTGGGTTGGAAATTGAACTAAACTGTAATTGGCATTAAAAAAAAGGAACAGCTGGTGTATTTGTAAGAAACGACATTTTATTACTTTTACCATCACGCTCTCCAGCAGTCTTCCTTCCCTCTTGTGATGCAATACTTTTTTTTTTTTTTTACTAATCTGATGTGTTTGTTTCTTTGTTTGTTTAAATTAAGTGTATTGGGATAACATCGGTTAATACAATTATATTTTCAAGTATACATTATCACTTGACATCTGTATATTCTATTGTGTGTTTACCACCCAAAGTCCAGTTTGCTTCAGCTACCGTATATGTGATCCCCTTTGCCCACTTCACCCTACGCCTACTCTCTTATATTTGACCCCTTTACCCCATCAACCTACTCCCCTTCCCCCACCTCCTACCCTCCAGTAACGACTAGTCCATTGTCCATGTCCATGAGTCTCTGTTTGTCCTGTTCATTTGTTGCTTTTAGGTTTATATCCCACATATAAGTGATGTCATGTGATTTTCAACTTTTCTTGTCTGACTTATTTTGCTTAACATGATTACTTCGAGGTCCATCCATGTTGTCGCAAATGGCAGTATTTCATCTCTTCTTATGGCTGAGTAATATTCTATTGTATATATGTGCCACAGCTTCTTTAGCCAGTCATCTATCATAGGACACTTCAGTTGCTTCCATGGCCTGGCCACTGTGAATAATACTTCTATGAACATCGGTGTACAAATACCTTTTTGAATATGGGTTTTCAAGTCTGTGGGGTAAATATCCAGTCGAGGGATTGCTGGATCATATAGTAGATAAACTCAGTTTTTTGAGGAATGGCCATACTGTTTTCCATAGTGGCTGTACCAATTTTCAGTCTCCCCAGCAGAGTCTGAGGTTCCTTTTTCTCCACATTCTCTCCAACAATTGTTATTAATTGTCCTGTTGATTATAGCTATTCTAACAGGTGTGAGATGGTATCTCATTGTGGTTTTGATTGGCATTTTTCTAATAGCTGGCGATGTTGAGCACCTTTACAAATATTTGTTGGCCATTTGTATCTCCTCTAGGGAGATGTGTCTTTTCAGGTCCTCTGCCCATTTTTTGAAAGGATCATTTTTTGTTGCTGTTGTTATTAAGTTGTATAAGTTGTTTGTATATTTTGGATATTAGGCCCTTATTGGAGGTTTTATTTTCAAATATATTTTCCCACTCGGATTGGTGTCTCTTCACATTGTTATCAATTTCCTTTGCTGAGCAGAAGATTTTTAGTTTGATGTAGTCACTTTCATTTGTTTTAGCTTTTACTTCCCTTGCTTGAAGGTCAAATTTAGAAAATCCTTTTTAAATTTAAGGTCCTTGAGTTTTGTTTCTGTTTTCTTCTATGCATTTTATTGTTTCAGATATTATATTCAGGTCCTTAATGCATTTTGAGTTCATTTTGGTGTGTGGTGATAGACAACAATCTAGTTTCATTCTTTTGAGGGTGACCTTCCACTTTTTCCAGCACCATTTATTGAAGAGACTTTCCTTTCTCTACTATACGTTTTGGGCTTTTTTGTCGAAAATTGTTTGCCCATATAAATATGGGTTTACTTCTATACTCTCAATTCTGTTCCCCAGGTCCGTAAACAGTGTCTGTTTTGCTGCCAATAACATGCCATTTTGATGACTGTCGCTTTCTAGTAGAGTTGGAAATCAGGCAGAGTGATGCCTCCAGGCTCATTGTTTTTTCTCAGGATGGCTTTGTGGCAATTTTGGGTCTTTTGTGCTTCCATACAAATCTGATGCTTTTTTATTTCTATTTCTTTAAAAAATGTTGATGGGATTTTGATGGGGATTACATTAAATCTGTATTTTAACTATGTCGATACTTCCAATCCAAGAACATGGAATATCTTTTCATTTCTTTGTACCTTCGTTGATTTCTTTTCATGTTTTGTTAAATCTATTCCTATATATTTTATTCTTTTTGTTGCAAAAGCAATTATTTTTTCCACTTCTTTTTCTGACACTTCATTATTAGAGTATAGGAACACTATGGATTTTTTAGACATTGATTTTATATTCAGAGACTTTATTGTATTTGCTTATTGTTTTTAGTGGTGTTCTTGGTGAGTCTTTAGGGTTTGCTATATAGAGAATCATGTCATCTGCAAATAGTGACAGTTCGACTTCTTCATTTCCTATTTGCATACCTTTTATCTCTTTTTCTTGCATGATTGCACTCGCTAGGACCTTCAATATTACATTGAATAATGGTGGCAATAGTGGACAGCCTTGCCCTATTCCTGACCTTAGAAGGAAAGTTTTTAGTTTTTCACCATTAAGTATAATGTTGGCTGAGGGATTGTCATACATGGACTTTATTATGCTAAGATACTTCTCTTCTATACCGATTTTGTTAACTGTTTTGATCATAAATGGATGCTGTAAACCTTGTCGAAAGATTTTTCTGCATCTATTGATATGATCTTATGATTCTTATTTTTTTTAATTTGTTTATGTGGTGTATCACATATATCAATTTTTGTATATTGAACCATCCCTGTGCCTCTGGAATAAAGCCCACTTAATCATGGTGCATAATCATTTTAATATGTTGCTGTATTCTGTTCGCTAATTTCTTATTTGGGATTTTTGAATCTGTGTTCATGAGAGATATTGGTCTATGGGGTTTTGGGGGGGGTTTGTTTGTTTGTTTGTTTGTTTTGTATTATCTTTACCAGATTTTGGTATCAGAGTAATATTGGCCTCACAAAATGAATTGGAATGTGTTGCCTCTTCTTCAAATTTTTGGGAGAGGTTAAGGAGAATAGGTATTAAATCTTCCTTGAATGTTTGGTAGAATTCACTGGTGAAGCCACCTGGTCCTGGACTTTTACTTTTTGGTAGTTTTTGATAATTGTTTAAATTTCCATATTGCTGATTGGGCTATTTAGAGTTTCTAGATCTTCCTGATTCAATCCTGGAAGACTGTATTTTTCTAAGTACTGGTCCATTTCTTCTAGGTTATTAAATTTGGTGTCATAGACTTTTTTATAGTATTCTTGCATGATCCCTTGTATTTCTGCGATGTCCATCGTTATTTAACTCTTTAATCTCTGATGTTGTTTATTGTGTCCTTTCTCTTTTTTCTTTGTTAATCTTCTCAAAGAAACAGTCCATTGTTGCATTTATTTTTTTCTATTGTTTTTTGTTTTGTTATCTTTTCAATTTTATTTATTTATGCTCTAATTTTGATTATTTCTTTCCATCTGCTGAATTTAGGCTTCATTTGTTCTTCCTTTTTTAATTTTTTTAAGATGAAGCATTAGTTTGTTTATTTGGGCTCATTCTTGTAAGGTTTGCACTGAGAAGTTCATCACAGAAAAGGGGTTAGCCGTGTTTTGAGTGATCCTGAGAGGTACAGCCAAAACCAGTGGGTGGAGGTTTCAGAGACACTAATCAATTTAACATGTGAAAGGAACTTAGTAACCGTAGGAGCTTTGCAGAGAAATGGTAACAGAGAGTCAGCCTCTTAACCCGTTGCCAGGCGTGCGAGAGGAGAGCCCTATGCACTAGGTGAAGCAAATGCCTTCTGTGAATCTGAATTCTGTGATCTGGCCCTGCCTGATACTTCAGTGTGTACTTCCTGTCCATTCATCAGCCCCCTTTCACTTAATATTTCATTCTTCTATCTTCCAGACCAACTACAGAGTCATAGAATCTTGAACTCAGAAGGGAACTGAGAGGCCTTTTGCTGCAATTTGTCTCCCTGGCAGAAATCCTGGTTATGTCGGCCCTAAGAGACAGGTGTACATTGCACCTGTGCTGGGCTCCCTCGGAAACACCAGCACAGCCCTCCTCCTAGTATAGACCCTTTTGCCTCATCTTTCTTGCTCCACATCTGCACCTTTCTGCTTTCTAACACTGTGGCATAGTGGCCAAGAACCTGGACTTTGGAACCTGACTTCTTGGCCTCTAATCCCGACTCTGCCACTTGTTAGCTATGTGACTATCGGCAGGTTGTATAATTTCTGTTTTGTTGTAAGAAAAACAGACGTTATAATAGTATCTACATCATAGTAGTGTTGTAGAAATTGCATGTGTTGATATTAGTACACTCTTAGAACAGCACCTGCTTAGTAAACGTTGGCATTATTACTTTATACACATCTTTCTTCTCTATTGTAGGTGTCTAATCTTCTTGATAACTTATACCTGCTTCTAAATCTCTTTCTTTCCCTCAACAATATAACCACTCAAGGTGCTACTGAGAGTGGATGTGAGAATGGGAAGGAAGCTCACAGTTTGGTTAAGACTGTTCCCTGGCATTCTTCTACCTGGGCAATTTTCCCTGTTGTGTGTTATAAATAATAAAAGGAAAGATAGGTTCCAAAGGCCCATTTTTTAAGCTAACTTATGACATAATGCTGGTCAAGTAACATTCTACGAGAGAATCAGAGATGAAAAACATGTTCAGGTCTCTCTTTTAGCCAGCACCATTTCACTCATGCTGCTGGTGATGACACTTCTCCGATGGCTTAGTGAGGCTGAAACTCTCTTAACAACTACGTAATTGTGGTCCACAGCCCCCAAATTAGTTTCATGGAATAATTACTTTGCTAGTCCTTACAAATACTTTTCTTTCCGCATCTTTTTCCTGCCATCCCAAAAAGATCTCAAATGTAAGAAAGACCCTTGCCCTATTTCCCTACTGTCATTATGATCAGAAGTTTACTAGGAACAAAAAAGTTTTCTTTATGAGAAAAGACAGGTAGCACCATTAATGAAGTTATTGCCATCAGCAACTAAAACTCCCCCATGCTGTCTTGGAGGTCCTTCACATCGGTCCTGGTGGCAATGTTTCGGCCCCTCCAGCCTTCTTCTGGGCCTACCCACCTCGATTTGCTTCAGGTGACTACAGCACCATTTCTTTCAAGCCTTCAGCTGAGTGCTTGGTTCCTTGCATTACTAGAAACCCACCAGCAATTCTCCCAAACCCTAAAAAAACTTCCTCTTTGCTGTGATACTATAGGCCTCATCCTACACCCATTACAGCTTCCCATCCTGGGTATTTGGGTGGAGTGGGGACCATGGGGGCAGAGAAGAGTCGATAGGCCTCACCAATCAACTTTGGCAATAATTTTGACATCTTCTCCCAACCAATTTACAGATACCACACCCTCATTCCCATACTCAACACTTTTTTCTAATTCATTCCACATTCTCTACTGGTGACATGCCACAGCTGAACTTGTCAATTGCAACTCATTAATGATGACACTGCCTAATTCTAGTTCTAACCAGCACCTGGCTTGGTGACTGGGCCATCTTCCTCTGATCCCTCTATAGAGAGAGCGCCTCCTAGGGAGAGGCCAAGAGGATCTTTAATAGAGTTCACCGTGGTTCATTGAGACACCCTTAGGGGTGATGGCACCAACCTTTCTGACTACCTCCAAATTCTAAGCCCACAGAGAATTGGAACAAACCAAGTCTTTGTCCAGTGCCCAATTCTATGAAGCATCAACAAGCCTTTCCACAGGGCATTCAGCTCCAAAGGCAATTAGAAGCTGCTTTTTATGCAACCCGTTGCAGCTTCTCTTGAAAGAATTCAAGTGAAGTTTCTTTAAAAAAATTTAACAATACTGCATCTTATTTTAATTGACAGTTCTAAGCATTTAAAATTTTTAATTAAATTAATTAATTAATTTAAACTCCTAAAAAGCAGCAGGCCCTTAATAATATTTCAATAATGGAAAAACCTAATAGACCACAAATGTGTCCCAATTAAAAAATGTGAGATATGGAAAAAAATATATCTATATTTATGTATGTATTCGTGTGTGTGTGTGTGTGTGTGTGTGTGTGTGTGTGTGTGTGTTCTGTAGGAAGAACAATGGGGTTTTTTTATGTTAATTAAAATAAATAAATAAACCCAAAATCAGGGATGGAATTAAGCTTAAAACTGAAAATGCGAAATTCTTATCATCTTCCAGCAAATATTTTATGTAGTCTAAAAATACAGCCATCACTCTTTTTCTTTTGATATTTCCTATTAAACAGGAAACAGGATGAAAGGGGAAATGTATAATAAAACCTGAACTATTAGAAATATATTTTTGCTTTATAACTGAAAGGAAAAGTAAAGTCAAATAAATTTTAAAAAGTTGATACAGTCATTTTCAAGGTTTCAAAGACAAATTCTAGAGCATCTTAATTACAAGTTTTTATTACAATACAAAGAGAAATACTAGTTTGACTCAATATGGACTGGTTTGATAATAAACAACATCATTTGCTGCAAAGTATATATAGCTTAGACTTTCTGGATTTTTCCACATTTTACAGGAACTACTTTTTAACACCTTTTGAATTGCCTATTTGTTACTTCTGGCACCATGGTACACAGCACAGGGAGGCAATATAATGCCTGGTTCCTAGCATTTTTTCATGCAGTGTAAAAAGTGGCATTTAAAATAAGTGCTTGCTCTCCTGAACATAATGACAGCTCTACTTCTATGGTCCAATTAGGTAAGTCATGGTGCCTAATATAAATTCTCCCTCTGCTAGATCTAATTGATAACAATTAAATTTCACCAGTGGGTCTATTCCATATTATTTTAAAATGTATCACCCCAACTTAACCACAGGTAATAGAGGCTATTCTGCAAAGGACACTCAAAGGTAGAGCGACTCAGCAATTACAGGACAGTGTGAAACTTCCATCTGTCTGCCCTTCTGAATTCAACAACCCCAGTCCTTGGGTTTCAGCCAGCAAACGAAAGACAATATATCACCATCCTTCTTATTAGATTATGCTGTTATGCTGTAAGCAAGGCTGACAAGGAGGTTGAGTCAGCCTTTAGCAGAATGTAGCAGAATCTTCTTCTCAGCAAGCTCATCAAGAACATCATTTAGATTTTTGCAAAAGACACTGCCTTAGGAGCATCCTTGGCTGTAGTTCTGCATCTATACTGTACAAATTGCATTCTCAAAGCATCTGCTCCATTGATTTGTGCTTGACCCCACCCCCACACCGTGCTGTCAGCTTCTTGGAGGCAGGAAATCCAGTGTGTATTCCTCTGAGACCCCTAGGGAAACCGTGATCTTCTCTGAACAGTAGATAATCAATAAGGACTTGTTAGGCTAATTTGTTTGCCACTCCTGTTTGCCAACAGTTCACAGCAACGCCAGGTAGCTTGATATTGTGCTTCAGTGAATCTCTTATGAGCCCTTACAACAGTGTCAAACAATGAAAAAATAGGGAACAGGAGATCCTAATACCTGAATTTTGGTCTCAATTAGGTCATTATTGGGCCTTCGTACATCCTGACACCCTCCCACAGAGAATCTTTAATGTCACCTTTTCAGTGAACTCTGAGTTAAAATTGCAACCACTACCAACTCCAGTACAGACGCCCACTCTTCCATTCTTGTTTAGTTTTCTTCATAGCACTTAGCACCATCTCACATATTAACTTATTTATTGACCACTTCTCATTAGAATAACATCCATGAAGGCAGGGACTTTGTCTCTCTTAACAAAAATATCTTCAACACTTGGAACAATGCATGAGAAATGGTAAACACTCAATAGATATTTATTAATTTGTAATATATAACTAGCATTCCATCTGTGAGGAGAAGAGGGAATTAATAGATTGGGACTGGACTAGGGTCCGTTACTCTAAGGTTTGTGGGCTCCTTTCCCAGAAGATAGGCTATATTTTTTTACTAAGAAAAAGAACATATAATATTTACAAATTTCTATTTATAAATCTCTCTTTGTTTAGAAATTATGCAAACCTAGCCTTTTTGTTTCTTCTGCAAAATAAAGAGGATTTTTTCTTCTAATTTCCTGTTTAATAGAAATTATCAAGAAAAAAATGAGTAGATTTCAAGTTACTAGATTCCAGAATTTGGCAACCCATAAAAAGTTAACAGAAAAAAAAAACATAATTTTTTTTGGTGTGGGGGGGGGCAGAATATCACTTCACTACAACAGAGACTCAGCTGGAAGGTTCAGGAAACTCTGCTTGTAGTCCATCCCCAATCCTGAGAGCATAATGTCATCTCATGGCCCAGAATCCTTCAACAATTGAAGAATCTCATCTACAGGTAAAGAATGGAAAACAGTGATGAAACATCTCAGTACTGCTTACTATTCTATTTGACAAGGAATAAATGGATTGAAAAGCTCTTTAGCATGTCTGTCTCTTGATGTCCTGCAATTTTTCATTTTATTGTTATTTTAAAGAGTTAGAAAATAATGTAGCCTACAGAGACAAATGCTGTGAGAATGAGGCTTACAAACTCCAGCAGCCAATGTGATAATAATTTTTCAAATTCTCGCCCAGAGGGTCCTGACGGTTGATTTTTTGGGTTGCTGTTCACTGAGGAGAAGGAATGCACAGTTTGGGTTCTCGATGCTGTTTTGTTTTATCTTGTTTTAGGATTCTTAGACCAATGTTCTAAGTTGAAATTGATATCCAGGGACTTGAAGTGCCATTAAAGCCCAATTGTTAGGGCCGAAGCATATGGGAACCAACCAATAAATGGTGTTCTAGCCTTAGATTTGACACATGGCAGGTCCACTAGATTTACTTGTTCATGGACTCACCCAGTGGTCATTTCTCTGGTCCCTGAATGTACATACTTCCTATTGGGTGCAATGAAGACATTAATTCCTTGATTTGTGACATAGGAGCAGTTGCAGTGAAGTCTTTTGACTCTAACTCTAGCTGAGACCTCCACTTCCAGTTAGCACACAGAGAGTGATAAGACTGTTGCTCCAACCATTGCCAACAGGCTGAAAAGGCTAAAAACAAGAACAACAACAATAAAACAAAAAACACCTAAATTGTGGCTTTATAATCAATCAGGGAGGACATAAAGACACCGAAACAAACAGAAACAGGAAGCGATGAGGAGCTTCCATCACTGGCAGAGCAGTGGGAAGGAGAGGCTTGCACTTTGACGATGGTAAGGGGGAAAGAACTAAACCTTTAACAAGCGCCCAGCAGCAGCACATGTGGCTTGGAATCCCGTGGAGCCTCAGCCAAGAGTGTGTCTGCCCCTCCCAAATTTACCATTTTCCCATAGGTTTTCACTGCGTGCATAAGCAAGTATACCAAAGGCTGATGAAATGCCCTTGAAGCGCTCTTCTGCAGCCCTAACGGCTGGCCATGAGGCTGTGAAACACAAAGATCTCAGAGACTGGGCTCAAACACAGAGTGCCACGGAAAGGAAAGTCCTGGTATTACCAAAAAAAAAAAGGTATTTAAAACAGAGGTGTGTTGAATTTAAAGCCAGAGCAAAGTCCAGATTTAGTGCAGATACAGATTAGATTGTCATAGGATCTCATCTGGTGGCCTGCCAGAGGGTCATCATATTATTTACTGGAGTCTCTACTACTCTCTTACATATAATGCCTGGCCATACAATCAAACGATGTGAGATATAAGGAGAAGCAAGAAAGTGTGATCTGTGGCCAAGACAGGAAAACTGTGAATGGAAGCACATTGAGATGTATCACAGATTATAAAATATCCCATTACTATAAAATAGTAATTTTAAAGTAGTTATAATGAACATAGAATAGATAGACAATATGCTCAAATAGATGAAGAATTTTAGGAGACAGAAACTATAAACAAAGTTAAATGAAATTGAAGAAAATCAAAATATGGCATTGGAATTAAGTATTCCAGCAATGGTCTTAACCACACTCTGGATACCACAGAGGAAAATTAAGTAAACTTAAAGACACATCAACAGAAAATATTTGAATTAAAATGCAATGAGGAAAAAAAAAGCAGTAAAAATTGAAATAAAGCATCTTAAATTTCTAGAACAGTATCCAGGAAAGAAAGTAAAGGAGTAAGAAAATGAAACAAAAAAATATGCAAAGAGATAATGAAAGTTTTCTCCCCAAAAGGATAAAAATATATCAATCCATGGATCCAAGAGATTCAGTGAGCCAGTAATGGAGTGCAAAATGAACACATACATGCACACACACACACACACACGCACACACTTATGCACAACATAGTCAAATTGATGAAAAACAAAGGTAAAAAGAAAATCTAAAAATGTAGCCAGAAGAAAAAACACATATACAGAGGCAAACTGGTAGAGATTATGACTTATTTCTCATGAGGGTGGAAAAGGCTGAAAGAGAATTGAAAAGTGTTTTAAAGTACTGTAAGAAAAAACATGCTAAACTATATAGAATTCTATATCCAGCAATATTATTTTTCAAAAATGAAGATGAAATAAAGACTTTCTAATTGATGAGAACCTGAGAGATTTTTGTGTCCAGAAGACCTGTACATGAAGCACCAAAAGAAGCTTCTCAGGCTGAAAACAAATACTATCAAATAGAGGACTAAACCTGAGAAAGGAAAAAAAGCACCAAAACATATAATTTTATATATATATTATATATATATTATATATATATATTTTATATATTTTGTATATTTTTATATATATAATTATATATAATATATATAAATTTTATATATATATAAAATTATTATACATATTATATATTTGTATATAAACAAATTTAATTTTATTTAAAAGACTACTGATTATCGAAAACAAAACAATGACATTAGTAATATGAGATCTGTAACATATACAGAAGTAAAATATATAACAATAGGAAACAGGTCAGAGAAAAAAATACTTGTATCGTTTTAAGATTATTACACTTTTCAAGAAGTAATTGAATAGTATTTGAAAGTACATTATGATGAGATGCCTACTATAATCTCTAGAGCAAATACTAAAAACAAAAGCAGAGATATAACTAAAAAGATGATCAAGGAGGTAAAGTCAGGTACTATACTAAGAAATTACTCACCAAAACGAAGGCGAGATATATCCCATTCATGGATTAAAAGACTTAAATATTCTAAATATTTTCCACCTCTCCAAATGTAATGCAATCCCAGTCAAAATTCCAGCAAGTCAAAATTACAAGCTGATTCTAAAATTCATATGAAAATGCAAAGTACCTAAAATATCCAAAGCAATGTTGAAAAAGGACCAAGTGAAGACTTACACTGCCTGATTTAATGGCTGGCTTTACAGCTACAATAATTAAGAGAATGGTACTGGCCTAAGTGCAGATGAACAAATGGAACAGAATTGAGAGTGCAGAAATAGACCAACACACATATGGTGAATTCAATGGGAAAAGGAAAGTCTTTTTAACAAATAATTCTGCAGCTAGAAAAATATATGGGAAAATGGACCACCACCTCTATGAAGCCATATATAGAAATTAATTTTGGATGGATCATAGACCTAAATATAAAAGCAAGATTCATAAAGCTTTCGGCAACAAATATAGGTCTATGTCTTTATGACTTAGTAATAGAAAAGTTCCTTAAATTAATGCAAAAATGTTTCCTAAGTCAAAACAAAAAGCATCAACTATAAAAGAAAATATAGGTAATTTAAATTTTATTTAAAAAATAGATAGTCAACCTGCAGACTATGGGAAATATTCACAATGTATCCTTAAGAACTCATAGCTGCAATGTATTTTTTTAAATGGCTACAAACCAATAATAAAAATAAAAACAGCCCCATTTTTTTAATGTTGGTTTGGCCAACATCACATGAAAAGGTGCTCAAAATCATTAGCCATCAGGGAAAAGCAAATTAAAAGCACAACAAGGTACCATGTCACACCTCTTAGAGTAGCACCTCATAGAGTAGCTAAAGTCAAAAAGTAAGACAGTACCAAATGCTGATGAGGATGTGGAATAATCGATTTATCACATGTTGCCAATGGGAATGAAAAATAAGTATAACCTATCTGGAGAATTGTTTGTGACTCAATTCAACTCCTAAAAAGTTACTCAAGATAAATGAAAACGTATGTACACACACACAGCAAAACAAAACAAAAAAAAACCTTGTACGTGAATGTTAAAAGCTGCTTTACTCATGATAGCCAGAACTTGGAGATAACTCAAGTGGCCATCATCAAGAAAATAGATAAACAAATTATGTTATATTCATTTATTAAAATATTACTCAAGGGTAAAAGGGACAAATGACTGATACTGGGAACAATAGGGATGAATCTCAAAATATTATTGTGAGAGAAAGAAGCCCCAAACCAAAAAATTCACACTGTATGCTTCCATTTATATTAAATTCTAGAAAAGTCAAATATAATATGTAGTCAGAAAGTATATCAATGATTGCCTGGGGTCAGAGTTGAGGGGCCAGAATTAGCATAACTTTTGGGGGTGTAGAAAGATTCTCAACCCGATCGCAATAAGTTACACAGCCGTATAGAACTGTCAAAACTCGTTCAGCCATACGAGTAAGATCTGTGCATTTTATTGCACACGATTTATACTTCCATTAAAACCAAACAAACAAAATAATTAATTAAATATATACTTTGGGGGGGAAAATAACAGAGATTTGCAACGCCCTTAAAAATCTAGTTTGTAGGGGTGGCAGACTCCAGTACATTTCCACCGAGTTCACCTCTGTGGCCCCTACCATGCTGACGAATCCTGGAAAGAGGACAGTCGATGCCTTCAAACTCAATCCAGTAATAACCCCAATTGCAGTTGGGTGCCAGATATGAAATATTTGCTAGAATAGATTAACGTGATTCCAGACACCCGATATGTAGCCATGGGTCTGGCAAATGCATTCTTTTCCATCCCTCTCAAGGAAGACCAGAGGCAGCAATTCACATTCTTGTGAGATGGCGAACAGGATACATTTATGGTCTTTTCGCAAAGTTATGTTAACTCTCCTGCTCTGTCATAATATAGTTCAAAGAGGCCTGGACCATCCGGACATTCCGTGTGACATAACATAGCCCAGTGGACCAGCTGAGTATAAGTAGCTGCTACGCTGGAAGCTTTGGGAAAGCCCCTGTGTTTCAGAGGGTTTGAGATGAACCTTAGGGAGACTCAGAAGGCCACCACCATATAAGTAGTTGTTTTAGGACTGCAGTAGTTTGAGCTATGTCGGGATTACCACACATCAGGTTCTGGAGCCAGCACATGTCACACTTGCAAATACTGTTCCAACCGATTTACTGAGTGAAATGGAAGGTTGACACTTCCAGAGAAGTACAGGGCTCTGTGGCAGGTTGAGGCTGTAGTCGAAGCACCTCTGCCATTTGGGCCATATAACCCAGCAAACACTATAGCATTAGAGAACTGGAACGTTAGATAGACACCTAGAGTTGTGGAGTGAGGCCATGGCCTGTGCAGGAGAGAGTTACGGTAAGTTGGAAGTGGCCCATTGGGGACCTGTCATGAGCACGGCCAGAAGGCACAAGTAAACCGCAGGAGCAGGTAACCCAGACTCCTACAATACCCGGGAACATTACAGTGATGCCTCTGCCTCAGCTCACACCTGTAGCGAGCACCACCTTAGGCCCAGACGACAGAGATGGAAAATGACCAAGCTGAGTTCACAGATGGGCGAGCTCAGGCTGTATGCACAAGCCCCAAACTGGTTGCTGTTGTAACATGTCCCCATTTGTGAGGAGGGAGGGTATCTGAAAGGAAAATGGTGACAGGAAGATCCTCCCTAAAGACAGCCTTGGATGTGGGCCGCCCTGGAGAAGAGTGTTCAAAGGCCCAGCCCCATCCCATCTTACCTGAGTCCAGACTGTCTCTGAAGAAAGAACCCACCTTCCTGGCACGCTGTGGGTTGGGGAGGCCTCCACTGTGACCGCATCACAGTTCAACTTCTCCCTCTGCCCAGTCCTGCTTCCCTCACATTCTCAGAGACATTCTTCCTAAAAACATATCTCAGTAATCTCCAACTCAATCTGTTTCCCAGGAAACCCAGTTTGCAACAATTAACAAAAAGAATCAGTGTCACATAAAGATTAAAAGTTCTACTGTTCAGAAAGTTTGTGGGAGGCAGAGAGAAATGTCAGCTGTGCTTGGAAATTCGACTTATCCATAATAGCACTTGTTTTCTCAGTTCTCTTGGTTCTGACAGCAGAGACGTCACCTTCAGCGCCAGTGTAGACCTGGTGACTTCGGAGTGGGATGGCAGGGGGCGCTTTGGCTTGGACCCGCACGAATAAATTACTTTTCTTTTTCTGCGGGAAAGGGAGCAGTGTTCCCAAAAGGCTAATGCTTGCAGGTGGAACTGAGAGTTCTCTAGAGATCCACTTATTGTAGACATCTGTGTTTAAAGGGAAGAGGTAACTCATGTCCAATATTCAGGGGAAAGACACATACAGTATTGGACCAGCCAGTCTTGGAGGATGTTACTCAAAAGGCAACTATTTTCCCCCTTTTCTTTTGTCATTTTTTTTTTTTTTTTTGGCCTGCAGATGGCACACAGAACTACATCAATCATAATCCTATGTTCATACCGGCTTTCATCATTTCTACGTAAAAAGCCCTGTTTTATTTCTTTCTTGTTCATTTGTTGGTTTGCTGGTTTTAATCATATAATAGACAACTGTGAAATCACCACCCAACAGGAAACTAAAATGACGAGAACTTACACCCACAAGAGCTGCTGACCTTGCCTTCCTTTTGATATAATTTGATTGCATGTTCAGATATTTGTGAATAGCGTATAACTTTCGATTGGTTTTAAATTTATGAAAAGGGTAACTTTATCACTTTAAGTGTTATATTTCACAATAAAAAAGGATCCATGCAGGTTGTAATCTTTGAAGACCTTTCACTTAAAACTATATTCCCAAAATTCACCCCTGCTGTCATATGCTCATTCATTTTGTTTATTGACTTTTTTTCTTCTATCTTAATGTGTTAACTCTGAGTGATACAAATATCTCATTCATTTTTGGAAATTGCTGATAGGTATCAGCTTTTTTTATCTATTTCTTAAAATTTAAAACATATAATTTTTTTATTTCTCCTTTATTTTGTCAAAACACCCCCATTTACTTTGCTCAATATCTTGTACATGCCCTGCTTTTTCTTTTAACAAAAAAGTTTCTCTTGTTTAGTCTCAGGATGAGGAGTGCTTGTTTTTCTAGAAAACCAGAACAGAGAAATTCAAAATACCTTTCATATAATGCCACGTCTAAATACCCCCTGTGCCTACACGCAAACCTTGTTCTTGTGGGTCCCTTGAGCCCACCTGAGGCCTTACACCAGTTGAGCTGTTTGTAAAGATTCATTTGGCTGGGCATAAAGAAATCTCCTGTGGTATTGAAAACACATCCCTCTGAGAATAAAGGACCAAGCTGTTGGGCATAATGAAAATCAAGTATTAAACCTACGCCATACAGGCACTTCACACACCTGGAACAGCCCGATGCCTTGGAGAGACAATGGCAGAAAATGAATCTCATGTGTATTCCAGATGGTTCTGAGGGAACCCAGACAAAAAGCGTCCTGTCCCCACCCCCTTTTCAGAGCAACTCCAATTAAAATTTCCTCCTATTCTCAGCTAAACACTAAACGTTAAGTGGTTAAATAAGCGCCTGAGATGTGACAGCTTACCTTTCTCCTCCCAACTCATTTGTGAATGTGAAGTCATCCTGGAGGAAGAAACTACCGACACCCCAACTAGTAAGATTATACTGACTTCTCTTACTGGGTGAAATGACCAACAGAACACAGACCTCCACACTGAGAGAAATACAGATGGGAGGTCAAGACAAATGAGCTGAGCACCACAGTGCCCGAGAGGCGGAGGGAAGGACAAATCCTCCGCCACATTTCTGCAGATGGGGAAAGAAGGCAGTTCCACCACTCACAACAGCTTTTAAAAGAGCAAATATTTTCTATTCATTCTAAAGAAAATTATGTTTGTGAGACGAGAAAATTGTGTGGATGCAAATCCTCCAACCTAGTAATTATCTCTGATCCATTTCAATAAGCAAAGGTTTGGGGGAATTATTCACATATGAATCACTTTCACTGCTTTTTATTTGCAGAATAGATTGGAACTGTATGAATAAAAGACCTTCAACTCCTATTAACATTTTTGAATGCAATTGAGGCTCTCCAGAAATTAAAAGACAAACATTGGTAAATCAATAAAAGAAAACATTATTTTATTTCACCTTGGGCTCAGCCACCCACTGCCTATCCTCTCTCCATCCTTGGAAATTTTTCTTTTGAGTTGACCCAGCTAGAATGTTGACAGCAGTGAGGAGGTGGGGGTGGGCATTGCAGCTGAAGGGAGCTCCTGGAGCAAAAATGAGACTTTGTGGAGAGAGAAAAAACAAAGTGACTCCTTTGGCTGGACTGGAGAGTGTATGTGAGAAAGTAGCTGTAGAGGAAGAGGCAGTTTGTGGAGGATTTTTCAGGTCAGGACAACTGGAAGCCACAGAGTCCACTGGGTTGAGTGTGTGTGTGTGTGGGGTGGGGATGGGTGCTGACCAACGACTCAGGCTAACAAGGGGTAGCCACCGGAATGAAAACTGACCAACCCACAACTAAAACACTGGATCAGCTACTTACTCACCGTGCCACTTTGGGCAAGTTACTTACCTTGTCTATGGCAAAATTACCTCCTCTCTAAAATGGGGATGATATTAATACTTTCTAATTCATGGCATGGTTGAGAGGATTAAGTACAACTCCTTATAAAAAGCACTAAGCACTTCGTAAGATTAAGTCTAAATACTAACTGTCCTTATCATCATTATTATAATAATTATTTCAAGAAAATTAATTCTCTGGATGGATGAGATGAGCAGTAATACCTAACCACACTATTGCACACTATGATAGAAAAAACCTAATTATTGGCAGTAATATAAAGCAACTAGGACATTCATTGTTGTCATTTTGAACAGACTTAAAAAGTGTAATTTCTTTGGAATAAGTCATTACAAATTTGTTATTTAAAATATCCTTAAGGCAAAATAAACTTTACGTTTTTAAATTTACCTTTTTAAACTGAGGTAAATGTCAACTCAAGTTTCTCTGTAAATTTTCTGTGGAAAAAAAATTGGCCCAAGTCTAGAAAAAAAAGAGCTACCTCACATGTTAAAGGCAAGTTCATGCAGAGAACACACAACGAGGGCTGCCTTAGCTGGGAAATGCCCCTTTGGGGGGTGGGGGAAACAGGGCAGCTACAGGTTGTAGCAGGTGGGATTATGTTTTTTTTTGTTTGGCTTGGTGGGTTGAGGCACAGGGACATGATGGGGTTGCTCAATTGCAGAATTAGGCAATTCCATACCTACCTAGGGCATCCAGTTTTCTTTTTACTGAAGGAATGAGGAAATTCAAAGGAACAACCATGCTCATTTTCTAGATAAGCTACTTAAAAGTCAAAATTTACGTTACCTGTGTAAGTGGGAGGCTATGTGAGGCAGAAGAAAGCTTCCTGACATGACGCTGTAGTCAGATCCCAACTCTATTTCAGGAGAAAGAGACTGCACACTGCCTTGTTCATAAGGGAAGGGAAGGATTTGAATTAGATGGTGCAAAATGTCTTTCAGGTCTAAAATTCTGATTCTATCTGAGCCACATTTGGCTTAGCAGTGTCTCCTAACTCTTGCAAACCTTCATTAAAATCTTGTAGGATTTTCCTCTCTTTCAGAACACTTGCTATGTTCCACCTTGGATATTAGTTAAGTGTGAATCTCTCTCTTTATTTCCCTCTGACTATTAAACCCTCTAAGGTAGGCAGTAATTTTTATTACTATTTGTATGAGGCAACAAAGTATAGAAAGAATTATACTTTGTTCTTGAAAGAATATTCAAGTTTTGTTCAAAATTCAAAAATCAGTTAATATAATCTATCATATAAATAGCCTAAAGAAGAAAAATCATATGATCATATCAATCGATATAGAAAAAGCAGTTGACAGTATCCAATACTCAGTGATAAAAGCTTTCAGCATACTGGGAATAAAGGGGAACTTCCTCAGCTTGATGAATAACATCTACAACAAATCTACAGCTAACATCTGACATCAGACCCACTAGTGAGAGACGATGCTTTCCCCCTAACATTGGGAAAAGACAAGGACCGTCTCTTTTATCACTCGTATTCAATATTGTGCTAAAGTCCTAGTTAATGCACTAAGACAAAAAAAAGAAAAAATTGTGCAAAAATTAGTAAGGAAGAAATAAAACTATATTTAGTGACAGATGGCATGATTGTTTCTAGAGATGTCCCCAAAGACTCTACAAAAAACTTCTAAAACAAATAAGCTAGGATAGCAAGGTCACAGGGTAAAAGGTCAATGAGCAAAAAGAAAGCCAGTCTTTTATATACCGGTAAAGAATGATTGTAACCTGAATTTTTCTCAGTGCTATTTGCAATAACACCAAAATTTACATGCTCTGGTATAAATCTATATCATAATACTTATAGAATCTGTATGCTATAAATATTATACACCTAAATAAATGGAGAGATAATTTGCAGTTTGTGCCCATGGATTAAACACCATTAAGTGTTTGCCAGGGATTCAAGGGGAAAGTTGAATAGGTGAGTCACAGACTTTGGTGGGTGTCAATATGATTCTGTATGGTACTAAAATGGTGGATATCCAATACTATATGCTCGTGAAAACCTATGGAATATTATAGTGCAAGGAGTAAACATTAATGTGTTTAAATTTTAAAAATTCTTTTAGAATGTCTTAGAATCCCAGGAAGACTGGGACAGGAGAATGTAACTGTATGATGAATATGTGAAACAACCTCACTTAATGGGATGGGAAGAAAGGTGCTGACCTAAGTAACATTGGAAATTAGTAGATACTGTAAGAAGAAGGGGCTTTACACAATTGCTGTACTCTAGCTGATAAAGCTTTTTCTCATAAGTGTACATATTATCGATTTCAAAACCACTGTACAAATACAGAAATGGATAGTGAATGGTAGGGACTAGGCTTCCCACTGTTGAAGTGGGAATTTACAGATGAAAAAGAGGGGAAACCAGGAATCAACTATATGGCACTTGACTCAAGTCAAGACATCATTATGAACTCATATTCAGCTTAATATAGATACATATAGAAATGTTTATAAGTTTGTGTATATTCACCAGTTGGTATTCACACATATATATCCTTGCCCTAACAGCTTAGAGGTCATGACAGCACAGGAACAAAGAGTATATATACTTAGTGCCCAAATATTGATTTCTAACATCATTCTCCAATAAAAAGAATCAGGGGTTCCTTGGGGAAAATTGTTGTTTCTAGGACTAGAACAGGAAATGTACAAGGTGAGCTTGGAACATATTATAATACCAGTCTGTAAGGAAGCACTCACACACACACACACACACACACAATCATACCCACACTGACAATAAGGAGGGCATGTCAAAAGGACGGAGGAAACAACTAAAAGAGCCCCCAACAGTCAACCTGAAAAAAATTTAAGCAAAAAATAAAGTAGTAGTATTATAACCCAAAGTACAAAATAAACATCCATGAGTCCATACTGATTTAAACAAATGATTAAATAAATAAATAAATGAAGAAAAGACAACTCTCCCATGTCGAAAAAAATCCAAATAATGTATGCAGACACGCTGTGGTCAGGGAGGCCGAATTCCCCCTGAAGTCAGGCACATACAGTGGCTTTATCCCCTCATTTCTACTGTTTTCTCCAGCAGCTCTTTAACAACCTGTGTGAAGTAAGAGAGAAAGCAGATGTATGAGTTGATTCAAGACTGAGATAAGAGGTGAGGGTGCAGTAGAAAAGGGAGGTTAGCAAGCAGGTGGCCAATGACATTCACCATGAAGTGTAGGCCAACTCAGAAGAAGATGAAGCCATTACAGTGACAATGACCTAGACGATAAAGAAAAATAAAGAGGTCGTAGAGAAATTTTTTGAAGAAAGGCTAGCAAAGGAATTGGCGAATGGCTTGTGGGATGACAATGACGTGGTGTAAGAGCAAAACTGACCAGGAGGACTTGCATTTTGAGTGTGGCAGGGAATTGAGGAGTGAGATCAGGGTTGAATGGTCTTAAACCTGAGCTTTTAAGCAGGCTCTGCTGGAGTCCTCGAAGTGAACTGTTAGCCCCTGTATTCTCCCTGTCCTGCCATGCCACCAAGAAGGTTGACACTGTTGCTTAGTGTCACAAATGAAAGGATGGTGAGAAACTACTTGACTGCTTTTGAGAATGTGCAACCGAAGGCTTCCTATTCTCTATCCACCCTTGAGAATCTGGTTATTTGTCAAAAGTAATGGTGATGTCTTTTGTTTATTATGACTCTGAGTTTTTCCCCATCTTCACTAAGATATGATTGACAAAATTGCATACATTTAAGTCTTATAACATGAAATTTTGATGTCTATACACATTGCAAAATAATTACCACAATCAAGCTAATTAGCATATCTACCATCTCATATACTTACCCCTTTACTGAGTGGAGAGAACACTTAAGATCTACTCTCAGCACATTTCAAGTCCATAAAATATTATTATTAGCTATAACCAGCATGCTGCTCATTGTCTCCAGAAGTTATCATCGTATAACTCAGAGTTTGCATCCTTTGACCAACATCTCCCTTTCGCTCATCCCCTAGTCCCTGGTAAGCACCATTCTCTTCTCTGTTACTACGAGTTTGACTATTTTTTTAGATTTCCCATATAAATGATACCATGTATATTTTTTTTCTGTGTCTGGTTTATTTCAGTTAGCATCATTGTCCTCGAGTTTCAACCATGTTGTTGCAAATGACAGGATTTTCTTCTTTTTAGGTATGAATAATATTCCACTGTGTGTGCTATATATAGAGAGAAATTATTCTTTATCCATTCACCCACTGATGGACACTCAGGTTGTTTCCGTACCTTGGCTAGTGTGAATAATGCTGCAAGAATTGTGGAAATGCAGATATCTCCTTGAGATAGTAATTTGTTTTCCTTGGGTATATACCCCAAAGTGGAAATGCTAGATCATATGGTAGTTCTATTTTTAATTTGTAGGGAAACTCTATACTGTGTTGCATAATAGCTATACCAATTTACGTTGCCATCAGTGGTGCACAAGGGTTTCTTTCTTCACATGCTCTCCAGCACTATTTACCTTCTGCAAGTCTTTCATTTTCAAGAGTGAAGTGCACCCAGGCCCCAAAGAAGACACATCATGATGTAGCAAAGACAGGAAATGACACTCCTCTGAACAAACAAGCAGTGCTCAGCTAAATAATGTACAAGTCAAGCGACATCTTCTAAACATTCTCAGCCTGTTCCACAGCAGTACTGGTTCCTTTGACACTTTGGAATCTGAGCTACTTTTATGGGAACTTCATACTAGATTCTTCATTGGATGGATGAATGGATGGATGGATGGACAGATGGATAGACAAGGATGGAGAAATACCACCTGTTCTTTAAGGACCTTCTTGAATACCTACATCCTTAATGAAGGTCTCCCTAACTTCCCTAAATAAAAAGCAACTCTCCCTTACCAGTAATCTTATAGACAAAAATTTGCCATATTTCTTCCCAGCAGCATCTTCAGACTTTGGTAGGCCCTCAATAATATGCATTGAATAAATGAAGCTTTTGATTTACATCTTTCACAGAATAGAACACAGTATACATTCCATTCAAGTTTTTTATATAAATTATTTTAAGCAGTAATTTCTATGAAGGCAAAACTCACAGTTGCTCCTAATTATGATTTCTTTCAGTTTCTACTAAAGTAGCAGATGTTCTACAAGTATACACCAAATAAAGAAATTAAGAAAACACACTTGTCCAGCATTTCTCCAAAAGCAATACAATTTGCAGGTAAATGACCTGTAATATTGCTCTAGAATTTCTGGGCATCCTTTAGGGATCTGATCTCTGCCAGTTACAAGTTTGGAAGAAGTACTTCTGAGCACTTCAGACCACAGAAGTCATCACTGTTAAGTGAGAACTAAGAAGATTTGAGAGTTTATTCTTAAGAGGGATGTGCATTGAAAGAGGGTTTGAGATGATTGTGGAAATCATAGGGAACACAGTCCAAAAGAAGTCAATGCTAACTAGATTCACAACAGAGGCATTTCAAAGCGTTAATTTTCACCCACAACCACCAATTCAGAATGCCAGCAATGATGAAATAAAAGAGGGTCTGGTTACATCAAGCTATCCAGAATCCCTTCCATATTCCTTATAGAAATTTCTGTCCCTCAGCCTATACTACATTATTTTAATTGAATTGATTCTATTGATATATATTATTTTGGATAGCAAAATCAATGTTAAGCAAAATACTATCTTAGACTATATTTCCTCAAGATTTCTCAATTTTGTGACCTGCCCTTTTGTCCGATTCATTGTGGCACTCCATCATCATGACATGTTACTGCTGCTTCTGCTCTGGACCCGAGGTGAAATGCCACCAGGTGACCTAATTCTATCATCCAAGTGGGTCATTGACAGCAGCCAATCAAGGAACAGGAAGCAAGAAGCCTGGAGAAAGAACTAGCAGAACTCACAAGAGATTAGAGCTTAGTAAAGGAAGAGAAGCAGCAGCCAGAGACTCCAACAGAAACCAAGAAAACAGCACCCCCCAAAGCCATGAGAACATGGAGAAAGCAGGAGACTGACAGGATGTGGAAACCAGGGAGTGGTAGGTAGATGGAGAGAAGTAACAGCACACACACACACACACACACACACACACACACACACACACACACACACACACAACTTGACAGAGAAGAATGAGCTGCCCCTGACTTGACTCCTCACTAACCCAGAATAACAAGTCTTAAATAAGACTAGTTAAGTGGACTAGGGCAAAAGATTACAGATCACAGCTAACTGGAGAGGGAGGTCTGAGATAAGAGTCCTGCCCTCTGGCAGAGATGGTCCTCAGATACTTAGGCAAGACTAGTAAGTGGCCAGCGGCAGCAAAAGCTAGAAGTTCTATTGCAAATGAGACTTCAAATAATGGATAAAGGACATGGGCAGACAATGCAGCTATGACAAGACTGTATAAGTGGTCAATGAACATGCAAACACTATTCAAGCTCATTATTAATTAAAGAAAAGCACATTCAAACACTTATTCTGTCGTTTTAGTCCCAACCTCTAGGAAGATGGTATTTGATCCTGGAAAGGAAGCAAGAAAACTTATGCACAATGCTGGTGAGCATATGAACGGTGGCCCATGTTCTTCTCACCTCAGAAGCTCCGTTCTTAGACACTGGGTGCTCTGCTGCAGGCAGATGCAGTCAAGAAGATGGTTACCTCTCCTCGCATCTCCCAGTCTAAGGTTCCAGTTTACTCCTGGAAGATGCAAGCTGCCTGCATTTCTCATCCCCGTCTCCCATGCACATGTTGCAGAAACTCTATTCCAGGGCCCCAAGGACCTATCCTCCCCCATGTCACCCCCACTCACCAGGTAGAAGCTCCACTCCAGGGACACTAGGGCAGAGAATACTGGGACTTGGGGGAGGGCGAGGAGAGAGGAAGTGACAACTAATAGGTAGAGGTTTTTTTTTGTGGCACAAAAATGTTTTAACTTGGATTTTAGTAAAGATTGCACAACACTGCCAATTTACATCTTAAAATTACATTGTGTGCTTTAAATGGGTGTTGTCAATGATGTTTAAATTATGCCTCAATAAATCTGTTAGAAAAATCATTTGAGGCTTTTACTAACCTTTCTTCATGTTTCGATTTATGGAGAGGAATTGGTTTTAAGACGTTACATGGTCCTTCAAACCGTTAAGTCCAAACACCAGGATGATGCTGGCTAAATAGGTGTTGTGCAAAATAAGGGGATGTTTTCTCTCTCTTAACCTGTAATAACATAACAATTTGAGGACGAACAGCCCCTCAGACTAACAGGCCAGTCTGTTTACTGTCCTACTTGGCTATATATTTACAATCAGTTTATCTTGGAAAGTTCACCAGCAAGCAAAGTTACACTGCTCAGTGTTATATATTACAGAATAACCCGAGTTTTGATTTATTTATTTATTCATTCATTCATTCATTCATTCATTTATTTTTTTTTTTATTTTATGGTTGAGATGAGTATTTGGTTACAACAGCTTTGACATTTCTTCAGGCTAACCTCACTGCAGCCCTGCCCTATAACATAGAAAATTAGATTTTAATGGCTCATTACAGGTAAGAGCAAAGCCAAAATTACATCTTACAGGCATATTGGCCCATATATAAAGGTATCCCTCAGACCTGTTCTTTGCTATTGTGATATATCAATCTATTTCGGCATATTACCTAATCTGATTCCTCAATTTTTATAATAGGATTTTATTTATTTGTTTGTTTGTTTGTGTATTTATTTATTTGTTATGTGACATCAGTTCATGAAATCAGTAAATTTTAGGTGTACAAGTTAACAGGATTTTTATTCTGTCCTACATTTCTATTGATTTTTTAAAGCATATTTCATTGATTGAATTAGCAATATATATTACAGGTTATATTAACCTTAACTCATTTATGGTCACAGTTCTTTAAGTCTCCATTAGGGAAAACAACATTCAGGGGGAAAAAGTACCTGAAATACAGTTTAATTATACCTGTAGAATTTCTACTTTTAGGGTAAAAAAAAAAAATGGAGAATTGCATTCCTGAATCAAACTGCTAGGCTGCTCAGCTATTGTTGATATTAAGTTGTACTTTCACAATTTGCTAATGGTCCAGGCTGAGAAAAACTATACAGAACAATTTTAAGAACTGAATGTTTACTACAAGGAAATATTTGATGATAAAATTTCCTGCGTTCTCTCAGTACCTTCTCTAGGAATACCTACCGTGGAAATTTCTACTGTGTCTCACTACTAGTAAAGTTCTACTTCTTCCCAGAAAATCTTTCTATAGATACTGCCAATCACTCTACTGATGATCTCTCCCTTTTTCTATTGGCTTTCTAAAGGCATAAAACGAAAATTTATATCTCAGTGCCAATAAACCAACACGATTTGGCAGCACAGTTTCATGTACTAAACCCAATTCAGACTTGATTTTATCTTTTCTGCCTTCATTTTCTCACTTGTTAACTTTGAACTTTATTTTCTTATTATATTTATGTCTTTTAATAACTTATTTTAAACTTTTCCTGGAACAAAGAAAATTATTTTTAATGGCCCCAGAGAAACCTTCCTCAGAATGTGTTTCCTGATAAATTAAATGAGTGCATTTGGAAAAACAAGTGGAAAAAACAAATGTGACTCATCACAGGGATCCTTCTTTAAATGTTACCCCTCAACAAACTCTACCAGTCTATAGAATGTTGCTGCAAGGCAAAAAAAGAAAATATCTTTTGGACTCATTTAGGCTTTTTAATGAGCCTTGAATCTTTCATCTGAGGAAGCTCAAGCAGATGAGTGGTGTAAACACACAAGCATCATTCTCTGAGGGGCCAGCGTGGTATATCTTCCCAGTATTTTTTTGTTCTGAGATATTAGCACTAGGAACCATGGCTGTGATGGAATCAAGGGTCCAGTGGTGATGGTGCCTGTGGCAGCATCCTAGACAGGATTTTGGCTATTCCTATGTCTCTAAGTTTCTGTCCAGGTTTAGTTCAAATTTCTATGGTCCAAATGATGAGCAATTGGTGCTATGAGCCACATGATTTTCTCTCAATAAATTCCTTTTCTGTTTTAGGTATACAGAAGAAAAAAATGTGCAGCTCACTCTCAGCATTAATTTAATTTTACAGAAACATGCTCTTTGATGCTGAAGCAAATCCGACTGGTTTTCAATGCAAAAATAAAATATAAAAACTGTCTTTGAAGTTATTTTGAAACAGAACTTGCCTTAATGCTAATGTAACAGAAACATATATGTAAATTGTATTCACCAAATAAATCTCCAGCTAGCAACTGTTTGAGAACGATGTTAACACCACGTGTAGGAATGCTGCGTTTCCTAGGATTTGACATTCTCAGCGCTCAAGAATTACTATATTCTGTGAATGGAAATATCACTACTAAAAACAGGATGCTATAAATAAAATGATGTCATTTTTTTCCAAAGACTATTGCTATATAATAGTAAAAATGAGATATTCTGTGGTGAACTCTGGGGGTAAGGTTAGGACTGAAATCTTCAAGTTATCTAGAGATAAACACTGCGGAAACAAGTGCCACCAGTGAGTATTCTGGGGCAAATGGGAAATGGGTTAAGAAAATGAGAGTGGCCCTGGGTACTGATGAAGATTTCTGTGGATAACTCACAGAACTGGATGTTTTGAGATATACTCAAACAAAGGAGAGAGAAACAGAGAAAGGGCACAGTTTATTTTTTGTCTGAAGATGCTAAAGAGCACAAATGCCATTTTTTCTCTTTATTTTTTAAAGATGCTTTTAGCTTCAAATGACAGAAAATACAACTAAAAATGGCTTAAACAATAGATCTCAGGCAGATTTAGAAATTATAAGACCTGAAGCTTATATAATTTTTGAGGCCCTCTTCATGCAAAATATAAATTTTTTACTGCTAGGCCACTCTCGGGTCTTAGAAAGTCCTATATAAGCTTCATGTTAAATCTACCTCCAAAAATTATTTGTGCCTTACATCACTAGAAGTCAAGAAATAAGTTTATAATAGTCTGTTAATTCAGCAGCTTGATGACATCTTAAGGATGTATATGTCACCTGCACAATCAAAAAACACCATGTGCTGTGACATTTTTTCTGAAGGGTGGGAGGTGTGAGATGCAGAAATATTTTCACTTTGGATGTACTATCTCAATGTACCCCAGGCCACTAGGCCCCTAAAGCATCACTGAATTTTCACTGGGTTTATTGCTAAACTGCTGACACACCTGGGCCTTACCAAGGCATCTAACAGACTTGTGAGTTTACACTCAACAGTCAATTAGCAGGACGTAATCAACACAGTGCTTTCAACATGAGTTCCTGAGCGAGGGTGAGACCCTCAAGTTTCCTGCAGTTCAGATTATGCAGAGAGCATGAGAAACCACAGACCTCAGAGGTGAGACACAGAAAGTGTACTGTCATCCTTTCCAGGTGAAAACAAGTGGATTCGAGCAGCTTTTACTACAGTGTAAAGGAGCGTTTGGTAGACAGACAACAGCATGCCAGGCCCAAGAGACATGTTCATTCGCTTCAGAAAAGAGACCACCAATAGAAATCGTCCCCTAATTTAGTCCCCTAATCCAAGTGTCATTCTCCAAGGTCAGCTTATCTTTGGCACAGGCCAATCAGGTAGATGTTATAGAAATAATTATATTTGTACCTTTTATGTGTTTGACACTGATATTTGAAATCCCCCAAGATATCTAACAAGGCCATATATGTTTTTTGAAATTAAGAAAAATTATTTGTCTCTTGACACGACCTAGATTTTAAGACTTGTCTCACTTTGGATTCTAAAGGTCAAAGTGTTCTAGAATTGTGTTTTCCTCTCTCCTCTAAGATTTAAATCTCTTGTTGAAAGAGACTGGCTTATGGACAAGGAAAATGCAGAAAGTGGTAAAATACTCCCATTAAAATCACCTCTTCATAAAAGTATGTTTAAATATTACCTCTCCTACTCTAAGAGTTCATTGGATCCTCCTTTGAAAGACTCACTTCTTCTCCACTATACTTTTTATACTTGTGATTATTGAGTAGTTATTTCTAATTTTATAGGTATTATGACTGGGATTAATCAAAGCATGGACAATCCCCTTTATTTTATTACTATGGTCACAGCATTTAGTACAAAGTTTGTCTCATGGTAGATACACAATAAATTTTGGTTGACTGAGTTACCTTTTATAATATTTTCAAAAATTTTTTTTCAAGCTCCTATCCCAGAATTCCTGTAGTTTCTGGAATGAAACCTGAAACAGCCCCTGCATATTTGAAATTTATTTGATTTCTCATATGATATCTAAATTCACTCTGTAAAATATTTGTGCTCAGTTGAACAACCGTATACACATGGTTGATTCTGCCTTTTGCTAGGTGGGTGACCTTGAGTAATTCTGTTTTCCTCTGACATCCTCAAAATCCTCATCTTTAAAATGGTGCTAGTTAAACTTAGCCTTCCTAACTAAGAATGTTTTGTAGAGAATAAGATGAGATCTTATACACAAAAGCTGTGCAAATGTAAGACAATATACAAATGTTATATTATCATTAAGCGTTATTTATAACTATTTGCTTCCCAAATCTACTTGGCTTTATCCCTTCCCATTAATAGTTGCACTCATGCTGATTAGTATCTGGTTTAAAAAAAAGTTCAACAGCGATTGAGCACTTGTAAGGTGATAGACACTGTTCCAGACATTGAGTAGTACTTAAGCAACATGAAAATTTTAAAATGAAGAAGTAAATATCCTTCAAAAATTAAGATGTAAGACACAATTAAAAATTGTCTACTTTTTGTACAGACAAGAAGTTCATAATCATCCAGGTACCTGCCTTGTCACAGACCCTTCCTAAGGCAAAGTGCCTGGGCAGCTCTTTCTGCAAATGGTCCTCATAGGCTGTGTTAAATGCTGTGAAAGAAACTTACCTTAAACTTATACGTCTGATAATAATGGAGTAAGGGGTATCGGAGATACCATCCTGCTATAAAGAATTATAAAACTAGAAAAAATATATGGAGCAATTGTTTTAGGCACTGAACAAGAGACTGTGCAGAAATGTAGTCCTTGAGAAAAAGGAAATCTATAATGTAAATTCTGCTGTCTGAAGGCACTTTACCAGGGAACTATCACTGGGCGGCAAAAACAGATAGAGTGGGGCTGCTAAAATGGCTGGAAATTGTAAAACAGAATAAAAGAGAGGAATGAATTGTATAGAGAAGGAAGCTCCAGAAATAGGCATGGGGTCTACTTGAGTCTTTGGCCAAATACTAAGCTAAATATGCAGAGGGAGAAATTTCATGAAGCCTGGTAAAGAATTACTACTAAGGAAGTCTGAGCTAAACAGAGATTTTAGAGTTTGCCCGGTGTTGGAAGATGTTGGAATTCGGAACAGCAAGAGTGGCGAGAACTTGCTCAGTACCCAAGCGTTCAGTTGAGACCTCAGAAAAACTATATCTTATTATAACTACTACAGACTGTTCTAACAAAACCTAAACTTTAGCTTCACCAGGATCAAGCGATCCACCGGCAAATTAACTGCCTACTTTAAAAAAGATTCATCACTATTTAAAGTATATAAAAATAGACTCTCAATAATAAAGTACTCGTGTTATATTTCTAGTATATAATTTAAAAAACTGACAAGCATACAAAGAAGCAAGAAAATGTGACATAATCAGGAGAACAAATAAACCATAGAAACACATCAAAGATGACAGAGATGTTGGCATTAGCAGGCAATGACTTTAAAGCAACTATTATAAAACTGATAACTGAAATAAAATATCAGATATAATGAGTAAACAAATGGAGAATCTCAACAGTAAAAAAACGGATACTATAAAAGGAAGAATAAATGGATGCTCTAGAACTGAAAAATGTAATATCTGAGATAAAAATCTCTAGAACAGGCATAATAGCATATTGGACACTGCGGATGAAATGAACTCTGAATCACAGTTGAGTGGATCATGAATCAGTACCCAAATGAATAGGTCAGGTGAAAAAACCACACTGGCCCCATCATACCTCATCTGAGGAAGCAGAACCTGTGAGTCAGACTTTCCCAATCTCGGCACTATTGATGGCGTGGAACAGATCATTCTTTTTCGTGGGAGACTGTCCTACGAATTTCAGGATATTTAGCAGCGTCCCTGGCTTCTACATCTTCACAACTGTGAACACCAAAATGTTTCTAGACACTGTTAAGTGCCCTCGGAGGGGAAAAGTTGCCCCGATTGAAAAACCATCGCTCTAAGTGAACAAAGAGAAGCAGGTCACTGGATTCCGGGCTGCCCAGATTGCTCTCGCTATGTGAAGGGACAGCACTCTGTTCACACCTATAAATAACTTGTCATCGCTGTTGACTTCTCTTCTCCCTGCTAGAATGTAAACTCCATGAAGACAAAAGTAATGAGCCTAATTGCCTATTACATACCCAGTGCCTCACACTTTGAATGAATCAGTGAAATAACGATGACTACTGAGTTTTAGTTCAGGTTTCCTTGGGACTCAAAGTGACTATTCGGTGCTAAGGCAGTTTCCCTTCTAAGTATTGCCTCTCAACAAACCTTTGCATATATATGTGGTTCCTCACTATCTGAAAGAGCCTAACCAATATGAATTTTCTGTGGCCATTACCTCTCAACCTTCTCTGCTTCTCATGAGACTAACGGATGCATGGGTTTTCTCCCTTTGCTTGATAAACTGACAGCTATTAGAAAGCATCTTTCATGTCTCTTAAAGGCCCACTTCTCACTTCAAATCCTTCTACGTGTTATTTTACTTTAATTTTTAAACATTTCTACAAAATATTTAAAGTTCTATGTTGTAATGACATTAGTTCTGGAATCAGACTGAAAAGAACAATGTAAGAAATACAATTGATATTTAAATTTGGTAGAATTATGAGTGTTTAGGAGGGGGAAATGTTCTGTGACATGGTACAACTTAGTGTGAAAGCTTGTTAAAAGCTTTTTGTGTGAAATTTTAGATTTAATCAAAAGTACTTAGGATGTATAACATAATCTTGTCATCACCCAGCTTCAACAATTATCAATTCATAACCAATCTTATTGATCTGTACCTACACCCACTTCCCTCCCCCTATATTATTTTTAAGCAAATTCTAGACAGCTTATCATTTCACCCTTAAATAATTTAATACATGGCTCTAAAGAATTATTTTTAAAACAAAACCACTGTATTTTTTTCACATTTTAAAGTGTGAACATATTTCCTTAATTTTATTTAATGCCCAGTCAGTGCTCAAATTTCCAATAAACTCAGATGCCGTAAATGACTTTGATTTTTATAGTTATTTGATTGAACTGAAATCAAATAAGAACCACACACAGCAATTGGTTATTTTGTTTTGAAAATCTCTTTTAACTGATAGGTGGTTTTTTTTTTTTCTGTCTTAGTCCTCTTCCTCCCCCTCCTGTCTTTCCTTTCCTCTTCACTCTTTTCTTTCCTCCTCCTCTCCCTTCTCCTTTTCTTTTCTCCCTCTCTCTCTCTTTCTCTCTCCCTTAATATTATTTGTTAAAGAAAATGGGTTGTTTTGTCCTGTACTTGTTTGTCCCAACTTTGTTTTTTGCTGAAATTTAAAAAATGCAAATTATATTCAGAGATTAGTGTAAAGATTTACATTTGTGGAACATTTTACCTACTCCAGATTTGGCTGGCATTTAACTGACAAATTACATTTGTCTGGTGGGTCATCATCAGAGGTCTCTGCGTTGGTCTGAACTTTTAAATTTTACACACACACACACACACACACACACACACACACACACACACACAAACTGTATTCTTGTTATCAGGAAGAACAAAGTTAAATCTGTGTTTCATTTTGTGAGATTTCTAGCTCCGGTTAGGAACTTCTCCTTGATGCTCTCTCCCTACTCCCACACCTATGAGCAACATTATATGTTTGACGGCAAATATTAGCCCTGCAGACTTGTATTGACAGAGTTTTAGTTCATCTTTATTTAGTAACTTAATCTCCATAAGACCAATAGCAACTTGATTTCATTTGACACCAATGTCACCTCAGACTTGGACAGAAAATGTACACGGTTATTTGTGATAATTTTGTGCCCATTCAAGTGCATGATGGATTTTGACTTTTCCTCAAAGTTTATTGTGGGCAACATGTCACAATACAAGCAGAAAAATATCATAACAGAGGTAGATTTTTCTGCTGAGGTCATTTAAACACCAGCCTCTTCTTTATTGCCTGGAGTGAGATGACCTGGGCTGGCTTGAACTTGCAATTGCTTCAACAGCACAGTACACAAATGACCACACAAGTGATTAATATATCTTTATTTGTTTTTAATCTCCCCTGGAGCTTGAATGAACATATGCCTTGATTTCTGGAGACGATGATATTCAGAATAAGTTATCCTCTACTTATAAATATATATATTTTTGGTCTTTAATTAACCTAATGAAAACATACACTTTTTGCATGTGTATGAAAGTAATCTGTGGTTTCAGTGAAAGCGTAACAAAAAAGACAATGTTTTTTCTGATTCAAAATTTTTTTCAGGACCAATAAATTTTATATTTTTACCCATTGAGATTGAGGTTTGTCTTTAATTTTCATGTTTTTAAAACTGCGCTGTTTGGTAAAAGAGTAAGTCAGGATCCCTTAAAATTATAAACCCTATGTGTAACAAGATTTACCTGTTACATGGGTTTATAAAGTGACTTGAAAAACGATTTGTTTTCCATAATTTTGAATTTGTAATAATTTACACTTTATATTGTATATTTTGGATGACTACTTTCCAAAAACAAAACCTACCCATTGCGGTTACAATTTAGTCCGCATTTTGAGTTGTCACCAAATCTAACAAATGATGATTTCTGATATTGCTAACTTATATAAGGGGTATCTATCAAACAGTGTGCACAGATGCTGGAAGTCAGGACTCTCTTGTGCCTTGTGGGCTCATTTCTTCCACATTTGGGAAGGAGCAAAGTTCTATAAGAAACTCACTAAGCTTCAAACTTCACTAACAAGTGACTGCTTTGCTGAGGCACCAAAATAATGCTTTTTTTACTACTGAGAAATTGACACTTTAGTGACACCTAATCTTGCACAATAACTTCTTTTCAAACCAAAATTTTGAAAGTCTGGATAAACTATATCCTTTCTGTAATAAAATAAAATTGATGGGAATTAACTATTTAAATTAATTCTGTTCTATGTTCTGATTTCTATAACTGAACAAAACATGAGTCTTCGGGTCAGTAAATTTCTAAAATTGGTCCCTGCAGCCCTACAGGCTACCTTCCTCTGCACCAAAAGTTAATTCCAACAGAGAGAGTTGAAAATATACCAGTTTCCCTGCAGGTGATCAGAACACTGACCACTCTTCTTTACTAAAAATGAATTTGCTGGCTAGCTGTGGTAAAAAGAAGGTGGATTGGGATTGGCCAATTTGCTCTTCATGCTTTTAGGGTATCTGTTTCACGAACAAACATAAACAGTTATGCACGCACACACAGATACTCATGCAGGTTAGACAGTTAAGGAGCAAAAATTACTTTTTAATAGTTGTTGGAGGGGAGAGAATTGTAGTCTTCCATTGACTATTAGCTAAGTATCCCTCTTCATCAGTTTTTACCTCCCACCCCCCACCTGAAGCTCTAACAACTGTCATAAATCAAAATTTATTGATAATTTGCCTCCTGAACAAGTAATTCTCTTGAGTGCCTTAGAGAATTTCCTTTGGGCCTCTCCTACTTAATCAGAACCACTTGATGCTACTCAAACAGGCAGACAACTGCGTGCTTTTGCCTGCCTTCTCTGTAAACTGTTGCACCACCTGAAATTAGAGCTATACAGAATCATTCCAGATTAGGAGAACAGATTCAGATTCTCTCTCTCCCTCTCTCCCCTCCCCCTTCCCCCACTGACCAATTCATTCCTTCCATACAAGACTTTTTTTTCCAAAATACGGCAAAGCACATGGGCATGTGTTAGATGGTGGGGTTATAAGTATTCTAAGTACACCTTCAAGTACTTTCTAACTGTAAGTAGTTTATGGCTTAGTAATTTTTCTCAACAATGTTCATTCTGTTTTCCACCAGTAAAATCGTGTCACGTTGAAAGTCTGGAAGAATTACATACTAGAGCTTTGAGAAGTTCAAATAATTATTGAGAATAAGTTTAAAAAGCAAAAGCTATGCATAAAGACTTCTGACCTCATTTTATTTACTCAAAGAAAACAAATGCTTTCAAGATCTGACTGAGCCACCTCCAAAAGGTGGTTACATAAAATAGGGGACATTTCCCTAAAGTCCTTCTGTGCGTGGACAGCCGTGTGGGAACGTAGCCAAGGCCTGGGACACGCTTTTCCAGTCTGCTGCGATATTCAGGGAGAGGTGGCGGTTCTGAAAGGCTTGCGGATTCAGAATCCACCCAAGTGTGGAATTCTAAAATTATCCATATTTTTTCCGAAGTCAAATCTAACACGAATCTGGCCTCAACAAGGCGTGTGGGGAGGTCAGGAGAACAGAAAAGTAAGGATGAGACCTAAAGATTGCTGGGCTGGGACTTTTGAAAAGCTCCTGGGCCCGAGGGCGATGAGACGACGAAGGGCTTGCGTCCTGGGACAAGAAAGAGCAGGGGGGGCTGGACCCGACGTCTGCACCTGAAACCAGGACGTCCCTGCAGTCCATCTCCTTGCCGGGGGTCTCGGGCTCCCCCACACCGGTTAGGGGCCCCAGTGGGACTTGGCTTGGATGCCTCCCGTCGGCCCACTCACCCCCTAGCCCGCGGTCGCCCCGCCGAGGCTGTCTGTCACCTCCCTGCCTCTTGGGCCTCCGAGGAGCCACTCGGGTCACCGGCTCTTGGCACCGCAGCCACGGATCCTTCCCCACCTGGAAACGCGGGTTCTGGTTGCGAAGGAGACTGCCGCCTCGCCCTTGCGGTGGCCCCCTGACCATCTCCGTCCTTTGTCCCACCAGCCTCTGGCAGGCGCCACACTTCTCTGGGAACTGCGGGGCTCCCACAAGCGAGGCGGCACCGCACGTTGAAGCGGGTCGCGCGCGCCTCTCCTGCGGCGTCCAGGCGTCCGCCCGGGCGCGGGCCGGGCATCCTCGGGCTTGGCCTGGTCCCGCGCGGATCGGCTCTGGGTTTTCCGCGGCGGCGGGAGCGCGAGCCCGGGGGAGGAGCCGGACCCCCCACCCGGCCGGCGGAGAGGCGGGGACCGCCGGCGACCTGGAGGGGACCCTTGCGGCCCGCTCCCCCCAGCCGCTCTCCCTAGACGTGGCCCCGCTGCCGCGGGATGGCTGTGTCGGGCTGGGAGCTCGTCTGGCAGCTTCTACTGAGCAGCTAATAGTATAACAACCCGGCTTTGATAAATCTGAACTAATTACCCCTCTTAATTAAAGTCTTTAGCAGTTGTTTCACTGTTTTGGCAAGAAAACAGGAGAGACTTGCAGTTGGAAAACACCAGAGCTCGAGCTCACAGCGGAGCTGCCGATTAACACTTGAAGCGTTTCAAGGACCTGGCACCCGCCGCAGTTTGGTTTTCATCCATGTTTCCTCTTTGATTGGAAGTACATTCGTCTGCAAATATATAAACACACCTAAAATCGCGGAGCCTCCCTTCGTCAGCTGCGCACAAGTCAGCAGATGCCTTCGGGATGCAAACAATAGATACCCCTCTTATGGCATGATTTTAACGTGTGTGATGTATGTCACATAGCTCTTAGATAGCTGTCACCATTTCACTGAGCAATACAAACATATCAGATGGCCCAGGACAAAACACCGCATCTTCTGTCTCTGAACTTTAACAAATTTCATCACTTTACCAAAGTCATAACTATTTGGAAAGACTATTATTTGTTCTTGGTGAATTTTTCAGATCAAACGTTAGGTGACACTAATCTAGGATTGCACTTTTTAAAAAAAAGAGTAAGGAGGAGGGGGTGAGAATCAATGAGCTCAAGCTGAATAATGTGAACAGAGTCCTGAAGTTTGTTGATTAAATAAGCATGTTCCAAGTATTTATTTCCAACATTCAATGAATCAATTTTCACGTGCAAAAATCAAAACTAAAATCGAATTCATCCATAATGAACCACTCTTATCTGTTGTGTATGAGTGTGTGCTCACGAGTGTGGAATGTGCCCTTATAGGAACACTCATCTATGCGTGTATATATAACATACACACAGTGTGTTGTTACCTCAGGGAAAGAGGAAATGATAATAAACAATCGGCAGGCATCTTAAGACTGCAGAATCAACACAATGGAAATATACACAATAATAAAATTAAAATGGTGCAGCATTCCCGGGTAAGGTAATACAGATCTCAATAAATACAGCAGAAATTTGTTTTCTTAAAAAAACGAAACAAAACAAAACACCATCTCTCTGTCAGAGATGAAAAGTCTTTCCAAACTAAAAAAGAACTCAAAGAAAAAAACAAACACCCCCCCCCCAGATTTTCTTATAATTGTTATTGTCTATATAGAATACACAAAAACCGTTTAGCAGGTGCATGCAAGAGGCAAAAGGCAGGGGAATGCAGAGGCTTCTCGTGGGCGCAAAGGTGTGGGGCCCAACAAGCCCTGGGTTTTGCAGACCAGCTCGATCGGGAGGTCCAGCTTGATTTTGCCTCTGCCTCAGTAGTGGGGAGCCCGGCTGGGGCTGGGAAGATACTTTGGCCTGGATCACTGGTGGCCTGGGTGGAGCCCGGGCTGCAGGGCCCCAGGGGGCGGCAGCTGAGGCGGCAGAGGCGGCAGGGTCGCGGCAGGCTGTGGCTGCTGTAGAGCGGGCGGCTGGTCCGCTCCTGGCTCTGCAGCAGCCGCGCGGGCCAGCCCCAGGCTGCTGTCGTGCAGCTTGCGGACGTGCTTCTTGAGGTCAAAGTTCCTGCAGAAGCCCTTGCCGCACGTGGGGCAGGTGAAGGGCTTCTTGTCGTTGTGGGTGTGCATGTGAAAGGTGAGGTTGTAAACCTGGTGGAAAGCCTTGTTGCAGATATTGCACTTGAACTGCTTCTCCCCGCTGTGGGTCAACTTGTGGTTTTTGTAATTCCCTGAAACAGACAAATGACAGGGACTTGGATGTGAAAAGAGAACTTGAAAAGGGAGGAGTGAACGGGGGTGAAGGACAATGTGGCCAGAGGAAGAGATGCCACAGCTCTGACAGCCCGTGCAGGGCTCGGCTGCCTGTCTGTACTTCTCTCCCCATGTTTCTTTTTAAACATCAACAATGAGGCCATTCCCTCCACATTTGAATATGGATTTATTAATCCAATTATATAAAACAAGAATAAACGGATAAGAAAATGCCCCCTTGGTATATGAACCCTACCTTTCTCCACCACTAATCAAACTTGCAGGGTAGGAGGTTGGCAGGGCAACACATGCGCCAGGAAACCAGCTGAACTTTGAAAACTGTTTTCTAAAACATACAGAAAAGACTAGAGTTTCAGGAGACTACCACAAAAGACAAATTCTCCCGGGCTCGATACCTTTTTGATGAAATCCTTTCCCACAGAATTCACACACAAACGGTTTGTAGCCTGCGTGTATTCGGGTATGCGTGTTTAAAGTGGAACTTCTGTTGAAGGCTTTGCCACACTGGTTACATTTGTGAGGTTTCTCCTGAACGGAAGGGAGGAAAAGCAGAGAAGTTGAGGTACTTTGTTATTAAGTGGAATCCTGCAAACTGGACAACACAGCAATGCTCTCTCTCCTGTTTTTAAGCAGAACAAAGGCGAACAAGACGCAGCCTTCCCCCGTGCTCAGCTAGCAAACAACCCTGACGCTAACGGATAACAGTGTATCGGCCGTTTCTGCACAAACGGGGGGAAACGGAGCAGGGGACACACCTGGGTGTGAATAATCTTGTGCCTGCACAGGGTGCTGGCTTGCCGGAAGCCCTTCCCACACACTTTGCAAACGAAGGGCCTGGCTCCCGTGTGCACCGGCATGTGGCGGGTTAAGTTGTAGTGCGCGTTAAAGACCTGGAAAGTTAAGCACAGGTAGGACAGGTTGGTTAGCGCCACCAGCACCCTCGAGTTAACCCGGGCAGAGGGAGCCGAGGGGGGAGACGACCTGAGAACGAACGTGGAGGAATCATCACAGAAGAAACGGAAAGGAAGGGGGGAGGGGAGGAACGGGGAGACCCCCTTCCTTCGGAGTACTTGCCTTTCCACACACTTCGCAAGTGAAAACCTTGGGCTTGGCACTAGGAGAGCCGCGGCTGAAGTCGGAGGTTTTGAACGCGATTTTGTCCGACAGAAGCTGGGCGCTCTCCTTCATGTACTGCTGCAGCTGCGCCTGCGACAAGTCTTTGAAAGCTACTCCCGAGGAATACTTCTCCCCCGCCGGGACGGCCAGTTTATTCCTTTCGGCTAAATACGTTCTGGGCGGTGGGTGCAAAGGGGAACTGAGGAAGTACGAAGCCACCGGGTGGATGTTAACGCTGGCTGCCGAGGGGCACGGGCCGTCAGCTCGGTTCAGGTAGCACAGGGCTCCCATGGCGTGGAAAGAAGAGTGGTTGACCACGCGCGGCCTTACCAGCTTGTACTGCTGCAGCGGCAGCGCGTCGCGGGCCAGGTCGCCCTTGAGGCTCAGGGCGCAGTTGAGCAGGTCGCTGCAGCTAAACGCGGGCGCCGCGGGCGGCGCGGCCGCCGGCGCCGCGGGGTCCTCCAGACTAGCCTTCCGCGGCTCCGAGCCCGTCATGCCTGCCTTGGGGCTCGTGTCGTACGCCACCGGCATGAAGGGGATCATGCAGGGGATCGACGAGTTAAGATGCAGAGAGTGCTTGGAGTCCCCCTTGGGCACGGCTCCTGGCAGGAAGTGGGGAGCGGGCAGGGCTTTGGGTTCGGGGGTGCGCGCCATGATTCGCTCGATGGAGAAGGCCAAGGGTTTGGAGGTGCTCATCACGTTGCCCCGGGCCGGAGCAGTCGCTAACATTTTGGCAGTTGCGCTGTGGTAGCTACTGTCCATGTCTGAGTCGCCAGCGTCCGTCAGCCGGGACCGGGCTGTGCTGTCGACGCCTTGTTCCCTGCTTCTCACAGACCTGCGGAGAGGGGGACGGGCACCATCACCACCAGCAGCCTCCTCCTCCTCCTCCTCCCCAGCATCACCAGCCGAACCTGCCTGCCCAGCCCAATGGACTCCTGCCAGCCCATCGCAGAGTTCTTGGCGCACCAATGACTCGGGGACAATCACTACTTATTTCTATCAATAGAAAGTGTTGTGTCAATAACGCAGCCAAGATCTCGCCAATCGTTAACTTCCAGGAGGAGAAGGTAAACTAGATAATTGCTCAATTCGCTTCCTACAGTCGACAGGAAAACTTTTTTTTCCTCTGCAGCCGGGGACCACTTTTCATTGGCGCGCGAGGTTCCCCCGCCCAGAGGAGGCGGGGGCGCTCTCCGCCGCGCGCCGCGCGCGCCGCTGCGCGCACACACGCCCCGGCGCGCGCTTCCAGCCCCCACCCCCTACTCCTCCACCCCTTCGCTTTTTCCTCGGTCTTTTTAATTCTCAATCTGCTTAACCAGGCTTTAGAGGCCAAGCAAATCTGAGATCAATTTTCTCGTTTAGCTCTAAGTGACATCATCTAAAATCATTGTGCCAGGGCTAAATAAGGAAACGGAAACTAATTCAGGGGGCAAACGCCAGGCTATATTTATCCAACGCCAGGCTCCAGAAAGCCACGGTCAGGAAGCCTCCGGCAGCGACATCCCAGCTTTCCCTGCATGGTTCCGCCGGGCCAGAGCTGGGCCCAGGTCTGAGCCGCGCCGCCTCCTCGGCAGCCCTCTCTTTTCTTCCTTTAGGGCCCGGGGCTGAGTGCTCGCGCATCCCGGAGTCCCTGCGGCCCGAACCGACTCTGGACCGTTTGGAAGACGCCAGCAGGTAACTGGCCTCCACAAGCGCCCCCTGAGAATTAAAGGCCTTGGGAGGCTTTTTGTTCGATGCCGTGACCAACGCTCCATCCACATAGTTGAGTGCAAAGAATAAGCGGGTGTCGCACCAAGGAAACCTAGACTGGGGCCGAACCCACCCCCACGATCCACAAACACACACGCGCGCGCGCGCGGTTTTGCGCGTTTCCATTGAAAGCCGGGAAAGAGTATTTCCTTAAGTGCCTGCGCTCACCCCAGCTCTGTCGGAGCATTTTAAATATTGAATGTTGAGCGGAGAAGGGAGACAACTTACTGATTCCCTCCCCCAACCTCCCGGCTGCTGGTGTCCGCTCGCCTGCTCAAAGCGGCGCAGGCTGCAGCCGGGTGTGCGCATCCCGCCGGGAGGCGAGCATAGCGCGAGCCGCCGGCGCGAGTCGTGGTCATAGCCACGTTTCTGTCCCCCAGAGCGCACGGAGACCATGCTCCTGCGACGCCTCCGATCCCAGCGCCCTGCGTGCGTGGGAGAAGAGGTACAGTGTGAGGAGTGTTCCCGAAAAACTCGAGCGGTGGCGGCTCCAGCTGCGCGGGTTCCCGCCGCCCAGGCGGGCGCGCCATCCGTGTCGCCCTCCTTCGCGAGCCGGCGTCCTTGCAGAGCTTAGCTCCTGGGCCGGGTCGCCCGGGCAAGGCGGGGAATGGCATCTGCGCAGGGAGAGCTCGGCGGCCGCGAACCCGCGCCGGGAGGCGGAAGAGCGCACAGGTGTCAGCTAGGGCCTGGACTCCTGCAGGGCCCTGTGAGCGTCCGCCGCAGCAGCCCAGGGTGCCATCTACCTGGTGAGTTACCCCGGGTGGTGGCGGGTGGCACTTGTCGGGCCAAGCGGGTGTGGGCGTCCTCTTCCTGCAGAAGCCCCGGCAAGGCTCAGCGTGGGGAGGTTGGATGCAAGCTGACTACAACTCCTGGGATTGTTGAGCCCCTGACAAATCCACCTCGACGTGTGAAATCGGACCCCAAACGGGGGAATCGACCTCAAGATATTCCCTCCCCCCTACCTCATCGCCACGCACTTGCTAGGAGCTGCTCACTCTGGCTTTTCGTGCGGGTCTGCCTCGCACCTGCGGGGCTCACAGAGAGGGGTGGACTTGCAGAGCCCCTGGCCCGACTCTGCCGGATGCCGGGCTGCAGCAGAACAGCTGGATGGGCGGTGCGGAAATCCAGTTGCCGGAGAAATGGGGGGAGGAGGCGCGAGTCCTATTGGAAGTTGAGAGCAGTCAAAGGGCCGGGTTGGGGAAAGGTCTGAATGAGGCCGTCGGCCCTAAGCGCTAGGCCCGGCAGAGCCTCGTGTCAGGTCTTGGGGTGGCTTCGAGCTGGGAGCACAGAGCAGCGTGCGGCAAAGTGCGGAAAGGGGCGAGCGCGCGCCAGCGCAAGGGCTCAGGCTGGGAAGAAGGGCCGCACCCCCCGGCGGTACTCCGAAGCGGTTCTCGGCCCCGGCGCGGTCACCCATGCCTCGCCCAGGCTGCGGAGTTCCTTTCCGTTTGCTGTTGGGGCCGCAGAACTTGTCTCCTCCTCCTGCTCAGACAAAGAGCGCGGGACGACTTGGCTAGGGGAAGGGGTGGGGGTGGGGACGTCCCACGACAGATGGGGTCGCGGTTAAGACTTTAATTGCAGCCTTTGGGGACGGATCGGGTTTCCTTTCCTACCTGCAGCTTCCCAACAACGGAAAGTCCCCCTCCTGTTGCGCTCCGACAACACCAGGCCAGGCTAAAAGGAAAAAGCAAAGAAGCACGCAACAGCCTGGCCTGGAAACCTTGGGAGCGCCCGGGTGACTCGTACAGCTCACCCACTCCGCAGTGCTGCCTGCCTTCTGGACCGCATCCCTCCAGTTTGTTCTACGTTTGTCGCGAGTGTGTCCTTCTCCCTTTCTCCCCTCCCCCAGACCCTCTTCTGAACGGCAAAAGAGCCTTGATTTGACCTCGGTAAACTTCTCCTTCGGTGAACACTGTATTCAGAGGAAAATTATTGCCTAAGGGGTATACGTGTTTTGTATAGTTAATATCTCAGCAGTTTGCTTTCTACTGGTCTTTTCGAAATTTGCCTTTTTGACAAGTGTTTGAAAGTATAGTGTCATTTGAGTAACAAATATCACAAAGTAGCAATTATGTCCTTTAAAAGTAGACCCGAGTTTCCTAATTCTAGACTGAAGAGGCGCTTTATAAATCTAGATCTTGGTATTCCAACATTTGTGAATGAGTATTTTCCACTCAAAACCTAACCTAAAACGTGTTATTTTTTTTAAAAAAAATCTATTAAGTAAAGATTATCTTCAAATGCAAACTGTATTTAGGAAGAACCTCCATTTTACTGTCAATCTATCCAGTACTCTGGTTTTTCTCCCCCACATTTGAAAAATAGCAACAATGAAAATAAAACCACCAATATATAAAGCAGAACATATTTGGAAAATTTAGAAACTTCTAAAACCGCTCAACATGTTTAAAAAAAAAACGTTTATTAAAAGGGTGCAAGGAGGCCTTGTTTGTTTTGTTAATGACAAAAGAGAAACTCAGTTATAGTTTCTTTGGATTTTCTTACAGAATCCTATAATCCCCTCTTTTTTCATCAGAGCTGATGATTAAGGGTCCTTTCCCTTCCCAACCAGGGACAGACAGTGTTTATTTGCTCTACTATCAACTTTAAACTCATGTGGAAGGCGAGTTTTAAGTGTTCACTTTATCCTGCATGAGATGTTCTGAGAGAAGCAGAGCAGTCCTTGATATGAAGAGACCAGAAGAACTGCAAGTTAAGGCCTTTCGAGAGGAAAGAAAAACAAAAACAAAAAACCTCTACTCCTCTAAACTAATTTAAAGTTCTCTTTTTTCCTAGGGCTTCTAATTTTGATTTTAATGCCCCCTAAAACTGTGTTCTTGATATTACTCAAGAATTTAAATAATTTTCACAGCCTTTTTATTTATATCCCTGTCACTAGTAAGTGCAATTTCTCGTCATGATTCTTGCAATATGATTTAAAAGGCAAGATAATAGAGCCATCAATTACCAAATAAACCATAATCTTTAATCTCTTCCTTAATAAGTCATATAAGAAATATTGTTGAATTTTTAAAAAATAAAAGATGGACTGGGAAATTAATTTATCCAAACTTCTGCCAAATGCATTAATTAATCCCTGGTCATATTTTCAGGGTTTTCGGGCTTTTTCATTATCTACAACCCCCGCCTCTTCATCACAAACAACAGTCTGCTTTCTCTTTGTTTCTTATTAGCTACTTGGAGGTAAAGGAGGTAGAGAAGATTAGAAAATTGTTATTCTGAGGACCCCCTTCCCCAGGCATTCAGATGCATCCACACTTTTTCCTGTTCAAAAAATAGCACTGAAGGCAATGTACCTTCCTTCTAGAGGAGGGAAAACATTCCTAAATTCTTCTATGGCTTTGCTTTGTCTTTATTTCTGACTGGTCTTTTATTATTTCTTGTGGTGTGTGATGAAGGTGGGGTGATGGAATAGGACACAAATAGGAAGGGTCTGTAAGGTTCCAAGAAAGCATCTTGCTGAGCATGAGTTAATGGATGCAGTGAGAACTAACTTTCCAGCACTTCAACACGTGGCTGTCAGGTTCAGATTTAAGGCTACTATTTGTGCTTTTAGATAGTTTGGTAGCAAGTAAAGAATTCTTGCTAATTTTGGATAGCATGTGAAGGGTGGTATCACAGGTCAGGAGTATAGGAGGGACCCAGTTAACTCACTGTCCTCTTCTTTGGGGAAAGGAGAAGTGGGGGATGGTTTGTTGTCTTTAGACCCTCGTTGTTACTATTTCTTTTGTTAGGATACCGTTTAAACCGAGTGAAATCATTCTTTTCCAAACAACATTTACATGTTAAGAGTTGGTAAGAGTAAATGAGGAGCTCCAAGGTGGGAACTGTTAATGAGCTAGCAGGCCTTGGAGACACCAGTCACCTGCTGTGGGTTTGTTTGTGCCCCTCCACTAACGGTGGGATGTTTCTGACCGGTTCCCGCAGGCCCGTAAAAGTGTGTTTCCTCGAGATTGCCAGGCTCCGACTCAGGGCTGGACTTGACGGAAAAAGAAGTTTATAAACAAGCGACTCCATTTCTCCAACTCATCCGAGAAGCTGCCTACAAAGTCAAGCAACAAAAAGCACGGAAGTTTTGCTTGCAAATCACGACGGTGTCACCGAGACCTGGGAAGTGAACAATTAGAAGGCGGCACCGCAGATGGGTTCTCTTGCCCTACACGGGTAGCTGGCTGGTGCGACTGGCTGATGAGCGTTTTGCGGCACACACCGCCACCCCCAGATAATTTTTAAAACTCGGGGGTCAAAAAAAAAAAACTATATTCAACACACAGCGCGACTCTTATCCTTTATACTACCCACAAGGTGTAGAACAGCTTGAATGTGATATTCGAACTTTATTTATTTCCCGTGAAATGAAAAATAAAAATAGAGATAAAAATAGCAAAATAATAATAATAATAATTAATAAAGCTTGCAATAGAAGTAAATTAAACCCTCGAGCAGAAATCTCAGAGCAGTTTAAAAGTTTAGTTACCTCCTGGGCCCCGGCCGTCGGTCGCTGCTGCGGGTCGCCGGCGCCGGTCTGGGCCTGCATTCCGCCCCGGCCCCGGCGGTCCTGGCCCCGGAGCCGAACCGAATACCCGCTGCGGGCGCCGGAGCTGCGGGGCCCGCCGCACTCGAGGTGCGGGGGACAAAGCAGAGCCATTTACCAGAAGCCCGAGGTGAAACAGGGACGCTGACAGCTCTCCCCGGCCGAACTCTCAACTTATTGGTCCTTGCTGGCGAGTCCCAAACAGTTCCGATGACGTTGGCGGGGCCTTGGGCGCCCCGGCTCACTGAGGCTGCCTGGAGGGGCTGGGGGCGGTGGCTCCAGATGCTCGGAGGGGACCGGAGCTGGGGCTCCCGCCCTCTGCGCCTGGCGCGTCCCGCTGGGCTACCGCGCCCCGGCGATGCCTCCCGGTGGCGGGTCCGCCAGCGCCGCTCGGTCGCGGACCAGGTCCCTCTGACCTCGGCCATCCGGCCGCCAGCTCCCCGCCCTCCCCGGCTGTATCCTGCGCATCCTGCGGCGGCCCCACCCCCGCCCCCTGAGCTGGAGGAAGGCGGGGAGGCTCCACCGAGTTTCGGGAGAGGGTGCGGGATCGGGTTTAAAGACCGAGTAGCAGGTGGCCGAGGACTCCCGTTTGAAAAGTTTTGAACAGGACATTCACCAACAGATTTGCTTTGCGACTCCGGGTATAGCTGAAGGGTCGTTTGATCTGGTGGCAGGTGAAAGAAAAGAGGCCCGGCGCTGGGAACGCCCAAGCAGGAACCAGAGCATCTTTTCATTAGTTTTGCTTGTCGTTTGCAATTTCCAGGAAAACACTCTTTAAGCCAATTTTAAACGGGGGAGGCACCTCTGAGCATCTCCTCCAAAAACCTTCCATGTCTGTGGTCAGGTACGGTATTTTAGTGCTTGTCCCCGTGAATCCTCCCAAGTCTCTGGGCCTATGCTTAGAACTAGCTGATGTTCTAGTTCTAGTTGGTGACGGTCCCCGGGCAAGCGAGCGAATTTTCTAACTGGATTCTTCTATTTAAGACAATTCGCTAACACCTACCTCTCTTGACCCGACCCTCCAAATAGTGCTTTCATTCCGGTCCCTGAGTTCTTCCTGCGCAAGCCCTTCTTACCTTCTCCAACAGGAGATGGGAGAGCGGGCCACAGAGCACAGTATCCCCATGGCCACCTCCAGCTGGTCCTGAAGGGGACGACAGGCTCAGCCGCTGGCCGGCCCCCTTTTTGGTGGGGGTGGACGCTCCCCTGTGAGTCCCCCCTCCCTCCTCCAGGCTATCGCGACCAGATCCTACAGGCACCGGACAGGCTTCGATAGTTGAGCCTTTTTTACACACACCCACGCTGACACAGTCCCAAGGGGTTCGATCCCTCATCGAGGAATCTTTGCAAAGTTAACTTTACAAAGTTCTGTCCAATTATTGCTTTTTTTTTTTAGTTCAGATTAACGTGGAAATCATTTTTCCTTTTTCTCTTTCCACTGCTTACTCTTTAAGTTCAGTTAATTCTTTGAATCCCGGGGCCTCGCATGAGTCTCTCAGAGGGAGGGAGAGCAGGAGACGCCGCCAAGCGCTGAGCTGCGGCCCGCGGTGACCTCGAGGGGCCAGGCGGTCGCTGTCACAAACGCGGCCCCCCGGACCTGTGTGGACGCCCTGCGCCCTTGTGGATCCGAAGGGTCGAGGGTGGGAGGAAAACTGGTTCTGGGTAGCAATATGGAAGAAGGAAGGAGGCTGCGAATCCTTCAAAGACTGAATGGGGTCGGTTCCTGCTGCAAGTGGAGGGGGAAATAAACCTCCTCTACCTAACCCTGTGATTCACAGCTTCTCGGAAATTTACATAATACAAGGGCGTCGATGTAAACCTAAAGGACAAAACTAATAATTCGACAGCACATATTCCATTATCGCACCGCGGGCCTGGATTGGTTCCCGGTGCTGGCACATTAGCTGATTTCCAGAGCTTTTTACTCATGACGGGGAATAACTGAACTTTCACACTGCCGTTGAAAGGAGAGGCAGAGGGGAAGAAAAAAGGGAGAGGACGAGAAATCAGCTTTAATGACGTTGATTTCGATTTCTTACTAATGGCAAAGGGGTTTTAAACATTAAGAGGATGTGCTGTGTTCAAAAGGCAATGGCCATGGTAGTAATTGGGGTCCCTCACTTACCAGAGGGTTTGTTCTCCTTTTGGTTGGCTGACATCAACATTTTATTTGAAAAGCTAAGTCATTACGCTTTAATATTAATAGGAAATTCCAATTTATCATTTCCCCAAATAAGTGGAGGCCATGTATACTGAAAGAGAGACACCGCTGTCAAGGCCGTAAATGGCCAATTCAAATATAAGATGGAAAAGTGAACCGTGGCAGCTACACGCTACAGGTAATTGCTCTTTCTGCCTTTAGGATTAGATTTTTTTTTTTTAAACTCCGCCTTTGAACTCAAATGCCACTAGTAAATCCAAAATAGTTGCAGTGTTTTCTTAATGATTCTCTGTGGAACACAGGCAAGAGGAAATCCAGGGATAAGTTTTGTGGGATCCCAGTGCCCTTATTTTAGCCAAAGGGTCACTGCAGTGCAGGTACCCTTTGCTCTTGTGCTGTGCCTCTGCCAAGTGCATCCATGGTCCAGCCATGGGTGAGCAAAGGAGCCCTCCCCCTCATGGAAGTGTGTGTGGGGGGTGGTCACTGGCAATTGGAAACAGAAGGCCTTTCTTCCCCTTCTTCTACCTTCTGCATCTTACTGTTATTCCGGCTTCCATTTTCTCCGCAAAACCTGTGTGCAAAACTGACCAAATTGTCTGACAGTCAATCCAATCAATCATAGTTTGCAGTTATTTAAAATTAATTTTAGAGCTTTCAATTAAACTTGGATAAGCAAGAACTTCGGAGGACCAAACATTCAATTTTTGAAATAGGCAGTGAATTCTGTCTCCACCTGACCCCCAACTGCTGCCCATAAGGGTAAAATGTAAACCATCTTTTCAAAGCTAGATTCTTCCATTTTCTGTTGAAATCAAGAACCTTTCCTCCTTTCTATAAAAGTTCTTCCTAAGTCTTCCTACCACCAATTTGTCCCAGACATCTTGAAGGCTGGAATGAATGAAGCCAATTTCCTGCATGGTCTCCTAGCCACAGTGCATGACCTTGGGCAAGGCCACACAAATAGTGGACTCCTTGTTAACCAGAATGGATGGTGACAGTTCCCCTTTGCCTTGAATTGTTTGTCTGTAAAATGGGACTAAATCAAAGCCCATCTCATTCTTTGAATGCTTTGAGATTGAAGAGAGATTTAAAAATAAAACAACTTTACATTTGAAAAGCTACCTGTCACCAGGTTAAGCAATGAATTTTTTTCAAAATAGTTTTCAAGCAACTGTATTTAAAAACAACCCTTCTTCTCATTGATTTGAATTTTGGTTATCTGCATGGAAATGTTAAAATACACATAAAGAATCACACTTGCTAATATTTTCACCACCTCAAGGACTTGCCTTACCCTTGAGGACCTGCTCTCCCACATTCAGTCCTGAGTACCCCTGGGGACACTTTCTTCTGTGGATTCATGAATTAACTGTTCACAAAAGCCTTTCAAATTCCCAGTTTGATTAAAGCTGATTTCACTTCTTTAGAAGCAGTTATACATTTCTCAAATTAATCAACTTTCTGATAGACTATCTTAATTCTATGAAAGGACTCACCTAGCAATCACACAATGTAACCAGAAAAGCAAAAACAAAAACAAAAAACCCAGGCAGTTTAAATGAATGGCAATGAACGACCTTCTTCAATACAGCGACTTTGAAGTGTGTTTTAAAAAAATTATTACTAAGCTTTGGTGGGAGGGAAGATAGGACCTAACAAAAGCCCCTCCTTTGCACAACCTGCTGCTCCCTTCACCTTTTCATGTTTTAGTTGCCACTTTTTGAAATCCAGTTCTGTTGTGTTCTGACCTTTTACTGTGTAACCCCTCTTTAATGAAACTTTTTCTACCTCCCTACTAAAATTTCCTTCCAAAATAACACTTCGTGTTGCTTCTTTGGCATCTTAAGAAAATTCTCTAAACAACAAACCCGAGCATTTAAAGTTTTCTTTCTGCTAATCACACTCCAGAGAGGTGTGACTTGTTGTGTCAGGAGGTAGGTACCTATTAAAAGGCAAGCCAGAACTGATTTGAAGCGGAAAGGGAAATAATTTAACACACCAAGTGCAATTTTTGTAAAGGCACATAGAGTGTGTAGGGGCTCCCTAAACAAGCTGTGGCAGAACCTGGGAGGGAGTAGCTACTTCTCCGGATCTTTCTCCAGTTTGAAATCAACTCTTCCTCTCTGACTGCAGAACCACTGATCTTAGGGATAAAAAATGTTGAAGGAGATTGTAGACTAGTCTAGAATATGCTTATTGCTGATTTTTTAAAAATCACCCACAGAAAGGCACAGTAATACAGACATCCTTAATGTAAAGTTGCAAAATATAGGGAGATTAAAGGTCTCCTGTTATTCTGGTGTAGGTGACAGGTGGGAAATTTTGTCTTCCGAATCTGGATTTCAGAAGCTGCAGGCAGGCTACCTTAAAGAAATGGAGATGGGGAACATCTCTTCGTTAAAAAACGAAAAAAGAAAGAAAGAAAAGAAAAGAAAAAGAGAAATTCTAGTCCCAGCCGAAAGCCAGCGCCTTGTCATCATCCTCTTTCCCAAGTGTTCAGTTTCTGCCTCTCCAAGGCCACCGCGTGCCCGGCCCTGACGCCAACAGGGCACATGGCTGCCTCACTAAAGACACGCTGGGTTGTGACCCAAGGCCTTGCCCTCGGCCACGCGCTGGGGCTCCGGCTATTAGTGTTGTCCCGACAGCCTGGAAGGGCTGCCAATTCAGCACTCCGGGGCAGAACTAGGTGCTGGCTGTCGCCCTCAGCGTTTTGATCCGGCTGTCGCATCTGTGGTCATTTCAAGGCTCGCGGGGCGCCTTGTGGCCTCCTCTGCAGCTCTCTCTAGGTTCTGCTCCACACTTTCCAAGCGCTTACTGTGTGCCCACCTGTGATCTGAGAGGCCTGGCGCCATTCTAGGCCACCTTAATCTTTGGAAAAGACTAATGAACACTAACGTGCCCCTGAAATTCTCTTTAATTCAACGTACTGGGCACAGGCCTGGGCCTGGCATCCCTCACTTGTGGTCTGGCACCTCCTGAATCGTACCCGTCAGGTGTCAGAGCGCCTCACCAACATCATCTTCATGTGGACCCAATGGCAGGACCCCAGCTCCCCTCCTTCCCAAATGCAGCTCCAGGGGCTGCGCTGACCAATGCCTGCCCTTTCCGAGGACCGGAGCCGGCTCGCCCCTCCCCATCTCCTCTTCTCCTCCCTCCAGACTGTGGGTATATATAACCTCAGAACTGGACGATTCTAGTCAGTCCATGGGCACGCCGGGGGCGGGGCTCAGGAACCACGAAGCTGACTGCGATCTAGAAGGACCCAGAAGAATGGTCGACGAGAGGTGGTGCATGTTGGGAGGCAGGCCTCCCCGGATTTCTTCTGAATCCATTCCTACTTTAAAAAACAGTTAATGGGCACAGCTTACTACCCGCCTCTCAATCCTTGCAACCACCTTCCTTATTAAGTAACAGAGAGATTAATTAACTTGCCAAAGGCCACAGAGCTCAGACACAGAGAAGTGTAGCCGTGAGGATTCAAACCCAGACTTTTCTGGGTCGAAGGCCCTGACTTTTTCAGCGGTTCCCCAGGCTGGGTCATGTGCAGCCGCTTCTAGATCATTCTTTAAATCAGGGGTCTTCTTCATCTGGGCAACTTCGAACTCTTCGGTCACCCCCTCTTCTCTTGGTAGTGCACGCTCACATCCCAGTGCCCACTTCTCCCTTAAAACCATCCCATAGTGACACGGATAAAAGCCGCGGTGACTGTCGCTCGTGCTTTCTGGAACTCAGGCTCAGCGCGTGCACCTGCCTCTGCTCCCTTAAGTATCTTACTTCGATGTCACCGAAATTGGAGTTGAAAGCAGTTCTGCACCCCATCTTGCAGCCATCGCTGGGGGGACAGCCTCACCTTGAGCTCACTATGGGGTGGCGGCACCCGCCCTGCCTCGTTCCGGGGTCGTCGCTGCTGCGGGGTCCCGCCCGGCTCCTTTTCGCTTCTGCCTTGTCACCCACGTCCCTGGGCTTGACTCCATCTGGAGCAAAGCACTGGGGCCAGCGGAACGTAGGCCTTCACGACGGTTCTCGCCATCCCGCGAGCAAGAAGAAGGGGGAAAGAGACTCAGCACCGGGTCTCCTGGAACGGGACACGGGAGGGGGTGGGAGGGCCACTCAGGACGAAGACAGGGCACTGTCCTCCCGGACCCCCACAGAGCAAGCCTCCACAGTCGAGGGCTTGGGGCCAACGAGGTGGCTCCGCGAGCGCGTGAGCGTCTCGCTGGCACCTCCATCCTCCACCAGCTCCCCGCGGGGACCCGGACTGGGAAGTTTCCCTTTTCATGTTTTTATGGGAGCAAGACCCAGCAAGGACCGCGCTCTCGCTCCCTTGTCCTCCCTCGGGTCCCCAAGGCGTGACTCGGGCGCTCGGAAGGCCGGGGTCGCGCCCGGCAGCGCCCGTGTGCCTGGGGCTCGAGACTGGGGACCCCGCGGATTCTCGGGGGCGGGGGGCAGACTGCGGCGGCAGCCAGGAGGCTCTGGGCTCCACGAGCGGCGACGGCCCTGTGACCTGTCCCCACCCCAGCGCACCTCCCAGGGCTCTGGGAGCCGCTCACCCCTGGTGGCCCGGGGCGGAGGAGGGCGGCGCCAGGCCCGGCCATGCCCCTGGGGGCAGGGTGGCAGCCCCGAAACACTTTGCCCCGCCAGGTTAACAGGAAATCCCTTCTCCAGAGCGAGGGACAGTGAACGGGAGCTACAGAGAATTCGAACGGAAAAACGCGAGGAGGACCCGCGGCTGGAGCCTGAAGTGCTCTGCAGGGTCCCCTTCCCGGGAAAAGGCAGGATTGCGACTTTTCTGCGGGTGTTCGGGGAAATTTCCCTTCTGGACGTTTTATTGAACGCATCCATCCCGGCTGGACGTTAGACCGCACTGGTTATTTTCTCCAGCAATATCCTAAACGGTCCAAATAATGTACTTTTCTGCCCGTCCCCAAAGCCATGGGGGGCGGGGGACCTAGAGCTTCTTCTTTAGAGTTAAAAATAACTTTCATTTCAAAAAAATCATTCATTGCAAGACTTGTTTTCTATTTTTTTTAAAATAACTCTTTTTAAAGAATAACAAACACTTGGCTTCCTCTAACAGACTGATGCTTGGGCATTCACCCTAACAGTTACTCTAAGAAACAATCACTAAGTCATTTCATGCAATTTGCAGTTATATTCGAGAGCATTTGTGAGCAAAACCCCCCAAATGACTTTTCATTCTTTTTGTTACTTTATAAATTTATTTTTACAGACTTTTCTGTGGCTCAAAGGACAGTCCAGTTAGTCCTCACAAAACGGTGAGCATCTCCTCTACCTGCCTTTGACCACTGTCGTCCTCACTGTGGGAGCCACTGGAGGTTAGAGTGGGAATGGTGCTTTTAGAATTCTGGGTGTAGAAGGGAAGGACCAGAGAACATTCAAATCTAGACAGAAGCTACAAGAGGCTGAGCAGTAAAAAGGGCCCGCCAGTAGGCTACCCTAGGTCAGACAACAGCAAGACCCTAATGCTGGCCTCAGTACTTTCCCCTGAAATATATTCTTTCCCCTTTATTTCTCAATTCTATCGGCTAGATACACACTCATGTGCACACACACACACACACACACACACACAGATGGCTAAGGCCTGAGGGGTGGTGGTGGTGTCAGTTAATAGTCAGTCATACTTTAGGACAAAATGGGACGATTACTCTAAGATGAGCTGTATCAAGGAAATAGACATTTTATTTAAAGAAAAAGAATGGTGAGTGATTTCCAAGCATAGAGAGATTTGAGTTGTGAAGGAAACAGCAAGCTTAGGGAGTTTAGGAGAGCATGACAGGACACCCCAGGGCTTGAGGAAAGGATAGTATTAAGCCTGAGAGTGAAGAAGAGAGGAAAGGAGAGCATTTCAAGACAAAATGCCTTTCAAAAGTACTGAGTGTTGGAGTTAGTCTCTCATCCAGGAAAAGGAAAGAAATCTTTCATGTTACCACAGGGTCTCTTACCTTTAGGACCCAGAAATTGAGCCAAAATGTATTACATAATAACTATAGATTTGATAGATTTTTATGGCCTAGTCTGAGTACTTAATCATCACTTATAAATGACACCAATGGGAGAATAAATTTGAAGATCCAAGAAGTTTCACTTCCAAAACTTGGAAACTTGACTTTACATAAATTCAGGGATAACTCCACTTATTTTGCATTAACTTACTTCATTTAAAGATTATTTATGAATCAATGCAGTAGCACAATATGCCAGCATATTTTAAGAAATATAAAAATAACAATTATAGAGACATTACAAAGCATAATACTATTATTTATCTTTGAAAATTGTTGTAAGAAAATACTTTGGGGGAAGAAATAACTTTAATAATTAATTGCTAGCTAACATTACTAGCATTCTTCATATTACTAATTATTAGTTCCCACTAATTGCTAATGTTAACTAATAATACACAACATATAAGTATGTAGTCAACATTACCTTTGCTATGGAAATATTCTCTCATACTAACTAATTCTTTAGCAAATGTGTGTGCCTACTAGGTGCAAAGCAACATTAATATTTTTTACTCATTTGATTGTAAATGAGGCAAAAAAAAAAACTCAGCATGAAACAAAATACATAGCCAAATTGTTGGGATGTTTGTAATAGTGCAAACATTTTTTTACTGCATTTAATCTATAGAAGTCTAGTAAATACAGAAGTGGTTGTGACTAAATGGATTTTTATTGCCTGCAAGCTATTACAACTAGAATAAAATATGTAGAGGGTGGCACACTCATTAACCAACACTTTGGGAGTTTTTACACTTGAAAGAAGAAATGTTCAGAATGGAACAAGACACAAGCACATTGGACGATCTAGTCTATATTTGGGTTTGGCAGTCCTTTAAGCCCAGGAATACATCTGTAGACCAATTCAGAGTACTAAGAGCCAAGGTCATAATTTTACACACATCACAGAAATGGCAAGTTAACTACAAAACAAACCTTGCACATAAATGACAAACTGCCAAGTACACACCATTTTAACAAGGGTGCAATAGAGCTGGCACAGTGATCAGAAGTGGCTTTTCGCAATGCTGTTTTATGAAAAACACATACTCACTTCACACACAGAAGACTACTTTGATGTGATTACAGGAAAAAAAAGTCAACTCTTAAAAAAAATAAGTTTATGTTCCAATCACAAACAAAGCCAAAGCTCACTGTAGGTCAAGCTACACAAAAGAGTCTGATTTCTTTAAAAACAAACAAAACAAACAAACAAAACAAAACAAACAAAACCTTGGTATTTCCTTTTTTATCTCTGCTTTCTGGTTTGCTTTTTAAAATATGGAGTAAAATACAAGCATTTTTATTTGGTCAGACAATGTAATACAAGGTCAAGGTACAAAATAAACAATGTCAAGGTGCTCCTCCCTTCTACAGAGCTGTGCACCATCAGCCTTCTTCTTCTTCTTCTTCATCACTGTCTTTCATGGTAATGCCCTGAAGTCCTCCTCCTTCGGAAACAGAGGCCGTAGCCTCCTCTACTGTTAACCGTCTGTGCAGAGTATCATAGGTCTTACTGTTCAGTGTGCCTTCCAACACACCCTGCAATCGGAAGTCCCTGTAGGTTTTCTGAAGGAAGAAGAGAGAATTGGCTTAGATAACTAACTTATGGATAATATGTGTGGAGACATCCTTGGATGTCTCTCTATATGTACATATACTCAGTTGGCATTTCACAAATGATCTTGGACAATTAACTAATGGATTAAGATTGTCAATCACCTTGGTGTATTTCTGGGAGAAAATAAAATGAGAGACTTTGGGTAGTGCTATTCAAAATCGAATCACTGAAGAGATCAAAATTCTGTAACTATCAGATGATAAATGAGCTTTTTCTCAGAAATATTGTTAATTGCACAGAACTTACTATTTGAATAACCTGTAACAAAGCTAAAATGATATGAATTTATGTATATTTTTAATATAGAAAATTCTTAGATTTCCAATCGAGGAGTCTATCCTTTAATATTGAAAAATGTTACATTTTATAGAATATTTTAGCTTTTGGGGGGAGGTATGTAGAAAAAGAGAATTAATCCTATTATCAGCATTTTCAGCATTTGTGAATTTTAGTTGGATAATCACTTGTTATAAATAAAATTCATATTTGAAAACTACACCAATTTTCAAAATAAATGACTGTGAGGAACACTGATGGTATCTGAAGTCAGTATCTCAAAAGCAAGTAAAATTTAGACTCAGAGAGTGGTATTTTTTCTTAAACAATCAAAACTATTTTCACTTAGCTCCTAATATTTTAAGTCACATACATCTCACCATCCTCACATTCCCTTTCTGGGCTTCTGAGCTTATGATTACTAAGGTGGTACTGGTAATTTACATCAGAGCTCATGAAATAACTCTGAAAGGTAAGTTTTGTCTAGAGAATTTGGTAACTGATAATACATGGTTATTGTTACCATAGAAATTTGTGTTCACGTCTATACATGTCTAATAGACCAAAAACATCTCAAACACACAAAATATTCATCTGCAGATGGCATATCTGCTATAAAGTATTATTGTCCCATTGACAATTACATACTGAGTCTGTGTGCTCTACTTTCTTGATAGGAATGACTTTCCCGAGACTTAGCTAAATTATCAGTAAGTTGGTCAGATTCGTATGGTAGACCTGCAGTCCTGAAGGCTTTCACATTTAACAGCAAGCAGTAAGCACGTAGGGGAGCTGAAGGGCAGGTATTTTTGCAATCTCTTATTTTAGAATTCATAACATGTTATTGACACCTGGTCATCCTCTATGACTGCCAACGAAGGTCTGCTTGGCTCCTATTTAAGACAAGTGCCTGCAGCAGGGTGCTGCTCACTTGTCTTCTTTTCTCCTAGTGAAAGAGGCAAGCTGATTTATGTTAACTGCTTTCAAATGCCATATGGCCATTAAATAGAACACAAATCTATCATTTTGATTGTATGAAGATTTTCTTGTTTCCCTCTGCAAATAAACCATTCTGATGTTAAAACTTGGCAGTTTCTTAGTCCTAAATATTTTGTGGAAATCTTACTAGAATTTGTTTTTTCTTAGTGAGTACCATGAAGAAACCAGTTGGTGTCTAAGTGTCTTTGTGGGACAAAGTTGGCTATGATATAAATCTTGATGGCATCTAGGTTTCCATGGTAATAGAAGAATGACAATGCTTGTAAGTGGTAAGGACTAGATTGCCAGGGTCAAGTAGCTTAGCTCTAACTCTGCTGTAATATGTAGGCCATGTCTAAGTGATCTAGATGGAAGTAGAACCTACTCAGGGGCCTTTATATTCCTTTACATGTGCTATTTAACAGTTTCTAAAATTCGCTGGAAAATGAACATTATAAACATAACCATATAAGTTCTGAAGAATGATGACTCTCTGTATGAAATTGGTTAAAGTTTGTTTACATTCAAAGCAGAAAGAAACAATCAGAACATTAAAGTATTATTTCATCTTGATTTTCGTTGTGAAAATAATCATTTTTGATTATTAAATAAAACTCTATGACTTGATTATGTCAGCCTAACGTATCAGCCCAAGTTAGCACTGGCTGAGTCTGGGAACCTGCTTATAAAAAACAAAACATAGAAAGTCAAACATATTCATGAAATTTAATTTCATAATTATCAGCTTTGACTATTGATAGCAATAATGAAGAATATCTTAAAATAAGATAAACTGATTGGCTTGGAGTACAATGGAAGTGTACCATATAACTCATGAAATTATTAATTGTTCTTTTCTGCTAAAACATTCACTGGTGCTTTCACTGGTGCTTGATCTTTAACTGTAATGATGTGTGAATATGAGAAAAGAAATAACTTTGAAAGAAATAAATGATGAGCTAATAAAATGAAGATTTTTATTCTAAAAACAATGTAAAGGGCCTAATCTATCAATACCAATCAGCTGAATATGTAATTTCTGACATCTTGAACACAGCACACATTAGCTTGAAAATATGGCTGATCATAAGGGCAACCAGCTAATCTCAACAGTACCGACTGCAATCGTAGTAGATACATATACTTAGAAGGCAAATACGAATCATCCTATTTCTTTTTCATGAAGAAATAAGCTTTATTTAAAAGCTCGCCAAGTCATGTTTATAGAAACAAGGAAGAAACAAAAGAGAAACTAAGGCAACTGTGAACATATCTTAGTGTGGTTTCAGTTTCTTTGTAAAATAAATAACATCTGGTAAGAAGTGTTCTGGATCAAAGGTATTTATTTGGTCCACTGAAGTATAATGTGTTTAACAGTACTAAAAATTGGTGAGTGGCTATAATTTTGTTATTTCTGACTAATCATGATTGTTATTCTACGTTTCAGATTTGCCAGCTTCTTCCCTTAGAACAGAATCTCCCTATTTGAAGGTGTTTCTAATCTGTGATAACCTGTGTGTCTATGGCACAAAAGAATTTGTATTCTAATTAAACTGCAGGAACCAAGAGAATAACAGAAAAGCTTTTAATGTCGAGAGAAACTTCCTTTAATGATGTAACACAGTGGTTCTTTTCAAACTTTTAACATCTATCGAAATCATCTGGAGGGCTTGTCAATCTATAGAGTGCTGGGCCCCACCCTCAAGAGTGGGTCTGAGGTAAGGGGCACGAATTTGCATGTCTAACAAGTGTCCAGGTGATGCTGACAATGCTAGGTCAGGAATGACACTGAGAATCAGTGTGTGTGACATGTGCACATGTACTCATATATACACATAAACACATATACATAAATAACTAATTGTGTGCATATATACACATGCGCATATATAGATGCATATATGTGTGCATGTGCATATATGTTATATATTTGTATGTATTAATTTGAAAGATGTACTAAAATGAAAGTAAAGGTCACCTGTTTAAAGGAATGGCTGATCTCAGTAGCTTAGAATTATACTTTTAGCCATCATGTAGGGTTTGTATCAATTTTAAGAAAAAGTTATACTTGGGGTAAATTTTGTGTTTCCATTAGAATTCACAAAGTGTGAAGAGTTGTTAAATACATGTATTATGTTAAAGCCCCTAGTCACTAAAAATAACATGTATGTTATTATTTTTTCTTTTGAAGAGCAAAAGTCAAAATGGCCTTGCTGAACTGATATGGCATGTGAGTTTTGGATGGTCCCCAGCACTGGAACCAGTTCTCTTACATATAGGAAAGAGCATGCTTCCAAAAGAATTCATGCAGTGACAGTGTATTACTTTTGTATCAGGATATAACAAAATAAGGGAGACTCTCCTTATCCTATTGGCAAATACAATTCAAAATCTCTCATAATGATATATGATCCCGATCAGTATGGAGAAAATGTATTATGAAAAAGCGTTTCTATACTCAAGGAAATATGGAATTATTGTGGACCAATTGCATTCAGGTAAATGTGGTAGGGGCTTTATGTACATTATCTTAAAAGGTGATGACTTGATAAAATATTTTTTATTTATTAGAGCAAAAAAGATAAGTTTATACTTATCAAGTAATCTAATTGAAAATGGAAGTAAACGACAGCATCTCATTGCTAAAAGTGATGTTTTAAAAGGACTTACATCCACTTAGTTGTATCAAATTGGATTTTTTTTTTGTATGTCAATATCTTGCCATTACTCTTTAGAGCTTGCTGGGCAATTCACATCTAAACACATTTTGTTTACCTTCACGATCTTGATGAGCGTCTTCAGTTGGTAAATATGAAGCTGAAGGTCTAATCTATCAGCCAACCACACACAAATGACTTTCATGGAACTGCTGTACCATTGCTGGAAAGAAGGATGGGGGCAGAGGGGAGGAGAACAAAAAAGAAAGCCTCTGCAGCATTCATTTAACAGATTCGGTAATAAGGGGGTAATGAAACACTCTGAAATGACCACAGTCAGCACTTGAAGTCAATAATGCTATAATTCCCTGTTAACAGAATTGTATGTTTTGCTAGAAAATCAGCTAAGTTGACCTAGGCTGTTCTTTCCATGAATTAGCATTACAGTCTTTCAGTTGCAACATATTCATGGGAAATAGTGTTTTTGCACTTGCAGCCTAGTGGCCTGCTTTGTAATTAGTAGGTAACAATGGGTATTAAACACACATTATGGGACTGAATGGACTGCCGAACAGCAGGAAAACCAGTAAATGATTTTCATAGGAAAATTTTCTGTTCGCCTGTAAGTTATGTAAAAATCAAAGAGTAGATGTGCTATGCCATAATGCTGTAGTTAATGCCTAGAAATGACATTTTAAAGGAGTGATGGCAAAAATATTCACAGCTTATTGAACAATAATCCTCAATCACACAAACATCTACTGTCGGTTGTTAAGCATTTACCAAGATCTTTTAAAACCACATGAAATACGAAATTGAGATCTTAGGAAGGAACATTATCAGGATGGAATTCCTGTGTCATAAAAATCACAAAACAAATGCCAATTGACTAAATTATGAAAGAAAAGGATCTGTTTCTTTTTGCAAGTGTTTTTGAATGATTCATTTTTTTCTTTGTTTATTACAATTCTCTTGAGGGGAAAACTGAAATTCTTCTCTAATGTAATTTCCTTTTCATACACAATGTCTGTGAGAACAGTAAAAGCGAGAATTTTGTTCCTATTTTTTTTAAAAAATGCAATATGCCATTAGAGGTGACAGTTTAAGAAATTCGGTGACTATGTGCCAGGGCGAGGATTAGGTACTAGTGTAAGAAAAAAAGTGCTCCTCATAAAGATAACCACGAAAAATATCCAAGTCCACTCAGCACTTAAGAAACGACAAAAGTTTTTGACACAGAAGGAATTTTGTGCCTTATTCATAAACACAAACCTAGTGACACTACAAATCACATGTGTGTGTGCATCTGTTCTTAGGTATTCGAACCCAGACATCTTAAATATTTTTCTTCACATAATAAAACAGTAAATTCAATTTCTAAGAAAAATCTTAAGGGATTGAAATAGTCTGAAATTCACCTGGCCTTGTATTACAACATTGTTCTAAAAAATTTAGAATAACAAATAGTATTTTAAGCATAAATAAAAATGAATTTCTTTCATCAGACTTATTTCTATTAATTTGTTAGTGTACTAAAACACATATACATGAAGTGAGATAAGCTAAGTCAAATAAAGAACTGATTAAATACTCTGATATCAAATGGATGAATATTTCAAGTTTAAAAATGTGAGATAGACTAATTTAAAAAATATGTTATTCATGTACTCACTTTTGCTCTTTCCTAATGATTACTTTCTTAATGTTTAGGACACGTAAAAGTACAGAAATAAGTTTTATAAAATGAGATAAACTCCTAAACTTTTAAAAAATTAACTGATAATAAATTCAGTACTTAGGCTGACACATTAAATCACCAAATCTCTTATACTCACTCTATTTCTGATATCATTTAAATTCTATACTGCTTATTTCGAATTATTTATAACCTCAACTTCTTGAGTTCTATTTTAATACAGGTAAACACTCACAGGTATTGGTGATCTTGAATATGGGTATACTGAATTAAGATCCTCACTCCTATACCACTTTCCAGATACTTTGAAAGCTAAACTGTAGTTGTGATGATTATGATTCTTACAGTTTCCCTGAGAGGAATAATAAATTTTCTTTTATGTTTGGGGAGACAAAAGATATCATTTGAAGTCTAGCACAACGCTAGTTAATCTGACTATAAACTATAAAAATGGTATGCTGTCTGAATTTTAAGGAAATGAAAAAACTTTCTTAAAATTACTTCATATGCATCTTTACGTTCTTAATATCCTTATATAATTTAAAATTAATTTAACTCCATTTTCTCATTAGATATAAATGATACATATAACTAAGTGATAATCAAAAAGATGTCTAATGTATAAGAAATTTATTATTAACATGATAATTTCTTTAACACAAAATACCAAAATTATAGTTATGGAGAAAAGCAATCTGGGAATGAAATGATCTAAAGTTAACTTAAAAAAAAATAAAAGAGAACTACTGTTAAGTAAAACGCTTAAGCTACTTTACTATTATCTTACTTTAAAGGCAAGCAGATTATTCTATAAGAAAATTATTGTATTAGAGAAGAATGCACATTTTTTGGTTTCCATGTCAAACCATTTTGAAGAAGTTCAGCCAAATCAAGTGAAGTAAGAGAAAGCAGTAGCTTAGCTCAGAGTTATGCTGCTACTAAGAATAAGCTAACAGAAATACAGCCCACCAGGAGGGCTTCTTTCTTCTATATGAACACACACACACACCCCCCAAACAAACAAACAAGCAAACAAGCTAAACCACCAAACGAAAATCTCTAGCACTTTCCTATTTCTGGTGCTGGAATTGATATGTTCCTCTTTTGAGTGCTAGAGTATATAACAGGTCCCATCTTTTCATCTTGAGAAAAAAAGTCAAAGGCAGGTTAGCTCCATCCTCCTCACCCTCCTGCTCCCACGAAACCAAACCAACCTCGCAAAACAAAGACAACAAAATGTGAAAAGGGTGAAAGTGCTGTAAAGTCTAAATGTTAGAAAATGCCCTTCCGTTTCGAAAAAGTTAATTTTATAAAACAACTGGGCTGACTATTCAGTTTTCCCTTCAGGGGATGACAAGGAAGTGGCCCTGCAGCATGCACTGAAGTCACGGGTGTGGCCTTATTGCTTTATTCTTTGCTTTGGTCTACTCAGGAATAAAGCAGTAAGTGTATATTCTACATATTTTTTCTACATCAGTTCATGACAGCAGCCTACCACTTTATCAAAAAATGTGGTTGTGTATGAGGGTGTGTGTGTGTGTGTGTGTGTGTGGTTCATTCAGCTCCTGTAAGGGCATGTATTACTCCCTTCATTTTCTTGAGATATCTCTTTTAAAGCGAAAATAAAAGAAAAGGAAAGGCTAGGGTTGACTCTGCGAGACCCCTGTATTTATTCACACTTATTGTGCATGACTGTAGACTGGTAAATCATATTAGCAGCCCGTCTCCCCATCAAGCTGCTACTTGCTTTCCAGCCCTGGGAAGGTTCAACAAATCAACAGGAGCACGGAAAACAGAACATCAGTCTAATCTAGTGTTTAAGGTGAAGTTTTCAAACCCAATCTAAGAAGATCTTTAGAGCAAGCAACAAGCTGAAGGGCTCAGAAGGTGGTATTGACAATGAAAGAGTGTTGAAATATTGAGAAGCGCAGCACTTGTGCATTTTTAATAACAAGAGGGTCAACAAGGACACAGCTCCCTCAGTGCCAGGAGTTGCCACTGACTATGGAAATTGCCACACCAGGGCTATAAACGCTTGCAGTTCATCAGCTTTCTTAAACAGTTCATCAGCTTTCTTAAACACCCCGAACCCCCTCAGAGGACCTTTAGTCTTGAATTAACAAACCAAAGCAATGAAAGAGGGTGCAGTCTGAATGGCTGGCATTGATCCCCAACTGTGTCAGCACTGCTACAGGCCCTGGAAAACTCTCTCCTTTGTCGATCGAAATTGACAAACCTCCTCTCCTAAATAGTGCAGCTGAGCCGGGCGGGATCCACGCAGCTGTAAAGGGCTCTGCTCTTGGGGCCCGGGAGCACTAACAATGGAACAAGCATGAGCTCTTTGTCAGCCCCAGACTCGGCAATTTTCTAACAAGGATTAAAGTTGTTTCTTCGCAGCGCCGATGAAAAGAGATTTAGCAACACACCGCGCTTTCTTCATGCAAGTGAAAGAGAAGTAGTTAAGGAATTTCATTATGCTGTCGACCGGTGGAAACACAAAACAAATATATGAAATATGCACAAGTCCCTTTTCCGACTCATTTCTAATATTTTGAGGATCGTTCAATTAAATTTAACACTTCGTGCCTGGAAAACAAGCACTTCACAGTCATCTCGGAAGTTTTATTTTTAAAAACTCCAGCTGCTTGCCACCTGGAATGAGGTCTCAATACATACTAATGCACAATGCCTCTGGACCCTCTGGGGCTGATATTCCGAAATCTGAATCACAAGACCACATAGGGTTTATATATCGCGGCTGCTTCAAGCAAATGATTTCTGTCAGAATGCGGCTTTTGATGATGATGGCCAGGTCAAAATAGCTGCTTTGCTAGGGAACAAATCGGTGGCATATTTTCTGCTTAAGTGTTTAGCTTTTTATTGATTATGAATTGGTACAAAGAGTTGATATATTTCAATTCTTCTCTAGCTATGTTCACCTCGATAGGTGAACAACAGGGAAAAAAAAACTTTAGTGCACTAAGATACGGAATGGCTAAATTTCCACAGGATGCATGGATTTCTTCATTTATTTCGAGAGGCTGGTTTATAAGCATTGAGTCACCGTGTTGAAGTGAAATGCCATCTAGAAAATTTCACATTAGGAAATGTGTACCTTTTACATTCTAAGTTGAATTGAATAAAAGAACAAATGGTATTTTTGAAATTCTGAAGGTTTTGATAGGTTTGATAAATATGAGCCATCCTTTAGGAATATTTCATCGCTTCAGAGAGAAAAAAAAATAAAATATCTAGAAACGTGAATGCCTATCAGTTTCACTAGTGTACTAAAAAGCAAACTGAAATGCTTCATTACACATTTCCTTTTTGTCAACAGCATGCCGATTTAATATAATTAAATTTGTGGCCACTCATTTCCCACTTCTAAACACCCAAATGCAAATTTTACATTAATGGTAAATTTGATACAATAATACCAACATTTCTTCTCTTTATTCAGGTATCCCACTGAAAAGATCATATTTAGTTCCACAGAAAACACAAGCATTTTGAAGGTCGTAAGTGTGATCTTTTTTTGTTGGCTTAACATAGGAGAAAGGACTACATATAAAGAAAAGTGAAAACAGTCAACTATGGTAAAAAATAGAGGAAGTGTTCAACCCAACCTACACCTATCAGCCTTTTCAGCTAGACTCCGAGCTGTTCCAGGGGGAAGACAGAGACTTGCACCTGGACATGGCAGCTGAGGGCTGGCTGTCAACACAGCAGAGAGGAACATCAATAGGGAAGCTGAGAGGGCGAGTAATGCTGGCCCTTTCCTGGAATTCTTTGCTTCACTGAGTCTATCACTTGCTTTCTCTATGCCTCAGTTTTCTCACCTGTAATGTGAAGTATAGATCATATAAATCTAGCTTACAAACAAGGTTCTCTTGATCTCCAGAAATACTATGAGATTAGATTTGACTGTCAGAGTAAAGGGCATGATTAGCAACCAAACAGCTTGTGGTTTTGTAAAAGTGAACCGAAATAAAAGATCATCCTTTTTCTTTTCACACACTGCTTACGTATAGCTTTATTCTTCCAAAGAGTTCAAGTCTAGGGCTCTAGAAGGTTCTATTATCTGTTATTTTGTTTTTAACTAACTCATTATGGCTTTTTAACAAAGTACAGGCATATTAGAAAAATTAAGGTGTAAGGAGAAGTGAATGAGATAAAGAAATGTGAGGTGTAGTTATTACTCTTATTACTTTTATGAATTCTGACTATAGAGACATAGGACACATTTTTTAATCCTCCATGGGAAGTTCAAGCACATCAGTTAAAATTTCACTGAATTCTTATAACAAACTTAATGGGATGGGAACAGCCTATTCCATCAATAAAATCTGATTCGTTAAGGCCATTCTGATGCTTCGAGCAAACAACTAAGAGAACAACTCTGCATTCCTGGCGGTTCCTGTGTCATTGTAAGAGGGTTGTGAAGTAACACTGAGATGCTTATTGTTCCAAAGATTAAAGATATTTGTAAACCCAATAATGTAATATATAATGTAAATAAATACTTTAAAGAACTGTACTTCTTATGAGGATAACCAATCAAATGGCTCTTCGGCTGTGCCTCTCCCATGTGTCCCCTTAAGACGTTCTAAAGTATCATACACCCAAATGCTTAGGAATACTGAAAAGGAATTAATTTTTTTTTTATTCTAACAAAACAATTCAATGTGGACAAAAATCTCTGGTTCATTTATGAGGGGACTTGATCTATACTTGCAGCTCTCTTCTTTTTTTAAAAACAGAACAGAGAAGTACTTGATTCATGTCTTTTGTCTTCCATGTTCAATAACCTCATGTTCAGGGTGGTTTGCGTTTTTTAACTCTACTGGGAAGTCTGCAAAGGAGAGTCCATGAGCACTGTAATGTGTTAAGAGAAAATATAAAAAGTACTAACATGGAAGATTTGGCAGACAGTAGGTACCTAATCAATGCTTGCTGAATGCTGACAAGACTTTCTTACTCTTGAAGTTCAATACTTTCCTTCACATTTTCTCCTTTAAAAAATGTATGAGTGTAATAAGACATTTTCAGAAGAATTAGATCCTTTTTAGTTACAAAACTAAGTTACAGGATAAGTTTCATAAAATGGGAATTGCATGAGCTCTTTTCCCCTCACTCCTATTTCCTTAATCCAAATTTCCTTCATTCCCACATGTCCTGAAAATAATATTATTAAAGTAGTCTACCTCCATATTACACAAAGAGGATTAAAATCAATACTTATTTATTATTCATTGCCATCAAGTAGGCAAGTGCCTCGCTGAGTTTATTTTGTGGCTCTTTTCCTGGTGATAAAAAGACTGGTGATTATAAAGTGAAATTTTTAGGTAATCAGTTGCTATCAAATGATAGGGTGGATGCTGGCTTGACAAATCTTTTGCTTGAAATGAACTCAGTGATTGATTCAGTTATATTGGAGTATGCTCAGTTTGGGGCACAGACAATCTATGCATGGTTCATATGGGCACTATGACCTTTTCATCTGGTTGGAGGACTCATTTTTGAATACTATAGATAAAATTTTGGTCAATATTGCATTTAAATTGATAATATAGAATATCTAGATGAAAATAAATTAGACTTCTGAGTGGTACAGTCTATTTTGAGATAAAATCTAGGTTTGAGCATGAACTATTAGCAGGTCTTTCTGCTTCAGTCTCCTTATAAAAAAAGGGGGAACAATCATTCCAAAACGACTTTTCAAGAAGAGTGCTGTAGGGCTAGAGTAAATAGCAATCTTTCTGTCTCTGACTCATGATGCCCTCCCATGGGAGCCATTTTCAGCAAACTGAATGACCTGCTGCTTTGCCAGATGTTGGGTTTCTCCAAATCTATGGTTTCTGGGCTAGTCCCTCTGTCTGGACTTTTATCCCCAAATATGTTTTGTGGCCAGATCTACATCTGTGGCCTTTAAGACTCTGTTGAACCATTATTATCTGCTATGAAGTCAGGGCTTTCTCTTATTGCCTGGAATTAAATGCTCCCATATTTTCTGCTCCTAGAGCTCTGCATAGGTGTTGATAAAAACACTGTACAATGTGCTATACGTCTGCTTCAAAGGGATGTGAATATTCACAAGGCAGCGACCAAGTCTTACTTTTATTGATACCCCCAGCCCTTAGCAGAATGTCTGGCACGTAGCCCTGTATATTTATTGAAGGACTGAATGCTTTTCAGTATTTGGAAATGTGAAGTGCTATATATATCATAGTGACGGAGCACCTTTTCAATAGAAAAAGGATTAAAGAATTTCGGAGCCAGATTTATTGCTGACCTAAATCATGTTTCATTAAATAGAAAACTTAATAGATGTTAAAGTTGTAGAAATCACAAAAAAGCAAAGAACCGCATTTGGCTAAGGAAATTTAATACAGGACTAAAACAGAGCTTCAAAGGCGACACTGACTCTATTTTAGGCGATGACTTAAATAAAAGAGAAAGTACTGTAAACTAATGACCCCCCATGTCTACGTCCTTACATGACTGTCCACATATAAACTCTTACACACAATGATATGGTGGCACTACATGCTCAGATGGTGACACGCTTGGAGTGGCCCTCCAGAGCCTGTCACACAGGCAGGGAACTGCCTCTCCAGCGTATGCTCAGGGTACTGGTCCCCGTTCCTGGAGGTTATCTGAGGCCCTGGGGCATACTGGAGTAGGCTAGCAATGCTGCCTGCACATTTTCACTACTAAGTGACATGTTTTGCGTGCCTTCTCTACTTTTTGGCTTTGTGAGCTCTTCTGTAAAAAGGGCAGGAAAATATCACTGCTGTGGTGTTGTTGACTTCTGTCTGAAGAAACATTAGCACTCTCCTGGGAGCCGGTGTAAGCCTGGCTTTTGAGCAAAGAAGCCGTGAAGGGTAGAAAGAGAGGGTGTGCCCTTATCTCACAGTCCTGGCATTTGATGCTGCACACACTGGAGCTAGGTACACATTTTGCGCTGGCTTTTGGCAAGTTTCCAATCATCCACTTGAAATGGGGAGAAACACAAATAAAATTTCATCAGGGGGATTACTTTGTAAATTTTATAAATGTATAATCACTATGATGTACACCTGAAACTAATATAAAATAATACTGAATGTCAACTCTAACTGAAAAATAAAAATTAGAAAAAATTTCATAGGTAATTACTATCTGTTTTGAAAAGGCACTGAATTTCAGTTCTCCATAGTACATCTATTTGCAAAACAATCCGTTAATGCCTATTTTCTAGAGGAAATCATGAGACATTTTCTTGTAGAAATTAACAGCTTTTTCAGAAGATTCATTGGGTCATCAGAATGTAAGCTTTCTTAGGGCAGGAACTGGGTCTATCTTGCTTCACATTGTATTTTCAGCCTCTAGCACAGTACGCAGCCTTTAGAAAATGTTGAGTAAATGCTGGTTAGATGAATAAATGATTCATAAGAAGGTTCCCCATTTCCTATTCTAATCAGAATCCTACTGAGCCACTGTGACAGAGATATCCAACTATGCAGGACAAACCCAATGCCTAACCTTTTAATTCCACCGTCCACCACCAGCCCTTACCCATAGCAATAGAATGTGAAGTGGATTTGTTTTCTAGACCTTATGCATTCAAAACATCAATGGAATGAACGCTCCACACTAATAAACGTATGCATTGGATAGGTATAAGCTAGGCAGCAACTGAGGAAAAAGTCAACATAGTAAGATACGTGGAGAATGTATGGAAGCAAACCTATGAGGATCAGTGCAATAACTTTGGAAAAGTTACGTATTAGAATGCATAAATGGGAATGTGGCTTGAACGAATCTCGTTCGGCCACATTCAAATACTGCACCTTATTCTTGACTTTAAACCCTAAGCATGACAGAGAATACTTTGAGAGGTTTCAAAGAACAGCCACAAAGACAATTAAAGGGCTAGAAAGGGAGCCTATGAAGAGAAGTTAAACAAAGAGGGACTATTTGTCCTGGCGTGATAGGTGGCTTAATAACAGTCTTCATATATAGGAAAGGTTATTCCCTAGAGGATGCTGGCAACCTGCTTTTGGTTCTTCACTGAGAAGCAAAAGGGATATGGGTTTAAAAAACAGCATGCATTATTTGGGTAAGGCAGGAGTTAGAACTTTCTTGATTTCAAACAAAACAGTTTGCCCATATTAAGATAGCAACATTTAGATGGTCCCTTATGTAGGGCTGGGCTGGGATCAGGAAATTAAGAACTCTCTCTCTCAAGCTTAGGTATTTATAAGTATTTCTGGAAATTGTTTTTTGATAGTTTCCTTTCAATGCATTTACTAAACACACCGAATTATGGTTTTACCCTAATAGCCACTTCCTTATGCATATAGATATTTTTTTTCAGTTGGACTTTGTCAGTAGTGGTGCTCTGGCTACCACTGCTATGCTACTTGTGACTGGTGGTGATGGTGCTGCAGAGGGGCTGGCTGACAGGGTAGTTAAAAAAGTCCCAACAGAAAATGGCTTTAAAGCTGTGTATCATTTACTTCCGAAGTTATGCTTGACGAGAAGGAGAATAGTAGCTCTCAGCTCTATGAAAACATCATACTGGTCAACTGATAAGGATGCTGGTCTCAGGGGAGGCCCTGGCATTTTCATTAATAAGCCACTAGTGGCCGGTGGCAGTGCAAGCATGCAGAGTCACCATAGAAAAACGAGGCTCTGAATGGCAACGTCAGAATTTCCAGACCATGTCAAATGTGAAAGTGGTATGAAATCAATACGAACTTCTGAAATGCTCAACATGTTTCTTGTAATCATTGCAACTATCTTTTATAAAATCAGTAGAGATAATACTCTAATTTCTTCAATGACTATTAAGTCATTGTTATTGGCTTGTGTGAATGAATGCAAATGCACATTTGCATAATTGGTGTTTAGAAAATTTCCTGATGAAAATGAAAGTTTCCTCATTCTCCATTCATCAAAGACAATTTTACCATAGCTAAGAGAGATTAGGTGGTCAACATTAAATTTTTTTTTTTTTTACTACCAAGCAAAACCTCAGATCGGTTTGTGAGGTTTTTTTTTTTTTTTTTTAATCCTGAGCACCATTAAAGGTGAGTTAAAGCTCTGGTGGGAATCTAAAGAGCATCAGCAAATCTGAGCACTGCTCAGCTTTTGAATTGCTTTTCTTCTTCTCGGTTCTTTTAAATGGTTTTCTATGGCAGGAACATTTTTCTTAATTAGTCACAGCTAATTAGTGTTCTGGCATAGACAAGTAATCAGAAATGTCAGAGCTGCAAGGCTACATCTCCCTAATCCTTTGATAATAATTTAGCCTCCTGGGAGGGCCCCAAGCTGCGGTAAGTAGTGACTGACAATAAGGCAAAATTAGGTGGGCAGCAGACCATTAGGATAGAAAAATAAAAAGCACTACCCAATCCTGCTGAGCACCATCAGGCAACTAACTGCACTGCCAGATGAGGTGCCTGTTTAAGCCTGTGTTGTTAATTAGCTGATTCTACCAGACCTGCCACATATGTCCAGGTGCCTCATGCAAAGATGTGTATTTCTGGGAATGTGCCAAATGACAGTTGTGTTCCATGATCATATTTCAAGAAAATAAGTAAGAAGTCCACCTATTTCTTGGCGATTCTTTTGAATTATCAAAGAAATAAGATCAACAAGCTACAATACATTTTCTCGTTGAGTTTCTTTTAGGCAATTAGGCACGCTTATCTCGAGTTTCTCAGGTTTTAATTCATCAACAGCTTAGATTCAAATGAGGGCCTCTGGCCGCCCCCAGCCTCGTCTAGACTTGCCAAAGCTATTTTGGCACACACTAGACATCTAAAGTAGACCCTTTTATAAATTCTTACACTTACAAATAATAACTTAACATTAAAATAAGGATTATTAACTAAAATGCAGCAGACGGCTGTAATTTGAGAGCAGAGGTTTAAAAGAGAAACAAACTTTGAGGGGAAAAAATAGCTCAAAAGCAAGCTCTGTGTGGGATTTACCGAAGCAAAAGAAAATATACAGAACAAGTTTGACTACAACTGTCTTAAAAGAAGTTAAACAACTTCAATGTGAGTCTAAATACTGTAGGTAAAACAAAACAGGAATATACACAATTAAAAAACAAAACAAAAACACCGCCTGGTAAACTATGTGCTAAAGCAGCTAAATACTGTTAAAACATGTGAAACGAATAAAATGCTACTCCTGTAACAGATATCAAATGTAGTGAAACTTTTTATCTACCTTTGGCACACAATGAGGCACCAGGGTGTACAACAATGTTTAAAAATAAATGATCTCAAATGGGCTCAAGTACGTCATTCACTTACATCATTCCGTTCTTCTGATGGAAAAATAATGATTATAATATGTGATATTAACATATAATTTTTAGAAAAATCACGGTTGGACATAATGGGCCCACAGTTAATGTTTTATATAAAGATAAAAACATACAAAAAAATACTCCATTATGGGAATATATCCTAATTTATGTAGTCTATATAATGACTCTCCAGTTATTTGAGAGTGAAAGATCATTGAAAAGTGGAAACCTGCTATTTTAAAATCAACATTCACATAAAATAATACATTTATAATATCACAGAATTGTATGAAATGTAAGCGGGCAAAGTAGTCTTCAGCTTTAATACGTTCCAGCCTGCATTCTAATAAAGAGGCTGACTACATCCACAAAGAAATTCACCCAAAGAATATGACCGAAAATGCAGATGGTCAGTTCTAGATACATACCACCAAGGGTAGTATGAGAGGAAAGTTTTATCTAGTGGCCATTCTTAGCCATGCTCTGTTGACTTCAACTATTCCTGGGAATTCAACATGACAATAAACTGAATCTTTAAAGAACTTAAGAATAGTAGTGTTGATCTTACTGAGGATGAATAAATTCTCAAATCAAAAAAATAGAGGCTTTGGTGTGAAACTCTAAACTCAAAAACTCTGAGCATTTCCCCCCTTTCTTATTTGGGATTCCAGGGACAAAAAAGAGCATGGCAGTGCAAAATTAGTTTTCTTTTGAGGAGCACATATACCTGAAGTAGTTTCAGGTTTTTTTTTTTCTTTTTGTATTATGTCTTAAAGTGGCTACAGTTTAGTTGTATAGTTTAGGTCAATTTTACTTAAAATGTTTAGAATTTCTTTATTGAAAACAATTCTTTTCAAGGAAAGTCCTGAGAAATTAATCCTTTATCAAATACCATTTGGACAAATGTAACTGATTAACTATCATTTAAAGAATTAGTTTTAATTTTACAAGACATCGCAATGATATTTTTAAAAAAGACATTGAGATGAAACTCCTTAACAACTAATTATTTAATCAGTTTATAACACAAGAGAATGTTTAATCTGCATGATTTACCAATTAAATGCTGCACCCTGATGTGTCTTCAGCAATCGGAGAGCTAAAATGAAATCGTTTCAAAGAGATGCAAGGTGGGAAATGCCCAATAAATGCACAAAGGTTTGGAGTGGTAGGTCTGCTCTTTATCCCAGACAATCTGATGCACTTCAGTCAACCCCTAGCTACCTCAGTACTGTAAGATTCTTGTACATTAGAAAATGACCACAGAGGGTGCTCTTGTGGCAATGACTCTAGATGTCAATTTTGACTTCTGAAACATGACCATTTTCCAGCCCAGAGATCCAAAGCTCTCGAAGGTAATGTTACCAGCATCACTCCTGACACATGGGTTCCTGTGGCTGGCACTGGGTGTCCTGAAACCTGAGAGTGTGGAAAGAACATCATAGTGGGCATAAAAAACGAGACTTAAGAATTAGAAAATCATTGTCATAGTTTCATATTGGGATTAGACAAGTTGTAGATGGTTCTGATAAAAAACTTAAAAAATCTTATCAATGATGTTTCGTATGTAAGAAAAAGGACATTGGGGTAAGAGATTGTCTACAAAGTAGAAAAACCTATGGTTGAACCCATGATCTCTCCATTTACAAAACTTCCTTTAAGATTTCTCTTACCCAGATAAGACAGATTTTTAAAAAAATTGAAATAGTAAATTTAACGTGTAGATTTTAAACTTAGCATGTGTACCAATGACCACTAAAAAGGCAGAGACAGTCTGTGCTGAAATATTCTAGACTTAGAGAAAGCACGAATACAGAATATATGAGTTCCAGCTATTTTTCTAAGTTTGGGGTTTGGAATCAGGTGGTAGAGACATAGAACATCATATGGCATAGATATTTTTGTACAGAGAATCTCTTTTCTATCTTCTTATCCATTGCACTTGGGTAGGTACCCTGCTTTCACCTGACCATTATGACACACAAAAATTTAAGAATTTCTATTCTGGGATGCAAGACTCATCATGCAACCAGCCCAGGAATTTTTGTCAATATCGCTAAAATTAAAACTAATTTGAGTTGGTTTAAAGTCTGAAAGAGATTTTAGTAACCATCTGGAACTGGAGACCAACTTCTTCAGTTTACGTGTACTAACTATCCTGAGTCTTTCACAGCTGACATAACTTCTTAATCCACTCAGACAGTTACCGGCAGAGCTGTGGCTGGAACTCAGGGTGGACTCCTGGTCCAGCCCTCTTTCTAAAACACTGTTCTTCCATTTCGAATTTTGTAAGTATGAGTCTGGCACAAATAGCATGGACTTTGCGACCAGAGAGACACAATTTCAAAGTCGGATTCAACACTTAAGTCACTTATCTTCTCTGAGTGGGAGATTCCTTAACCTGAAAGTGAGGATAAAATGGGGAAAGCTGGCATCGAGCCGAGAAGGTTAGAAATGGTATAGGTAAAATACCTGCCACACGCGCTGGCACATGGAGGTGCTCGGGAATGTTAGTGGTGACAGCTGAGCATATTATTACTTTCTTGATAATTCTGATAAATTTAACCACTTAATGGAGTGAAGTAGAATGTCTTGATATTTGTCCTATTATGAACTTTTTTGATCTTCAAAGAACACTTTTAGTTTTCATATTTCGAGATTTGTGTGTGCATGTACGCGCGCGTGCATATTTCCCTTTACATCATCAGTTAGGTGCTTTCATTTCCTTACATATTCAGAAAGTACTTTAACTAGAGTAGCAAAAGTTTGTGACAATGCTGAATAAAACTGTCCTCTTCAATCTTTTATCTGTAACAGACTAAGGTTGTTCACAGTATTTATAGAGTCATTATTTTCAACTGTTTCACGACACCTAACAGTATTGTAAGCTCTAGCCAAGTGGATTTCCAATAATTACATAATGTCTCTCAGTAATGATCTGTTGCTGAAGATACACATTCTATTTTACCTTTCAACACATACTTGATAACCTCTCATTTACTAACTATAATTGAGGCAAATTCAGCCTTGGCTAATTAGGGGCTCTTAGTATCCCCCTCAAACATGTTATTTTTGATGACATATCAATAGAATTAGAGTCTACTTTTTATTTTTAATTACAGTAATACAAATGTGCAGCTTAAAAATATTAGAATGTTTAAAGACATTCTAACTATTTTAAGAATAAGAAGTTCTGTGCTGTACTGGGATATACAAAATGGCAAAAGCTTCATGACCAACAGGGAATGGCTGCTTGTCAAGGATTCTTTCTAGAACCAATCTTAGAGCTGTGTCAAATGTTTAGGCATTGAAAGGAAAGTATATACAACCAGGACAATTAAACTAGCACATTTTAACGTTGGCCTCCTTGTGTCTGCTTTATTTATCTCTGTGGTTATTGTTGCCACACGATAAGTCTTCAGAAGTTTGGTGAATGAAGGGGAGCTGGAGTGGGAAATATCTTTATGAAGAAAAAAGTTCTACCTCTATTATGAACTGATGGCAAACTATGTAGTAAATAGGTCACCATGACAAAAAATTAAAGATATTAAGAAAACACACATACTGCACCCCTCCCCCAACACACACACACATACTCTATCTACAATGGCCTATTTCCAAAAGGACTACCTTTTTTTTTCCACCACAGAATATGTGCTTTAGCTATACTAAGAAGAAACATAAATGGGAATGACATCAATCCAACTTTCCTTTTGTGTTCAACATTTTTGAAAACTACCACATAAGCAAAAAAAGTAAGAGAACTTGGAAGTGAAACATATGTTTGTAAATTCAAAGCAATAGCAAATGGAAGCAGAAGTTGCTAAAATGGTTTCAGTATTTTGTAAAAGAGCCAGCTGGATGGCTGATAATTTTTCTACCCCTGCAGGGCATCAAAGCTTTTAGGAAATCATTCTTTTCACACATATTAACACTTAGCTTATTAAAACAGATGATACTTTTATTGTAAAACAGTTTTGGTAGAGGCTAGAAACACAAAATATGAAAGATAAGACTCATTCTGACCACCCAATCTGACAAACAGTGAACACTGACATGACAGATCATGGCGGAGATGATGACGTAGCAAGACCTGCTGTAACTGCCACAGCTGAAGTGTCACCATGGAGCCCGTGAATTGCTGTTATGAAAACATTTGCAGTAACTTGCATAATTAAATAGAACTGCCAGAAAAGCATTTCTAAAATGCAGAGATGTACATAAATACAGTTCAAAGCAAACATCACGTTTCAGAATCAGCATTGTGGTGAATTAAGCAAAGTTGTGCGACAAGCAAAGTACTGGTTCCTTTAAACTGGCTGTTAATAATTACAAATGCATGACAACATTGTTATTGAAATGGACTGCTCTCTTAGTCTCCTTTACAGATACTCAAGAAAGGACACTAGATGATCATGGTGTCTAGAATCACAATCCCTCAGTGTTAAATCTGAGGACGTACATCAGTGCTGTAAATCAAGGTAAAATGTTTGACAATAGTAGAGTGGCAGATAGACATTTAGCTTTCTGCAGCCTATTCCTTTGTTTAACTAAAGAATATTTTACAGACTTAAAAAAACTTTTATTGTTTGGGGACAAAACCATTACAATCTGATTGTGTTTATGGAACACTGCAAAGGGAAGTGAAATGATGCTACATACACAATGGTAAACTGATTAGCATCTTGCTTGTTAAAATTAACCTTAGAAGGTTTTTGAAACTCTCATTCTAACAGTGACAGTTCTCATGTGCAAAGAGAAGCCAATTAAGGCTTCTGTCAGTAGTCAAAGTAATAAAATTATCAACTATAATAGCTACAGAGAAGAAAAAGAATCAAAAAAAGGAGAGATGGCTTTGCAAACATGCCACCAACATGCAACTTTCCCCTTCACAGTGTCTATAACCCCAGCATACCTTGCAAAGGTAGTTAGTTACTTACATCAAACAACTTTTCTATGTACATTTCTTCGTTGACTTTTTCTCGAAGAATATCCTGGTTTTGCCGAACAAACATAATATAGGTGTCTGCCAGATCCATTCCTGGTTTCTGTTGTGAGGGAAAAGTGTGCGGAATAGGATGTCAGGTATTGATTGAGAAGATATGATTTAATTGCAACCCTGGAAAATCTTTCACTGTATCATTTCAAAAACTGCACTAGAAAAATATGCTCCAGACCAAATCAACAATGAGCACCTTCAGTAAATTCCATAATTAAATAGAAGTTTATCACTGATGTCTATAACTCAAGGTCTCAGTGATCCATCATTATTAAAATGATTAGAAATATGTGGCTGTAAACTAGAAGATATCTTTCTTTTTAAATGGCTATCTTGAAGGGTCAATATGCCAAGCAGTATGAATGAATGAATGTTTCATAAAAGTCCCACATGCAATAATCATTTTTTAATTGCAAATATATTTTGCTTTCTATCACCTCTGGCTGGTTTATCCATATATATTAAAAACAAAAATGTTAGCTTTCCTTGGGTTGCCTTCCTCAATTACTGTAGGTGCTCAAGAAATACAATTAAAATTTCTTATTAACCCGAATAAAGCATTATTAGGAAAGTACCAGGCAGAAAACATTTAATGTATCACAAAGTGAAACTTAAACCAAAAGTGAGTTATCCACTGCTGCTATTCTTTCACATTTATTGGCAGTATCTCAAGGATTTATTTTATTTTAGAAATGCAATATAAGTACTAATGAACAAGTCTTTGATGAAGAGCCAAAGTGTGGATTCATAACTTTCCAAACTTATCCAACATTTGGTGTCTTCCAATAGTAGAGGAGATAAGGCGGTTAATATAATTCCTCCTTGCTATAGAGTCTAAAATCGTTACTAGAAAGGACAGAAACCTAAATGGTTCCTGAAGAGCTTTCCTTCTAGACTTATCTTTAGTTCCTTCTTGAATTTCCTATAGCTGAACTACTTAATGAAAATGCATATTTGTATTATCTACACCTGTGGTTGAGTTATAACCTATATTTATTTGATCAGAAAATGGCATGAAAAATAAAAAAATTATAGAACTGATGCCCAGATAAGTCAGTTAGTCTTGCATCAGTTCATACCCACAGATGCATTTATAACCTTTATCAAAAGACTCACTTTGCAAAAGTAAATACTGCAAAGAAAGTAGGTGAAAGAGGATATGGATCATTTAACAGTTAAATTATTAAATGATCCATATCCTTGGAAAAACAACTCAAGATTTACATCTGAGTGATGTTAGGATGCTGGTACTTCTCCTTAAATGAAAGAAAGTTCTTATACTTTTTTTTGGGGGGGCAGGGGGATTCTATTTTATATATAATAATAAAATTTCCCATCTTTTAACCAGTGCACAGGCAATGAACATAGCTCATTACTAAAAACTAATTTGATTTTTTTGGTGATAAAGTTATTTTTCAGTAATTAGAATCACAGCAAGTTTTTACTGTTCTTATATTTAGCCTAAAAAATATATACAACATACATTCAAGGATCTTTTCAAACATAACCCATAACAAAATTAGTCATCAATTGTAATTTAAAACAACTATTAATATAAATATCTTCACTAGTCTTTCTTTCAAGAGCTTCTATTGACCATGTAGGTAATATATTCCAAACATAATAGAGACAAATTATTAAATTCATTTCTTCACTGTTTTTCTGCATGATCCTCATAGCAAAGGTTTGAAAGTTTAAATAACTATGAGAATAATCAAGAGAAACCGGGGTTGCTTTCTTTTGGGGGTGTTATACTTCAGTTTTTCCAATAAAGAGGGTTTTGTATAAAAGTTTTGATTTGTACAAAGATTGCTAACTACCCTTAAGATGTGAGGACAACTAATCCATTAGTGTTTCCCTCCATGTCCTCAAACATTGTCAAAACACTGCAAAGGAGAAAATTCGGAAGGCATGCTGCTGAAGAATGAAAACGACATAAGAAAGATTTTCTATACATAAGCATGAGTTAGGTCAGCATCTGACTTTCAGTCAGGTGCATGGAAACAAAATACTATGATATGTATAATACCAAGGCAGTTGGGTGCAGCCCAGCTAACCTGGGAGTTCAAGAATAGGCAAATGAGAGGCTTGCCTTCCCCACTGCCGCCACCCCAATCCCATTTTTATTTGTCTTTCAAAGGAAGAGTATGCTTAGAAATTTAATCTAGTCAATCACTTAACCCATCATATCCACTGGAAACTAAGTTATGGCCAGGAAGACTGGAGAATAATGATTTAAAACGCTTGCCGTAGACTCGGAGGAAATTTTTGATTGTCTCCTTGATTTGATCATTTTCAAGATAACATCAGAAATCATGAAACACTGTCCAGGAAGAGTTTATCTTCTGCTATCTAAAACTAGCAAACACTTTACAGATTAAGCCTTAAAAAAAAGAAAAGAAAACAAATGCTGTTGCCTTTGGCAGTGCCAAGGAATACAACACTGAAATCTGTAAGCTGAGACAGTTTCATGACTTTCCAAAGAACTAAAAATCTCTGGTTGAGTGTGTGAGGCAAAGCTCATTTAAAAGTTTGTATCAACAAATTAACTGTTTCTACCTTTTTCTTTTTCCATTTTTGGAATTACATTTTATCTCCCTTTGGCAAATTAAGATCCATTTGCCTGGAAAACAAAACCTAGAATTCTTACATTGCTCATTAGCATTAGTCTTCTTTTATCTTTGAGCTGTTTACCTATTCTTGAAACTTTGACATATGGGAATTTCACACCTAGTGAATATATTTTCATGTAGCTTGTGGCATGAGGCTATAATCATTAAAAGAATATACACAAGTAAGAGTAACTGCAACAGCTGGTGACATTTACCAATTAGAATTATAGTTCTTTAAAACACTATCCTTCCTTTGGTGTATGAAGGGTAATTATCTCTGATAAATTGCTGAAAAAGATGTAATTTTCCTTTTAAACAGTTTCTACTTACAGTACAAATGTGTTTGGATAGAAGACATTATCGCTGGTTCAGTGCTCCTTTGTGCAAAGACACTTTTATGGCAGTAAAATTTACATACTTTGGGAGTCACTGCATCTAATTCCATTATTATATGTTATCTTGTTAAGAAATGAAGTTGAATTAAAAAATAAAAAAACTGAGCAAAATCTGTTACGTTTTTGTTTTCTGGAGTGTAAATGAAAAGAATGCATTTGACTGCATCATAGAGACAGAATATTGCTGCAAATCCTGGTGCAGGCGAGTGCTCACCAGCCTTACCTGCTACACTTACCAAAGAAGTGCCCTATTAAACTTCAACAACGGTGGGTCTGAATGAGTTTGCACCAAGAATTTTGTATTCTAGAGAGCCTATTTAGAAATCTTTTCTGTATTGGTAATTAAATGATAGCTTTCCTAATGAATATGAGAAAATAACAATTAAAAACCACATAGCAAGCATGCTATGTATTAAATACCACTTAGACTAAATGCTTTGATGATACTCCCATTTAAACCACTGAGAGCGAGCCTCAGGTCACGAAGCACTAAATTCTCCATCTTGTGTATGAGGGTAGTAATTTCTAAATCAAAATAGAGGTTCCTGAGTTACTTCTGATTCAATTCAGAAAATCACAGAATTTGGCTAATGAAGCTGTAATAAGAGGTCACAAAAACCTAAAAAATTCCTCACTGAGCATAAAATAAATCAAAAAATATCAAAGGAAATAACGTATGGTAAGGTGAGTTCCTCTGCCACTGGCTGCATGAGTAATAGAAACACACCATTGAGTGAATGAGTTTAAATCAGGGTGCAGACTCCAGCAAAATTTTTCAAGCGTTAATCACTAGTTAACCTAGCGAGGTGAACATGCTGTTTAAAAAAAGAGAAAAAAAAATCTTTCTTAATTACATGCTGCAAAGGCTCCTACTTCCTGCTGCTACCCCTAATCCCACAGGTGCAAGTCTTCACTCTCCCCATTCATGTGTAGGTGGGTGCAATGCTGAAGTCATTTTTCACAGCAACAGATTAAGATACAGAAGAAGCCGCTTAACCTTCCACTGGAGGTTAACAATACTCTATGCAAACACTGTCATGTCTATTTAAAAAGGAGACAAAATTTTTAAATATTCTATTCCAGTCTTAAAGATTAACTGGAAGCTTCCCGTGTGATTGACTTAATTTAAAAGTGCCCTTCTCAGAACTCAAAAAAGCTTGCCTCGAAGGAACAATCAAGAGTGGAACTGTGATATCCTGATCTATGACAGTCTGCATGCTTCATAAACAAAATACCTGCATCTGATCACTACTACCATTTGGGAAAACATGTATCCTGTAAGATTTACAATAATTGCAGGTCTTCTCAGTTCTAAATTGTAATAGAAACAATTTATAGCTCAGCTTGGCATTTCAGATTCAGAAAGAGTTTATAATTGATCATCAAGGAAGAGAGGATATTAATTCTACAAACACATAACTTATCCCAGGGATTGCTAAAAATGCTTTTTTCCTTCACTGTTTAATATGTCTTTATTACTTTGGAATTTATGTAGTGCTTTCTGTATGTCCATATATGAGTAAAAATGATCTTGAGAGCTCAGCTTTTCAATAATAGCATTTGGAGCTGTTTAAATAACATGTTTTCAAATACTATAAAATACAGGTTTTGAGTATAGCTATGATGGTTATGTTGTAAAAAATATATGTTTTTTATAAGTTTTCTACGAAGTTGAAAAATTCTATTGTATTCACAGAAAAGCAAAAGGAAATACAAAGAACCAAAGCCTTCACCTAGATTTATGCCAACTTAAGTATTATATAAGCCCAGGAAAACAAATAATTCACAAAAAGGGGGAGAAAAAAATGCAAACGATAAAAAACTCACAAGGATATAAAATGTTCAAGATTATCTAATAGTAGTTTATCTATTTCTTAAACAACAAATAAAAAAATTCTCATTGTTCTCTAGAAAAATTCCAAACTGCTATTTCAAACAGCGAAGCAACCAGAGTTACCTTTCCCTTTGTTAAATTTAGCAAAATTCAAAATTCCATTAACACTATTATGTATTTTGTCCCTAAATTGAAAAGAACATTCTGAATTAAAGACACTGGCATGCAGATCCTTTTGAAGACATCTTTTAGACTTGCAGCATGCAATGTGTTTTAAATGTGTCCATTACTCCAGAGTCCTTTCTTCTGTCTGCTCTGAGTAAAGCCAGTAAAAAGACAATTCTTAGCATAATACCATCTATGAGAGTGTCTGAAGTAACACTCTGCTATAATTAATGCTCCTATAATTTGGGTAGTCACATTGAATTCATTCTTAACATTCATACGAATGCTTCACACAACTTCCTCTAAGCAGTGACACAGTTTATGCATTTATTGATCTCTAAGCACTAGTGTGTTCAAACATTTTTGCTTTATCACTGGGGGAAATCCTTCTAAAGAGGAGGTTTTAATTATTAAATATTAAAATTTTAAATATTAAAAGGAGTACTGAATGATGGTTTAAGGTGGCAGCTTATACCTCTGAAGGAAAAGAACCTCCAAACTGAAATACGGAGGTTCAATTTTAATCTTATTATTCCTAGTTCTTTGGAGACTATGACCATCTAGTATCTCTCTTGCTATTTCTGATCTATAACAAAGATCACTAAACACCTCAGAGTTCAAAGAAATGGCTGCTGCTACAGGAGTACCACACAAGAAACGTGCTAGTATGCGTATTACACACTAGCTTTATACCATTATTTTCACGAGTAATGATTATAATAATAATAAAGATATCAAATCTCCCAATTGATCTACTGTTGTTACAGTGTCAACGGCTCTGAAGACCTGAAGTGAGATTAAAATGTGTGGATATTATGCCATTTAGCTCTTAAAAATCTAGATTGACTGGGATTGATTCACTCCCTTCCCATTTGGAACCTTTCAGATTTTGGCTGCAGGGAGAGCTGAGGATGCTAGAATGTCAGGGTCCAGAGGTCGTCTATGACTTTACCTTCTGCGGGAGAGATCATCTAGGAAGCACAACACACAGCTGCCCTGCTCCTGCAGTGGCGAGACTTAATCTGGTCCTGGGTGCATCACTCCCTCTCCAAGCAAACCTGTCCCCGGGGGCAGGTGCTCCATTCCCTGTGTTCTGCCTGGCTCTCATTGTGACGTAAAATTAAAACACTGAGTATTCAAGTGGCCCTTTCTAAGTCGTAAACAATATCAGAAGCAAGAAAGCAAAGGAAGGAGGGAAAGCACATTGTCAATGAACAAATCCACTGTACTTTTAAAAGTCATCACTAACATATACAATCTGCTTAAGATTCTAAAATAAAAGGAAAATAAATGGAAAAAAAATCTGATCTTCACTCTTTGGATGGAAAGTGATTTTCTTTAGGAAAATGCTCATGTTCTGAAGCAGAGACCAGGAGGCACCACTACTGGAAAGTGTCTGATATTTTTCTCATGATTAGACAGGAGCAGAGGATTCTTGCAGGAAGGCCACAGAGTATTTATCAAAAGTAAATACTCAATATAATTGATCACTGTTGACACCAGCTGCAGTCAACTAGCCGAGGTCGGATTTGTCGGGCTTTACCATGAAAATCTACTTCCCCCACCCTCCTTTTCATAGAGTACTCTCTAGAAGGACGTCTTTATGCACAGCCTTCGTGGGTGGGGAGTTACACTGCCTCCGTGGGTCTCAGGTATCTACATGAGGTATTTGGAATTCTTCTACATGGGAGATTTACCTTTCTCTCTGTTTATTTACTCAATAAATTATTTACTTATATCAGTGTGGACTAATGAATATTTATTTTATACTCTGGGATATAATTCAATACGACCTAATTTGTTTGGTTGTTCAAATTTTTCTAGCTCAGGTCCTTGGGAGTTCCTTCAGTTGTCTCCCATGTCCCTTTAACACATCCCCTATTGTTTTTTTTTTTTTTTTTAAAAACACTTTCTTAATTTCTGTCACTATAAGATGCTCCAGGCTCATCATGTGTATTTCCTGCCCCAGTGCTAGTATCAGCCTTTTCTCCAAGGAGGCCTGGTTCATTTTACTGAAGATTAGAGATGCAGATCTGGGCACTAGGAGTGCCTGCTGCTACTGGGGTATCATTACTTTTAGGCTCTCTCAGCTAACAAAGCAAGGGAATATATGTGTAACTCTAACCCATGCACATTCATAGACCTAAAAAATATTTCTAGATGCAACCAGCTCCATGTTAAGCTTAAGACAAATTCACACTGATATGTTCAGCTCTAATCCAGTACTGCATGGATTGTTCTAGCCTCCTCCTCTTGCTCACCTCTAACCTCTTACTCCAGTAGTGAGAGGCTTGGCTCCCACCAAGCACCATCCCTTTACTTAACTGTTCAGTGCCAGTGTACACATATAGTGGTTTCTGAACTGTTAACCTGGAGGGAAACACTTTATCAACTAGAGAATAGTGCCTACGTACAGTTCCTTTCCCCTCTGTTTTTACAGACTCCACTTGTTGCCAAAGTTCCTCAGCATTTTTTTGCTCCATCTTGCTCAGGAAGGTTATTCCACACATTTGCAATAGGGTTTATTTTATCACAGTCTCCTTTCCATCCTGGGGTCCCACATTATCCCGATTGATTTTTTAGAATCTGTATTACTCATATTTAATCTTTGTGCCGCTCAGCTGTTTTGACAAATGTATAGTGTCATGTATCTTCCATTACCGTATCACATGGAATAGTTTCACAGCTCCAAAAAGTTCCTTGGGTTTTACCTATTCGACCCTCCCTAACCTTGAATGTTTGGCAACCCTTAATCTGTTTATAATCTTTACAGTTTTACCTCGACTAGAAGGTGATGTAAATGGAATCATACAGTATGTAGCCTCCTCTGGCTTCTTTCACTTAGCAATACGCCTTTCAGATTCATCCAGGTCTTCTCACAGCCTTCTCACAGATGATTAATTTTTCTTTTCTTTTGTTTTGCTGCATAGTATTCCAATTGAATGGATGTACCACTGCTTATTCATTCATTCACCTACTGAAGGACGTTTTTGTTGCTTCCAATTTGGGGTGACTATTAATAAAGTGGCTACGAACACCGTGTGCAGGTTTTGGTGTGGATGTAGGTTTTCAAGCCAGTTGGATAAATGCGTAGGAGTACAACTGGTAAGTTGCATAGTAAGAAACTGCCAGCATTTTGCCTTTTCACCAGCAATGAATGAGAGTCTGTCATTCTGCATCTTTGTCAAGATTCTGCTATTGTCAGGTTTTAAAAAAATTTTAGCCATACCAATAGGAGTGGTATCTATCTCATCGTTTTAAGTTGCATTTCCCTAATGACAAATGATGCTGAGCATCTTTTCATATGTTTATTTGATACCCATACATCTGTCGTAATGTCTGCTCTGATCTTCTATCCATTTTTTAATTGAGTTACTTGCTTTCTTACTGTTGACTATTATGTTTTTTGTATATTAAGTGCAAGTCCTGTATCAAATAGGTGTCTGTGGCCGGTCTTCTCATCCTCTTAACGATGCAGAGCAGTCGACTATTAAGTCCAACTTATGATTTTTTCTTTTATGGATATTTTTGGTGTTGTATCTAAAATGTCATAACCGAACCCAAAGCCACATAATTCTAATGTTTTCTAGTTTTCTAGTTTGCATTTTGCAGGTAGTTTTTCGATCTGTTTTGAGTTAACTTTTGTAAAAAGTGAACCGGTGTTCTTTTTTCTCATAAGATTTTCCTTAAAAGACTGCTTCGGGGAGGCATACTTGCTGGAGTGGTAGCATAAAAAACAGTAACAGTTAATAGCACCTTATAGCTTTGAAGTTAATATTCAGGGACATCAATAATAGAGATGCAATGTCCAGATGCTAGGGAAAAACTTCTTCCGTAGGCACCTGCCACGGCCAGACCACATCTATGGTTTAGTAAGCTATGCTGGGGTGGAGGAGTTGGACAATTTGATTTAATAGTGACATTGGTAAGCTGGAATTCATCTAGAGAGTGACTGCCATCCATGAAAGAGTACAATTGCTATCGCTGTTTTCATGATATGTCTATTTCTCTGTCTTTTTCACCCCAAGGCACTGATAGGCTTCTAGGCCTATATTTTCATCATATACACCCAGGGCCTAGCATTTAATACATGTTAAATAAATATGTAATTAGTGAGTTTGGGAAGAAGTTGAGGATGTTTAATATAGAAAATAAGAATTCCTTAGACATTATATCCCTCTAAATAGCCACCGTATCTCTTGGGAAGGGGAGGCATGACACTTATCACCAAATATTTGAAGGACTATCGTGCAGAAGAGAGACTGTTATAACCAAGGCAGAGTTCATAGAGCTACAGAATTTCAACTCATTATATACAAGAAGAGGCTGCCTTGTGGTGATCCTGCAATCACCAAAAAAATTTAAAAAACTGGAATGAATCTTTGTGACAAATATCAGGGGAGGGAGTTTCTGTATTGGGAAGAAGCACGAATAAATCACTTTCTGTATCTGTCAACTTTGAAGTCCTATGGGGTCTAATAGATCTAGTATAGAGTCAAATAAAGAATTTCATAGGCCTTGAGAACGGGAATAATTATGGTGTCCCATTCCATTTGTAATTTAAAATAAAACCAAAACTATGTTATAAAATATGTGTTAGGAATTCCAATGAAGTTCCTGTGTTCCTATGATTACTTTTTTTTTTAAGACAGTAAATATAAACTCTCCCCCTTAATTCTCCCTTTCTCTCTTCTGTAGGCTGCTGCTTCGCAGGACCCTACCCATGTGATTATTTCTGCTTATTTGCTCAGTACTGATTTTCTGAATCTCAGTACAAGACCAGGAGTATGCTAAGACTTCAGAATAATCTGTACAATAAAACAAAGCCTAGAACAAAGAAGCCTTATGCAAAGGCTGGAAAGCCAATGGACTTTTCATTTAAACTATGCATTTATAATAACTATATTTGGGAGTTATCTAGTTCATAGTATAAAATACAGTTATGCTTTGAAAAAAATCTTAGCCATTGACAACTGATACACAAAGCTTGCCAGCACTCAAACCACTAGCATCCATGACGATGGTCCAGAGGTGTGATGCTGCTCAATCAGTCCTAACAAAGATGAGATGACTTTTATTCCATCCAGTAATATATTTTAAGGTGCTTTTTTGCATTGCATTCTAATTCTTTGAACACTGATATATACACCAAGATACACGATTAAATAGAACATCTTAGGCCTTGATCATATATGTGAGAACAGGATTTAAGGCAAAAACTAATGTCGTTATGATTATCATCTTAAAAACACTCTGCTAACTTGCTGAATTTATTTATCATGTACATTTTTTCATTGTAGCTAAGTACGTTTCATAATTTCCTCCCACGGTATTTTAATTTTTGAGCAAATTTACAGGTTACAAATTATTTCCCAAGAATTTTCTGAAAAACCAAATGTTGAAATGGGTGAACATTGATTTATAACACCTTCGTATTTAGAAAATTAGTTCTTTGATTTAACCTGCTCGTCTTTATTGTTACCTTAACTTCTATAAGACAGCTGTTATAGCTTTCATATAAAGGGATGAGAAAGTGAACATTTTTTCTATAAATAATGTGAGGCATTTCCTACCTCATCCTAGCATGCTATAACTACACTCTGCAACAGAGCTGACATGTTCTCTTGCTGAACTGATCACTGCAAGAGTTCCCAGGTTACAATGAAAAAAAGTGCCCTGAAATAACCTTGCCACGCTTTGTTATGAGGGTTAGACCTTATGAAAAATAAACTGCTCCCCGAGGGAGTAGCACCGGTTTAAAAATTTGAAATAAACCTGTGGTGAACTATAATTATTTTTTTTTTAAAAGCATTATATATAGTGTAAAAAGAAAATAAAAAATACTCACTGGCACATCAACATATTTGGCGGCCGCTTTCACCTTTAGTGGAAAAGAGAGAATTATGAGAATTATTTTCTTAACTGTTAGATGAGTACTGTGACAACAGTCAAATGACAGCAAAAGAGAACCCATTCCAATACTTACAGTGAATGACAGAATGGATGAGAAAAAAGTGCCTTCATCATATCGTGACAGCTTAGACAACACCCCTTCCAACACTGAAACAAACTATAAACAGTTGACAGTGAGTATTTAGAGAAGTACTGAGCATGCAAACTAGGAACAGGGCAAACCATTCCTGGGCCACCTTCTGCCACGGCACAGAAATCCGCAGTGTGCACACTGACAGCTGAGGCGCTGACTTGCACTGTTTACTCTCGTATTCTGAAGATGAACCCTAAGGTCCTTTTTCCTTGCTGGAAATTACACATTTTTTTAAAAAAAACAGGAGAATAAAGTGTAATAGGAGTCTGGTCACTACTGTGAGATAACCATGAGTGAATAACTTCATATTGTTGAGACAATTATTATTCTTTTAAAACAACTTTCACCTTTAATATAGATGTTCAGAAGTCCTCATCACAATAATAAAACAAAATAGTACCTATATGTGGTGAGGGATGCTAACTGGACTCATTGTGATTTCATACAACATACAAATATCAAATAACTGTGTTGTACGCCTGAAACTAATACAATGTTCTATGTCCATTGTACCTCAATAACAACGATATAGATGTTTAGAAGAAATGATGGTCGAGCTTAAACAAAATTTCTTCTATCACATATCGCTTAGCCATTCCCTAACTTTTTCCATCTACAGACAAGATTGACTAAAAAAGAACAGATAAGGAGAGAGACATGTAGTGTTGGGGGCTCTTGTAACACTGAAATGAAACCTGACATTAGCTAACAAGTGTTGACCAGGCAGTTTTAACTGGGACACATAAGGATCACCCCTGCTTTCAGAAGCTTAAGAAATTTTGGGAACTAAAAATGATAGTCATAATACAAGGCACAATAGAAAGCGCACTAGACGGAAAATATATATCCTGATGCTGTCACAGAGTACTGTAGGCTCAGTCCAACCACCGCACCCACCCACCAGTTTCTCCATCATTTAAATTGTGTGTGTGTGTGAGTGAGTGTGTGTGTGTGTTGGGGAAAAGGAGTATGAATTAAAATCAGCCTCAAAATGTTTTACACTTCTAAATTTTATATTTCTATGAAATAGAAGTTAAGATACATATACTGTCACCTAATTAAAAATGTGGAGTTTATTTCATTGACTGGAAACAAAAATCTGGCACGAAGATAAATAAGATATTAATAAGAATCTGCTGCCCTACATCTCTCCTTTTTACAATTAAAATAATGTGAACTATTGTGACAGATCACACACTCCCAAAGGGAAAATACTGACAAGGTTTTTTAAATACGAAAAGGGAAATTAATGAAGGCTGGATTTTGTTCACATAGCAGCTTCTTCATCAAAGTGATAATAGTTCCAGGGACACAGCTTATTGGTCTCTGATGACCAGAAAACGCGCCGAGAGTGCACTAGAGATAATCTGTTCTCTATGGCTGGTCAATTACTGCAAAATAGTTTATGCAAAAGAAACAAGAACTTCCCTATAGGCTCCTCCATCGCATCATTTGTGACATGATGTAAGCATACAGAAACAAAATCATGCGAACTGCTGACTGAAGTTTTATTTTCAAAGAATGAGAATGGTGTCTGTCTGGTTAGTTACCCTCAGGGATACAAACAGCAAAAAACACAAAATTACAAATTGCTCACAACGAAACGTCAATTTAGCACTTTCTTCCCGCCCATTAGGATTTCTTACCAATCACGGCAGGCTAACTCAACTTGATGTGGTTTGCAAAGACCCAGAAGACTGATTCTCCAGGGCCATGTCAGACCAGGGGAAGGGAATTCCAAGCTTAATGGCCCTCTGTGGAAAATGCCTTGTCTCTTGTAGCTCACACCTTAAGAGCCAGTGGGTGCCAGGTGATCTCATTTGCCAAGAGGAGCGCGACAATTGCTATGGTTACCAGACGGCCTGAACCACCAAAGGCCCTACCTAGCACAGCACCTGGTTCTTGGTGCCTCTAAGTGAGTGTATGTTTACGCTGGTGAGTGATGCTGAGGGAAAAGGCCAGGTGGAGGCAAGAAAGAGGCGGGTGGATTTAGAAGGTCTGAGTTCACGTTGCAGCTCTGCCACTCTCTGGCTATGAGATGACAGTCTGGACACTTTGCTTCTCTAACTTCAATGCATTTAGTAGTAAAATAGAAAAAAAAAATGCCAGGTGTCCTGCCCATTACAAGGGTGGTGTGGAGATCATTTATATATATATATATATATATATATATATATATATATATATATATATATATATATATATAAATAAAAAATGTGAAAATGGCAAAATACTAAAGAAATATAAAGAATAAATACTGTGACAATAATCAGCTAAATTACTCCATTTTATAAGACTAAAATCCTAAATACATGAAGGCACAAGTTAATGGGGGCAGCCTGAGGACTGTTCAGTGATGAGGAGTAATAGCGAATAGGTCTAATTAATTCAAATGAATGACAGGTATGGAGGCAGATCAGAGTTGAGGCTGGAAGTCCGATACGGGCTGTGGAATCCCATCTGTTTCAAGGTCACTCCGCTGATGGAGAGAGGCTTTGAACAGAGGTGGCCTGACTCCCAAGCCCATGTTCTTTACCATCGTGCTGTGGAGCTGTTAGCATTAAATGAAGTGATGTAAGGAAGGTGCCCAGCATATGATAAGTGCTCAGAAGTGTCTTTGTGCTGTACTTACTACTACTGAGCACTGGGTATGGGAAATACAAAAAATGTGAGTCTTAGACGCACAACTCCAGGAACACAGGGAATGGCAGGAGAGACAGACACGTACACAGTTGGTCACGACCCCAGTAGGAAGTGTTGAGGGCCCGTGTAGAGGGGCAAACAGCACATCTAAACCTGGAGGTGGGAAAGAATGACTTCACCTGGAGGATACGGGGTTAGGCCCATTTCTAAGGCGGCACAGGAACTGAGCCACGGGAGAGCAGAAATAGAGTGGGCCCAGCGACACGCGAGGAAGCCCACTGGCAGATGAAATGGGGGCAGGAATTTTCCTGCTGTGGCATCCGGCAGCCTGTCCCGTGCGTCTTCTCCTCAGCATTTTCGGTGACATCCAAGAAGGTCCTATGCGTGGCCCTGCGGTCTGCTGTATTAATGTCACCGCATTCTCTGTGCGTTCATTTTGACAATAGTGGAGAGCTCTCCGTGGGCTCCTCCCCCACCCCAAACCGTCCCTGGGGAGGCATGATACAGCTGGGATGCCAACTGCTTACACGGCAGTGAACAGCAACTGCACCTCTGGGATGGGTCTGGGGAGCCACACCGTTCCCACAGGTTTTCTTTGCGAGATTTTTGCTGAGGTTCATGTGGTGGAGGAGCTTCCTTAAAAACGAAACGCTATTAACATCGAGATTCACTAATAATGGAATATGTTTCTTTCTGGCTTTTAATTGCACAACACAGCAAGATTCCGCGGAAATCCAGGAAAATGCTGGGTTCAGTTGCTGCGTCTTTAACCGCTTCCTGTGACCTTTCTGCCTACAGCTCAGGGAGGATATAAATACTTAGGGGTTTGCCTTGTGCACTCTGTTCTCCTGAGGGTGTCGGGCTGGAATGAGACATGCCATCTCTTTGTTGCCCCGCTCTTCATTGTGGATGCGTGTACTGGGTTTGTTTGAACAATATTTAACACCTAAAGTCTGTCTGGGTAATTACCAACTTTGCCTCAGGATGCATCCAAGGAGATTAAAGATGAACATCCCTTGAGATGACTGGTAAAATAATACATGAAGCCGGTCACGAGGCACGCTGGTTTAGGTTTTCTTTTGAATTTTAGCAGGATGTAAGATTCATTTTTCTACATGTATGGAAAGTAGAAACACAAAATCTAGAAATGATAGGAGGATTTTAGCTACAGCTTGGTGGGTCCAAAATACACACAGTTCTTGCTTTTTGGCCATGACATGAACAAGGGATATCGACATCATTTACACTGCAAGCTGTAAAATCTTCCAGACGAAAGAGATTCATCCGTCAATAAGGCTGATCGTAAAAAACTGCTTTTTTTTTGGGGGGGGGGAAGGGGAGTTAGACTGGAGATATCTATTAACAGATGTTTAGGACTAACCAGTATTTCTAAAAATCCACATGGATCCAGAATACTATAGACTGGGTAAAAAAAAAAAAACCCAAAAAACAAAAAACAAACAGGTTTCCTTCTCTGAATGGGAATGTTAATGTTACGACACTCATCCTCTTTTCTTCAGCTGTGAATCCACTTATTTGAACCTTTGCTCCAACTGACTCCTAAAAGGTCTTTCCAGATTATCCACATCTACATTAAGACATCACGGATTTATTCCTGACATACCTTGTTCTGCAAATTATCTGAGACAACTTCCAAAACAGCACACCTAGCCCAGAGCTGGTGAATTCTCCATATTTCTCTCATTGTTCCTTTTCCCCTGGCCCCATAAATAGAGTGACCTATCTCCTTTTGTACTTCTTCTTTCTTAATGGCTCCTAATAGTGGATTATTTCTTTTAAACACAACTCAAACCGTTGTCTTCTGAGTATATGGCCTTGATCCAAAAAGAAAATTTAATCAAATTAATCTCACCAGGTTGAGTGGGGAAGATACTTTAATTACATCATCTAGGCAGTCAGATTGGATTTATCCTCTGTCCATCTTATTCTTAAAGGGAATTCAGGGGAAAATATTCTGGGTTATCAGAAAAAAATGTGGTGTCTCTATATTTACACCTACATAACTGTATCTCTCTATCTGTATGTTCTTAATGAGAAAGTACATGCTCTTTCCTAAATTCCTTTTTTGCAGTAAGTGAGGACTTAGGAAATGGAATATATTGCTATGATCTTTTATCCCATGCTCAAAATTTACTGAGCCCTGATCACTGGCGTATACTATGCGAGGGTCAATTTCTCATTCTTCGCTCTGTTTTGACCACTTCCCCGGACTGATTCTTTCTCACAGTCCTCTCAGTTTCTCTTCAGCATCCTCATGCTACACATAATGAATCCCACTCTCATCTACCTGCCTGACAGCTGCCCCGTCTGCCCAAGCTGGTCCCATGGCACATATGCCTGTGTGCACCGAATTGCAACAGAGGGACACACAGGCTGGGCAGCACAACCAGATATGACGAGGACACGAGGAGACTGGGAGATAAAGCTCCCACTCTTTCCTCTCTGATTTTGCTGAGTTCTGTGTGGCACTGTGGAAAGATTATAGGCTTAGGGCCCATGGGGGCCAAGTCCTGGCTCTGTGGCCATCGACTGCATGAACTTGGACCTTGGTTTCCTCATCTATGAATGAGGGGACTGATTCTGGGGTGGACTCTGGTGATTGGGCCTCCCTCGGAAGATGAGGCCACACAGGCGGGGCTCTAGGCTTCCTTCCCCTCCTCAGTCAGAACAGCTTCACTTTGATCAGTGTTATATTTTAGGGTGCTGCCCAGGACATATTTGAAAACATTAAATATATATTTAAACATAAAAGTATGTAAAAATATATCTTATAAACATTTTTAAAATGTTGAAAAAGTTCCTGCTGGATGAACCGGATTCCAGCTCTGGGTGTGCTGGGTAGCACTGGGTGTGCTATGGGACTCGAGAGCCTGGGGAGAAGAGGTGTGGCTCCCCGGGGGACCACCGCACAGAAATGTGTACAAAGACCTTTATCTTAGATGGAGACAAATCTGTACACATATGATTTCCCATCTAACACTCCTACTTTTTCGATAAAGAAACTGAGTCGTGCGAGGAGACCCGGCTGGTAACACAAACTAGGAATAGAGTCCAGCTCTTCTACTTTGCCCGATTTAATTAATTTTAATACAAGGTGGCAAAAAAATTGCATTTCTTTTTTCTTTGGCAAGATTTAATGTTCCTGCCATCATTTTTTTTTCGTGATGAAAATTAAGTTTTTTTCTGGCTAGAGACATCTTTTTTTTTTTCTCTCCCTTTCTTTTTGAATATTCATTTCTTTTATTTAATTTCTTCACTTCTTCCACAGGGGTTCCCATTATGGATTATGCAAGAAAACAGTAGCCACTGATATATAATCATAGCACACACGCCTGAGATTAGCAGCCACTATCACAGAATCATTTCTAATGACTGAAATCTTATACTCATATTGGTATTTTGATCCCATGTAGCTCCTCTAGGCTCAAGACCCAAATATCTGGATATCTCCTTGGCAACTATCTCCTCCTTCAGACATCTCATAGGCAGCTCATTCTAACATGTCCAATACTGAGACCACGGTCTTTCCCCCCAAAGCTGTTCCTCTCCAGGGTCCCCCGCACCCATCCTGTGCTTCAAGCCATAAACTTAGGAGTAATCCCCAAAGCTTTCCTTCCTCTTCTCATTACCAACCCCTTGTCTTAGTCTGTTTGGGCTGCTATAACACAACACCTTAGACTGAGTGGCTTATAAACAACATTATTTCTTATGGTCTGGATTCTAGGAAGTCAACAATCAAGGTGCGGGCAGATTGGATGTCTGGTGAGGACCCAGTTTCTGGTTCATAGATGACATCTTTTGGCTGCTTTCACACGGCAGCAAGGGCTAGGGGGCTGTGTGTGTGTGTGTGTGTGTGTGTGAGTGTGTGTGTGTGTGTGTGTGTGTGTGTTATTTATTTTTATTTTTTATAAGGGCACTAATCCCATTCATGAGGGCTCCAACTTCATGACCTAACCACCTCCCAAAGTCTCACCTCCTGACACCATTACATTGGGAATTATTATGGATTAGAGGGGAGGGGACATTCAGTCTATTGTATGTCTTAAATGTCTGGATTAGTCCACCAGAGACCACCGTAACAGCCTCCTTACTACTCCCTCTCTAATCAGTATGTTGATGGCAATCAGATGAATGTGCTTATAATACAGGTGTGACTAATTCTCTACCCTTACTAATGCCTCGCCAACCCTTCAATGACTTCCCATGATCTCTGGATGAAGAAGACATTGAACTCCTCAGGTCTGAGGCTTTTAACTGTAATTCTGCACTTTCTCTCAGGGACAGAACTGAGAATCCTTGTCATATAGTTAAAGCCAGAAGCGTGAAAATCACAAAAATTTGTGGAATGAGTTTTTAAAAAAAACTAAAGATGGAAACGCAAGGAATACCACCATTTAGCAGGTATGTGGAAAGAGGAGAAAGAGATGGAAAGCCAAGATCTATTTTAGGCACGAAAACCTGTGTGCAGTTGGGACACATAACTGTTGACTGCTACATATGATTAAGAGCCCTGGCTCATTCTCAAATTTTTTGTGAAGACACGTGGGATAAGAAGAGGATATGGAGGTAGAACTGAAGAGAAGAGGTAAAAATAAGAAAGTGTTGCTGCTTATTTATCCAAATGCAGTAAATATATTTATCAATATGCACACAATAATTAAAATATGGAAAGACACATTTGGGATACAATAACAGGAATTCACTATTTTATTCATCGACTTTATACTGATTTAATGAATATGCTATAAAAATGTTTGGGACATGCTCTTGGAATTTGACAGGGTAAAAAGATAGTTAACATAGAAGTTACATATTATTAGTTTTTTTTTTTTTTTTTTTTTTTTGCTTTTTACTGAGTTCCTGGAGATTTGTAATCAGCAGGTGCACCGGATTAGGAATCTGAAGTTTGAATCCTGACTGTCTCACTTATTAGGTGTGTGACTCTGGTCAGTTTACTAAACTACTTTAAGGATTATATTCCTATCTGTAAAATGGGCTGTGAGACTGCCTATTTTATAGGTTTTACGTGGTTTGAATGAAATGAACATGTACAGTGGCTAATTCACAGTAGGTGTGGACTGAAGTTTAAAAGTAGTTTACATGACAGCCTGGATGAGGATTAATCAGAGCAATGCTTCTGAAAGCCTGGCTTATGCACCCCTACATCAAAATCACCATGGTGACTGATTAGACATACATATTTCTGCTCCTCTTCTCCAAACTTCGGATTCAGAATTGTTGGTGAGCACAGCACGGCAATCTGCATTTTCACAAGCTTTTAGTTAATTTTTTGGCATGCTAACATTTAAGAATTGTATTGCAGAACTGTATTACCTTTGCCTAATGAATAATGAAATACATAAATGGTTTTTATTTCATTACGCAAAGGTAAATTGTCATCTCCCGTAGAAGCTTAGGATGGTTTAAAATATCAAATTAATTTTACACTGCCAATGAAAGAATGAAAAATTATTCATAAGTGCTGTTCGACTGCAGGAGAAAGAATCCACAGAGAAAAAACTATCACCTAGACCTGATTTCCAAATATAATAGCTAGTATATTAGGCTATTTCAAAATTAAGTAAAATTAATAAAATTAAAATTGCAGTTCCTCAGTTGTACCAGCCACTCCAAGTGCTCCACTGCCACACACATGTGGCTAGTAATTACCATACAGGATGGTGCGAGATAAACATGTTTGTCACTAAACACAGTTCTATTGGATAGTGCTGATCTCTAGAACATTGTTTTCCTACTTAGATCAACTATACTATTTTCAGTTAAATAGATGCATTTGATATTGAAAAATTTAGGCTTTTTACTTTGCCAGAAATGAATACAGAGATGATATATATCCTTGCCTGTCTCCTCTGCAACCCTTCCTCCACCCCAAAAGCCTAGAACTATTTATAGCCTTATTTCCTTGCTGCCTATTTAACCCTTTATCACTGCATCCTTGCATGCAATTCAGTGGCTCCCAACATGCACTCTTCTCACAAAAGAACTTCCGCGGGAGAACCGTGCTGATGGGGTTTCCATCTGGATAAAACCTCCCTGGATGGCTCATAGACAGCGAAGGGGCAACATTTACCTTATTTCACTCTAGTGGGCTGTGTACTACTGCAAGCTGCTGTGCTGGGCTCATGGGAGGGTGGAAATCTCACTATTCTTCCCCTAGGCGCTTCATTATCAGGTGGTTCACCTCTCCCCAACCTGCTGGATGGTTTTCCTGTTCACCAATTCCCTTTCCACGTGGTGGGGAGTGTGTGTGGTATGTGATGTGTACTGGTAGAAGTTGGGGGGAACAGGGACAAATGTTCAGGTGTTGCTATTGTAGCATCATGTCTCTGTGACTGTTTTCAGACATCAAGATGAGATACCAGAGAATTTGGAAAACACCCCCCTCCCCCAAAAAAAATTTAAGAAAAACCCACTAACCAACTGTAATCATTCCACCCAAAGAAAAGCTCTGCTTATCATTCTGGTGTTTATCCCATCTTTTCTCTATGTGATGCAAATTCAGGTCATACTTTACATTTCTAAATATTCATATTTTTTTTCACTTAACACTATATTGCAAAACCTTTATTTCCTTTATCATTATAGCAAACTTTGAAAGCCTATTTTCTTAATATATGCATCTCATTATTTGTTCCTCATATTTGATATTAGAGTTGATTCCAATTTTTCATTAGAAATAATGTGACAAATACCAAATATATATATAGAGACAGATAGACAGGTGGTAGGTATTGTGCATCTCTTTGAGTAGTAAGGAAAATATAAAAAGGATCTTAGGTGAAAGAGTATTAATGTTTTTGACATGTTTCCAAACCATCTTCTAGAAAAGTTTGTAATAATTCATACTCCCATATTAAGGTTTTCTAAAATTAGGTATAAGCTTAAAAACATTTACGCTAATTTCCTAGAGAAAAACAGTACATTAATTGCATTTTTTTTTGCATTCCTTAAATTATGGATAAAGTGTAACATCTTTCAGGCTCATTGGGCATCTCTATTTTTTTCTTTTCTAAACAACACATCCTTTGTTAATTAAATTGGGGTGGTTTTCCCTTTGCTTTTGGTACATTCTTTCAATTGTTTTATGAAGCATGATTTAGGGTTTCTCGGTGGAACCTTGTGAGAGTAAGAGATATGTCTGCTCATGTGAAAGTGGCCTTGGAGCAGTCTCCTCGCCTGTTGTCAATTCCCAGTACTCTCAGGTGTTTCAAAAGTTCCATTCCCGGTGCTTTCTTTCCCTATCAGACCCTGATCTTAAATGTCACTGATGGAAATCTGTTACACCTTAGTGGGCTTTTAAATCATCTCATCATTCAATGGAATGTTCATTTATGCCTCATTTCTACACATATAATTAAAGACCATAGTTTTCTTAAACATATTTGCAGCATCAAATAGGAAATCGTGGGAGGCTCCTGGGACTTTGTCTGCCGATGAGGCCAATTCTAGAGCCCCATCGCTGACACCACAAGAACCAGGCTATAGCCAAGGGCTGATGACTACTCGGTCCCTGAGATAAGACAAATAGTGAGAGAACATGAATGTGAAATAATGAGGTATTACTAGAAGACAGAGTTATTTTTAAAAGGACAAAAATGGCAAGAAAACCCCAAATTAATTATAGACAAGACATCAAAAGTTATTGATGAACAGTGTTCATATTTTGTTTGAAACTTTTCTTAAAATTTGAACTTTCCTTACTATTTCTCAACTAGGTATTTAGAAACATAAGACGGACATTTCTAAAAATTCTCAGTTAAAAGTAACTTTTAAATTTGATTTAAAAAGGTGAATAATACGTTACCTTTGAAACCAGCATTGAAATGATTTCTTTTACAGTGTTGTCAATCAAATCATCTATTTTTGAATGGTACTGCTGCTAGATATTAAAAGACAAAGATGCATTAGTTGATGTGGACATAAAACTTTGTCATAAGTCATAAATGCTACTAGTTAGGACATATCAGATTTACTTAAAATGATCATTTTGAACATCAGAAGAACAAAACCTTGAAAACGATCCACCCAATCAACACTTTACATTGTGGTTTGAAATTTTTCCCATGTGCACTGTTGAGTTAAGCAGCTAATGGGGTTATTATATAGATGAATTGGGTTCTAATTCTTATTCAGGCGGAGGAATGTGAAGGATACTTTTTGTCTTCTCTTCTATAATTAAGGTGGCCGTGTATTTTTCTAAAGGGTTGGTTTAGCTGGAGAAGCAAAAAGACTAGAAAAAGATTTAATTAATACAGCATTTCATGTCTGACAACTCTCATTCATAAGTTATTTTAAATGTGCTCTAGAAATAAAATGAGCTCCCAATTGTTCACTATAAAAGGACCCTTTTGTCAGCGCAGGGAGCAGCAGTTTATACAATTCTTACAATATGCTCAAGCAAGGGCAAAATTAAAATTTCATCAACAAAGGTGAATAGATGGTAACAAATTAATAGGCCATAAAAGGTACAATGAAACGACACTCACTCCCCATCATTTTATTACTGCTTCCTCATAAAAAACGCGTCTTTAAGTAGATGCAAAAAAAAAAAAATGTATTTAAAATAAACCTGAAAGGCTCCTTTTTTGCTTTCTTTAGAGAATACTGGAGAGTCCCATTCTTAAATTAGCAGGAGCTTCAGCTTCTACGGTGTGTGAAGGCACATTCATTTAAACAGTAATTCTTCCTTTAGAAGCATTTATCTGACAGCCGATTGTCCCCAATAGCCACTTCACGGAAAATGTGACTTGTAAAGACTAACCCTATCTTGATGGTTCAAGGCTTCTGGAACAACTAGCATAGAGTAAAAGTACTCAGGTCACTATAAACATTAGACCAACTTAGCTGCTGGATGAATGGTTTCCTAAGATGTAAGTTTTTGAAAGCTATTTTTTCTTCTGAAAACATGTCTCAAAGTTTCCACACAAAACAAAACATTAACTGAGATCTGCTTTGGAATACACAGGAATGATTCCTCCCCAATGGGTCTGACAGTTAGAAGTGGTCATCTACCTGCATAAATAATGGGGAAAGGAAGCATAGTTTTAGTGCCTGTGAATTATTTTCTTTCTTTCTCTGTGTGTGTGTGTGTGTGCGTGTGCGTGTGTGTGTGTGTTGACAAATGGTCTAAAATTAACACATAAATACGAGTGTGGAACTTTCCAGGCATGTATTTCACTTCATGAAGTGAATACTCAGTATCTGCCTCACTAAAAGCCTTACCGATTCCCAAACTTGTGTTCCCCAGAGGACAAATGGAACAGAAAGGTAGAAGGTGGCTTTCTATTTGCAGTAGTGCTGATACCTTTGCTTTTGGAACAGCTTAAAGAGAAGCAAGAGGTGATAAAAAATAAAGGAAAAAAAAAGTAGAAGAGAAAAAGCCTGGAAAAGCTGGTTGGTAGTTGAGATGGCCAGGAAGCCCTGCACAGACACAAGTAAAAAGAAAGGAAGGAAGGAAGGAAGGAAGGAGGGAGGGAGGGAGGGAGGGAGGGAAGGAAGGAAGGAAGGAAGGAAGGAAGGAAGGAAGGAAAGAAGGAAGGAAGGAAGGAAGGAAGGAAGGAAGGAAGGAAGGAAGGAAGGAGGGAAGGAGGGAGGGAGGGAGGGAGGAAAGGAAGGAAGGAAGGAAGGAAGGAAGGAAGGAAGGAAGGAAGGAAAGAAGGAAGGAAGGAAGAAAAGGCCCTCAGCTCCAGCAGAAGCTGCCTAGGGACCTGGCAGTGAAGGAGCTCATGCAAATGATGTCTGCCCTGGCTCTCCCTCTCTGTCACTCTTTTTTCACCTCCTTCTCCCTCCAAATTTGTGTCTGTGCAGTAGGGAGACATGAAATACCAGACTGAGGCTCCCTTTGGGGTAGAATAGAAAAGAAATACAGCAGATGGGCCTCAAGCTTCTCACTTCACTCTGACATGGAAGGTGTCGTAGAACATCCAGGGATGAAGGCACCCAGACCTCCAAACTGTTCCATAGTCTTAAATATGCCTTATCGTCAGTGTTTATCTCTATCTGCCATACATTTCTTTAAAAAAAAAACAACAACTCAAAAGTAATCAAATGTCATCAGAAAGTTATTAGATATAGAATAACAGAACTTCTACATGTTAACCTTTAGGTTAGACCAATTTTGGTAATTTTCTTTTTAGTTAAAATTGTTGGGGCAACATTGGTTAATAAAATCAAATATGTTTCAAGTGTACAAATTCAATAATACATTATATATATATTCGAATTTGGTAATTCTAAAAATCAAGAAATGAGCCACTAGAAGGTCCATTTTTATTGAAAAGCAGGGAAAGCCACGGACCCTGGTAGCCATAAAATTCCCCAAAACACATGACTTTAGACTGCTATTTTGTTATCTGATCTAGCCAAAAGGAGAGAGGGAAAGGGGAAGGGGAAAAGAGAGAGAGGAAGAAAAATATACATTTTAACGTCCTATTTAAGGGTTGTTAGATTTGTTTAAGATTTTGCCATTGTAAATTTATCTGATTGGCTCAGACTTACACTAACGTTAAATCTGAAAACTGTTGGGAAATTCTAGAACCTGCTCTAGCCGCCCAGGTGGTATGGGGGTTTAGGAGCATTGTGAGTGGGAATGCAGTGGTGGCCTCAAAATTCGTATTTCACATATGCATTCTGCAAATGAATAACCCACATATACCGCATATGGATAACAGAAAGTCATGCAAAAAAAGTTATTCATCAGGGGATCCAGACAAACACCCAACACAAACACGCAAAAAGAGGTCACAAACAGATAACAGAACTTATCTGCAGAGACGTTTATGTTACCTGGGCTAAGACTGATAGATTTCTCACTCAGATTAAGACAGAATTTCTGATAAAATTCTGCAGTTTCTGTCTGAAACATAAAGATCTATGAAATTCTCAGAATATTTCATGTTAGATCAATACTTCTACATACCCGAGCTTTGGTAGATTCCAGACCATTCTTAGACTAATTCTCCCCATATTTGCCCTCAAAAGTAAACTGTCGGTGTCTTGCTTCTCTAGCAGATGACTCTGAACTTAGTAAGATAAAAACAACCTTCGAGGGATTCTTGCTTCGTGGAGCACAGGGAACTCAGAGACCAGGCACAGGTCTGAAATCTTGGCCCTCCTACACTCAGATGGATATTATCATTTCACTTGACCTCATGTAAACCACAAGAAACAAAGACTAATCAAATGCCAGCGTCATCCAGCATTCTTACAAGATTTTGGCCCTTCTCTTGGGATGAATTTTAAAGGTACTGGATTGTTGTTCTGGAAATGTAAGTATTTTGCTACAATTGAGATCAAATCCCACACAAGTAGCCCCCACCCCAGTTGCCTCATTAATGTGCTTTCAGGCCATGCACTGAAGAGGTTCTGAGGATACACGATTGCCTAAAGCCCGTGTAGTCATCTGCTTTTCTGCGGGGATGGATAACGAGGATTTCTAAACACTGGTGGTTTTGTGCTCTCAACATCTGTCCCTGAGGACTGGCCTGAGATTGCTGACTCATTATGCACAGCTCTCACATGAGCGGATCATTCACTCACTAATCACTCCATTAAACACTGTTCTTGGCTGTGGACAAGCATGTTTGCATCATCATATGCTATTTTAAAAAAACCAGAATCATAACTGAGGAGCATAGAAGGGGCTGCCTTGTGGATAAGGATTCGGGAAGGTTTTATCCCTTGGCAATGACAATTTAGCAATTTACTAGACACTTTGCAGAGGCAATCCCCTTATTATTTAGAAAAACATCTGTGCTAGGTTTACCTATGTATTCTATATTTTTACAAGGTTCAAAATTGTGTAATGGGCTAGTCTTTTCAACAACTTTATTTGTTGCTTTCTATGGAACAGAGCCTACAGCCTTGCCTATGCGCATATTTACTAAATTGCAACAATTCCAAAACTTACCTCAAGCACATGTAGACAGAGAAAGCCTGTGTAATCACATAGGTATATTTACTGAAGATTAAAAGCGAACTATAAAATCCTATTTTTGCATTGAAATTCTTGTTTACCACTTTTCAGGGCTGCTAATGGGTTTTACACCTGCACATTCTGAACTATCTTAATTGTGTGAAAGTTGTAGGGAACTAATTGTCTCTTGTGAGAAGGTACAGGTGCAGACATAATGAACAGTAGCAGATTACCCTTCAAAACCATCCACCTATTAATGTAAAGAATCATTTGACAATGCACCAGTGTTTTGTCATCTGTGGATGTGCCTGTTTTCTTTTTAAGTACTAGAGTGAGTTGTTTCTGACAGGGGAGATTTTTTAAAGCTGGGACAAGTCAGTCTGTTCATTCAACAAATATTTACTAAGAGCCCATTGTGTGTCAGGTACTGCAGTGCATGTTAACATAAGAGCAAATGGATAAATCAAGCATTAATGGGAAGAGGCAAGATGATTTTTATAAACTTGATGAAAAATGGATGGGCTTATTATAAAGAGACTTAAGACAATATCCTTGAGCAGACAATCAAAGGTTTACGTGTGGGTATTGAAAAACATGAGAAGGTAGAGATGAGCCATTGATATCCTCACTAGCTGCCTCCTTACTCAGATAATTAGAGATAATAAATCATGTTGTAAGAGATCAGAGAATGAGAATTACTGAACATTCTACAATGCTTACATCACCAGTTACTTAATCTGTAAGGTTGTATGCTATGACATTAAAAATGCATCTTTTCCCCCCAAATTGCCCAAAGAATAAAATATGTGTAAATATACACAAATTACCATCAAATAGGTAACATCTGTATCTGGCTGAATAAGTATGAAAGTCACAAACAGTGAGCCTTCTCCTCCTCCCTCACAGTTATCTAAGTCCTTCTGCTCAGACAAGAATTGTTAGCCCAGTGAAGAGTCCTGGGGAGTTTGAATCCCAGGTGTAGTGTCAACTGTAAGGCTTGTCAGATTTCACATGTCCACAGAGCACAAAACCATTTTGATTTATAAATATATGTATGTTTAATCTAGTCAGTCTAGTCTACATATATATACATATTGTTTTTTTCTAGTCAATCTTGTATGCATAAAGGTTTTCAGACCAGGTTCCTCCGAGGTTCTATGTGGTACCTGGAGAAAAGCTTGTGTTGTAAAGGGTCAGGCTCCTGACACAGGCCTGTCTCTGATGATGGTTACAGCCTAGGCCATGAGAGGGAGAAAAGACTGTATCTATCACTGGTGGGCACGTCCCATACTGAAAGTCACAATCGGGTTCTTCTGTATGAAGTGAACTGGACACTGGCCTTCTGATCTTCGAACTTAAGGGTTACCCTGCTACATATCATATGTCATCTAAAGCCCCAATCTCTAATTGTTTTTAGTATTAGCAAAGGTATATAGTATAGATATATGGATCTTGAAGATGTTAGTAATCACTCTGTTTCTGAATTTATTTAGAACTTAGTTTAAAGAAGGGTGAATTCATTTGGCCTTAAATAATTTTAACTTAAAAAAAATCTATGAGTAGTTTGTAGATTATGCAGCCTAACAGAGAAAAAATATTCCTTGCTATTATTTAAAGTATAAGTATTTACATGTCTTAATGTGTTTGGGGGTTATTTCCACGTTACCGTAAGCTGTTAGCATTTTATTCACAGACAGAAACCAAAAACCTTAAAATATAATTAATTATATTATTTTAATTTGAGATGAAAGTAAAAAATGCACATTTATGAAAATAATCATTCAAATGAGAATGTGGTTTAAAAAAATGACTTACCCATTGATTACCAAACTGGATCATGTCATGGGAGAAAAAAAAAAGACAATGAAAGCGAACATATGGGAAAAGTAAAGAAATGATGAAAAAGTTATCACAATGAAAAACAGGCAACAAAATGTCAACTTAAACAAATAATCTAAGAAAAACAGATCCATTTTCACGCAATTACAACTCAACAAAAATAAATCATGGGGTAAAATAAGTTATTTCTGAATATAGAACCAAACAAAACATAAACAATATTGAAACAATGGTATATTTATTGAAAAGAATGAAGTTTCATTTTCACGTGTATTTTACCTTGGTCTTTTCAAAATAGAAACTTTTTGTGTAAATAAAATATTTTATATGCTATTTTCTGTGGCTTGTTTTTTGGATGCAAACTGGATACTCTAGATTTGTATAAACAAAGCAGGTAGCTTTCTCATTTGCTTATGAAAAGTAAGCTTTTATGTAAATGCACAACACCTAAGCTGTTAAAAGGTATTTCTGAAATTAATGCCATTTATAAAATTTGAGGCAGTCTTTATATAAAATGAAGATACTGACAAAAGCAAAGGATAAAGGGCACTTAACTGTCGTAGTAAGGAAAAGACCAAAAACATGTATTGGAAAACTTGGTCTTTTTCAATCTAACCAAGTGAATGACTTTGGGAAAGGGCATGCTCCTCTGCCAAGGTGCCCTGTGCTGCATCTCCACATGTGACGATCCACTTACCTCTTGTCCTCCATCCAGGGCACAGAGTTTGGTGCTTTGCTTTTTGGCATCGACTAACACATTAAACATGGTACACACAGAAGCTGGAATGCGCAAGTCAGTGGTTTTGTTTGCCTTTTGCAGCTTGAGTTCAAATGCAGTTCTTGTTCTATTCATTAAAACATGAATCCAGAGTAAGAAATTCTGACATAACATCCCACCTGTTTTGTAAAAGTGAAATCAACACTACAAGATGCTAATTTAAAATATGCAAATAAGGAGAGTGGCAGTGCTGGGGAACTGGGGGTGGGCTGCTCTTCTTTCCAGGTGTCTCATATGAAAGATTGGACTGTGACATTTTATATTAAACATAGCTTTTGCAGTCACTCAGACAATATCTCTACCCAAATGAAGCTATTTGCTACACCTAGTGTATCACTTTTTTAAAAGGAAAAACCTCTTAGTTTCACTTAACTGCCTGAGTAACCAAGTAGAAAAATCACTCCTCTGCATTAAAGCAGAATAAACCCTCCATGTGAAGATTTAGCAAATCAAATAAAAAAAAATTATGAGTTGGGAGAATTCTAGAACATCAAAATTAATGTACAACACAGAATCTGTAATTCTTTTACATCACTTAGGTTCTCTTTCAAATAATTAAAGTTGCAGTGAGGCTTTGAAAGCAACTACATAACAGGCAATTTGGAATTGGTCTTGGTAAATACCCAAAGAACATCCATAGATTTGACACATCAGAATCGCAAATGATAAACATAATTTTTTAAAACATTAAATAACCTAATTCATGGCCTTGCCTTGGGAGGCTACTAAGCATTATTCTAAAGACTAGATTTTTCTTGATGTCAAGAATTCAGGATTATTGAAGTGTTCCCACCAGTATTTGTTACTCAACTATGCAGCCCATCGTTCTTGTACATATCGTGAACAGGGCGACGACAAAACAATGGTTGGCTAGTTGGGGTGCAATGTTGATTTTGTAAGAACTATTCAAAAACAAAAGCACATTTGGAAGAATCCAGAGCTTCATAACTATTTCTGGCAAAGTTCTGATGAATGTAAATGGATACTTGGAACTCACTGAATTGGGACAGGGAATACCATAATACACAACTGAATGAACCGATTGTAATTTGAGTTTGCCGTGACATTTCACAGCATGCAGACGTGGTACGTAATGCATAAAGCATCTAACAGACCTTTTCCGTATGTCTCAGGAAATGTTGCCTTGGGAATTTAAAGCACAGTATTCCCAGAGAGAGAACAATAAGCACAACAGAAATGATGAGTATGGTATGGGTGCTAGCGATGAGAGCAATGGTAAGAAACTTGAAAACTCTATCAGGCCAATTTTATCAATTACATGGGTTCCCAGAATTTAGGTCAGAGCACTTAAAAACCATTACATTTTGGAAGAGTGGGACTTATTGCAATCTTTCTCGCGACAATTACATAACAGGTACTGGGTGAAAAGTTGCATTTCGGGTGCTGGCATATTAAGCAGCAACTTGAAAATACACGTCTACCTTTTGACACAGGCCTCTATCATATCACTGGCCATTAGTTTAAGTCTTTGTTCTAAGTGGTGGGCAAATTCTTGTTCAGGCCAGTGAAGGTCAAAGACAAACATTTGCAGGGCATCGAGTTTCCAAAAAAGGTCTTCTGATGTTGCTGAGCCATTGCTAGAAGAAAAAAAGGAAACATGAAGAACATCATGAACTTCCTCTGTTAGCTCTGGGGATCACAAGATGTTTTTTCCTTTTTGTATTCATTGCCATTAGTAAAAAAAAAAAATTGCACATAAAATCTCTAAAGATTGATACATTCTCTGTTAAACGTTCTGATTCTTCCTTTTCACTTCTTAATGAAAAAGGCAAGGCAAGGAAGATAAAATAGAAAGATATATAATAGTAAGGTTTCATAAAAAAGGGATAAAATGGATAGGCTACTTTAGTAGGGAAATCAAATTGTATGTATAAGAACAAACATTTTAAATATTCTTTACTAGTCTCTAGGATAAAGATTAAAATATGTAAATATTTCCTACTAGAAATTCAGAAAACTATGTTTTGTGCAAGAAAATCCATGTGATAGCAACTACTAGCTTTACTCTTCTACTCACGGATATGCGCCTCTGTCATCATGATGGGTAGCTTCTGTCTTTCTACAAGTATGAAGCATACAGTGCCCTTAAATTTCTCAGTTACAGGTAGAGGTGAAACGAGTACTGGATATGAAATAACAGGTTGGGTAAGGAAGCAAATCTTACCTCTGTTTTGAAATGCTTTCTGCCTTTCCTAGCTCAGAACTAAAGCTAACAGTACAAGGTATGGTCTAACACAGAAATGACATACGGGGTGCTCTGAAGTTGAAGGAAAATTATGTCTGTTTCAGGTCCTACCTAACCATAGAGCCAAGATCTACCATATAGTCAGCACTACGGTAGAATTGCTCTATACTTTCACACCATCTGGGAAGGTAATTTGTACCAGAGTACATATAATATTTAGGCAGATTGTAATACTATTACTTTCTATTATTCAAGTATATATAGCCTAATAGAAAAACAGGTGTTTTGAAAGTAAAATAGTCCTACATTAAAACATGTTGAAACGTAATTGTAACATAGGACAAAAGTTAAACAAAAAAGCTGCTGTATGATTATGATTCATTTTTCCTCAGCTTTCCAATGATTGTTGAATATATACTAATCTAAAATTTATAATTTTAGTTTGTAAAAGAAAATTTAAAAAATAAAACAAAACCTTTCATCACAAGGGCATGGTGGAAAACTTTTATAAAAAACAAAATTATTTCAAATAGCTACATTATTTAGATAAACATATCTTAATTAGTTAACAAATAAAATCACCTCTTGCTCTGGCTGATAAAAAGCTTATAACTACTCTCACTTGCTGCCTCAGCGTCTTACCTCCATCACCAATCTACTTTGCTTTCCTTCGCCCATTCTGCCAATAATTCCTCATGACCATTTGTCTAGTCAAGATGTCCTCAGAGTTAAAATTCTCAAAGAACCAATCATAGCACAGCACTGAATACTACACACAGCATTTTATTGACTAAATATCTCCTAACTTTAATATTTAGTGCTCCCAAAGTACCATTAAACAAAAGAGCCAGACAATACCATGTTGACATTGCTGTGAAAACTGTTTGAAAAAAACACTATATTTACTTCTCCATTTTGTTATATGTATAATAAAAACTGAGAAAAAATTCCCAAGAAAAATCTTCCTTTATATAGTGTACAATTTGGTAGGTTAGAGAACGATGTATTAAGAGTAACAATATAATTGGTAAAGAAGCAAATCTACTTATAATTTTTTACTTAAGAGAAATATAAGTAGTTATTTGAAACATGTTGGCATTCTTTAACAGCTTAACAAAATAGCAACAGCAAAAACCATAATCAAAACAAAATCCCAAATAGTAAAGGTAGAATTCTATTAAGAAAGGACTTTCTCATAATAGGTAACGATTAAATCTTTTTAGAGAATATGGATGTATGTTTCTTCTGTTCTTTAAAGCTATGGTAAGATTCTGAACAATGAGTGTGCTTAATTGGGAATGTAATTAAGATAACAAGTGTTTGTTAATTTAAATAGGTAGATGAAAAAAGTATAAATAGGTTTTCTCTTGAGTTAGTATATATAACTCGCAATTTTTTCAGAACATTTTCATTTAAAAATTATATCTAATCAGTGACTTATTCCTAAAAGTATTATTAACTGATTAAGGAATTCAAACATGAGTAATGGACTCAGATAATTTTCTAAATTATCTGAAACTTCTCTCACTGGCATTCATTTCTAGAACTAAAAAACCCAGAATGAGGATTTTACATACAGGGAATGATGTGGAGAAGCAGCTATAGGTGATTTATACATTAGGAATGCATCTTCAAACTCATGGTTACTTTGATATTACTAATCTTCACTTAATCAGTAGCTGTATTTTTAATTCCTTATATAAATGAAATGAAAATTTTTTTTGCTATTTAATGTTTTCTAGCAAAAGTTCAAGAAACTAATTGCAACTAATCATAACATCGTGAGTAATTCTGACACCTTGACAAAGGGCCTAATGTTGATATCTTGGCAGGTAAAGATAACGGTGGCAAATTTGTAAAACATATTTTTTATTTGCCCAGTATAGTAAAAGTGCATAAACACTCGATTTACAAAGCCACAATTTGTCATGGTTCACGTCCTGAGTTGCAAGTCACTTTAAAAAAGAGTTCTCAAGAATGAGAGTCAGGGTTCACATGCTTATCAATATGAGAAAAAAAAAACAACCCAAATTTCACAAGGTAAAATCTTGGTAAAATCAAGATTGTTAAATAAATGAGGAATTAGGATAAATAGGAGTTAAATTATTAAACAATGTAAAGAAGTCCCAAAGAATCATAAACTTAGAAAGGTTCATTATACTTCCTAGGTAATTTCTGAGCACCACACAGACACCTTTCTACACAATATAGTGGCCCAAAGTATTTGCCTATAAGAATGAGATTCACATGTGACCTAATAGCCTAATTATTATTATGAGTAAAGTGATTTGTTTAACTTGCAGAAATACTGCCAAACTATTGTGCAAGTTATTTTTCTCTTTCTTGATCTTCTCCTATCTTCTCTCGCTTGTATGCAGACTAGAGTGTGAATAGATTTGACAGCTGGTAGTAGGATAGGTAGGAAGGATGATAAGTCTTCACCAGTATATTCTCTGGAAGCAGAATAAATTAATGATAGAGTGAGGGCATTTGAGTCAAGCAACCTGGGTTGAAATCTTATCTCTGCCACTTACTATGAGATATTGGGCAAATTTTGTTTCTTAATTTATGACTAAGTTTCCTTAATTGTAAAATGGGGTAAAGACATATACCTCACAGGGTTGTTGTACAGTTTAAATGCAATAAAGAATTTGGCCTTGTACCTGGAACATAATATATTCTCACTAAATTATAGCTATTTCTCCCCTTCTGCTAATTATTATCCTTTCTGGTTGACTTCATGTGAGATGTTGGGCCAAGTATAGACTATTATTAAGTTAATTTGATTGTTGTAATGGTCATACTTTTGAAAACTATACAGTTAATAATAAAGATGATTGATGATAGTAATGATTACAGTAATAACAATCATCATATAAAGTAGTAGTAGTAGTTATCATTTATGAGAACTTAGATTGTACCAGGCATTTTTCATAGTTTTTTTTAATCCTCATAAAAACATCTTTAAATTAGCTGTCATAACCATTTTTGAGTTGAGGAAAGTGAGGCTAAAAAAGACTCAACAATTAATAAATCAAAATCTAAATTCGGGGCTAATCTATATGAAAGCCCATGTCCTTTTCACTTTAATGACTTACTGGATCTGTAACAGGCAGGCTCACCACAACATGGAGTTACTAAATATGTTTTTTGATGATATGAAAATTATTTTTAAAGTAATAAGGCACATAAACTGATATATGAAAGGACAAAAGAAGACCTTCTAGTGTTGGGAAATAAAGGACGAACCCTTCTCTGCAACCAGCAAAACTGTTTCTTTAAAGGTGAGACTAAGTTAAAAATAGAAAGTGATTACATTCTGGAAACTGTTCTTACAATGGTTTTCTACAAGCACAAGAGAAGTCATGTGGGCAGGAACAAAGCTGGAGCCAGCTAAGGATCCCAGACATACCGTTTACTACACTGATTGTCTGAATTTGAAGAACTCTGGTTATAGCACTTAAGCCAGAGTCTACAACCTGAGCCACAAAATGACCCTTGCCCCACAGATTACATATGAACTACATCAACCCAGCGAGTGCTCAAAAAAAAAAAAATCTCTGTGATTTATCATCCATGTGCTAAGCTTAGCTTAATAGCTTAAGAAACTGAAAACAAATAAAACCAAAACATAGTATTCCTCAATCAATGATGATAAATGCCATGCGATCTAAACACATCTGCACAGAATACAGCCCAGGCCATGCACTAGCTAACACACCACCAGGAAATAAGTGAGGAATACACACGTGGACTCATATAAAGAAGCCATCCATGTAGGAGTAGAAAAGCTAGGAATCTGTGGAAGATTAAGAGGCAGACTTGCAACTTTTGGAAGAGCTACATTGGGAAGACTGTTGGCGATATTCCTGTAAAGAAACAAACAACGTGGGAAGGGTCCACCATAAGCAATAACTACAGATGGCCATGTGTAAAGTCACAGGTCAGGATAGAGGGGACGGATGCTCTATGGGCACTAGGCAAGATACGTACTTGACAGGTTGCCATGTCTCTTGCTCAAAACCTCTGTGAATTGACTGGGCGATGGAGGACTCCATGAGATCGACGTAGCGGACAACCAAGGGCACAAAGATTTCTTGCAAGTGTTTGTGAAATTTTCCATTACATAAAAGTGCTGAAATAGTCAAGCAGAAATATGTTTGTCAGAGGATAATAGCAGGCATCTGGAAAATATGGGCAAAAGAACTTTTCCCCAAAGAGTCTGCCATAGAAGAACTAATAAAATACGGATGATAATGGACCTTGCTCCTCATATCGAATATGATATCATGAAAACTGATCAATAAGTATTATTGACCTATATAAGGCTCTCAAAAAACACAGTTCTCTAAAACATTTCTGGAAGGTAGTATGTTTTTACCTTCTAAGAGGTTTAACATGTGAGGCATATGACCACTTGCTAGAGACTCAAGGGAGCTGCTGGATCCCCTGAAGGTCCTTGCAGATGTAAATATAGCAATTAAACAGAGTCACACTCCCTATGCTGTACTGTGTATCACAGAAGAGCTAAACCTGTTTAACTCTAAGAGCTAAGCTTGATTACTTCTCAGAGAAACACTTGTTAAATACACCAAGATGGTGACTGTGGTCTTGGGAAGGTCTATTCTAACTCATGAACTTTTTGGTTATTTGTGGATTTTCTTTTTAGTCACCTGATTTTCCATTAGAAACAGACAGCACATCATTTGCATTTTTCAGTTGTCCGTTTGTCTTGAATGAATCGTGGTATGGAACACCTTACCTAGAGTAGTTGTAGAAGTCTTAGAATTTGTGCTTCTGGGACCAGAATGCTCAGCAAGGTACACCTACCTATCTCCATCAGAAGAAGGATGTTTTCCATGCACAGCACATACTTTCATCAGAACATCAGTGAGTGCTGCAGACTGAATGTTTGTGTCCCCTCCTCTCCCCACCCAAAGTTTTATGTTGAAATCCCAACACCCAAAGTGATGGTGTTAGGAGATGGGGCTTTGGAGAGTGACTAGGTCATGAGGGCAGAACCCTTAAGATTAGTATCTTGGGATTAGGATCCTTATAAAGGAGATCCCAGAAAGACCCCTCCCCCCTTTCACCATGTGAGGACATGGGGTAGCTGTTTATGAAGCAGGCTCTCACTAGACACTGAATCTCTATATAATGTGATCTTAGACTCTCAGCCTCCAGAACTATAAGAAGTAAATTTCTGTTGTTTATAATCCACCCAGACTGTGCTACTCTGTTATAGCAGCTCAAATGGACTAAGACATTCAGGATGTGCCTATGTTGAACCACAAAAAAATAGAGAATCTTTAGGAAAATACAAAATAATGATAAGGTATATTCAATGAAAAATTTGTAATTTTTGGATGATGATACATATTTTTCAAGTGAACATAACCTGAACCCAGTTGTGAACTTTAGAAGGACTAGCAAGTCAGTGTGGCAGGAGTGGAGAGAGGGAGGGAGAAGAATAGTTGAAGTGATATCTAGATCATAGGACATGTGAGAAGTATGGGTTTTATTGGGTACAGTGGGAAGCATTATTCCTTTTGTTATTATTAAGTAGAGGAGTGACATGATATACTCTCTCTGGCAGTAATGTAGAAAATAGAGTCGTTGGCCAAGAGTGGAAGCAGAGAAGGTAATTAGTGTGAAGGTCTTTATTGCACTTTTGCAATAAAGGTAAAGGATAATGATAATGGCAATGACGACGGTGGTGGTGACTATGGTGGCATGAGTCAGAGTGCTAAGGTGGAGAATGGGGGAAAATCTCTCACTTATCCCATTCTCTTATGGATTTGAACAGCTGTATATGCTGATATTTACTAAATCTCATTACTAGCAACTCTAATAGTAGTTTCTCATAAAATACTCAGTGAAATATATTTCCCACATAATTTCCTTCTGGGAAAAAATACCCAGAAAGGCTAAACAGTATTTTAAGATTTGGGCAAAGTATGTGACACTATGGTGAAATGAATAGAAAAATTACTGCTATATATTACTTTAAGCAATTTTAAAATTTGCCAGAGGTTGGAAAATTAAAGACACATAAGAGTAGGAAGTAATTCTAAATACAGAAGGAAATATAACATTAAAAAAAAAATTTCTAGTTGATATGGTTTAGTACTTTATGTGGTTAAATAATCTTTCCTGGCTGATATATATATATATATATATATATATATATATATATATATATATATATATATATGATAAAAGATTCCCTATTAAAGTAGAAATGATAATCATATTTAAGGATAAATGTCCTATTTAGGAGACTAATATTATCTTAATGATGTTTTCATTAGCACACTGAAAGAAGCTTTATTTATTCCTGGAGATTCAATCATAGAGCTAGAAGGTACTATAGATCATGCAATTCAGTTCCTTTTACTAAATTTCACCTAAAACAAGGATGTTGAACATTACAGATACAATATTCTCAAATCATCTAAATAATTGTGCTAAGCGAATTAAAAACTATACCCAAATTTACATTTATTAGATCTCTATTTAACAACTTTCCTTTTCTTTTTTATCCTCCTCCTCAGCACTACTAGCATTTTTAGAGTGTCAAGTGTGGTGCTAACTGCTTGATATGAATTCTCTCATTTAATCATCACAAAAACTCTATGAGAGAAGTATTATAATTTCTTTGTCTTATCAATAAGGAAACTGAGGCACACAGAATTTAAGACACTTGTCCAAGTCATTTAGTTATTAGACAGAATAAGAATTTGTCAGAGCTCCCTCTTAATTTCCACAAAATTATAATACCATCATCCTTCAATTTATGTTACCATAAATTTTATCTGTCTGTCCACCCATTCATATATCTATCCAAACTACCATCATCATATCAGCATCTTCTAAGCCCTAGAAATGTAGTACAGTACATTGTTTTTAAGTTGAAAACAAAATCTTGCAAATAACCAACACATTACATCATGTTAGATAAATTATAAATTTTGAGAATTAAAATTTTGAAAAACTATTATAATATGAAAAAAGTCAAGAGGTTAATCAAAACCATTATATTAAATGAATTGAAAAATGAATTAACACTGTGAAAGTAGTCAATATGCTTATAATACACACTGAACGTTCTGATGTGTATTACGTTGTATACAGCTAGACTGTAGGCCTAAACCTTAATTTATATGGCCTACTAATAAAAAAAAAGAGGAACTTCATGCTGTACATCTTGATAGGTACTGTCGTTAAAGATAAAAAAGTACTCCAAGGCAAATACACGTGAGTATGTAACAAATTATTACATCTACAAATAAGCACCAACCTCATTAGTTCACATGCTACTTTATCACACATTTAGAGATGAGATATGTTAGCTATTAAGTCATCCTTTGTTAAAATGAAGAAGCATGTAAGGAAAAATCACACTCAATGTTATTATTAAATATTATAATTATTCTAAGATGAAGTAGCAGTTGATTCATATTTATTTTTAGCAAGATCTTTTTTTTTACATACTTAATAAGCACTAAATTCATTATCCTGTTAAATAAGTCTGCTTCTCTTGTATTCCCATCACGAGAGTGAAAATAGAGACTGTCCACCAGTAACCTGAAACTTGTACCACAGACCTTTCCTTGAATTCCTACACCCAACTAGTAATTAAGACCTGTGCATTTTATATTTTTATTGTCTGTCTATCACTTCCACTTCCTCTCATCACATCACTGCTGCTGCACTAGTTCTAGCATTCTCATCTCTTGCCTTGACGAATGCAATAATCCCCTAACCAATCTTTAGGCTCCAAATGTTCCCACTGCCAATTCCTCTTGAAATCTCAGGCAGAAGATCTTGCTAAAATATAAAACTAATAATATCCCTTCCAAAGATTCTAAACTTTTAATGGATCATAGTGACAAACTCTAAAAGCCTTAGCGTGGTATGAAAGCCATCCATGATCTGTCTTAAAATGACCTCTATGGCTCATTTTCTTTTGCCTGACTGTGTTGCCTGTGATTTTCATGGTTCAGTTCCAGTACACACCTTTTCCTGCAAACCTTTCCTGAAATGCCTCATCTTGCTGTCCCCTTGCCCAATTTTAGCTTCCCCTGTTTACTTTCTACCTTGTACAGATGTCCATGACCATGGTCCATGTTAGACTTCCGCACTTGCTGACATATCTCTTTCTCCGTCTGAAGGTGCAAGGTCTCTGAAGCAGGGACCACGTCTGTAGTCATAGAATCCAGCCAAGCTCTTGGCTCAGAGGAAGCGTTCAAATGCTTGTTGAATAAATGACTACTTGGATACAATATTAAGATTACTATGCTATTATTCAGGAGACTGTCTAAGAACCTAGTGAGGCCCATGTACCTCTTCATATTTTATACTAAATACATAGTATTAATATTATTATAAGAAATCCCATTTTTGACCCATACATCCAAAATCAGACTGCCTAAATTCTAGTGGGTATGAATATTGGCTATTTTATGTCTCTAACTTTAATTAATATAGAAAAGGGAGAATTTTCTCTGTTCAGTCATGACTCTTGATGGTAAACTATTATTACATCCTGCAGAATTAGAAGAAAATAGAGATTTCTTTTATTTCCTAAGACTTGTCACAAATATTGAATTCTGGCCAAAAGTCTACTCATGTTTCAGCAGTGTCCCTTTTTATTTTTTAAAAAATCAATTTACAAACCCATATGCCAAAGTTTTAGAAAACTGGAAATGGCAGTTTTATTTCTTTGGTAATTAGATTCAGGAAAAGGGAGAAGGGAGGGAGAGATGGAAAGAGTGAGAAGGAGAAAGAGAGGAATGAGAAATGAGAAATTAAAAGAAAATACATATTGAGGGAGAAAGAAAGGAGAAAATTCAGTTTCAAAAGGCAAGAGTGCAGAAATGCATACCACAGTGTACTTGTGTATGTAAATGTATGCTCCTTTTCTCAGTTGCCCATATGCCAGTTTGCATTTCACTCCTATCAGACACTGTCAAAATCCCTCTTAATACGTAGCCCCAGGCATCAGAATGAATGCTTCTATCTTCTCCATATGGTTTAAGAAGGATAGGTTATAATTTGGGGCTGCCACCTGTCCAAATCAAGCCTTTACAAGGTACGCATTACAACAGCTCATTGGAAAGGACAAGTTCTCAATGTGGCCTCATCCAAGGATGCTTCTGACATTGTACGTGAGGCGTGGAAGCATAAAGAGCTGCTCGGAAAGACTCTCAAATAGTGGTTACAAGAATAAAAGTGGAAGATCAGCATCTATTTTGTTGCTATAAATAACCTTCCCCCCCGCCCAAATTCCATATTTCCAAATATCACCTTGTCAGAAGGTGAGCATCGATGACATCAAGCGCAATGGTACAATTAGAAATGGCAGAAAGAAGGCAAAGGGCCTAAATAAAAGGTAAATGAGGGTGCAGTTGTGCCCAATTATTTTGAATAACCCAATAATAAATCAATGTTGATTATTTACATACCAAAATTATTTATATTTACATTATTTATATATTTTTTTACATTTACAAAAGTACTTGTTATAGGCTTTTAATAGTAAGATTTTGACAGAGAATTTAAACTAAGATTCAATTAACAATTATAAAGACAATGATCACTGGGTAAATAAAGAATAAGTAGATAAAAGACTTACTGTACTGTTTTTAGAGTAAAAATATGTTTTGACTCCTGAGCCCATATAAACCACCCTTTTCCCAATTAGTTGGCATTAGTGTATTACCAGAAAAAATTATTTCCCCCCCTAAAATTCTAATTAGGCCATTTTGGAAGGAAACAAGTAATTCTTCCTCAAATAAACAATACCAACCACAATAAAACAACAGACTTTGTCAAAAAAAGAATAACTATTGAAGGAATATGAACTGTACCAATTGCAAACAATGCAAGCACAGTGGACTGAGATACGAAATTAATAGGTCATTCTATGTTGACAAATGGATATAATGAAGATTCCCACAGGATATATAAATATGGGCTTCAAGAGAAAAGTCAATATTGCAGCCTAGAACAGCATTATATCAAAGGAAACACACACATGCTCCCCCTGCCCCCACAACCAAACAAAAACACCCTGAGATCTAAGAATAGCGCCCAACCAAGTATCTGGCACATGAAGTAGGCCCTCAATTAATGCCTGTTTGTTGAAGAAACATCAATGAAAATTCCCCCCTAAAGGAACCTCTGAGAGTAAGTATCCCATTGGATTTTATTCTCCTTTTAATTATAAATTTGATAAGTAACTTTATACAGTTTGATAATATTTATTTATACCTTCACTAGCATAATAATCTCCTAAAGCCACACCAAACCCTTCATTTCCCCTTGGGGCCACTTGTTAAAAATATACATATCTATCCATTCATCCACTGAAAGTAACAAAGAGTGAACGCACTGGTGTTACAATGGTCATTAATTTACAGGCAACAAATCCAAATACAGCAAACCCAGGTGTGGGTTCCTGATGCTTACGGCCTTCAGGAGTTACAGATGTTCCTACACATCTACAGCGGAGGACACAGAGCTTCATTTAGAAGCTGATTATTTTCTTCAAGGCACTGAGTTTTAAGAAACTATAGAAAGCAGATTAAAATTTTAAAACGTCTACATGTAGTAAAGAAACTAGAGTCGTACTGTAGAATTCAATTGAAAATAAAATAAAGCTAGTGACTCCTTCTGTTATATTTCTTCTGTTGAACAGGCCAATAAAACACATTCTGACATATAATTTCGAATTCAATAAACTCTGGGGATTGACGTTACATATACTTTCACATTTCGTGGTTATTTCATCATTTGTAAAAGTGCCAATCTATAACACTAAGTTGGCATGCAGCCCTGTTCTGATCTAGAAGTTATATCCTTTCTGCATTGTTCCCAGTATACGTATGTATACAGATGTAGCCATAAACACCAGTTCATGAATTTCAGATGCACAGCTCAGTTAAGCACTTGAGGTAGAATAACACGCAGGTGTCAGCCCTCCATATTTCAAAGCTTGAAAATTAACCTAATATACAATATGGTGACCTAACAGTTCTTCATTTGAAAGAAATCTAAAAAATCATCTCTGATACAGCCTAAGTGTGAGAATAACCCAGCGGGATTTCCACCTCTTCATTTCTTAATGAGTTTTTTGATAATGAGAGGTGACTTTGCCAGTCACTCTGGGCTCTATTATGGCTAATTTGACTCCACTTCACTCTCCTTGTTAATTATTAACACTAGCCTTTTTATCCTCATGAGACCACATTCCAATTTTTCTTTTTTCGATTTTTATAAGCCCATCTTTATGGAGGTGAAAGTCTTGGAGAATAGGTTTTCACTTAGAGCAGAGCTGGAACATTTGTTATTCGTTTAGGCAGAGCTGCTGTGACGTTGATTATATAAGCACAGTGTTCTACGGGATGGCTTTAATGTGCCTGCAATGTGAAAAGGCTGTTAATTAAAGAAGCAGCATTGTGGTATTTTTCACTTGGGAATCAAGTCCCAATAGAATGGTCATTTGCCACTTGCTAGCATATCCACAGATTAAAAGGTGACTAGCTCCAAGAGTCTGCCTTTCAGTAATGCTGAAAGAAATGATCTGTGCCATTTGCAGATGGCTTTCATTTGTCAGAAGCCGCCACTTGCTGTATCTATACCGACAATTGTGGAAAACAGTATGCAAGGTAGAATCTATTTGTAGTAGCTTTGTAGTTAGTTGTTCAGTATCATTTAAATGTCATGTTAATTGTTTCATTGTGAAAACATTTATTTTCCCTCAATTTTAATACAACTCTTTTTCAAAGCTATTTCCGTAGATACCATTTAAAGTGAGTGTCCATCTAATTATCTCTTTAGTTGGGTTGTGAATCAGGGTGGATGGAGGCAGGGGCAAGAAGACAAATAGGGGCACAACCTTTTTTTGGACAGAAACAAAGGAGTTTGAATGTGTTTTCATCATTAGTCCTGCTCTGGGAATCAGCAAGTGAGTCTGTGAGGGGCAGGAGATTAGGGACAGTGCTAAAATGGTGATGCAGCTGGTACTCTCCCCTGGAGGAAAACCACATTTCATCTCCAAGGGTTCTTAAGGCTAAAACTTTCTCTAATCATGCCCAACTGTAAGGAAAGGTGAACACTCCTCACAGCAATTTTCCCTCCTTAAAAACAGAAACTGAATCTAGTTTCTTGATTCTCTTTCCCCACTAATTAGTTCGGTCCCTGGAATTCTCATCATGGATATTTTGTAATGTACGTGCTAAGACAGTACATACCTTTATCTGGTCATTTCTGTACCCTGCAACCAACTCTCTTCCTTCTCACCACAACTCAAGGCCTTTACAATGTAAAAAAAAAACATTCTGAAGTAAAAATAAAAGTTCAAGAATCTCTTATCATTCTTAAAAAGATCATATTATTTTACAAATGCTCCTATAATCTGCCTTTGTCACTGTAGACCAAGACAGAACTGGAGACCAAATGATCAGCCTCCAATTTACCTTCATCCTTGATACCCTGTGAGTAAGCCCCTCCTGGGCACATTGCCAATTAGGGATTCAGTTTCCTCAGCTGGAAAATAAAGAAGTTTGGTATCTCTTCCACTCTCCAAAAGATAAACAGGCATTTTGGAATATCAAAGTATAAAGATTTTCATAAAAGATGGCAAACAACCAATGAGAACATATAAATTAGTCGTTTAAAAGATAAAAATAACTCAGCTACAATGTTTTCAAGGCAGAAAGTACAAATTCTAACTAATACGTCCATTAGTTAGAGACGTGTTAGTAATTTTTATAATGGAAAAACAAAGTAAGTATGTGACATTATTAACAAATCATAACCACTTAAAATCTATATGTAATTAGTAGTATATCATGTGTGAGGAAACAGTAAGCACTTATTCAGCAAATTATCTCTGGTTCTAACATTGGACATTTCAGAGAAATTTGTTCTTATTGCCCTTGGCTGGTTAAAGTTGTAATTAATTAGAATTTGAACTGTAACTCTAATTGGGTCACTATGGTAGAAACTGTCATGCTATGGCAGTGATGTTAGGATCTTTCTATTATGGGTTAAAAGGGTAGAAGTTTTATTTTTTCCCATTGGCTTTCCAAAGGACAATGTGGGGACAGCTATAGGTTGACATTTAACATTTGGATTATATTCACTAAATTACTATCTATAGTTCAGGAATTTAATAAACAAATAATTATAAATAAATTCTTCATTATCAAAAACTTGTCTTACCAACTCCTGAGATATTACTCAGTGGTTTTGGCATTATGAGTTTGAGAAGAAAGTCACTGCGCTCTACTTCAAGTCTCCAGACCATCCCATACTCCCAATACCAAAAGAAAATTATGGCACTGGGCAACTTTTCTATTTACCTCACTACATGAAGGAGCTCTTTTTCTCTGAAATAACTGATGTTTTCTAAAATATGTTAATGACTAAAATCAAAGCCAAGATCAAGACTTACCCCACCCAAACTGATATATTTAAACAGGTCAGTAATAAATGCTTCTGTGTTTTGAGGATTATATATCAAAATAACATAAAACACTACTTTAGGTGTTTAATAGTAGCCTATGTTACACAAATGGCTTAAAACAGGAGAAAAATATGAAACTCTTTTGAATTAAATATTTGCAAGACTGGCTGAAATCAAATTTGTTATTCTCATTTTCATGTTCTTTTTGACAGAATTCTCATAAATTTACATGTGCAATGTAAGAGCTCTTCTTACAAATATTAAAACTATAAATGTCTAACAAACATAATGTATACTTGAAACTAATATAAAATAAAATGCTTATTAAAAATAAATAAAATTGCAATCCTAAAAAATAAATATTAAAAGATGTTAATTTAATCAAGTTGCAGTAGTTTCCTTAAGAAAGTTTGTAAGAAAGCTAAAATATGTTTTGTTTTCTCTACAAATAAATTCTAATAAATTAAATGATTCATCATCTTTACTGTTTGACTGTCATCGTTACTAAATACTCCATCTTCCAATAAACCTCAAAATATATACAAATATGATCAAATGAGTTTTCATGCAAATGTAGACAGCAATGTTAGAAACAATCTGATATTAACATATTCTCATTTATGCACTCGGTGCATGACTGATGTATTTACTTTTGGCAGCAAGTTTAATGGTATACATTTGTCGTAAGATAATATGTAAGATAATACTAAACCTGAGTGGTAATCTCAGCACAGAAAATGAACGACGGCAAGACACTGGGAAATGAAGAAGGTCATTCGAAGTCTGCTAGCTGGCAGAAGTGAACCAAATGGAACTTAAAAACTGGTTGAAGATAATTTGCAGAATGATTGATTCACATATGGATAATTAAATGTGGGTTCAGCAACTTCTGATAGCAGACACTATGACTGAATCTGAAGTAGAAATTGTAGTTTAGTTCTTTGTCTTTTGAATAGGATCTTCTGGAAATTAAATTGGAGAATAAATAAGATGGCTGAAAGAGTTAAGACTAAAATTTCAATAGATAAAATTTTAATAGATTTAAGAGTTAAGACTAAAATTTTATTAGTTATGACTAGAATTTTAATATTTATTGGGCATCTATTATACGTGAGCTATTGTTTAATCTTTACTGTCAATGACACTGCGGGCATTATTATTTTTCTTATTTTATGGATGAAGAATCTAAAGTTTACAGAGTTTAAGTTATTATCAAAGGTCAAGTAGCAAATGTCAGAGACAGATGTGAATCTGTCTGGCACCAAAGCCCATGTCATTAATTACCACAACATGATGCCTCTTTTACTATACAGACGTTCTTAACCTGGTGTCCTAAATCCAGATGTCCACTGGGAGTCCAATAAACACAATTTCATACCTATGTGATATTTTTTTTTTACTTAGTAAAACAGTTGTAGTTTCATCAGAGACTCATAGGGATGAACAACCAAAGAAAAGTAAGAAATAATGGACTAGAGTGATGAATAAAACCAACAAATTATTAAAAACAAACAAATAAAACAAAAATAAACATAAAAACAAATTTAAGTTTAAACCTAGATGTACATAGTAGTGGTGTCCTGGAAAGAGAGCGGCAGAAAGCTTTAACATATAGATAGCTAGGGTGACTAAGTTCCTTGGAACACTGGACAGTCATGGGCTTCAGGGAGACAGTCCAGGAGGAAGGCAGTTCTCACTGGGGGCTGGGTTCCTCAGGTCACATCGTAAGCTCCTGCCAACAGCTCACTCCAGAGCAATACTGGAAATGAGTGAGGTCTACTGAGAAAAAGGTGATAAGAAGAATGATGAGCATGAAAACCCTATCATGTGAGGAAGAGTTGAATGATCTGGGAATAATGTCTTAGAGGAGAAAATGTACAGTAGAAGAAGGCTGTTAGCATGATCAAATAGAACAAGTCAAAACCAGAGTTTAGGAGGAGGCAGAGGTCAACCAGATCTATAATAGGAAGAATCTTATCGAATAGGTAATTAGTGACTCCGTGTTCACTGCATTGAAACAAAGACTGTCAGTAGTTACCACAGTTGGGTTTAAGGGAAACTTTAAATAAAAAAAGTCATCACGGGAAGGGCCTAGGAATCTCTATGTTAAGAAATGCCACATAAAATCCTGATGAAAAACCAGGTTTGTGCTGCCTGTTAGAAGACCATGTACCAGAATAAAAGTTATTACATTGGGAAAAAACTTCAATAGAGAACCTTTACAATCTCTTTCATTTCTAAACAGTGAGGGAGTAAGATATACTATAGAGCAACCTTACACTATCATCTGCAGAATCCCTCTCAGAAAAACAGTATTATCATAATGCGTATTAGTAGAAGCCTTAACATAGCATGGTTTATAGAATAATGATAAATTTCTAAGGTGTCTTCCAGAGACATAAATGTTCTCTAGTGCTTCAGAAATACTAACCTTTGAAGATTTTCTGATTTAAAAAGTACAATGAGAAGGATGCCTATGTTACCAGTTCTTGATGAATGTAGGAGGGTACAAATAAGAGGAACCTCAGAGGCCAGTGGAGCAATGTGGGATGTCACTGGTCTCCTCAAGACCCTGGCCTGATATACTCAGGAAAGATGAGAAAAACGTTAGTGATATCTATGTTGAATCTTGTTGAGCAAGTGCGAGACCTCTATAAATACCCATTTGCACAAACAACACTCCTCCTCATTTCATATATCAAAGCAAACGTAAGGGCTTACTGTCATTTCTGAGGAAATTATTAAGCAGTTGGAAGAGAGGAAAACTATCCCAGGAGTCTTGTGGCTGAGCCTCCAGTGCAGTATCCATGTCCACTGTGAATAAAGCCCAAAACTTTTCTGCATGCTCTGCCAGTAAGTCAGGCCACCAGGCAAATGCCTGTAAAAGGATAAATAAAAAATGTATAAAGAAATTACTTAAAGTTATCCAGTTAGAAGCACACACAAGTACCATACTGTTGAATATCTATCATTAAGAGTGCAATTGTAGTACAATATTGCAGAGTATGAAACCAAATGTTTTACTTCTTGCAGAAAAAAGAAACATTGGAAATAAATACACCAAAACATTCAAGCAGTTATGTTTCGATTATGAGAAACAAGGAATTTTTCTTTTTGTTTTATATATTTTTCAAATGTTCTAAATCAAGCAAGTTATTTTTAAAATAAAGCAGTGACTACCATTTGATATTTTAATTTTATTTTAGATTTCACATTTTATTCATTAATGTCAAATTTACTTATTATTTAACTATGTGTATCTATAAAATTTCTCCTACCATTTAAAAATTATTTTTATTTGTAGTATTTTAAAAAATAAATCTAAGGACTAAAGCTAAAGCATGCTTTCATAGAGATTTCCTCACTCTCCAATGTGAATTAGGTCCTCCTAGATAGCCTCTCTGATGCCTAGTATTTCCTTCACAGCTTTTCTTAGCATTGTACATATGACTACATATGTGAATATTTTAATGTCTGCCTCTTAAATTAGTCTTTATACTCAACGAGGCATTTTTTTAATGCCGTTTAGGTAAAGGCAATAATTGCTTAGAAATCTCTGCTGTTTAGATGGGTAAAAATAATATTTACTTTATAGAAAGTTCTTGAAAATAACATGGCCTCAGTATGGAGCAGAGCACCAAACTTGCCTGCCCACAAAACCTGATAACAGACCCACTAGCCTACAGGTCCTGGCAGCAGGCCTGCCTGCCCACGGTTCCCACCAGCCAGCCCACCCAGAGATTCTAGTTGGGTTGACTAGCGAAGGGTTTTCCCTGCAGAAGCAAGTCTGTAAAGAATGAAAGAGGTGACTGCTTCTTCCAATGTGCAGATGCCAATGCAAGGCTACAAAGATCATAAAGAATCAAAGAAACATGACACCAACAAAAGAAAAAACAAAGTTCCAGTAAGCAACCCCCATGAAACGGAGATCTATGCCCGAAAGAAGTAAAAACAAAATTATCCTAAGCTCAGTAAGCTACAAGAGAACACCAATAGACAACAAGGTGAAATAAGAAAAACAATACATGAAAAAAAGTTCAAGAGAAAGAAACAATAAAAAAAAATCAAGCAAAAATTCTGAAGTTAAAGAATACAATGACTGAAAAATTCAACAGAGAGCTTGAACAGCAGCACTCAGCAAGCAGAATAAAGAATCAGTGAACTTAAAGCCAAGTAATTTGAAGTTATCCAGTTAGAACAACAAAAGAAAATAAAAGAATGGAAAAGAGTGAAGAAAGCATGCAGATCTTATGTGCCATCTCGAAGCCAACAAATGATATCTATTATGGCAGTCCTGGAAAGAGAATAGAAAAAGAAAGGGGAAGAAAGATTCTTTAAAGAAATAGTGGCTGAAAATTTCTCAAATCTGAAGAGGACAATGGACACTCAGAATCAGGAAGCCCCCAAAACACCAAGTGGTGGGGAATGAAATCGAATAGGAAATAATTTTCCTTAAAAAAGCAGCTTTACGGTAGCAAGATTTTGCTATCAACTTGAAATTTGTATTATGTTTGCAGAAGTGTATACTTATGCTCCAAATTATATTTCCGATAATGTTGTCCCTGACGAATGTAAACCAATTTGTGATGAATGCTTATTGTTCGAACGATGACCAGAGAAAGCTTTAAGCATCACTATGTCTGAAAATGAACCTCGAGAGTCCTAGGCTGTTACTTGAAGAACGCAGGGTCAATTCAACACCTGCCCCTCCTCTTTTCTGCCACCACACTGGCTGGCCGCCATCCCACTGTGGGTTGGTAGTAAAATGAGGAACTCTTAATAAGTGAGCAAAAATAGTGAATCTGATTTTGGAATGAATTATGTGCTTTTTTTCCCCCCTAAGTAAGTATCAGTTTGCAATTCTGTATTTTGTAGATGTTCCTGAAAGCTCTAGAGACAGTCTACTATCTCCAGTATCCCTCTGCCCCAATGTACACGTACATACACAGCAACACGATGCTGAGGGCCATACTCTAGAAATATTTAAGCTCCTTTGAGGAGCTACAATGGACTAGAACCTTCTGGATGACACCTAAACTACTGTCAAACTCATCATAATTTTTTTACAACTGTTCTGATTCACCAAAATCTCTCCCTCATCAGGTTCATACCGGAATATAAATATTGAAATAACAAAATGAGATACTAACACTAAAATACTTCAAAACAGATATCAGGATAAAGTGCTAGTCATTACTATACATTTACAAATTAGCAAATGATTAACGAACATTTTTAGTAGGGGTATTTATGGCCATGCAAGTTTGTTAAAGTCACTGCTGCAAGTGGACTCCTGCCTCTACAACTGAGCCATCTGAAAGCCACTTGTTGGTCATATTCTAAAACGAAAGCTATTTGTCGGACCTGACGTTATAACCCCAAACCTAAACCCATCCTAAAAAAATGTTATCTCACTGGCTCTACAAATATAAATACTATGTAATTATGACTAATTTGACTGTTGAGATTATTGTAATTTAGTTAGTAGTAGGCAGTAAACAGACCTTGTTCACGAACAACTTTTTATGTAACCACACTTTAAGATGTTCCTTAGATATGCATGCCAGTGGAGAGGAATAGGACATGAAGAAGCAAAAATAAATGGAAAACCATCACATATTCTTTTTTTTTTTTTTTTTTTTTGGTGTTAGAATACATCAAGAAGCATAATCTGGTTCGGCTACTGATGTTCATGGGAATGAGCATATGCACAAGTACGTGTATCCACAATGCACTCCTTTCCCTGTCCTGGCACCACCTGGGACGCAGCCAGCTGAAGTGCAGGATGAATCAACCATTTGCAGGGCCCTGCTAGCCCTCTCGCTGCAAATATCAAATTACTGCCAAACATCCTTCTTGCCTACAGTGCCACCAATATGGTGGCCCATATTATATCTATAACATTTTAGGGACCTTAAATCAAAATTCTGCTGGAATCATAAGCATCAAAGTGGCAACATATTGCTTCTGTTTCCTGCTCAACCCCTGTACTGACACTCTCACACTCCACCCGCTTAGGCACAGTCCCAAGACATGCCAGAGAGCAAGGGAGGAAGAGAACGACAGAGTGGAAAGGGTCATCTCCAGGCTTGTACCGTGACCATCCCCTTTGTGGTGCCCAGTGTCAACTCTGGCAGCTGAACCAGGAGAGGACACTCTATTTAAACAGAGAAACAACAAGGTGGTTTACTGGAAAGTACCGGGTCGGGGGTCTGGCCTGAGTCTTGACCCTGTCACTAATGAGCTGTGTGCCTCTGGCAAGTTGCTCAGCCTTTCTGGGTCTCAGTTTTATCATCTGTAAAATGGTGTGTGTGTGAGAGAGAGGCTTTTCCACTGCCATTTGGAACTTCATGTTGTCATCAAAGCATTATTAGTTCTCCTGAATTTCTGGTGAGACACAGTCTAGTCACTAGAATGTGCAAACAGCCTCAAAGATTTTCTGGAAAGGGGCTTCAGCTAACTTCTAAAGAGAAATTCGGAAGAAAAGCCTGAGAGGAGAGGGGTGGAGAGGCCTCCAGAAGGAAGGGAGGACTGTCTCATAAGCAAGTTACTGTTGAAGATCGGAAGGACATGAAACCTGCTTAGCTGAGAAATTGCTGAAGGACAGAAACAACCTCTTAACCCTCTAAGTAGACTGCCATTGTGGAGAGAAGTAGAATGAGATTAAAAAGCGGACACATGGACCACTTGAAGGTCTCTCTGCGGCAGAAATGTTAACCTCCACATAGGGTACTGAGCGGGGGGGTTTCTCATGGAATAGGAACCTCCAGTCTGAACTTCCAGCGCAATAAAGAGGGGTGTGAAGTGCAGTCCACCAAGTCACTCTGCAAATCACTTTGGAATCAGACCAATTTCCTCTCCAATTTTTTTCAGAGAAGAAGTTAGATCTTCTGGTAAAAAAAAAAAAAAGTTAAAAAATAAAAGAAAATTAAAGCCAAAACACAAAAATCCTCTCAGCTGGCCTTTATTTAGATGGCCAGCACTAAATATTCATGCAATTATTAATAAGACGTATTCACAGAAACACTACAGTAAAGATTTGCCTATTCAAAGAAATAGTCTTTCCAAGGAGAGGCACTACGTTGGCTTTGAAATGAACTATAATCAAAGAGTGGTCTATCTTATCTACACTGCAAGTTATTCCATGCTAGAAAAATAGTGGAAACAATTTTACGTACCTCTCTTCCCTGAGGGAGTCCAAGAATTTGGAAGCATTGTGGAATAAAAAGATGCCATAGTGTTACAAAGCATTTTAAAAAGAGGTCCATATAATAAATAGTTCTATGTTTTAGCATATAGTAGAGGGATATATTTGAGTTATGATGATCTCTGTACAATAAAGTCAACTATATTTTGTGCGTTAGAAAATAAATAATATTTACATTTTAATTGTTTGAATACATCACATCTTAACTAGCATTTAGTGATTGAGTGTATATCATTTTAATTCCATTTAAACGATGAGAATCATTATTTTTATTAGTGCAGGAAAATTAAATGTTATTTTTTGTGAAATGTATGTACCCATTTAGATGAAATATATTGCAACTGGATAGCCAGTCAGACTTTTTTTTTTAAACTCAAAAAGGTCTAATACTCTGATGGTAATGCCTTTTAACAAAAGACAAAGACAACACATACATGCATTTTATCACATAATCATTTTCATTGTAATAGCAGTAGTACTAGTCTAGGAAACATCCTCCTGGGAATTCATTTCAAATTATTGAAGCAGCTGTTTCTTCAGTTTAAAATAAAATATCCATAACAAGTTCACACATGACAGATGCAAGGTAAAAACTAGATTCCACAGTGTGAGCTAAAAGCAGATGTTTTGAATGATCATATTTATAACCAGCTACCATCAATCTTAGTTACCTATAGTAAGATTTCATGAATATTCTTTTCCAAGAATTTGCTTCAAATGTACTTCATGTAGTTTCTTATATTTTGGAGAACTAGGTTTCATGAAATACAAATACTCTATAAATTCTTATGTATCTGGTCTTTTTCATTTGTGCTCATTTCATGTGTTTCCTCGAGAATAAAAACACTATTATGGCACTGAAATTTAATACACTCATATACTTCCACACACTCTCCCCACACAGTTCAATGTCAGAAAACTCTTTTTTTAAAAAAATAAATAAATAAACCCATGACTAGAAAGAGTGTCATCTTTAAGGCTTAGAATAAGTAGTTTGCTTGGCGAATGATCACTCCCTATCTTTAGTGAATGTTACTACTACAATTAGAACTTCTAAAAACTATAAATGATGCAGGTTTGGTGACAATTTAAAGAAAAATTTGATGACAAGAATGAAAGACTAGTTCTGAACATCTTCCATTTGTATTTGTTATATTATAGTTCATTCCTGTCACACGTTGATTGACTTACATTTCTAAACTAAAGCAATCACCGCCTAGGGGAAAACACAAGTGATCTGGCATCACACATTAGAGTTCGTGTTCCAGCTTTGCTTTTTGCTAGTGGAACATCTTTAGCAGATCCCATGAGCTTTTCCATGTTCCTCACAGCATGACTGTTGTCAGGAATAGATATTAAATTGTGTGTGTGTGTGTGTGTGTGTGTGTGTGTCTGTGTAATTTTTAAATAATATATAGGAGTTGCATTTTCAGGCAATACACATGTTTATAGTTATCTACAGGTAAATGCCAGATGTGTATTAGTCTATGGGTAAGTAAGTCAGTGTTCTTCTCACTGTGACAAAGTATTATGTGTCATTTGACACAGCAGTTAAAACAAGTCATCACCTCTGCATGATGCTCTTCGTTTTGTTGTAAGACTTCGATGCAGAGCTCTGCTAGATGAAGAACTTCTTCCAGCTTTCTAGCAGGAGTTGCCTGGTTCATGGTCTCTATTAGAAACAAATCAGAATAAAGTTACCTTAAAAATAAAAAACAAACAAACTTGCTTTATGATGTAATGATGAGAAAAAGGGGCTGAAATCCAACGAAAAGTATCTTTTTTGAGAAATAAAAGATGTAAGAAATATAAACACATACATTCTCTATAACAAGAAAACCAGTTCGCTAGATTGCAGGAAATATTTCACCCACAAAGCAATCACAGGAAAACACAAGTGTTCTGCCATTTAATATATAAGCACTAACAGGTGCATTAGCACATTAGATGCTCAACTTCTGCAACAAACAACTTATAATTCTCCTCAAGGTCAGAAACACAAATAGAGCAGATACCAGAGTCTTTTCCTTCTCTCTGTATTATATTATCGATACAATACCACTCTCAGCAGATGAGTCATTCCCAGCATTAGCAAAACCCATGCTTCTTTGTTGCTATTTAAATTCCCAGCCTACATGCCTGCAGTTCATGTCATCTAAAATTCAAGAAGTACAAAGTCACCTAAAACAACTCTGACAGGTTGCAATTAACTGATTTCCTCTCCTCCTTCCCTGCCCACCTCCAACTGGGGAGGAGCGGGGAGGCGTTCTTTGAAGCTGAATGTTCTTTCAGCACCAAGGCAAACTGGTATAAAGGCCAGGCCACAATGAGATTAAGTGCAGCTATCTGAAATTCAGTAACACAAAGTAGTTGATTTCAGAAATACAAGAAACTGGCAGAAATTAAATGCAATGAAACTGGTTCTGAATTGAATGTGAAGAACACAGTTTTCAATAACACTGTTAAAGATAAACATCTTGGATTCATGGATTCTCTCTTTGCCCCAGTATGGTATGAACGTCATAAGGGAAATAAAATTTTCAGAAAAGAGCTTTTTCTGTGGAACCTAAGGAGTCATTTTTTCTTTCTTCAATAGCTCCCCCCTGCCACCCAATTTCTCCCTAAAGATTGAGCCTTCAATTTGGAGGAGACTCTTCGATTTGCTTTTTATTTGTTCCCAAGGGATATAAAATAGTGAATTGAAATATTGCTTATGGTAGGTGCCTGTTCACTAAATATTTATTATAAGCTTACTCTACAGGGCACAGGGTGATGCCCAGCAGGGTCACCATGCCCCAACCCTGGTACACATCTCACTAAATTCCCCTGCAGGATGGAAAGCCGATGACAGGGATCCAAGAGTATGGTGACTCTTCAGGAAAACCAGATGGCTGACAGGTGGACAGCACACCTTTGAGTGTGCCTGCATCATTCTTAGCTGTCAGAGGTAGAAGGAAGTATCAGACATGTCCCTGATCTTAAACAACTTAGATTCCAAAAATCGCTACTGAAAGGGTACTTAGTTCTGGGGCTGAATGCTTTGCTCTTCTCTCTGAGTTCTCTATTACAGGCTCAGAAACTGGGTCTCATTATCTTGAATTCTCACTATCCTGAGTGGGCTTTCCACCATGAAAAGTACTTAAGGAATGTTTACTGAGAATGCAGTAGTCCAGTTTTGGGGGAAAAGCATGTTAAAAATAAAATCAATACCCAAATTATTTAACTGTGTTGGACTGCAGATAGCTCGTATGTCACTAACACACCAAGGTGGACTAGACAGCAAGTCAGCTGTAGTCGGAGAACACTGCTGAAATAAATGATGAATGCTACGTCCTTAAATTAGAGAAGGATTTTTTTTGGAAAAAGTTTTCAAAATAATTTTTAATTTTTAAGAGCATATCACTTATATTCCTAAATTTCTCTATCTTTACAACGAGGGTGTTGAATTTAGTGGAGGATTCTTAACCTAGGGTGTTAGGAACTGGTTTTAGAGGGTCCTTAAAATTATATGCTAATTTTTGTGTATGTAGATTTTTGGAAAGAGAAGAATTATAACTTTCAGATCCTCAAAGTGGTCCATACACCAAAGAAATGCTAAAAATCACTGAACCACATAATCTCTAAGATTCCTCAAGCTAAGAGATTTTATGCTTCCTATAAATGTGGGCTTGATCTATATTAAATCACATTATTTTGATATATTTATATAGGTTTATAGCATGTGTTTTTGATTAGAATAGGGGAAGGCAAAAATTTAATTTTTTTTTATCACAGAAATATATTTTCTTTACATAGATTCCTGAATCCTCACAACCATTCTACAAATTAGGGGACCATATTTCTAGATTAGAACCAAGAGTCTTGGAGAGGTTAGAAAAGATGAACAAGCTCATACAGATACTGGCTGAGATGGGATTAAAATCTTAATGTCATACAAGCACCAATAATACAATGGCTTGAATTGCATATATATTCAGTAGGAACTTCTGAAACAGCTGAAAGTTTGAAGAGTTTATAAAGTCCCCATATCCTTAGCCACAAGTATGCAATTATGAAAAAGAATCACTGAAAGCTCAAAACTTAGCTCTGTCTACATGCGATTATGTAAAAATCCACTTTTGCATCTGACACCATCTTAAGTAAAAACTCTGAGAGTTCCCCGGGTCCTACTGAAATTTAAAAACAGCTTACAACATTTCACTCTTCCTGGATTAAATTTACTGAGAAAATCAACTTTGTGCTCGAACATAATGGCCACTCTAATGCTTTAAATGAATGGCATTTCTATGAGTACACTATGGATGCCATCTCGGGCTGTCACCCTTTTGACAACAGCTGAGCGGTTTAATGCATTCTGCAGTCAGAACTCTACTAGATAACAGGTTTATCGGTAGCTCCATTAACATTCTGCACACTGAATATTGGAGAATTTTTCTCCTTAAAACGTTCACTTTCACTCTTTTTTGTAACATTTCTACAGCATTGCAGATGCCTCTGTATTCTTCAAGCTTCACACCCGGTAGCTGATTGTTGTAATACATTTCGAAGAGTGACATTTAAAACAAATATGCCCAAAGTGGCGACGTTTCTTAATGAATTTCAATGCATTGCTGCTCTTGGCTACGATCTTTCTTCATTTTAGAACATTTTTACTTTTCTATGGAAACACATCTTGGCTCCTTGGAGCAATTTCTTTTGCTTTTACCTCCATATTTAGGAAGAGATCTCACTGGAGAGAAGGTTGTTCAGAGATAGCCTGTTTTGCTTTAATTCTGCTTCAGAGAAGGTATATACTCCCAGCACATTCTCCTTTGCTGTCTCCCTTCCTGCCATTTCCTGACAAAATCCCTAGTGGTCGATACTCAATGATGCTCATGGTGAAAGGGGACATGGAAAGAAGACCAATAAGATCACTTCAATTCCTTTTCCTTGTTATAGGGTATGTAGAAATTTGTGATATAATTGACCTTAACGTTTAACAGACTGGTTGTTTCTGTACCTGCAGCTACACAAGAAATAGAATTCAAGATGGTGTTGGACTGAACTCTGAAAATAACCCCATCACAATACTGTCTTGTCTTCTTCTTTCTCTTGTATCTAGGTAATGATGACCAGCTAGAATGCATCAAAAAAATAATACATGAACTCAGATTTCTTGCACAGTTCTTCATGTTGATCTGCATGGCCCCAAATTTGATTCAACAAACAGGTTCCGCATGTGAAGTTGTATTCACAACTGGGGGGATGCACGATGAACAAAATAATATTTCTGCCTTCACGGAATTTATGTACATCTTTCCCTAACCAAATAATAAGGTAGATGATAACTATATATCATCCTTTCGGTCAATATGAGAAACTTCTGTAATAAATCTGATCGTGGATTAACTGCACTCAGTATGCAAGAACAAGGTTACTAGCTTACAAGAAATAGAATCAAAGACACGTCACTTAGGAAGGCTTTAACTTGCTCAAGTACAACAGATGGAATTCTTCAGAATGAAATTACTCTTTCAGTGGGTGCTTGAGTTCAGAAAATGTAGATCAGAGACAGCTAATAGCAGTCTAACTCTGAAGTGTCCCACCTTTTTCCTACTCCCATCTGAAGACAAAGCACTCACGCTTCTGTTGCTTCTCCCTCCTTCTAAAGAACACAAGTCAGATGGATGAGGTGAAAGCCCTGACATTAGAAGATAACTGAGGTGAGAAACTAGTATGACTTGAGAAGGTAATAGAGAGATAACTAAAGGGGCTGGAAAGAAAGAAATAGAAAAAGGGAAACAGGGAGAGGAAATGGGAAAATGACCAACATCTAGGCAAAGGAGTTAAAGAAAGGATGTCAGTTTTGAAGCAGTGGGGAGATTAGAAACGTCAAGCATTTACCTGGGATGCTCTCTGAAGACCCAAGCAGTAAGGCTTTTCCTTGCAAGGTTGAAAAGAGCAAGAAAGTTGGGTCAAGGGTACAACATCTGATTTCCTCTACCTGGAACCCCAAATATCCAGTTAATACCTGCTTGGAATTTGTGCTAATATTATGGTGCTTTGAAATAGTTGTCCTGTGGTCACAGTCACATGAACTTCTTTACCTGGATTACTTTCCAAATCATTTTTAAGCAAATGGTCAGCTGTGGAACAAAGGAAAATAGGCCACTGGAGTATAAGATGATGGCAACCAGGCTGGATCCATACTGAGCAATCTCCACAAGCCAACAGTGAGTGGCGATCCATGAGTGATAGGCCATAAAGATTCAGATACAAATGGGGGCAAATGGAAGGTAAATGTAGGTGATGCTCTGTGAGACTTTCTTTAGGAGGCATATTCTCTTACAGTCTTAAAATAAGAAATGGTGGTGATGGAATGACAGAGAAAAAATTAGTAGGATACACACATACAACTTAATATTTGGCTTTTACAGTTATGTGAATTTTAAGAGTGGAGAAACACAGGCACCTTGGTTTGAGTTTTATTAAAATTGTTTCTCATTATCGAGACCCTGGCTCTCCTTAAGTCTGTGGAGCAGGAATACCTGAGACTCACAGAAAAAAAAATATCTTCACAGTGTTCCTGGCTGCAAGGGCTATGAAGACTTGCAAGAAAATAAGGTTTGCTATAATGCATATTTCCTCTGCTTTGGTCAGCTCTCGACAGAACTGTTCTAAGAGTCTAATGACAGCATAAAAGTTTTCCAGGTAGTTTTGCTCATTGCACAACAGGAGCTTTTCTAAAGTCTTGAGCCATGATCTCTCTCTCCCTCACACATGGATATATATTCTGCTGTTGAAACTGGTAAATGTTCTTCTCTTTACTTTTACTGCATGATACCCATTTCCCCTCAATATAATCCATACTCAGAAATTAAAAACCAACAGAATAACCTCAATTATAGTAACTAATGTGCCAACACTAAATTATCACACAATCAAGGTCGATAGCATTTTAAATTTAATGCCCAGTTCTTTGAGCATCCAATGCCTCACATCTTCCTCCTGCACCGTAAACTCCTTCCAGCACTCTAAGGAGAAAGTCTGCCCTGGGACAGTGCAGGTGAGGCAAGGCAGGGTCCGGTGAGGCGATGGGTGAAGACAGTCATTCAAGAGGGGGCAAAAGTGAAAAGGACTCCAGAGGCCTGCCAGCTGGGAGGCAGGCTGGAGAAGGGAAGCATATTTTTCTGGACATAGCACCAACACTATGAAAGTTATCATTTGAAACGATTTAGAACTTTAGCTGCTAAGAAATTAGTCAAAAGACCTTAATGAATATCTGCAGTTGTTTCCTTTAACACATAATCAAAATCCTTTAGGACAGCCAAGTCATGTATTAGTCATGATATTATATTTGACGCTGAGATTTGGAGAAAGTCTCCTAGTTGGATGAGTATAAAGACCAAATGTAGAGGGCAGGGTTGCGTTTAGTGACATTTTTAATATTTCAACAGTTTTGACATCCTGGGTCTGCTAGCCACTGTGAATGTGTGTGTAGGCACTGATGCCTCAGGGATATTTTATATCCTCGAAATTAAAAAAAAAAAATCTGGCATTACAAAAGCTTGAATTAGGTCCTTTCATTTAGTGCTCGAAGCTATATGGCCACTTAGTTGTGGTGCACAAGGAATGAACCCTTCCTAATTTCCAAAACTGTCCAGGCTTTGAGTACCTACAAACTCTGTTGAGAAATCAATAAGTAGAAATCTGTCAGTTTGTATTACTCTGGTTTTGTCCAGTTGGAAAAGATGCAATACAACTAAACTACTTGGATTAACAAGGTGCTGCAGGAGCTACACTGCTATAGTCACTTGGTTTACCTTTTGACACTTCTTAGTAAATAAATGAGAGGTTCATCAATCAGTTGGTTTCAAACTCTGGAGTTGGAGAATGATGAATTCTACAAAATTCCTCCTGAAAGGAAGAAAGCTTGCTATTTTGAGACTGCACTGGTCTGTGGATCACATGCTATATAAAAGTAAAAAGAAAACACAGAAAACAAAAAACATGACACACTGTCAAGTGAGTTGAGTAAACGGACACCCTTTCGAGACCTTTTAGGGAACAGGTGTTGAACATGTGTAATGGGATTTCCATGCATCTTCAGAGGGAGGAGATCAGATTCTAGCAAGAGCGGATCAGAGCGTTACAAATCACGGCTGAGGGAATGACTCCCCGTGAGGAGTGCAGAGCAGGGGACATTGCATAACATGTTTTGTTTTCTCGAGAGGTGCTCATGTTCTCACTAGGAAGTTTTACAGAAGGCAAATATTCACCAAAGAGAAGCTTTTGAAGAATATAAAAATCATTTTTCCAGATCTGGGGGGATTTGGGCTATATTCAGTTAGGAACTCCTGGTGCACTACTACCTCATGTAGTTACCCCATATTATTCGATGAATATTCTTTCTCTTGATACTTTGTGCATCAGTCTAATTCATGGAGCTTTCATGGCATCACTTCAGAGTATGTAAAGTTTTTTTTTTTCAAGCAGAAAATGGTTGGCTGACAATTCCACACAGAAAATGAACTAACGAAAATGGAACACATTATATTTTATAAGAAAGTTAAAATGATTTTGTTCCAATTGAAATAGATAATAAACAAACTTGAAAAATTGAGAAAATAAAAAGGTAAAATATTAATTGGAGATAGTTACAATATAGAGAAATGCTAAATTTACAGTGCTTGATATTTTCCTCATTACATTGAGGTCTCTAATTTCTCCAAAGACCATGTTTCTATCAGAGAGAAATTCAGTTTATTTTTATCCATGTAATGAGCCCAACTTTCTGATGTCACCTCCCAAATAGCCTTCCCTTCCCCACTGACTTTTGGTCCCACATTACTCTGGATGAGGCACATCAGGCTTCCATCTATACAGTGGGTCCTCAAATAGCATCACTTCCTTCAATGTTTTGTTATAATGTTGACGAGATGTCATAGAAGATTAACTCTTATTTATATCAATTAAGCTACAGTAAAATTGGTTTCATTACACATCATTTCATTTAAAGTTGCAGAACGTACATGAGCCTTTATTTTTCTGAGTATCTTCCTTATCGTGGGCCTTGGTGACGGTCTTCCTGTTTGTCTCAGTATCTGGCAAGACAAGTCTCCACACTCTATTTCTTCTTTTTTAAGTTGACTTCATTATTCAGTGCCCTTTATTCTTCTCTTTAAATTTTAAAATAAATTTATCAGGATCTTTAAAAAAAACCTTGTAATTCTGATGGACACTATAGTGAATTTCAGATTAATTTGTAGAGTGTGTTTATACATTATACTATCAAGTTATCCCTCCTAAAGTTATGAACTGTCTCTACATCTATTTAGATTACTCTCTATGAATTTTATTTGAGTTTCAAATTTTTCTTTATAGAAAGTTTAACATGTTTTTGGCAAAGTTAATTCCTGGATACTTTATAGTTTGGTTGTTTCTATGAAAGGTACCTTGTTTTTGTTTATATTTTCTACTAGTTGATTGATGCTGTGGAACAGAAGTTCTCAGTGTGGTCCATGGACCACTGGGGATCCCTAAGACCTTTTGAGGTTCTGTGGGTCAAAATTGCTTTCATAATAAGAAGATAGTTTGCCTCTTTAATTCTGTTGACACTTACACTGATGGTGCAAAAGTCATGGTGGTTAAAACTGCTGTTGCCTCAGCATGAATCGAAGCTGTGGCATTAAATTATACTCATTGCGTTCTTCACCACCATGCACTCAAAAAACCAAAACAATTTTACAGAAGAATATCCTTGATAAAACAGTAAAAATGATTAACTTTATCAAATCTCTTCCTCTGAACATATTTTTAAATACCATTTCTGACAAAATGAGAAGTGTGCATAAAGCACTTCTGAGTGAACTACAATGTGGTCTCAAGGAAAAGTATATAATTGAGTCGAGGAATAAACTCCTTTTTTTTCCTTTCATAGAGAACAATTTTTAGTTGAAAAGACTACTAACGGACAAAGTATGGTTACTCAGATTTGAACACTTGGCAGACATATTATGAGAAATGAAGTAAACTTGTCACTTTGAGGAAAATAACAGGCAGTATTTGTTGCCAATGAGAAAATTAGAGCTTTCAAGGAAACCCAGAAGTTTTGAAAACTTCTGTCATGAGCTTGACAGCTTCCCAATACTTTAAAACCCTTCTAGTGAGATAGGAGTGATATTAACAAGGGAGATTTTTGGATCTTATTTAATAATTTTTGTCAATATTAAGAAGATCGTAACTCACTGAACCAATATTTTCCAAATGATCAACACATGTTAAAAAAAACCATTTCCTACTAATCCATTAGGCAACTCCCGTGAACAAGGAGTCACCATTAATCTTTTAGATTCAAAGCAGCAGCACTTTGCCAACAGTCTCTTTAGGTTACATTTCACTAAGCTAAGGAGTTTGAATGCAGAGGACTGCCTGTCTGGAGGTAGCTCAGCCCATTCATGTTTCATCATTATCTCACCTCAGCACAGCTGCAGCTCTGTCTTGATAATATCTACCACAAACATGGGCTACTGGACTACTGCTACCAATCAATGGCAAAAGGTAAGGATTTGATTGCTCATAGGCCATGCAAAGGAGAGGCAACAGAATTTAAAAGATCTTCCTCCCTGCTATTCCCCCTTTGACTAGTCACTTCTAACTAGTGTAAACCCGCACTAGAAAAATTCATAATACTGGAAGCCAAACTTCTTTGGGTAGAGAAGTGAAGCAGATATGAATGAAATGAAGATTAGTGCATATAGTTGGCTCTCTGTATCTGTGGGTTCAACATCTGTGGATTTGACCAACCACAGATGGAAAATATTTGGATAAAAATGTTATACTGTTGCTGACATGTACTATGTAGTTGGCCCTATGATGACTGCATGTGTACTAAATATGTACATTTTTCTTGTCATTATTTCTTAAAAAATACAGTATAAATACTATTACATGGCAGTTAAATTGTATTAAGTATAAGTAATCTGGAGATGTGGGAAGATATGTATAGGTTATATGCAAATATTATACCATTTCATATAAGAAACTTGAAAAAACATGGATTTTGGTATCTATAGGAGGTCCTGGAATGAATTCCCTTTGGATACTGAGACAAATGTATACTATTCTTTGGATGGCAGCTGGAAGGAGATGTATAGCTCAAGACAAGGCATTTTTTTTTTAGAGTAAAGAAAGAGAAGACATATAGGATGGAGCAAAATCCATCTAGGAGAAGGTAGGCAGAAGTGGGGTCAAGAAGTGGCCTTGAAGAGGAACACCTCATATCTTGATGCTGAAGAACAGAAGACATGAGTATGTGTGGATTCAACACATCCTAGGTACAGAGCTAGAAAGCTGAGATGTGCTATGTTTTCAAGGTTAAAAGGAAGCAACAGCCCTCAAAACCCTAAGTTAGGTGTCATTCAAAGTTAAAATAAAGTTCCTATGATAGCCTGATTAGGAAAGAACATTGTTCAAGATCAAATCAAGTTCTCATTTTTATATATGGGATTAGTTATGACTATCTCTGATTGAGAGTATCTGTATCTGTGATAACCCTCCTACAAAAATAAAAAAAAAGACGGAAAAGAATGGATGATTCATTGATAAAGAAACTATGAATCAAGGAAAGTTGCCATTTGTTTAGGTCACAGAGCACCTCCGCAGAGGCTCAGAAATAGTTCAAGGTTGGCATTATCAGTTCCAATACAAGGACGGAAAGCCAAAACCAGAGGGCAGCATGATGATGTAGCCAGCAGTTGCTTTATACGGAGTAATACTACCTTTTCCCCAGAATTCAACTCAGATAAAACAGTAAGGATGTTAAAGAAATACAGACTCAGAATCAATTTTAAGAGAGCTCAGTGTCCTTACGTGACTATATGGATTGTCTATAACTCCAGTCCTTTCCTTTGGTCACTAAAGCTGTGGGTAAATGGGAAGTGCAGAGACTCTGAGGGCATTGCAAGCATCACCATTCATGTTGCCATGGGTGTCCAAGGGTCCTTCTTGTATCTTCCTTGACTTTTCACTTAGTTGGTTAGTTACCTACATATGCAAAGAGCTGCTATGACACACTTTTCCTCTGTCTTAAGCTAACTGAAGGTGCACATAGTGTCTTCATTTACCTCTTCTAGTCAATAATCCTTGCAGCTCCTATTTATTATGCCCCCAAAATGTCTTTTTTATAGACATAATTAATTTGTCAACATTGTCATGAGTTAACTAATTGGTGTGAACACAAATTATATAATGCTGGGGTGGTTATCTTGTGTGGCTAGCCAAGTAGCACGAGAAAAGCTGAGCATATAAATATATGAGAGATTCTCATTCATTTTTGATCAGTGATTCAGTGAATTCATGTTACTTACATAATAGAGGAAATGTAGTCTTAAAACTTTCCAGTGTGTACAATACATGGGCTAAGGCTAATGGTGTGGCAGTAAAGTGGTGTTAAAGACATATAATTTAATACATTGATGAGAATATATGGATAAAAATAGTCTGAAATTAACATTTCAATTGTATCATATCAGACTATAGAAATCAAATTAATTTATTGCTATCTTAAAAAAATTATCTTTTAGGTAATTTAAATAATCTGAAAAATACTCATAGCTTTTTTTTCTACATACAGTGCAAAAATAAATTTTAATTTGGTCCCTATCCAGATTACAGACACTAAAAATCAGTGAAGCTCAGGAAATGGCTTTTACTATACATAAACATACTACTTTACAAGCTAAAAGCTTTTCACAGATTTATAAAATTATCTCAAATAGTCCAAAGAAAAAGACAATAAGTCTTTTCTTGTTTTAGAGCCAGAAATTGTATCAATCAATTTGTCCCTAAATCGTCAGAGACTCAGAAGCAGAAATGGTCACCAAGATTTGACTTTCAGGTCAAGATTAGTCCTCTAAGCTACAGTATCCAAAAGTAGGGATGGGGATGTTTAAATTTCCTGTTGTATTCTTTTTAGGGTGAAGATTTTTTTTTTAAAATACACATATTACCACTTTAAAGCACTGTCAATATTCATGGGAATGCAAAATTTCAGATGTATTATTTAGTTATTAGTAACCTGAATTCACGGTGACATACAATACTGAAAAATTTATAAGTAAACATTTTTATGAGAGAGAAATCTGTTATCTTAGAAATATCAGTATATACTAACAAAAAGAAATTTCATCAATTGTGCATTTTTATATTCTCCCTTCTATACAATCACATCCTTAAAGCAGACAGATTTTATTTATTTATTTTTTATTGCTACACTCCCGACAATGGAGTGCTAAATTAAAATGCCACCCAGATGGCACACACATCCTAATGACGTAAGGACTGCCACAGTGCAACTTCTCCTCTCAAAGAAAGTAAGTAGCGTGGTCCTCTGGGAAAGCATCTCCATCCTGTTCAACTGAGACTTTGAAAATGAGAGCACTGGGGATTAGATCGGGAAACCTGGCAACCAGACGGCCCAGATAGAGCCTCACTGCACAAAGACTTTGCCTGTTCATTCCATGCTACCTTTTGTTTAGGGCACCTCCACGTTTCTGGATTTTCAATAAGCTTAGGTATCAAAACTATGCAAAAAACAAATCTCAGGTCAAGGGAAGCTCTAAAAAGCGGTCTCCCCTTTTCTACTGTAAGTCACAATGTGACATGTAGTTTTCAGGAGAAAGACAGGACTTTTCTTAGATGTTTGATTATTATTGCTGTCTATGAGAAATTCCTTGAATTGAAGAATAAATAGTTTCTTCTTTAAAAATAGCTAATTTGCATCAATAGACATGGGATTAAAAAACACAATTAAGAAAGTTTCAGTATTATTTTGAAAGTTAGATTACAAATAAAAAGGATCTTAATAGTAGTTAAGGATAAAATCAAACCAAAGAAGAAAACTAGCTGATTTTGCAACAGTGTAAATCTCACACATTTCTTAAAATTAAAAAAAAAAGAAGTTTCTAAAAATTTAACGTTCTCAAAACGAACTGTCTATTCTCATGAAAACACATGCAAACATTTCCCAAGAAGAAGTCATTAGAAAGAGGTCATTTGTTTTATTTTATCTATTACCAAGTTGTAAAATCTCTTTACTCTGAAAATTTGTGCTGTCAACGGAGAATTTGAAGAGCTCCCAAGGATGGGAGAGAACTGAGTCGAAACTAAGCATCACGCTGAATTACAGAAATAACTGAAACAGGTTAGATTACTAAATCACGTTAGTGAAGCTGTGATCTATAAACCTGGGAAACTCGGGCTTCTGTGGTCCAGAGTTAATGCTTCCTCATCACCCCCTCCACCCAAATGTGTGAAATTAAAGTTTAATTTTTCTAATCTCGTTATTTTTAAGTGGTTAGTTTTTTCAGTGATTGATTTGAATGACCTTTTGTAAGCCAGCTTGCCAGTTTACAGATGTTCTCTCTGCTATAAATAGCCTGATCACTCACTGTGCCATAAACTCATTCCTTTATTCAACAAAAATTTATCGACTACCGAATGTATGCCAGGCACTTGTCTCGGCACTGGAGACAAAGTAGTTATCAAAATACAGAAGCCCTGCCCTTGTGCAGCTAATATTTCAGGACAGTGGTTAGAAGAATAAATGCTATTATATATTAGATCATAGTGCTATAGAGAAAAATGAAGCAGGAAAATGGAGACATGCTCTGAGTTAGGGGGAGGCGGCAAACTTTAATCGCTTTCAACATCTGACATTGTAAGATTATGTGGGAAAGAATAAAAAGATTCAGATTCTGGAGTCCAACTCTAAGCCTCATACTAGGGACCTGTGCGGCTCAATTGACCAGCACCAGCTGCACATGACAAATGAGCATTTGCAATGGGGGTACTCTTAACTGAGCTACACTCTAAGGGTAAAATACACCCTGGATTTCAAAGACATTACATGAAAAAACATGTAAAGTATCTCAATAATTTTATCTACTGAATACACTTTAAACTGATAATATTTTGAATGTATTGGTTGAAACAAACTGCCATTAAAATGAATTTCACCTGTTTCTTTTTACCTCTTTAATGTGACTACCAGAAAATTTTAAGTTATATATACAGCTTCTGTCATATTCCTACAGAGAGCACCATTCCAGGCTCCCTTTCAAATATCCATGCATTTTACTTAGGTGCAAATTTATCTATATGAGCTGACCAAGAAAGGGGAGGGAGCAAGACACAGGACTATCGGAAGATAGTTCTATTATTCTATAATAGGTAGACAGAGGGTTTTAATCTCCCACTAACTAGATATGTGGCCAGAGCCCAGCTGGAAGCTAGCAATCTCGCTGCTTCAGTTTCCTGGAAAAAAGAAATAATAATAATAATAATAATAATAATAATAATAATAATAATTATCATTATCATTATTATTATTATTATTATTATTATTCTGGGGCACTAGGCAGTCAAGAGATGACAAAATTAGGACGAATCTTAGGCAGAATTTTGCCTTCTCCACCTGGGACAGCTAACCCAGGGTAATGACATAGTGCTCAGGAGAATACTGTTGGAAAGTCTTCAAGCTCCTACACATGCAACCGATATTCTCCTTTTTATCCACTTTTAAAAGCACCCCCAAACGTTTACTAAGGAACTCTGTTATTTTGCAACTAAAAGCAGTTAGAGGGATACAACTCTATTTCTTAGAAACCTGTCTTCTGCTGCGTCAGGACATTCTTCACTTCCGACTAGCTTTCCTGTCAATCCCCTTACGTTACTGAGACTGTACTACCATTTTTTCTTTTCTTTGCAAGCATTTAATTCTTAAAAGACTCCTTCCTAGAGTCACCAGGCTGCAGAGTTGTGCAGTGGTGTAGCTACTGAGTGTGTGAAGGGAGGGTTTCTGTCTGGTGGAGGGAAGGTTCAGAGGGGACAGCGAGCCTCCTCTCCCCAACTCCTTGATGGGAATAGGACAATCACTCTGCCTCGTTGTTCATGAAGGTGCACTGTGACCCCTGCATATGTCACCGGGGGTGGGAGCATAGCCTCTGTAGGCTGGGGGTCACCTGCCTCTAGTCCCAGCTGGCTGCCTTATTCACCCCCTGGCAGTGGGAAAGTCACTGACAACCCCAGCCTTGTTGTGTGTAAACTGAATAATGTCGTGCAGGAGAAAATGCCTTAAGAGGTTTTTAAAAAGTTCATTAGAGCACAGGACTGTTGCTATCACGACGGACTGACATAGAAGAACTGGCAGTCTCATATATTCTGTTTTTCTAATTCTTTTCTTCTAAAGTGTTCTTTAGCCATCAGTGTAGGTATGTTCTTCCCCTTTTCCTGACTCTGAGTGTTTTGTTCCTGACTCTTCCTGGGGTCAAATACTGGAAAAGAATTGAAAAACGGAGAAAAGTCAAAGAAATAAAGTCCTTGATAGAAAACTTCAGTTACAAATAGCCCGAAAAAACTTGTTGATAACATGGCAAACAAAATGTGACTAAACAACCTAGGACAGGGAAGGGTTGTCACTTGTCTCTTCCTCCACTGTTTTCAAAAGAAACTACCCTCTGGTCTCTCTCCAAATTACTAAGTACCTACATTGTGTCAGTGGCATAGTGCTAGGGACACAACAGTGATCTTGGAATGTAAGTTCAGGGAAGACTGCCGACAATGAGCTGAAGAGGAGACAGACAGAATAAACAGATAACAGCATATGTAATTAAAATAATTATAACTGTGATAACTGACACTAGAAAAAAGTAACAAAACCTTTCAATATTCAGAGACCCAGAGAACTCTTTCCCAGCAATTTCCTGTGATGGGATTTCATCACCTCTGCCCAGTTCTGTGATTAACAGATTTCAAAGTTAAGGGCTGCTCAGTTAGCATTTAATAGCATTTATGCTTTTCACTTTCATGTTATTTTTCAGGAGTGACAAAGGAGCGATGGTCTTCTTTTCCAGTTGTAAGAGCCCTTCAAATACTGGAGACAGCTTCCAAATAAGATTAGTGTTCATGCTTACAGCACAATGCATAACATTAATACGGCCTCAGGTGTTTTGCTTTGAATTCATAGCAAAAGCAAAACAAAACAACAACAAAAACACAAAACACACACACAAAATCCCACCGCTGAACTTTTACAGAGATCAATAGCCTATATTTTCCCTACAAAGCATTAGCCATACTGCTGATAAAATCAAAGTATTTTCGTGATCTTATTCAAAGTGACCTCGTAGGAGCACTAAAGAGGAAAGAGCTTTTCATAATATCAAAACACAACGCGACCACATCAGGAATAATGGCACGTGCATGCACAGACATCAATTACCTGTTTCCTTTTCTGCTGGGCCTAAAACATAAGAAAAGAGAATTTAGGAGAAAAGCAATCTCGGCCCATGTTGCTCACATAGTTCAGAAGGGGAGTTAAGCAAAGAAAAGTAGTCCACTTCCTATTTCTAACTTATTTAATTTTGTTTTTGGTCTGATTCTGAGCATAAAACAAGAGCTCTTTATTTTTTAAGATACAAAAGAGGGGAGAGGGAAGGGAGACAATAAAGGGCATAGGTTTTCTCATCTAATAAGCATGCATTTTGGGTTTTTTTTTGAAAGGAGATTGCTCAGTAACCTTATCCAACTCGATTTCTAGAATCCATTTTCTAGAGTATTTCACATGAGACCAGAGATAAGAAGGGGCAACTCCAGAAAGGGTAGAGGTAGGATAGTTCCCTGCTCACGGACCATTTGGTTCTATTATTAGGTTTTTCTCTAACATGAGCTTGTTTTTATGAAAGAACAAATACACCTTGCTGATCACCAGGATTGCCATGTTTATCTAACCGATTAGTAAAAGCCCATGTTTGTGTACAAATAAGAGAACCGTCTTCATTTGTCCACATAGAAATGTGCTCTTTGACTAGAAAATAAACACAGAGATATTCAAAAAAATATACTGCGTAATTTTTTTGCTATTCTTTGAATAAAGTAATGGTCAAAATGACTAAAATAGACAGTTAAGAACAAAAAGGTCGGCATAGTTTTTTTGGATAGCCTTCATTATATTTGGATAAAACGCTACTGTATTTATTCAGGTTGTCCACAAACATTTTCTCATTGCCAGATTTAATGTCTATTTTTATATCATTTTTTTTCAGTCCGTGTTCACAACACTCACTATTCCCAAAGCCTGAAAACTGTTTGAATGAGTATTCAAAATGTGAAAACCAATCTGTTTATCTTCCACTTTCCCCAAATGATCTAATATTCATTGCTTGTGCTTTAACACAACATGATATCATAATTAATGATGTTAAACTGGTAACTAAGGAGGTTTCATGTTGTTACTCTCGTGATATAATATTGGTTGCTATAGTGATGGGATGGCTTTTTTGTTAATCACTCAGGAGGTTGGTTACAGCATGCTTGTTAGATAGCTTGATCAGATTTGGAGAGAAAAAAAGATATAACACAGCCAATTATAATCATCTTTTCATTGTCCCCATTTTGATGGAACTATCATAACATCAACTCATTTATAAATTTATCCTTCATTGTGTGCAATTTTCTGTTTAAAGTTACTAAAAAATTTTCTAATAGATGATATACTTTTTATTTTTAGAGGTAAGTATTTAACGCTGAAAACTTTTTTCCTAAGTTAATGCTACATGTATTACACAAGCTAGTTTTATAATTAAAGAATTTAAGGTCCTTTCTATTACTTTTAATTATACCAAAGGACTGTTGAATAAAAGCTGATTGTGTGACTTTGCTACAAATTTCAATCTACTTTTGATAAACATCTTAAATCTCAGTATCCTTAATGAATAAGACCAGAAGAAAGAGAAAATAAAATGCACAGTCCTCTCAAGAGATCTAATCTTCCAAATGCATCATACATTGCAAGCAATTAAAAGTTTCAGGGAATGTCTATCAGTTGATTTCAGCCCTCGCGATAATCAACAAGTTTCCTCCTCCTGAGTGACAATGCAGAACAGAAAATAAAATTATGTAATACTACACTGCCACTGATCAGCAAAGACTACACTGTCCAGAGCTTAAATGTTAGACATTCTTATAATAATGTCAAAAAATACGACCCATGAAAACACCTTTCGGTTTCCTGAAAACTCAAAATAAGAACAAAGGACAACTTAAGCACGAATCCTGGGTCTTTCATTCAAGCAGAGTCCCAGGAGGCATATTAAAGCAATGAATAGGAAAAAGCTCTTCAGTTCACCAGCTGAGATTTTAATGAGACATTTCCCTTTGCCACGGTACAGGTTTGTTCAGGAAAGGAAAGGACTTCTCACAGAAAATTCCGTTAACAGGCATTGCTGGCTCTCACTGCCACTTGGGCAATTGCCCCCTGCACTGACCTTCTATTTTGGCATATTCGGTGAGTCTAGTGTAATTGATCAAGGCGGCTTTCTCCAGGCATTTTCGGACCACTTTTTTCACTTCTTCTGCTGGGATGGGAGTGGCAATATCTTTCATTAAAACCTAGAGAGGGAGAGATTGCACAAAATAGTAAAAATAAATTGCACAAACTGTTCTGGACCTGACTATTAGTAGAAAGGGGTCCTAGGTGACCCTGGAAGTAAGGAGTCGGCACTTCACAGCTGGGCAGTGATCCTCCAACCTTGGCTCCTCCTGTCGGAGCCTCATTTTGTGCACATCAGAACCTCCCCCAGGCCAAGCCGCCTTTCAGTGTGACTGTCACTCCTCCTCCAGGGACCCATGACACCATTAGAGCAGCTGTTTTAGATCAGGAGTACAGTCCTTGGGACAAGTAATAAACAAAGCTTGTACTTCACATGCCTAATTTGAAAGCTTTAAATGATTTGGGCAACGTATATGAAAACAATAACAAAAATTCCATTAGGAGTAAGCACTGCTTTTAAGCTCTATAAAAACCAAGACCGCTGCTTTCACTTTATCATTGTGCCCCACTGAGGAGGAGAAAATTCTTTGTTTTAGTGAAGTGAATATCAAATGTTTGAATACATGAAAACTTGCTGAGATTCGGAAAAAACTTGATTATTTTTCTGTTAGGTTCCTAAATTGTGTTTTTTGGATTTTCCCTTTAAAACTACCAAAACTGGCCCAAGGAAAAAGCAATTATATCCAGAATTCAAAATATAACATATTCAATCACTTTTATAATGACTTGTTGCTAATTTTCATTAAAAACTTCCTACTGATAAAACAACAAGTTTTGATCACATTAGTAATCAAATGTGATTTTTCCATATTGATAATGGGGTTTTTATTGCTTCGCTTACATTGAATTTATAAAGCATATAGAGAAGATGATACTTTTGTCAAGTGTTCTTACTATCTTATTAGTCTTATATCTTGAAAGAAATAATGAAAGAACATGAAAACATCCATTTCCTGCTTTATTATTTTTCTTTTGATCAGCCTTGGCACTAAGGATTGTATATTTACAAATTTATTCAGTCATTCTAGCACTGGTGATACCTGAAAACATATTTTATTTTTGAGGCAAGGTTTCTTTTTGAAGGTAGCAAACGTCATCTTTTAAAAACTTCTTTTCCTCCCAACTTTAATTATTCTTCATATTCTCATAAGAACCTTTAACACACTGACATATATTTGACACTTTAATTAGATTTGCACATTATAGTCTTTATAGCCAGAAAAATCTTCTTACTTACAGTAAAAAATATAAAAGCATTAACATGTATTATTACTTTTAATGTGATTATTACTAAAATGTAACTTTAAGATTAATTTTGTACCATATGCAGAACCATAAACTTTACTAATAGGCCTTCCCATGATGACAAACTTTTAAATAACAGAAACAGCTCTTAAAATTAGAATGCATATATCTGTTATAGAGGTGAGTCCAGGGTGGAAACCAGGAAATATTTCACATTATTTGGAGATTGAGAATTGAATTCTCTTTCCTGGCAAGTGCAGATAAAGTGCTGGTGAGTACAGAAAGGGAGGCGCAACCTCTGTTTTGTGTTTCTTCCCCCATGTTCTTTGAAGGTATCCTAAGTATCAAGAATTCACAGATTTTATTTTTCTAAGATGTCAGTGAATACAGTGGCATGAAACTGAAGACATGGCTTTTACCATTTCTCTCTCAGTTCAGAAAGAGGCATGATTAGAGACGAAAAGAGGTCACTGTTCACTTGTCAGCCCAGGTACACCGGCAGTTCTGCTACCACTAGCTCAGCCCCGCTGGGGGCGAGGAGAGGAGCAAGGAGCTCTGCCATGGAAACCAGCTCACTGAGAGGCTGTACCCGGTACTCAGGGTGGGATGAGTTTCCGAAAAGTAAAGCTATCTTTCAGGTTTTTATCTTACCCATGATACCTTAATGAATGAGATGAAATATATACTTTGAAAATCTTGAGTTCTATGCAGCTTTCAATATTAAAAAAAATTCTAACAAAACAGATAATCACTACAATAACATTTCTATCACATGATGCATAGTAATCAAGGACAAGACAGGGATATTTAGATGAAATCAATCTATAAGCCAAAGATCTCATTTTATCCATCACTTCTAGCCCTTCTCTCTGTCCTTAAATCACTAAAAATGTCTTCTCAGTTTGCTTTTCATAAAAGTGCTAATAAACAATGTAATATCTAGAATTTACAGAAAAATGGATGAGAACAAATGCCTGAAGTCAATAAATTAAGACCAGAATAATCATGAGCTACAGATGATCCCCAGACATTCTTTTTAATACTTATAAGGAGTAAGAGTTGTCCATACTCCTTAACTGTAAGCTTCCAATGAACACGTGAATAGTTTTATAGACAGATGAACCTAATGTGCCAGTTAAAAGAGGAGTGGAACATATACTTTCATTAATAAATTATTTTTTAGCATGAATATGAAAATTTATTTGCTATTTACTTTTTAAGGAAAAATGTACTTCTACAATTCATGAATTCATTTATAATAACAGATTGAATTGAAATACATTTGAGATGAATTTAGAGTAAAAGAAATGATATGTGTGTGAATATTAAATGATAAATTCTTATAGGCACAAGGGATATGACAGGTAGAAGTACAAATAAATCAAGGGAGATAATAAAAGACAACTGTGAAGTCTGAAAAACAGATAATTATACTTACATATGAAAAATAAAAGACTATTTAACGGGGGCAGGAGGTAGGAAAAACAGTTACTACCCAAAATATGCCAATAACTCAGCATATGATGGCAGTTGTAGGTTTTAAAAGGCTTGGGGAGGAAGAAGATATAAACAGAATTTGAATGGAGCAAGAAAAGGTGAGAAACTGATGGCGTGTGAGGGACTCTGGAGTACACACTGAAGAACGAGCCTGTCTTTGCCTATTTCAATAACTAAAATACACAGCAACTGACAACGCAAGCAGTATTCATAACGCAATGTGCAGACATACCCTTTCAAGTAACGACAGTGTAGCTTTTAGAGCACCTTCAGGTCGTCCAAAGGGAAAGCAGTATCTTCAAAAACAAAAGGAACAAAACGGTCAAGCATCGAATATCCAAAGGGCTACATAATTCCCTCTTCTCTTACCTGATATGACTGTAGAACAATGAAAAATGATTAAAATAGCATCGACCCATCTGGGAAAGTGTGAACTGCTGTAGTTTACCTCGTCCCACGATTTAAATGTCTTAAACTGGAAGGGTGTAAACTGCGATGGAAAAGGCTCTCAAGTTTGAGCGATACGTGTACAGAAAGGCCATAGCAATCAAACAAAAACCACACACTCCTATGAGAACAGGGACACTTAAAATGCATTTCCTGATAATTTCTCGTCTAAGGTGTTGCTATTCAAGCTCTGTTAGAGATCAAATGAAACGACTTCCCCCTTCTTCCTTTATGTATGTGTGGACTAGGCTGAGAACACACACGTCATGGACATAACTTTCAGGACAAACACGTTTCCAGCTCCCTGTTCTCCTGTCACTTGTCTGTCTCTCCTGGTGTCTAACTCTCCAACCTCCCCACAAAATACTCAAACTATCATCTAACCAGAGTTTGTCTCAGCCCATGTATTCCAAACACACACCCACAACGGGGTTGTGCAGAAATTCTGAAGTCAGGGTCAGAGGCTGGGAGCGTGAGGGGGCTCCTCAGAAGTTAGTTGCCATGTGGCGGTGACAGGTTTATTGCTCTTTACAAGGAGGTCCCTCTTCAGGTCACTTTCCACTACAGAATGTCAGGGCCACTTCATCCAGCTGGAATTCCTGGCTTTGTTGAACCAGGTTCAGCAGAGCCTCCGGCTCCCTGACTGCTGCCCCCACCCGAGGATCCAGTGCCACAGGCAGCTGGGCTGTCCTTAGGCCGCCACCTTGCTCTGACTTGGAAATTGTCAAACCAGTAACTTGAAAGTTTACTTATTTCCCTTTCCTTGGCCATTATTCAGGGGCTTAGTTGACATAGTATCTAATTATCTATACGTATTTAACGATGAAACTATTTTTTTCACACTGTAATTTGAACAGGATTTCCTAAAAAGCATATCTATTTTAAGTTTAATTTGTTTAATAGGAACAAATTTTAATGAAAAAGATTGAGTTCTCATAAGGCAGTAGTTGAGTATACATTAGAATTGGGTTTTAGTTTTGTGGAGCTTTTATTAGTTTCAGAAAATGTCATACAAGTGTCATGTAAATCTAGTCACTCAAATTTTCTTCAGAGTGTGGTTTGCCATTTCATAATTTTCTGTTAAAAAGTTCCTTCACTCAACCTTGCCTCTGCACCATGATCACCTCCCCGCCACTAACAGAGAAGCTGCAACCAATTTATTTTGATAGTTTTTTCCTAAGTGGTGGTTTTCTAGAGCATTAGCAAATTAGCAAAGTAGCTTTAATCATTTAGTAAACCATAGACCTTAATCCACATTTAACTAAAACACAAATTGAGTTCTTGTAGTCCCCTCCCCTTGCTTAAATCTTCTGAGTATATTTGCATAATCCACTCATTGTCTTGTCCATTGTTTATTTCCATTAACCTGTGGGTGATGCATTTCATGAATGGAATGTTACTGATCCCCAGATTACACTTAGCATTTCAGGGCTCTGAGGTCCCACTGGGCATGTTCTGAATTAGCATTAGCTGCCCATGATGTGTAAATAATTCAACACATTTACAGAGTACAAGTAATCCTGAATCAATAAAGTACAGAAAATAACCGCACAGAAGCTTAATTAATCTTTACAAAACAAGTTTTAAAAGAAGGGAATCATTCTGTCCTGCCTTTCAGGATAAATATTTGGGGTTTTTACCACTTTGACAGCTATGTAATAGCAATGTGAAGTGGAAAATGTTCAATTATCAAATAAAATTCAACCAAGTTTAATACCTAATCAGAATAAATTGAAATGAAATTGAAAGCTCCCTTATTTCTACTTTAGTAAATTAATTACAAGATAAATGAGCCTAGACAGACCTGTTCTACAACTCAGATTTTTTTTCCTAAGCCATTTTTAGATACAGCACTTTTGTTATATATGTACACAGTCTAAGAGGAAATTTTTTCTAAAAGGCTTCTTTTCTGAAAAAAGAAGTCCTTTATGTCAGCCCTACCCCACTCAAGTAATTTCTCTTGAAAAAATATTTTTAACTTTTAGTTGATTCTTTTGGTATTTTGATGTCATATCTCTAGACTATGTGCTAATATTTTTAATTCTTGATTTTTTAGTTTTAGAGATTATTCCAACTTCCCACTATGGAAGAGAAGCACTTGTTTTTTTAAAGCTTTATTTAAAGATATGACAATGAACTGCAAATATTTAAAACATGTAATTTGTAAGTTTTGATATATGTATATATCCATAAAACAATCGCTACAACCAATGTAAGGTATATATTCATGACCCCCAGACATTTCTTCTCCATCCCTGGGGCCCAGGCAACCACTGATTTACTTTCTGTAATTTGGATTAGTTCGTATTTTCTATAATTTTTTGTAAGAGGAATCATACAGTATATACTTTTTTTGGCTCTCATTTCTCTCAGTAGATTTAAATATTTATTCATGTTATTGCACATATCAACAGTTCACTCCTTTTTAATTGCTCAGAAGTACTCCACTTCATTGTTTATTCCTTCCTTGTTGAAGGTCATCTGGCTTGTTTTCATCTTTTGGCTGTTGTGAATAATGTTGGCATGAACATCCATGTAAGTCTTTCTATGGACATATGCTTCCATGTCTTTTAGGTTAATCCCTGAGTGAAATGTCTGGGTCACACGTCAGGTGTTTAAATTTTTAAGAACCTGCAAACTATTTTGCAAAGTAGGTTTTACCATTTTAATTCCTATCAAGAGTGTACGCAGTTCCAGTTTCACATCCATACCAACACTTGTCAGCTCAGTAGATTTTTTAAAGTATATTAATATGTATGCAACAGCGCCTCACTGTAGTTTTAATTGGTATTTTCCTAAAGAGTAATGATGTGCAGCATCTTTTCATATGTTCAAATATTTTAAAACAGTTTTTTAATTGGGTCATTTTGTTTTTTGTTGTTCTAAGAGTTATTTATATATTTGGGGTAGAAGTCTTTGTAGAATATGCATTCTCTCACACTCTGAGATTCATCTATTTCCTTAATAATGTCTTTGGGAGATCAAATGTTCTTAGTGTTGATGAAGTTTGAGGTAATATTTTTTTCATATATAAATCATGACTTTGGTGTTTTTTTGAAGCATCTTTGCTTCATCCAAAGACAGACACAGAGATTTTCTGTTTTCTAGGTCTATCCATTTTGAGTTAACTTTTGTATCAGGAGTGAGGTATAGATTTAGGTTAATATATTGCATTTGTTGAGATATGTATACTTTACATTTGTCTTTGTCCATTTGTTGGAAATCAATGACTATATGTGTGTGAGTCTATTTCTGGACTGACAATACCACACTATCTTGATCATCATAGCTTTACTAGTAAGTCTTGAAATCAAGCAATGTTAGCAATCCAATGCTATTCTTTTTAGTTATTTTGGCTATGGAAGTTCTTTGCATTTCCATACGAATTTGAGAGTCAGGTTGCTAATTTCTACAAATCCTATTGGATTTTGACTGATATAATATTGAAGCTATAGACCAATTTAGGTTTTCCTCAATTTCTCTCAGCAAGACTTTGTATTTTTCAGAGTACGGGTTTTTGTACATCTTTTGTCAGAATGAGCCCCAAGCATTCAATCATTTTTGTTGCTATTGCAAATGGTATTTTTTTAGTTTCAATTTCAGATTGTTTCTTGGTATCATATAGAAATAAATTGATATTTTTATATTTAGGATCCTACAACTTTTCTAAACTTATTAATAACAGTAGCTTTTTTTTGTAGTTTCTATATGGGTGGTCATATCATCTGTGAATAAAGACAATTTTACTTATTTTCCAATTAGACATCTTTCCTTTCCTGCCTCAATACATTTGCTAGACCTCCCAGTACAATTTTGAACAATTCTTTTGTCATTTTCACCTTTGTTGATTTAATTCTCTTCATTGGTCATATTTTATTATTTCTTTGCATTTTTGAAAATTTTTGATGGAATGCTAGGCATTGTTCTTTACAATTTTATTTATTCTTGAACTTCATTTTGAAATGCAGTTAAATTATTTGAAAACAGCTTGATTCATTCAAATCATGATTATAACCCTCATTAGTAGAGACCACGACAGTGTGTATTCTAGGGCTAATTTCTTTTTCACTGTCGAGGCAAAATGTTCTATCTGATGCCCATGAATTAGAAGGTTTCCACTCTGGGTAGTAGAAACTGGAACTACTAGCCCTGTGTTGGATTTAGAGATCTTCCCCTACAATTCTTTCACATAGTTCTTTGCCTGACTGCACAATGTCCTCACATACATATACTGACTGATCAAAACTTAGCTGAAGACTCTAGGGGAAGCCTCAGACACCTGCATGTCTCTCTGCTCTCTCTTCTTTAGAACTCTGATCTGAAAACTCTGGCTGCCTTGGCCTCCCTAGATTTACAACTCTGCCTCCTCAAGTCAAGATGTCCACTAGGATCCACCCAGGTCCCTGTTTTGGGGGGACATGGACTGAAACACTCTCCTGGAGGAAAGCAGGGGAGATTAAAGGACTTATTTCATTTGTTTCCCATCTCTCAGGAACCACTGTTATTCATTGCTTTATGTTTAGTGTCCAAAAAAAGCATTGTCCTCACATATTTTGTACTTAAAAAAAAAAATGGTTTCAGGTAGGAAGATAAATATCCTCTATTACTCCATCTTGGATACTTAATACAATATGATTCAGAACTCTAATGGAATCTAATACAATTAATTCCACACTCCATTTCTGGTGTGCAATAAATCTTCTCTCAACATGTTAAAATATCTCAGTGTTTTGTCAATTTGATCTACTTAAAGAATTTTCTGACCTGCTCCAGTGAAAACCGGCTGTTCTCTAAGCTCAGTCATCACTTTGGGGTCTCTATCAGCCACTTTCCCTGTACTCTGATACTGATGTCCTGCTGTAGAGCTCTGAACTCTCCCTCTCCCCCACCCCCTCCACTTTTTCTTGCTAAACTGCATTCTCCAGAAAGTCCTGCATATGTCAAAATATCATTATTCTACCATTACCCATGAACAATAATTTTGCTGGTTTGGAATTCTAGGCTGGAAGTAACCTTTCCTCAGAATTATAAAGTCACTGAGGCACTATTTTCTGGTGTCAGTATCATTCCTCACATCAAAATGAAAGCTGTAGAAGCAAAGGGCTGTTTTTTTTTAAATTTTGTTCACTGCTTGACACTCAATAGTAGGCACTCAATAAATATTTCTAGAATAAATGAAAGTTGAGAAGCCATTCTGATTCTTGATTTGTTATATTTCAGGATCTTTTCTTTTATCCCCAAGAATCTGAAAATTCATGAAAATATATTTTGATCAATATCCATTTCAATCCATTGTGTTGGGTACTCAATTGGCTCTTTCAATCTGAATACTTTCGTCTTTTAATTCTGGAAAATATTTTTGAATAATTTTATTTAAACTTTTCTATCTTTAGCCTTAACTGTTTCCGAAATTCTTTTATTTATGATAAAATTTCTAAGCAGATCTTTCATTTTTCTTATCTTTGTACTCCTATGTTCCTATCCCCCAACCCTACTTTCAGCAAAGTTTCGTTAACTTAATCTTTCATTAGTGTGTACGTCTTTGTGTGTCATTCACATACAGCTTCAAAGAATTCTTATTTGTTCCAAGGTTTTATTATCCTTCCTTCCTTCTACCTTCCCAACATGTTGTTTTTGTTTTATAACGTTCTATTTTTCAAACCTCTCCAAGGATATCAGTAATAGATTCTCACCACTTCTTCCTCCCCCACTTTCTTCTTCATATACAATACTTGTTTGTTTGCTTGTTTATTTGTTTTCCAAGTTGCTTTTTTAGTATTTACTTGCTCTGGGCTCTATCTTCCAGAGTAAATACTTTCCTTAAATGTCTGACGACCGTGGCTGTTTGATGTTTTTCAAAAGTGTGGTATTAAAAAACAGAATGGAAGCTGTGTACCCTAAGTAGGGTACATGTATTCCATGGTGTTTGCTGAAGGGGAATCTGGCTGGGCTGTTTCAGTGGGAGGCTTTATCGTCCACGGCTTTCGGTGATTTTTCTTGGGCTAGGCAGAGATTCAGGAGAAGACATTGGTAATATGCCTGGAAGGTATAAACCTGCCTGCCTGCCTGCCTGCCTGGCAGCATTTTGGGAGTCACCCGTATAAGCTGGAAAGAGAAGGCTGTGATTCTCATATTTCAGAATAAACGTTTATTTAATTTCCAGGTTTATAAACCCGAGTTCCAACTGTCTGATGTTTCCTCCCATCCTCCACCCCAGTCCAGGTACCCTCTATTTTTACCCTCTCCAGGGAATGAATCTGCAGGGCTCTGCCAGGAGAGGGGTGGGGCAGCAGCCTGGCTGTCATGTTGGAAGAGATGTGGGGTTCTAAGTGAGTTTGAAGCATATTTACAATAAATTATCCTTCACTCTTAATTTCAACAAGGGCATGATACTGGCAATCCCTAAACATTTTGGTGATTGTATGACATAAATCAAATTATTTCTTTGTTTTTCTTGCTGCCAGTTTTTCCCTGGGTGGCTAAATTAGACATGATTCAGCCATCCGACTTCTAAAAATTGTTTTCCCATTTTTTTCCTCTTTTACTTTAGTTGTCTTTATAGGTTTATGTGTTCTGGAAAAAATGTTATTTTAGTTATGTTTTAAGAGGAAGCTAAGCCAGACATACATCAATATTCGATCGTTAACCAGAAATTCCTCAATTATGTTTCATTTAGTTTGCCTTATTGTTTTATCTGTGTCTTTAAAACCCTTTTCTGGAATACAGCTGGACCTAATTAAAGAAGTTTCTATATAAGAGTTATTAACAGTGATTACTTCTTTAATGTCAACTGATAAGTAATCTGTGTTTTTTCTAAATTTTAACACAAATGACTAAGAAAGATCATTAGTAGAATCCTTATGAACATCCTCAAGGATGATTTAAAAATTTTTACTAACTTGCCTATGTGGACAACTATATTTTTTTCGTCTCATTTCCTCTATCCAGTCTTCTATGGACTCATAAAAAAAAAAAAAAAAAAAAAGAACTGGCAAGATTTACACAAACTCTATAAACATCAAAAGGGAATATAAGAGTTGGCCAAAAATGCCTAGGCTGATTCATTTCAGTTTTGTCCTCAGTACACCAAAGAAATAAAGCTATAAATGATTATAAAGTACACTTTAGAGAAAGTATTAAAAGAGGACATACATATAAGTGAAATCAAGAACACAACTGTGAGGGAGGAAATGAATGGGATAAATAACATGGACAACTGCCCTTCTCTGTCTCCCGCTGTGTAGTTGCTGGGCAGCTATGAGGAGGGGCATTGAACTCCTTTGGTGAGATGGCTCAGATTAGGCTAATTCAATCATGGTGATCCCATTGCTCTTAAGAGACTAATTGAGACATTTAGTGCGTCCCCTGGCCACTGGGCTGGTTTAGGACCGGCCCATGACTTATTTAGAGCAAATGAAATATGAGGAATAGTTTGCTAGGATCTAAGGACACTTTTCATGATCTTAAGGGAGCATCACAGAAAGAGATGGCCTCTACTACTTCTCCTGAAAACTGGCACGTATGGATGTGAGACCAAGGAATTCTGTGGTCTTGCTACCAATTCGGGGCTGATGGATCACATGGAAGAGGACAGCCATATAAGAATTACAAAGAAACAGAGCTGTGGCTACTGAATTTAGCTTGTCTTGAAGTTCACCCTACCTGAGATCTGCAGCTAAGTGAGCATACACATTGATTTGTTTAAACTGGTTTGAGGTAGGATCTGTTACTTGCAGATGAAAACACTGATACAGATAACCTTGGTGATTTATACAGCTGGTGACATAGCTAATCAATTGAATTATAAGCTCTGTCTCAATGTTAAAAAAGGGGAAAACTGTATGTGATTAAAAGACATATACAATAAATTTATGTAAGGGTCTCTATAAACCTAAGAGATGACAACAGCAAGTGTAGAAACATTCTCTGCAAATGCAAAAGAAAAAAAGCTTTCCTCATATCTCCATGCTATTTAAAAAAATCAGCAGAGAATCTAATCTTAACTCTGTAAGTTGAATTCTGCTATGCTATCAAGAACAGTGTTTCCTAAAGTGAATCTATTGATCTTTTGGGCAAAAATTGTCCAATGTGAGACTGTCCTATGCATTGAATTCCTAAATCCAGCACTCAATGACTGTCCCCATGTCCAGTTATTGTGACAACGAAAATCCTCCCTCACTCTCTAACGTGAAGGTGGTGCTATCAGCCCTAGTTGAAATCACTAATGTATGGATAGGAACAGATGCACAGTATATCCTTCAAAGGTTCATTTTTTCCTTCGATATTATTTTAAAATCAGAGTCTAAGCTTTTCATATTACAAATAAGGAAGCTGAGGCCTAGAGTGGCTAGCCATACACCATTCAAATAGTTTAATAGCAGCTTTTTAAAACCGTTACAGGGGACTATTGACTGAGTTTATTTTTTCAAGTAAGTTCATATGAAATGATCCCAAATCACATACTTGCAATGTGACAGACATGCTATAAGACACAATATGTGGACACAGCCCTGTTTTGTATGATCTAATGATGAGTGACAGGACAGTAAATCTATAGGCATATTTCTGTTTTTAACCATAAGGTTTTGTTGAGCTAAATATAACCAGGGAAAAAGAAATATTATCAAGACATTTAACTTTCACTCTGCAGATGATTTTTGAGCAAGGGACTATATATGCTAGGAACTGTGGCAGGAGTGGCATGGCTATGGCAGGGTGAAAGGCCTACTTAAATGAGCCTACTGAATGGCAGGCTGAGAAGCAGATCAAAGATTGAGGAACAGGGAAAAGAAGCTACTGCTAATTCTTGAGCAGACAGAGAAAGACATAAACATTGGTAAGGCATTGGAGGGTTGAGTGAAGTAATAAAGGAAATACTTGTGTGAAAGAATCGAGTGTATACCTGAAATGGCTTATCTGATTTTCTAAAAGGAAAGAAAGTCTCTCTTTTATCTCCTCAAATCTTTCTTTTTCTTCCATTGACACCGTTCCAATTCCATCAGGTCTGAAAAACAATCAGAATCAGTAATTTATTTTATATATTTTATATCAACTATGTAGATATAGAGCTCTGAAAAATCCAAATAATTAAAGACAATGCTTATCAGTCTACAGTATACATATTACTTGTTTCTACAGTGGAAATTTATGGGAGATATTTATCACCATTTGCTTCAAATTTTGACCTGGAATGAATGGAACAAAATTATTCTCTTTTAGACAGCCTTCAAGGTAAAGGATTACAATAAATATTTCCCAGATTCACAGAAAACAATGACTAGTCCTTGAGAATGGCAGTGAAAAGAGTTCTACAGTGGTACCAAACATTTGACCAATTAAATGAATATCCCCTGAATGAAGATATTATAAAAAAATACTGAATGCTAGCTAAAATGTCTTAACTGCTTCTCTTCCAAATAAAATAAAACAAACAGAAGAGATTTAATTTTATTTGTAAGAAATGTAGAAATTTTATATATAAGTTGTGCTCTACTGCTCTATTTTGTTTAAATATGTGGACATATGTAAAAATAAATATTTGAATAAAAATACACAGAAAAGACCAGCTACAATTCTTTTCAAGATTTTTATGCTTAAACAAATATCCCTATGGAATCAAGATGAATTTTCATTAGGACTTTTAAAAGTAGTTATGAAGACTGAACAGAAACCTTCTTTTACTAAGATTAGGGTTGAAGATATAAAACACATTAAATAATAGAGATTTGGAATTTATTCTCTATTAATTTAAGTATCTGAGTGTATGGCAATCATCTAGAATTTTGAATACATACATTTTAACTGTCTTTGCTAACACAGAAGAAAAGGTATAGTAATTTCATATCATCTCAAAATCTATATATTTCAACAACAAAATGAATCTTTTTGCACTTGATAATTAATAGCAATAATTTCTTCCCCTATTAGCTCATTTTTATAAAGATTATCTTTTCATTCCCAAAGAAAATATATTTCATATATAAACTACATATTAGTGAGTCGGAATTCCAACTTATTAATTTTTAAAGTTTATGTATAAAATATGTAGAAACAAAGCTTATGAAAAACAAAGAAAATGAATGCTTAAAATAACTTCCCCAATAAGATTTTTAACGTTTCCACTGTTTCTTTATATATATACATATGTGTGTGTATTTCTATGATGGTTGTAAACTAGTCAATTAGGACAAAAGCAATTAATTTTAAAGTTATACCTGAATCGCATTGACATAAAGACCTTTTATTTATCAAAGCATCATTTAAGTCTGAAGTTTTTTTCCAATATATAGTAATTTATTTCAGAAACATGTGTGCTGCTAGAATTTAATCTTCAAAAATATTTCTTACAATTATATATTGTTCCTAAATAGGGAAATGTCAATTATCTAATATCATAATCAGAAAAATGTATCATGTTTTTCCATCAGAATGCATTTGAATGTTAACTAAAGAAAAAATGACAAAATATTGGTCTTCTAAATATTTTTAGGAAGAATAAAAGAAAATGTGACATATAAATTATGAAGCAATGAAATATTAGCTAGCTCCCATGTTTTATAATAATTTAATAATGAATTTTTTTCATTTATTATTTCAGAGTCAATTCTCACTGAGCAAAATGACAGCACAAAACCCAGACTATACCTTATGAATATGTATTAAAAATGACCACAAAAGTTTAGCCTAAGAGTTCTATATAAATCATTAATTTGGAAATTTGGGCCTTCAAACAAAAACCATAACTACATTATGTTATTTAATAGACAGCAATAAAAACTCATACCGCGAGGTTGCAGGTGGTTATTTCACTAAATACACCTATGCACACTTGATTGAAAGGAGCAAAGAACACAGTTTTACTGTTCTGATGACTGACACGTCCTTTGGCTTTGCTCTCTGACTCATGCCACACAGTTATATTTGAGTGAATTTTCCTGTTTGCTTTAACTGTCAAAGGAGACTGTGATGCACAGTGTTCTGGCAAGTCATCTGTCATTGTAAACTTCACTGCGGCACACTGCCCAACTAAGGAATGGAGCCAGGGGTTCAGTTGATGAAAGGTGAGAAAGGTTAAGTCAGGGAGATGTCACTTATGTCAACCTTCACTAAGATAGAGACTTATACACAGTGAAGGGTCATCATTTTACTGAGTTTATTACTAAATTAGGTACATACTGACAGGTTAAATAGAACATTTAATATTTTGGACTTGTTCTTATTCACATGTCCTTCTCTTAGTGTATGTAACAGACTATGTACTGAACATTAGGTATACGAAGTGGTCTTCTACATCTCAATTATTGGGAATAAATGGGAACTTTACTACAGTCAAGCCTAAAGGTAACAGCTCCTTCTAAAATGATCCTTTCAATAAATGCAAATATTTCCTGTGTCATCACTATCTCCTGTCATGGTCATTACTAAAACAAACACAGCAATTATCAGTTTCAAAATTTTAAATATGTGTCTGGTACTGTGCTGGCTGTTTTGTATGAATAACAACACAGGATGCTCACAACCACCCTTTCTCCAGGCTCCAAGGAAGGAGGCTGTCAGGGTGCAGGGAGGTCAGATTACTTTTTCAAGGTCACACAGCTAGTAAGTGCTGGAGACTAAATTTGAACCCAGGTTTCTTGCATTCCAAAGTCAGTGCTATTAGTGCTCAGCCTTATTTTCTTTCCCCCATTTTGACAGAAAATACTAAAGAGCAATAAAAATAAAAAGACACTACTAGAAACGGAAGCTTTATCTGAGATGCAATAATGGGGAAAGTATTTTAAATACATGCACGTCAGACATTTCCTATATTACTTGCACTAAAGGCAAAGAGCTTAAAAATCAATAAAATTTAAAACACCTATCATTGACGCAGAGATTCAATTAAAAAAGATCTTAACAAAGAGAGTCCTAAAATGTGCTTTCACACATTACAAATATGTACTTATAGAAGCCTTGAGAAAAACTTAAACCAGTTACATTTTAAGAAGATTTATCTGGTAGACTAATAGATTTAAAATAACAGCTTTACAAACTCAGGTTTTAAAGTAACTTCTGTCCTCTATACCTTTAAGGCAGAACCTGATCACCTGTCAACACTTCACTTCCTCCCCTCTGGTTCCAGCCATCATCAGCTCTCTCCCGAGTATGGCTGCAGCTTCTTGGGTCTCTCTCCTCCAGTCTTTTCCTTGTCAGAGTGCTGACAACACGCTGAGACTTTTTAAAGCATAACTCTTATTCCCATAATGTTGGCACTCATTGTAAACGCCAAAACCCTTATGATGGTCTATGAGACTTTATATGATCCCCCTTCCCCACTCTCACACTCTGACCTCCTCTGCCCCACTCACAGCAAGTCCCTCTAGCTCCAGACACACTGGCCTCCTAGGCAGCTGCAAACGTATGAAGGATGCTTTGCTTCAAGGCCTTTGCATGCACTTGTGCTGCCGGGAGCTCTTTCCCTAGGTACACACATGGCTTGCTCCTCACTCCCCTCCTTCTCATTTCTAGGGACATGACTCAGGACTAGCGAGGCTACCAGGAACCACCAGATGTAAAGGCGTAATACTTCGTTTCCATAGCCCTCTTTCCTTTAACATGTTTTATTGCTGACCACTGCACATGTGGCTGTTATGCAACATGTGACATATTTATTAGTTTATCGTCTGCCTTCTTTGTGCTGTACCCCTAGAGCCTAGAAGAGTAGCTGGCATATACTGTTGACATTCAATACATCAATGTCAAAGAAATGAATGAGTGATACAAAGAACATGAAAATAGCAGCCCTATAAAATTATGAGTATTCATGAATTAGTAATATCACAAATATTATTTATTAGTATTAATATGGCATAAGTTATTTGGAACATTTTTTATCATTTAACAGTAGGGAAAATAGAAATTTTTTTGAAAAGCAAACAAAAGCAGGAATTTCAGTTAATATTCTGGGTAAAAAAGATCTCTAAAATAGTTTGTATTTATTTATACTTAGCAGAAAATTTTTTAGTTTATTTGTTATTTCAATTATCAGTGAAATTATTTACTTTAAATCTCAAGAATTTTTTTCTTAAGATGGTAAAAAGAATAATGTCTCTGTCTCTTTGACATTGATAAAAAGACTATGTTTAAATGTGGTTACTAAAAATTCAAACATAAAGACAAGTTTTCTGATTTAAATATTGCTCAGCCATAGAAAAGATGAAATACTGCCATTTGCCACTTATGACAATATGGATGGATCTTGAGATAGTCTTGCTAAGAGAAATGAGTAAGACGTGAAAAGTTGAAAGCCATATGATTTCACTTACAGGGAGATATTAAACTAAAAGCAACAAATGAATATGACAAACAGCCAAAACTTCATAGACACAGACAACAGTTTAGTGGTTACCAGAGGAAAAGGGGAGGAGGGAGGTGGAAAAGGGGGTCAAATATATGGTGATGGGAAGAGCTTTGACTTTGGGTGGTGAACACGTGAAGCAGTATACAGATGATTTATTATTGAACTATACCCTGAAAACCTATATAATTTTATTAACTAATCTCACCCTAATAAATTTAATTAAAGAAATGAATGTTAATTTGGGTTTAACTCTACACTAATAATTAAAGTGGTTTCAATAAGGGAAGGTATTCTCATGTATGAAGATTTAATATTTTTGTTTTTTTCCTGGGACCTGGCAGTTATTGAAACTACATGCTTTTAATAAAAAGAACGTTCTCTTACAGAAGTATAAGATATGACAAAATTACAAAACAGTTTAATAGTAGATACATATCTTCTAACTATAGATACTGCCAGGTAAGTATGAACTGGAACTTCCTTCTGGTATTGCATAATAAGCAACTGAACACCAAGTGCAATTGTGTCTATGTTAATTATACTTCAAAGATTCTTAAAAAAATAGAATTCGTATAATAGAACCTTCTGCTGCAGATGCTTAATAGCCTGATCTTGCATCTGTCTAGGGGTTACAGTCTGTTTTATGAGAAATTATCACACTCACATGTGCACATGCATACATACACAATACCTTCCTGAAAGCTAGATTCATCCAAAAAATAGTTCCTATACATACTAAGGACTGCACAAATTAATTTCATTAAATTCCTCCATGAACTAAGAAATTTTATAATTTGTGCTAGTCAAGATTTATTGGCTGTCAAATGTTTTAAGGAATAGTGGTCCTGTGACATACCCCAACCAAAAGAGTTAAATAGTCCAAGTATTTTTGGAACAATACAAATTGTAAGACCTTCTTGCAGATTCATAGTGAAACTAAAGCATATTAAGGAGTCTGAGAAGCCTGAGGATAAAGAAATCTGTTTAACTGTGTTTAAAAAGCGTGTCCCAAAATTATTTAGTCATGAGATCGACCCACAATTCTCACTTCAAAAGCATTATTATTGCGGATATGCATTTGTTTTACTACTTAATGAAAACTGTAACATCTTCTACAGTTATTTCTCAATCACTTTATCAGCTGGACAGGTTTAGACACCTGAGGGATATGTGTATCCTTGGCTTTATCATCTCTCATACTCTACATACTGCCTAGAGCAAAGAGCTCAGGCAGATTGCAGGCTGAATAAACACATCAGGAGTTAACATTGTATAGAAAAGTCTGATAGATTGAGGAGATAGAGCTCCTTCATTCTCCTCCAGGAAGCCCCTCCCTCCCCAACTCATCAGGTAAGTTTGTTTATGCTGGCAGTTGGGTTGTTTGTTTTGCAAGCAAGAAGTGGGCAAATGATGAAGTTCATGATGCTTTTGAGTTTCTTATAGGCTTCTTTTCACCTTCCCTAGCCCATAAGGAATGTATGACATCTTAGCTTCTCCTAAAGAGAGTGAGAAGGGGAGAGACACCTAGAAGGTGGTATTTCTGAATTGTCAATTCTGCCTGAAGCACAGCAGGTAAAAGTCACTTTGCACTTCCTGTATTTCCCACCAATATCCATTTGTGAACAGAATCAAAAAGAGAGGAAGACACAGCACGAGAATAAGAAATGATGGAAGATGAGGGAGGAAACGATAATCTCTTCTTGTTTTTGTTCCCCAACCTATAATACCTCCTACTGTTTTGAACAAAATGATATATCATTTAGATGGCCATATATACTTCTCTTGAAATTTTACATATCCAAAGAAGAAATTCATTTGACCCCTATTCATTCACTGAGACAGAAGAAACAGATTTTCCGTCAGAAAAGATTTTAAAAAGATTTTGAAGTTATTTTTCTTTTTCCAAACACTCCTCCCTCCGAATTCTTTTCTTATTTGAATTTCTTACTGCATTCTATTTTTGAAGGTTTTTAAAGAGTAGACATTACTACAGAGAAAGTATAACCTGACTCTATGAATACATAGGATCTTGTGACTTATTTTTTTGTGTTAAGGTAGTGATATGCTAAGGATAGTTATCAAGATTTTTGATGACTGTCCTCTCCTGGAACCAACCAACCAACCAACCAACCGAACATTCTTGGACTAATCCAAATAAAATATGGGGAGAGGGGATTTTATAATAAAAATAGAGTTATGGTTGGTGTAGTGTTCTCTGATATTAATATTGCCCTCTGCCCCATACTTAAATGACATTTAATATTTTTCTTAAATGACATTTAAAAAAAAAATTAAAGGATTATAGACACACCATAGTTTGAACAGAGGGAATCAGAAAAACACAAAGACAAAAATTAAAATTTCTTATAAATTTCTCAACCAGAAATAACTGATAACACTATTTGGTAAATATAATTCCAGTCTTCTTTCTATAAATGCAAAGATATATTGTACATTCTGATTCATAATTTTATTCTTTTAATGAGCTATTAACATTTTTTATATGAAAATATTCTAAAATATTCTTTTTAATGGAACTATGGCATTACATTACATGACTGTGCCATAATTTATTAATCTAATACTCCATTAGGAAAAATTTAGACTTTTTTTCCCTTTGTTTTTCCCATCATAAATATTACTAAAATAAGTATTCTTATACTATATATTTTAACCAATCTGTGATGGTTTCCTTGGAACAAATCCCTGAAAATATATTGCTAGGTTGAATGGTGCGATGTATTGAATTGTGTCCCCCTGCTCCAAATTCATATGTTGAAGTTCTAACCACCAATGGGACTGGATCTGAATATAAATCTTTTAGGAGATAATTAAAATTACATGAGGTCATAAAGGTGGGGCCCTTATCTGATGGGATCCGTGGTCTTATAATAGGAAGAAGAGTGAGATCTTTTTCTGTTATGTGATGACACAGAGAGAAGGCAGCTGTGTTCCCGGCCTCCCCAGAACCTGACCATTCTGGCACCCTGATCTTGGACTTCCAGTCTCCAGAACTTTATGAAAATAAATTTCTGTTGTTTAAACCACCTAGTCTATGATATTTGGTTATGGTAGCCTGAGCTAACTAAAGCAAAGGGGATAATATTTTGGGGGCACTTGATAAATATTACCAAATTGCTTTTTAAGAAAACACTTATCAGCTTACACTCTGACCCATGGTGCATGAAATTATTAATGTCCTTGCAACCTCATCAACTGTGATCTTTGCTATGTGTTACAATTATTTTCAATTTTATATATAAAAAGGGGATTTCATTGTTTTAACTATATTAATTTCCATGGTAAAATGGCACATTCTTGCTTGTTATATAAGATCTTTCTGTGGGCTATGAAAATCATTGTGTTAAAGAATATTTAATTCTACTTATGAAGTGCCCCAACACGTCACCTATACAATTGGTAAACAAATGGTCCAATATCATCCATTTACTTACTCAACAAATTGATAGTGGGCACCTGGCTTGTCCTGGGTATACTATATGAGATTTACAGAAATGATCCCTGGTCTGCCTCTCAGAGATTATAGTAGGAAAAAGCATAAAAAGAAAAATCACACAGTAAGTATATAGTTACATTTAAGGAGGGCAAAAGTGCAAAGATCTGATGTTGTTTAGATTTTCAGGAGAGTTCAGTTTGGGAATGATATTTAAGCAGCAGTTAGGGGGAGGCATAACAGGAGGTTCTTCATAAAGAGGTCTAATTTTTTTAAAGTGCAGATTTTATCATGTGACTTCTGATCCTAACATAGTGGATTTTCTTGAGACTCCCCAAATCCCTCTTTACTATAAAACACCTAAACACTGCATAAATTATAACAAGCACACTGTTAAATATTGTGCTACACTTACAGAACAGTAAAAATAAATCTCCAAAGGGCAAGAAAACAAAAAGTGAATCAGGAGCTGAAACCAAGGTTGGGGTGAAAGTGAAAACCAGACTGTCTTGCAGGCAAATGTTGGTACCAAGGAAGCTTTATAGCTATGTGCAAGGGAATGGACCACTGAGTAAGAGGCCTAATGTACCCAGGCTGCCAAAACTGAGATGCCTGTGAAAAATGAGACCTTTAATTGGGCTACACTAACAGTGAAAGGATGAGCTAGAGAGAATCAATAACCTTGCAAAGGAGAGACAAGGAAAACTGTTTCTACACACCTACAGATTGAGTGAAAATGGTCTTTCCTGAAAATATGCATCGTAAGCCTGACCTCATTATATTGCATACCATCTGTGTAATCAATCAAGGAATCTCCAAGATGAGAAAATAAAGTATCTCCAGTAGCACCCCTATCACCAAGTAAAAGCAAGAGCAAATCTGTGGAGGAAAGCATTCTCAACCCAAGCCTTGTAAAACGCCCATGGATTAGTTTCACATATATATGTTTACTATAAAAAGTTCTAGCGAAATAAGAAAACATGACTAAGGTGTGAACATCAGCAGAAGCCATAGATACAAACACATAAGAAAATTTCATTATTGCAACAATCACAATATAAAATAATAAAAAGTCTAAAAACACAATAAAAGGGAATAAAAACCAAGATAAGAGTAAGAGCTATTTGGAAATGACCAGAGTTCAAAAAGAACCAAATAGAATTTCAAGAACTAAAAGATTTAATAACTCATATTAACAATTTAAAAGTGGATTAAAAAGTAGATGTCATTGATGAAAAGAGAATTAAGAAAATAGAGTAAGGACTGGCAAACTATATAGCCCACTACCTGTTTTTGTGATAAAATTTTATTGAAAACAAGCCACTCTCATTCACTGACTTATCATCCAAGGCTGTTTTTACACTATGGTGGTAGAGTTGAGTAACTGTGACAGAGACTCCATGACCCACAAAGCCCAGACTATTTATGTTTACCATTTGGCCCTTTTACAGAAAAACTTTTCAAGTCATGAACTAGAAGGCAGAACTAATAACATAACATAGAATGTGCAGGAAAAATAAGTAGATAAAATATATACTGGAGACATTAGGGAATATAGTCAATAATATAACTATGCATGGTACCAGGTGGGTACTAGACTCATCGGGCAGTGACTCTGTAAATTACATAAATGTCTAACCACTACGCTGTACACCTGAAACTAATATAAAGTATTAAACGTTAACTGTAACTGAAAAAACATTTCTAGAGTGAGGCTTAAGCTTCACTATTTTTAATCCTCAAGTGATTCTAATGTGGTGATTATACAGATTAGGATAATCCATGAGCTTCATTTTATAAACACAGAAACAAAGGTGCATACAGGAAAACATAGTTATTTGAGTCTGGTACCAGGATTATACCTCTACTGTCAAGTACAATCCGGTGACTACAGGGATACATGATAGAGTGATGCATGATCCACAATAAGCCAATGTGGTATATAGACCAAAAGCTGATGCAATAATTAAACGTCTTTCCACAACCAAGTCCCCATACTTAGATGGTTTTAAAGATGAGTTACTGATTAATAAAAAAAAAAAAAGTTATTTCAATCTAATACAAAACAAGTAGGAAAGCTCCCCAATTCATTTCACATGGCTGCAATAATCTGGATACCAAATCCTGACAACAATAGTACAAGAAAGGACTGTAACAGGCCAATCCTGAGCATCAGCATAGATCTAAAAGTTCCGAAGTGCCTGGCAACAATAACAATGAATGTTATAGATGTATACATACAGCCTTTCATCTCGTTTTCATGTTAACAGCATTACATTTCTACTATGTTCTTAAAATGTTTAGTATGTTAAAAAACTACAAGGCGGTGCAACTCAAGACCCCAAACACTTTTCCACATGTAACTGGATGCTAAGAAGCCTTTAAAGGTCCCAAGTTTAAGACAAGCTACACCGGAGGAGCAGCTCACACTTCTGTTTGTGGGAGGCCTGATTTATATTCTCACTCGTGCTAAAACGCTCATTCTGCTTTGTCTCTTCCTCAGTGACTTACTTTCAGGAGGCTCTTTTGTGCACTGTTGCAGAAACACCCAGGAGCTGTTTGCTGCCAGTGAATGGTGTGGAGGGAAAACAGAGGAAACCGATTAAGTGGCCTCAGTAACTAGTCCCCAAGTTGTAGTCTGGCGACCTGCTTACCCTGGATGATGGGAGAGGGGAGGGTCTTGGCTCCCACTTTTGGTTGTGTCTTGTCACTACCACATTAGGTCCACAGTGTTTTCCAGCAACAGATAGAGGTTACGTTTGTTACAGGATGTGTGTAACCTAATGTTAACTTTGTGGTCATAAAGTATCGGGGCATCAAGTGGATTCCTTAGTAGACCAAATCTTTTGTCACTAACATGTTCTGAGACATACTGTGATGGGGCTGGGATGACAGAGGGGAAGGGAAAGGCCCAAAACCCCGCCAGGGCTCCTCCTTATGATGATGGACAGTAGATGCCGAGAGGTACCTACTCAGAGCACCTCCAGCCTCATCTTTCGGCTCGAGACTTGTCTAGAGTATGCTATTACAACAATGACACCTCGAAGGTCACCTCTGCATTGCCACTCTTTGATAGAGCAACTTCCAAAAGCTCATTTAACTACCATACTGTACATAAAATATCACCAACTTGATATTTAAGTGATATTTTCTCATTTGCAGAGTGCTTACACAGTTTTCTGTGACCCAGTTAGGAATCATGTCAGATAGACTTCATTAATCTTATTATTCACAATGAGCAGATGGAAAATTGAGACAGGATCAATTGCCCAAAGTGAAATAGCTCATAAGTAGAATTTCCAGGACCGAAAGACAGATGTTCCTAGCTCAGTGCTATTTCCAACATACCAAGTCTCTCCCCATACTACTCGCTTCTTCTTTCCTTTCTGTCTATCTCATTTTAACAGGCATAATTATCTTGCTTGAGTATTGAACTTGAGGTTGGGTAGAGGTTTGTGCTACTCCTGGGGAAGTTAGAGGCAGAGTTAGGGTTGTTCCACAGCTTCTGATAGAATCAAAAACGAACCAGCAGTGTGTATATAAAAGGCACTCTGATAACCACCCTGTCCACCTTTGCACACAGCGTACTCAGGACGAAGTCTGTTGGACTGGGCAGAGTATGTAAGGATAACCTCGTTGTGACATTTGAATTGTTTGTCCACCTGCCCTGAAAGTGAATTTCTAGATTTGGAATTTGTATGGCGTTTATACTTAATTTCTCTATGGCATATATCTAGGACTAGAATTAAGAAGTGGTAATGAAAATTCATGATTCTATTTGATGTAATTAGCTAGGATTTTACTTAAAACTGTATCATCTCTAAAACCAGAGGCAGGAAGTTGAGATAAAATTTCTGAAGTCATAGGTAAAAGAAAAGGTTGTCCTCTGTGAAGATGGAGGTGTTGTGATATGATTTGACTGTTGCCTACCACTCTGTGATATAATCTGGACTCCCCAGAAAATAGGGACGACTTTCTATATGAACTATAGTCATGCTGGACTACTGCACCCTGTACTTGAAAGCTAGCACATGTGAGCTGGCCTTTATCAGGTGTACAGCAGCTCTAAGCTGGCCCCACTAAACCACAGACGAGTCAGTGAGTGCACTGCATATCTCACATTAAATTGAAACAGAAAAGCCATTTTGTGTTGCTGCTTTAGTGTTTCTGCCCCAGCCTGACTTACAAAACCAAGATGTATAACTACACATATCAACCTAGACCTTTGCCCTACAGTGCATTGTCTCTGAAAGTCTCTTTTCTCCTGTCAGTCCTTAGTGGCACTATTGCTGAGTGAGTGGCTGTGCTATTCACAGCGTATGTGGCTATCATCCTGCAGGAGGATGTCTGTTTCTGTCCTTGACTCACTTTTTCCTTTCTTCCTTTCCTTTTTTCTCTCTTCCTCAGTCTTAGTACCAGCCAGACCTTTTCTGTTTAGTTTCATTCTTTTATTCCTGAAACACTCCGAGTGCTATTCAGAGATGTGCCTGCACAGAAGGAACACACCTAGAGAGCTTAACACTGTGTAAAAGGATGTGCTCCCGGGAGAATTTCAGATCCAGACAGCACTGTTGTCCTTCACTTCATTCAGTAACAAAAAGCAATCTTTTTTCCTTTTGAATGTTTGATAGAGGTAGGTCAGGTAATGAGCAACATGACTCTCTGAATGTATGTCTTGACAGATGTAAAAATGATCACAAAGAGAGATTATGGCAAACACTGACTGAAAAGTCAGACTTGACACTGACGGTGTTTTTAACAAAAGTCATTATATAAATCAGATGCTGCAGATATGGACAAGAGAGGTTTATTTGCACAAAGGGAGGTTGCTAAAACCTGAATATTCTATTAGCAAATAAATTAAGAGTATAATGACACACACACTGAAATAGTTCCATTTAGCATGAGATATTCCAGCTCTAACTACCTATTTTTCATGTTTTTCTTATGGCTGGGCGAGACAGGGAAGCCTATAAGAATAATAACTAATCGATACTGATATAATACTGTATAATTATTGAGTAGCTGCACATTAGTATTTCCCCTTTTAAATAAGAGCTCTGGATTTCAGAAAGATAAAATGATTTGCTCATGATGGGTCAGTGAGCAAATTTTACATTTGAGATTCAAGTAGAGAGCTTCTGCTTCTTTTTATCCTCTCACTGTGACAGCACGACGTTTCTGAGTGACATCTGTTTGACTCTAAAAATTACAGGAAACATCATACCTTTCAGCTTACCTGGCATAATATCTACCCTAAACTGAGGTTCAAATTTCCCTAAAAACCTACACTTCCTCCTCTTTTTTCTTAAGCCACACATAACCAAAATGTTGAATCAGAGACTGACTCAAATTTCTATTATAAAACACCACCCAGAGATACCTGCATATACAACTATTTTGACCTGGAAAATGAATTTAATGTGTACTATTAATACATTCATGAACATATAAACATACATTAATTTACACTTTACAGTGCACCATTATAAAGAAAACAATACTTTTACAGAATAAAAGTAACTATGGTAACCTATAGATTCAAATCAGGCTGCCTCCTGGGTGGTGGTTGCAGCTCCTCAGCTGACTCAGTAACTTTCCATTAAAATGTGTCTCAAGCACATACATTTTTGGGGAGCATTAGCTGAAAATCCTACTTAATGTTTTTGATATTACCTTTCTGTGTTAATTACTAAAACAATCTGATCATACAACACTTGTTTCACAGCAACCTTCTTATCATCCCACTTTTTGAAGTGCTACCTAACACTGGAAACCTATCCTTTGATATCCACTGGTCAGGAGGAAGGAAGACAGGGCTCAGAGGTAAGAGACAGTTTTAGTAAAATAGCTCCTCACACGTTATCTACCAGAGATGAGCCATCCTGACTGTCCCCTGTTCCCCTCCCCACTCCCTCAAATTTGCTGAGTGCAGATGGTTTAATTTGGGGTAATGGAAAAATGGGATGTTACAGTTTGCAATGTCCTCCTAATTTTCAAGGAAGGCTGAGGTTAAAGCCTGAGCAGATCCTGAGACTAGCATGGGTTTTATTCTATTATGGGATAAAAAACAGCAAACGTGGCAACTTTAACTCAAGTATTTATTGTGTATTCACAACGCAGAAGCACTGTGTTAAGGTCTACAGAGGATAATAGGTGAATGAGAACTAGTTTTTGCCTTCAAGATATGATTTAGTAGACTGTGTGTGTGTGTGTGTGTATGTGTGTGATATAAGTATATAAGATAAAGTTCATAAGAAAACTACAGATAGAAGGATTTTTTAGTGTTTGAATGAGTTAACAGAAGTCGTAGAGAAGTTTTGCAGTATCTGACTGTTACAAACTTGGAAAAAGAGAAACATTACAGAATAATGAATGAGTTGTCAGAAGCAATGATGATGTGGAGATTACTTGGACTACAGGCTGGGTAGACAGGACAAGGTGATATTGAGAAAACACTAATTCTATAGTTCGAAACTTATTTTTAATTTAATAATCAAATGAGAATCATTGATTTTTTTTGAAAGAAGTACAGTAAAAAATAATGTGTAATTTAGAAAGCAATTGCTAGACTACTATGGGGAGAAAAAACAGTAGAGATATGAATAAAGACAAGCATGAACAAATGAAGGCCAGAATTAGGGGAGGTACATGAAAAAGGTAAAAATAGAGACAAATTGAAGGGGCACATGAAGATAGAGTATTGACACAGGTAACAAATTGGGTTTGGAGGTAAACACAAAAAAGATGAACAAAAAGGGAATGGGTCATTAATGGAAGTGCTGGAAATATAAATAATGAAGTTATCCATTCATTCATCAAATACTATTAAACACGTATTTTGTTCCAGGAGAGTTACTTTTTTGTCAGGCACTCTGCTAGAAGCTGTTTCAGTGAGAAGATGGATTTACTTTTCCACAAGGAGAGTTGAACGTGCTGGCAGAACATTCAAGTCCCAGACTGTCGACAGAGATCTGTACTTTAGGAGAATAATTGGGTTGAAATTATTGGTACAGAGAGAGGTCGCAGTTGAAGCTCTGGAAAGGGATGAGATCACCGAAGTAGAATTTTTCACTGAAGCAGAAAAGTTCTCAGAAAGAAGAGACAAGTTCAAAACAGACGAGAGAAAAAACACTAGACTGTACTCGGAGTCTGGAGGAGCAGGAACTATTAGCAAAGTGATGGTCAAAAATTAATTAAGAGGGGAGCTGAGACAGTGCTGCCTCAGGGGAGACAAGCACAAATTTAGGCAGCACAGGGTCTTAGATGTTTCATAGAAACAACTTTTTAATGAGACTGAGAGAGAAGCTGGAGCAGAGGCGACAGGGTTAGGACATGAAACAATCCATCTTGAAAAACCTCATTGGCAAGTGAGGAGCTAGAAGCCGGCACAGGGAGCAGAGGTTTGGCTGGAAAAAGAACAATGGAAAGGGCTTGACGTGATAACAATACTTAAGACAATATAAGCTTTTTGACCACTCTTCAGCCAGTTACTGTTCTAAGTGCTTGGTTTATATTAATGCAGTCAATCCCTACCACAATCTATAACTTCTGAGATGTTACTGTCTTTCTTATAGGTAACGAAAGGAGAACCCAAACAGTAAGAGAAGTTTGCCCGGCCTCACAGAGTTGAAAATTAATCTGAATCTAGGTGCTCTGACTTCAGAATCTCCTGACCATTCTGTCATGCTGTGAGGCTAGGTGAAGCTGAGACAGCTTTGCTAGAAGAAAGAAAATATGAAGAGGCAGAGAGGGAATAACAGTTGAAGGTAAAAAGGGAATGGGGTAAGAGGTACCTCCTTTGTGGGAGGAGACCTAGAAGAGGTTCTCCTGAACAAGTTAAGAGAAAAGAGAGAGAATGACATGAAGAGATTTGAAATTCAGAGGTACGTAGTTTGGGGGGCTTGCCTTAGGTGACTTTTTGCCCTTTTGGTAAAGCAGGAGGTGAGGTCCCTGGGGTGCTAAAAGGCAATACTTATTTTTAAAGTGCAGATGAGGGGAGGGGCTGGGAGAAGGCATTACATAAACCCCCCTATTCACTTTGCTTCATCAGTAAAAGCTTACTCCACAGTGGAAAGGCCAGGATCATTAGGAATACAGAGACCGACCAACAAAACCTACGTTACATAGAAATACCAGCGACACTTAAGCTGGGCAGACCCTAGCACTAGGTATTAGGTGGTCCATGGGAACTAAAGGCAACTTCTAATCTCAGATATTCCAACCACCCACCCCCTGCCCCGCCAAGTGGCTTTAATGGCAAAAAGGAACATAAAGGGCAGCCTGCCTCAATCAACAGCATATTGATGTACATTTTTCCTTTGTGGGTTTTTTTTTTTTCTCTCTTCCAAGAAGTGTTTGCTATTTAAAAATCTGTTACTAGGTGATAATGGCAAAGCACATTTTTCTCTCTTCCCAAGTCGATCCTACACATTTCACTGTGTGTTTGCAAGTAAAAATACCTGTTGCCGTGCACGTGAGAGGCGCAGAATGCAAAGCTGTAATGGAGCAGGGTTGGGTCAATGACAGCTCCATTTTCTGAATGTTCCATCAGTTCTGTAAGGTAGCAGAGATGTCTGTGACAGCCTCTCACACCATAACGGGCACAGTATTCATCTAACACAAAGACTTGGCCAGGGCTAAACCAACCCTGCAAAAGAACAACAACAAAAAAAGACTTTTTTTTTCTTTTTGTACGAAGATCCGCTTTTCTGCAGGCACTGTGAGCCAGTAGAAGCAGAAGATGCATTAAAGTTTTCTTTGATGTTTTTGAAATTAGTGGTATGTTTCAGGTTATTTTTAGAAAGACTAATAGCATCAATCTTGGAACTGATTTAGGACACTGGAAACATAATATCATCTCTCCTTATTGCCATGGCAAGGCATGAGCAACCCGTTTTGCTCCCCCGTCATTCAAAATTAGTCAAATTTATCTAAATTGTCATTCAAAAAGAGTAACATTCCAAAAGCTGCAATCTCTGTATGAATCAATTAAAAAGAGAATGGCAAAGCAGATACTGTAATTGAAATTGCCTAGTTACCAAAAGCATTTTATACAGTGAACCAAAAGAAAATTCCAGTAAGTCTAGCAGTGGTAAACATGTACTGAGTACTTAAATATATGGAACACTGTCCTCATTCTGTCTGTGATGAATATGACAAAGTTAGCATTTGTTTTATAAAATGTTTTGATGCATCATATAAGTCTATTTGGATAAGCTTAAGATGAAAAAAGAAAAAAAGGAGCATGGAGGGTTTTAAAAGGGAAGAAGATGATTTTGTAAGACAAACAAAAGCATGGTGAGAAATGTGGAAAGATAAACTGCAATAAAGAAAAGGAGGAGGAAGAGAACAGCAACAACAAACACCAGAATATTTAGAACCGCCATGTATAGTAGTTTTTATGATCTCCATGGTATAAATATAAAAGCGAAAGTTAGAGACGTTCAGTGAATTGCTGAAGACCATCCTGCTAATCCGTTGTTGAGCCATGATTTACGTCCAGGGTTATCCTGTCTCCAAACTCTCTTCCTAATCACACCATACTCACTATCCGCTAGGTGCCAATGAAGATACACTGCAGTGTCCTCCTCAGACTCCATGTGACACATGAGGTCATCCACGTTAGTATTCAGTAACTAACTCAACTGATAGAATCCAAGAGCAAAGTGCCCCTTGCTAATGTCCACTCCATGTGTGCTTGTCTAGGAAAAGATATCATGAGGCTTTGTGATTTGTTGTTTTACTCTCCATGTAACTGTCAAGAACGGGCTGGATTAGGTTAAAACTATATAATTACACATTAAAGAACAGGCACTTAATGAAGAATCTGGAAATAAATTGATGGACCATCAGTGTCATCATGATAATAAGCTGTTTCATTTCTTCTTGCCCACTGAAACACCTCTGAGGAGTTGGGAGCACATCCTTTCTGAAATCTTATTTTAAAGAGAATGTAACTTTATAGCATAATGTTCAGTAGCCGAGAGACTAAATGGTCATAGAAACAGGCATTTTCTGGCTGGAACAATTCTAGAAGAACTGCTACTAACAATATAAATCCTTGAAAAGGCACATGTAATGCCTAGGCTATAGTTTAACGCCCATAGACTGAAGAGTGGGCAATCCTTCTAAAAGTAAATTATATTTGGTGTCACAAATTTTGGCTGGTTTCAACACATACCAGGTAGCAGTTTAGCTACTCAATTCAATTCTTTTTTCTTTCTTTTTAAGGAATTCAAATGATCTTTTGAGGATTAGGTGAAACTAAAGCTTTCCTCTGTCACATCTAGCCCCTGTCTTATTGTTAATCTCACGGTTTCTTTCTTTTGTCACTTAGGGTGTCTTTCTAGGAACAAAAGAGAGAAATGAAAGATATCAACTTTTGGTGAACAGAACTTAAATCTTAAAAATGTCTGTACAGTTGTCAGTACATTCTATCGCAGAGGGTTTTTAAATGTTCATTAAAGCCTTCTATTTTCATTCAGCCTTCTCCAGAGGGACTGATAAACCACACAGTGCAGAGTCTGTGTGAGTCTATTCTCCTGTCTATTGAGTGGCACAGCAGTGGTCTTCAAGTGTATAATTTTCAAATTGGGAAGCAATCGATTGGAATCCTTCATCCCTAATTCCAACTACAGTTATTAAATGAGTCAGGAGGAAAATGTTGCTTCATAACAAGCATTTCTCACTTTTAAACCTCTTTAATTATACCCTATAGGGTACTAGACAGACAGACGTGTACTCACCAAGCAAGAATAGGAATCATTCAGTCTGTGATCCAAAGTCTGTCTCTGAAGTATTCTAAACAGGAAGGCGTGGTCAAGCTTGCAAGGATTCGCAGAAATAAACTCATCCATACCGTGTTTCTGAAAACGGTCTGCATCTGTCAATTCAGAAAAGCATTTATTTTTCTGGCTTAATAACAGGCAAATAACAGGTAGTTTTTGAAAAACACAAAATGCACTCCTCATCCTAAAAGACAACCTTTTATTACATAAAATATGATGTCGAGAATTCACTATACGAACACAAATTGCAATTTTGTTTTAGGAGCCTCAATAAAAATGAACAGGAAAAATTCGCAAATCATTTGGGATGAGTTAACCCTATTTTTATTCAAAGCTCCTTTTTATATCCATCACAGAAATCATCTTATTTTTTAATTTTAAAAAAAGTTGATGCATTTTAAGTACATAATGACTGAAGAAACTGACTGGAAAAGAACTCAAGTCTATTCATAAAAAACTGTAATGATGGCCAGAAGCCTGCTTTCCAAATGGCAAACTAGGGCAGAAATGAACATACGAGCATCTGCTGGATCACTTCCAGTCTTTTTTTTTTTTTTATGAAGCTTTTAATGGGACCAACCTTAATGTAGAAAAGGCAATGAATGCTCTTGAGCTTCAAGTTTAAGAAACATGAAAAAGGGAGCATCATGTTTGTGCAAATATGCAGACAAAGCACAACGTCCCAAATGGCACTTCAATCAAAGGCCCAAATTTATTGTTCTTTACAGATTGCATCTTTCAACGCCTGTAGCCCCTGCGGGTTTATCAAAAGGCAAGCTTTTATGATTGCTTTCATTAATGGTAGGTTTTGTCAAAGTCTTCAATGTGAGTTATTTACTAGGGATTGAGAGAAAGAGCCACACACCACCCCAAAGAAGTGCTGGGGTGTTGCTACATTAGTGTTGTTAGAAATGTCGTGCATATTGGGTAAACAACCAGTTATCAAGATAAAAGTGGGCTCTCCTCACAATGGTAGAGCTGAGGCTCCATTGTTCCCTAAAATTAACAGATAGATCTCATTTCTGGTCATCACAAGCAGCAGAGCCCTAAATGTAAGCTAAATGTAGTTTTTAAAATCTATATATGGTAAAATCCTAAAGTTGCAAAAAAAAGAAGACAAAAGTTTATTGATTAAACCCAATTACAGAGTCAGGCTCATAATAAAACTCAATATTGATCTGTGGACATGATGCTAACATAATCAGTCACATTTAGATATTTAGCCCAGATCATATTGATCCATGTCAACTTCAACTTTCAGCCATATTTGTGGATGGAAGAACTATATAATTCAACCTGAAGGGTCTTCAGAATCACATTTGAAAAAAGCAGGATATACAAACTAATGTATTATCTCACATCAATATCAAAAATGAATGTAGCAAGTAATGAGTGGCTGTTCATAGATGATGTAAAGTATAAGGTTATAATACTCCATGAAGAAAGTAGCATAAGAATTCTTTTATATTTAAAAATTTCTTATCTGAATGAATAAATATATTACATGTAGTAAATTCGTATTAAATAGATGAACACTAAACTGATTTTTCTGAACTGAGACATGAGACAATTCAACATCTCATATTTTATTCTTATGCCTCATTTTTAATATAAAGTTATGATAATGTAAAATAATATCAAACGAGGAGGCAGAATACTGAAAAATGCAAGGCATACATATAAAATCAGGATATTCAATTACGGTTTAAAGAATTTGTCTTAGAATCTTTAGTTTTCTGAGAAAAACATGTTTTAGCATCATCTTTATAAAATTAAGTTACTAGTTTTTTAAAAAATATCTGCTGAATTTTATTCATTATTTCTTTACTAGAGAAGGTGATAATAAGAAATTAAAAATAATGTCCATTGATGGCTTATCTGTTGAGAATAGGATATGTAATAAAGTTTAGAGAAAAAAATTCATAATTCTCCTTTTACTATAAAGGTTTGTAGAAGCAAATTTCTTTCTCAAAATAATAGGTATAGTCTTTAAAATACGTAAGTTCCTGGAAAAAATGAATCACACACATGAATATAAAGTTTTCCAACAACTACCATTAGTGATAAAACTAATATTCATGTATATTTACAATGAGAAAATAAGCACTCTAAAAATTCAATTAAAAAAACAACAACCCTACAATCTCTCTGGGGCTATAATTCTATGAAGGTGAAATTTACTCTTAGAAATTACCCTGCCTTCAAAACCCAGTCTGTAAAGACCAACTGTTTCTACTTCTTCCTTTCTGAGTCTTAAGCACAATTCAAAATATTTTATGCAAGTATATGTTGTCATGCAGCATTATCCCATTACTTTACATGAATTTATAAAGATTTAAAAAAATAAATTGATCTCCCTGTATGAGAAATCTTTCACTTTAAAATTCTTTCATGAACTAAAATAGGAAATCAGCTATCATTAAGATATTATCTAGGTTCTTATTTTCATAAAAATAAGAGAATATTTTCATATAGTCTTCTGTAGACATATCTACATTTAACTCTTAAGATATGGAGAGGTATTATCTAGATCAAATGGAAAATGTGATTTCAATCAATAATATAACCAAATCCAAGGCTTGGAGGCAGTGTAACACAAAATTACAGTGACTAATTTTAAATGGAAAATTATTCATGGCACGAATCAAATGTTTACTGATAATGTCAAATTTCAGTTGTTTGTCTTCTAAAATGGTATAAGAAAATTATCAAAAGAAACCCACAAGATATGAGCTTAAGCAATATACTGTAAAACTGTCATAAATTGTGATGATTAACCTAGGGACTAACTACAGATGTTGGACATGGTAATTGAAGATGCTGGTGGAGAGTTTCTATGGTAACAGTTGGGTATAGGCTCCAGCATCTTTAGTTGGTACTGTCACTGGGTATGGAAGAAAGAAGATGAAATAAAAGCCAAACTGAGAAAGATTACTATTTGCTACAGCTTTAAGGAATTATAGAGGCTGTATTCAAATGGGACCTAAAAATTTAAATTTTTCATTAGGGTAATAGCTGTTGGAAGTCAAGAGAAGAGAATAAATAGGCTGACAGTACCCATTTAGACAGTTAATGCTGACTTGAAAACAGCTAGCATAGAAAACAGTGTGGAGGCTATTAGCAAGCTGGTAGACACCACGGTGGAGGAGGCTATTCAGTGGGCACTGACCACAGCTGGCCTCCTGTGCTCAGAACCCAAATGCCATGAGCGAGATCTAAATCAGAGTTCAGAATATGAGATGGGGAAAACATTAAGCTAAATTTTTCTTTCCTGTGCAACTAATTTTGAAAGATGCTACTTTTTTTTCTCCTCCTCTCCTGGTGCTGTGAGAGATCAGGGGTAGAAAAGGGAAAGAGGAGGAGAAATGGGGGAGGGAACAAGGAGACTGAAGAGAAGGTGGCCATGCACTAGCACGGGGACCACCGAGGTATCCAGACCTGAGACTCAGGCCCCAAAAGGGTTCAGAAAGATGGTCCTGCTGGTTAAGAGCTTACCATGTCCTCCACAAAACCCTCTGCTGAACTAAGCATCAATGAACCTTTGGAAATACAGTAACTTCGTTTAAAACTGTCCGATGTTAAGGAGCTTGCCCACAGCCGCATGTATGGCTCCCTACATCTGATGATACTTTCCTTTAGCTCAGACTCTCATTGAGCTTGAAAATTTACAGGAAGGTATAAGTGGCACAGAGAAGCATGAACAATTCTTCTTTTTTATAGAACACAGATAGCTGTTAAAATTTTAAGCAGATCACCCTGGTTTGTATATTTGTTTTATGCGTACATGTTTCCTGCTGAAGACTGAGGACAAATGCTTGATAGATGTATTAATTAGAAGTTTGTTCACACCTCTATTATTGACCCGAATAATTTCTTAGCTTGTTTTTGTTAAACTGATTAAAAACTGATGTATAGATTTACACATCTTGCTTTCTGCAGCAAGTAACATAATATTTTCACATGATGACAATTTTAATCAACACATACAGACCTAGAATCATAGGCCGCGCAAACCAATATTCAACATTTATTTGAAATAATATATTTAATATAAAGTAAGACAAATTTACCTATGAAGTGTGAAATCTAACCTAGTAGATCAATTAGGAAAATTAGCTCATAAAATCAAATAATAAAGGATTAAAAAATTGACTTAAAATTGAAAAGAAGATAACTTTTCTCATTCGTTTTTGCCATTTATTTATTACTGGAAGTCAACTAGTACTGTGTTGGATTATATTATGTAACATACATATTATATTATGTTCCATATATGTGAGAGAGAAATGAAAGGCAAGGTCCTTGCATATTATTTTGGTTGGAGACAGTAAAGAAGGATAGATTATACAAAGAATGTCTGTCAGTCAGGCAAAAGGCAGTGCACGGTTTGATGGAAAAAAAGTGGTCAGCAGCACTATTCCCAGCTTTTACGTTTGCCCTATTTCCTTAGAATTTCTATATATCTTGAGAGTCAGAGAAATAGAGAAGTAGAATAGATTCACTTATCAGAGAAATCTATAAATACGTACCATTATTTATGTCCTAAAAAAAGATAGTAAGGTTGTATTCTAAGAAGTTAGATTTGATAAATTTATTACTTTGTTAAGGCTATCTCTAAACTTTCAGTATACTTGGTTTTAAAAATGAGTTTTCTTTTTTTAAAGTTATAATACAGATACTTCAAAAAAATCAGAAGAGGAAATGGATTAGCAGCTGGTCCTCGCACTTAACTCATCCACTGTGAATGTTTTCAGTAAAATTCTACCTATGTTATCAATGTTTTTTTTTTACTTAGTGAAAATAATATCACATACATAATTTAGCATTTCTCCATCTAACTTATTGAGCAATTTTTTGCATGCTGTTGTTAACACTTTCATAACCATTACCTTTATGCCCACGGGAATGGTAGATAACATATTTGTTTTATAAATGATGGTTAACCTAAAAATTCAGGGTTTGCCCAGAAAGTAGGAGATTGACATTGTAAACAAGGTCATGATATTCCTTCAAAAATCATATCCTGATAAAAATTTTAATTCAGTGAAGCAACACCGCACTGCCAAAAAAAAAATAAAATAAATCATGAAAATACTTACCCTTACCAGCTAGTGGTCAGCAAAGAAATGAAAACAAAGCATATTTAAGTGGGTTAGGAATATATTTATTTCTATAACTAGTCATATTAATTTTATTATTTTCTTGGTTTCTACTAATAACTCTAAAAGGTTGTTTTCCAAGCGAAGATCAAGAAAGGAGAAAGAGGAATGCTATAGAAGTCAAGAAAGGGAGGAAAACACGAAGGCAGAACTCTCTGGAGTGGCCCAAGGATACCTCTGATAGAGGTCAGGGTCAGGATTCTCTTTCATATAAGGCACAAACACACTTTCCTCCCTCCCTCCCTCCCTCCTTCCCTCCCTCTCTCCCTTTTCCTTCCTTTCAGAAAGAGAAAACAGCAGAGTCTGCTCTGATAGAAAACTTTACTAAAGCCTGGGATACAAGCAAGCTGTTGTCAACACAACTGAAACAGTTTGGCTTTTCAGAACAAATTTAGCTTTTTTAGAACATTAATCAAGCGGCTAGAAAACTCAGTTTCACTTCTCTTGATCAACACTGCCTTGATGATACACTGACATCTAACAGCAGAAGGTTTTGCTAAAAAGAGATTACGTGGCTACGTGAATCAACAGATTACTAGATCTTTAATTCATTCATTCTCTATCTTGTAGTCATGGCCTTAATGCTCCAGGCCAGCAGTTCCTGACCCCTTTTCTTGCCTTTGCATGCAAGATGGATGACATCCAGGAGCTCATCATACTCCTTGGTATTCCTTGCACTTAGGATGTCAACACAAGTGAATGAGAAAGGCAGTTTTACAAAAATAACATTCATGTCACTGTAACTCAGTGGTTCTCAAATGGGGGTGATTCTTCCCCGTCTTCAACCCGGCTCTCCGGAACATTTGGCAATGTTTCGCCAGACCTAGGTGGAGGTGGGGGCGTGCTACTGGCATCTAGTGGATAGAAGCCAGGGATGATGCGAAACATCCTATAACACACAGGAGACCTTCCCCAAACCCCTGAAACAAAGAATGATCTGGCCCAGAATGTTAATAGTGTCAAGGCCAAGAAATTATATTCTAACTCATAAGAAGCAATCATCTTCTAGTTAGAGTGGTGTAACTGAAAACAGATTTACCTTCCTACCTGAAACACCTAAAAATTCAGAAACAGGCATATGAGAAAACAGTTCTCAAAACATTGGACATCAGGCAACATAGAGGGTGATTCCTGAGGATGGGAAACAAATGAGGTGAGGCTTACAGCTGCCCCAGGAGAAACTTTCAAAGCTGTGGCACAGGAAGCAGATCCCAGGAAGAGCTAGTGTTTTCCCTGAGTTGAGATGACGCTGACACTTCCAGAAGGCCAAGATGGCCGAGTCTGCAGGGAAGTGTACTGTTTCCTCCCCCAAACCCCGTCAGTGGTCATTTAAATACTAACCACCTCATGCAGGTGAGCTGGCAACTACCTGAGGCCAGGGAAAGAGTCACCTTAAAGGATTTACAGAAGACACTGCCCAAAACTCACACAGAACCTGGAAGAGTACCTGTCCCCAACAGTCAGAATATCAAACCTCAAAATTCAGGGGTTCTAAGTTATAATCTTTAAGAAGAATTTGGTCTAGACGTGGAGAAAATTAATCCTGGCTTAGAACTGTTCGGTCCGATCTAACAAAACTTAAAAGTAAAACCTGAAAGGATCAAACTGTTTCCAAGTAACTGAATTTTAACTGTGTCTCAGAATAAAGGTGCAGAACATTTTCCCGAAGAAAACTACACCAAGGCACATCATAACCAAACTGCTCACAACCAGCAAAAAGAGAAAATCTTTAAAGCAGCTAGAGGGGGAAAAAGACACTTTATGTAGGAAGGAACAAACAATGATAGCACATTTCTCATCAGAAAAAAATAAAAAGCAGAGAGTGGAGCAAAATCTTTAAATTACTGAAAGAAAAAAATCTTGCAAAATAAAGGTCAGGACTTTTCCATAGATAAAAAAAGAATTAATCACGATCAGACCTGCAATGCACAAAAAGTTAAAGGATGACCTTCAGGAAGAACTAAAATATCATTATGAGAGAATGAAGAGTGCCAAAAGTGGTATCCACACGGACAAATATGTAATTATTTCATCTTATTTAAATTTCTTTAAAAGCTAATTGTTTAAGAAAATAACAGTGGTGATGATGATGATATGATGACGACGACGATAATAATAATTATAATAGCAACAATGTGCTGTGGGGTTTCCAGTAGAAGAAGTTAAGCGTTTAACAAGCATCGTCTGGAGGCCAAGAGGGAAGAAACAGAAGGATGCTATTATAAGGTCCATATACTATGAGCGCGGTACAAAGACCACATGAATACAAACTATAATAATTTAAACGCTAAAGCACAAAGGTGACGAGCTGAGTTCATATTCCATCTTTAATGATTTGGTTTAAAGTGCCTCTAAGATGCCCAGATTTGGTACTGAAGAGTGCCTACAGGGAGAGTAGTTATTTGATGCATAAAAAGTAGGAGAATAAAACAAGACATGTCAAGATGTTACTTCCTTAGAGGAGAATCTTGAGAGTAAAATGGTGCTGATTAAAAAGTCACAATTTGAGCTTAAAGTTATAGACAAACTGATTTCTCACAGGAGAAAGCAGAGAAGTTTGGCAAAGGAGGATAACAAGTTAAAACGTTTGGTCCGATGATTATTAAAGCTAGGTTGGAAAGTGTGTCTATTATTATTACAGAATTTATTAATCACTTGTAAATTCAAATGAAAAATACAGTTCTTAACGATTTAAATTAGCATACGAAAAATGACCTGCATATTAAGGTATTTAGAAAAGGAACGTTGGCTTGATGACGTATCCTTTTTTATTAATTTATAACAAAAAACAGCCCTATTAACCTTCTGAGTTACTCAGAACATCCCTAGAGAGTGATGGTTCATCATTTTGGTATTCTGAAATCTTATCAAGGCCAATTTGATTTTGCAATACTTTTCCGATGTCTATAGGACACATAAGCTGAAATTACAAAAAGGTAAAACAAATTTTCTTTTGAGAAGTTTTAGAGAACTTTCTCATATGCTCTCGAGAGTCTCAGAGATACCCAAATGCTTAGCAAATTCATGACTGGAAACCACTGGCACCATTTACTCTAAATCTGTGTGAGAAATTAAGTAACTGATTCTATGACTACTAATATGAACCATTTTTATTCAATTAGGAATCAGTTAATGATATAAATTATAATACTGAACAAATTTGCCTCAGGCAATTTTACACTTTATTAAGGTTATTAATTGATAATCAAATTATTTTCTTAGCAAAACTCACAAAGCTGAGAATCTGCATGGAGGGCTCCTCCTTTAGAATTCGGCTTCTGGGTTTGACTTGCAGGAATGGGTTTATAAGATTGACCTGTGGCCCTATACATGGCTTGAACCCATAATATTCTATCCTGCTCGTCATCACTGGCAAATATAACAGTATCTCCTTCTTTAACAGCATTAAAGAACACGCGACCACCCTGAAGACCTGTGGAGGAAGAAAGACATCATTAAAAATTTACACAGTCGGCAGAATTTAATCTCATTCTCTACATGGTCTCATGGAAAAGAACTGATTTGACATTCGCAACTCAACGCTTTAAATGTTTTTTAGTTGAGGATCAAACCCACAATTGAATTGAAGGAGAAACAGTAAGAAAAAGGTTTCAATGATCCTATCACTTTGGAAAATAAAAATAATTGAAGGAAATAAAGAGTCCATGGCACAGTACTCGGCAAGACACACAGAAGTGCACAGTAGAGTCTGATATTTCACTCCAGAGGAGAATGTGAAGTAAATCTTTATCAGTTGGTATATTTCTCATTCCATATGCAGGAGAAATATATGATGAGTTTAGTGAAAAATACAGATAAGGCAAAAATGATACTTATATTGCACAGTATCTTTTGCAAAATTCACAGAGGGTATTTTGAATTTTTAAATGACTGATTAATGAATGTGATCACAAATTTCTATTTTTAATTTCCCTATATGAACTTCTTAATCTCTATATTTATTACTATCTCCTTTTCTTAATATCATTTTATTAATTTCACTACTCTCATATATTCTTTCATTCACTCCCTCCCTCACCAATTTTGGATACCAAGTGTCCAGTACTATAGTAAATGTTAATATGGAGGGAGGGAGAGAAGTACAAAAATTTGTTGTTGTGGAGACAATTGGTAGAATATTTAATAATATATTATAATATGTAATAATATATTATATATAATATATTTGCCATTTCTTTCCCTATTCCTGTCTCTTATATCTTTTTACTTTCCATTAAAGAAGTTTATGTAAGCACTGATATTTCTCATATAATTTTTCTATTACAGTAACTTTCCTATATTTCATCCTTGTACTAAGATAAGAGAGATGATGAGTGATGGCTAAAACTAATCCAAAAAAGATATTATGTGAATTTCATCAATTCTTGTCCTAGTATATAAGTAAAATATGCACCCCATCCACTGAGTAGATATTGAAATCAGAACAGATACAAGATATTTATGAGAATTTCCTGAAAACATGAATGGCAGAGAAAGTGATTCGACTCAGAATTACCTGGGTGGGGATCCGTGTAATCCACAGTGTATCCTTCAAGCTGCATTAATTCCTGTGGCTCAGACTTTTTTTCTCTGTAACTGCACATAGCAAATGTATACTGGCTCACCTGCAGGAAAAAAAAGTTTGCAGGTTGGTTGCATTAAATTTATCTTTTAGATTTTTCTTTATCAGAAGACTCTTTGTCCAACTAAAAAATAACATCATTTGCATATTTAAATGTGAGCATTTTTAAAAACCTAATTCTGAATTAAAGCACCTTTCATTTGTCAGCTTGCAGTTAATGTGATCCAGCACCTCCCAAATCAATGGTCCACTGGCCAAGAGTCTCTGAGATGTTGGTAGAAGCATTATACACAAGTATTTATGTTAAAAGTTCAGGAATTACCAGGTTAAATTAAGATAAATTAAGATAAATTTACTGCAGATTTTCTTATGTTCTTGAATATGCTAAGATATGTTGTGAATCTCTAAGAGTGAGATATATTATGAGAGCAATCTCAAATTTATAAGATAATGAAGCCACATTTTCAAGCATATTTATTTCAAGACTTTTAACTAAAGTGAAAAAAGAGAGATCTCATTAAAATCTGCTAATTTATCGGCCCACACACCAAACACACAGGAAGGTCTGGGATGGAGTCAGTTTTAGGGGCCAGGGACTTCACAACACGGAGCTCTGCTCTCTCCATTCTGCTGCTCTCATGGAAATGGCTCTAGATTCCTGGGCTCAGGTCTCACTGGACTAGAACCAGAGCTGCTTGACAACTCTACAGTCACCTACCTCTCTGATCATCCCAGTGTGGGTCATAGGGACATATTTGGACCAATCACTGTGGCCAATGAGCTACAAAAGTATCAGCATTAGCCCAATTTGGGTCAAGAGCTCATACATCTAGCAAAGAATGTTGAATGCTACAACAAGCAGGGTTTTAGAAGTCCCTCCAAACCTGAGGGCTGCAGGTGCTCTTTCTGGTAGTGGGTTAATATCTAAATTGCAACATATCCTACAACACGGAATTCCATGGAAAAGTTTTATTATTGGGAATTATATCTCTTTACACTTTTAAGCATGGAATGAAACTAAGGAAACACAAGAGTATCTATCAATAGACAAAGATTACTTAAAGAGGACTCAAAAAGGAGCTAAGTATGAAAATAATGATTACATGGTCTGTATTAAAATTAAGAAATTCAGAAGAAAGTTAAAAGGCAATGCCAAAGACCAAGAGCAGATATATGTGAAATATCTATTCAACAAAGAACTAATCTCAACCAATATGGGGTGACGGATAAGAGCAAGAACCAAGGTTACCTAGAGTAGAGGAAATCCTGCACCGTCAAGTCCTGCCTGAGTTTCCAGCCTGTTGGCCTCTTTGGAGAACCCTGACTAATACCAAAATACATACTATTTACTATGTATTCCCTCCAATCCAGCAAATCTTTGAAAACCTTACCCCAAGGAAACAACTGGAGAAGTATTTAAAGATGCATTTATACTGTGTTCGCTGCAGCATTGTAAATAAGGGAAAATGAAAAAACCAACAGCGGTTTGGTTAAATGCATTATGGCAGGATGACACAGTATAATGCTATATGTAGCCATTAAAAGAGATATGACAGATTTTGTTTTTCCTGATCATGGAACTATTTCTAAGATATAATGTAAAGAGCAAGTTAGAAATAAAAAATGTAATATGTGCTTTTTGGGTAAACACTAAACTTACACATAAATAGAAAGATATGCACTAAAATGTTAAAAGTGATTATTTTGGGGTGGTGGATGATAAGATATTTAAAATAACTTTTCAGTGCTTGAGAATTTTTCTCAAAGAACATGAATTACTTTTTAATAAAAAGAAGTTCACCTATATCTTTTTTTTGGGGTGAAAAAAGGTTAATCCTTATTTGGGAAGAATAAGGCCATTAAGTTCAGAAACCTGTGGATCTTGCCACTGAAGTTTTCCTTTTCTTTCCTCATCTCATAGATTGTAAATGAATTTAATTTAGTATATTTAGTAATTAAAAATATTCATTAAGATATGTTTATATATGGTCAATATTTGTTTATAGTTGCACTTTTTTTACCCATTTTTTTTTGAAGACTACTGTTTGTTGAGTCAAACTCCATCATTCTGAGTTCAATTTCCTTCTTCCTTGAAGGAAAAGCTTTTTGAGTCCCTTTTTCTTATTTTAAAATATGTCTTTAATTATCCCTTACTTATGCATGATAGTTCAGCTGGTTATGTAGTTTTTTAGGCTTAAAAGATATTATTCCATTGTCAGAAGGCTTATATGTTCACGTAGTGAAGTATGATGAAAGTCCCATTGTGGGCCCTTTTATTTTAGCAAATTTGCCTTTTCTCTCTGGTTTCTCTTAAATGCTATCTTTATTATTATTATTCTGTAGTTTCATTGTGAAATTTCTAGGAGTTTAAAATTTACCCTGGTTAACATCTGATGTATTTCTTGTATCTTATAATTCATGACTTTTATCAATTTTAGAAGCTTTTTCCTTTACTGACTCTGTCCCATTTTCCTTTATTCTCTCCTTCTTCAAATTCTATCAAAAGAATCTTGGAACTTTAGACGGTTTTCCTTCATATCTTTTAATTTCTTTATATATGTTATGTTTCTTCATTTTTTCATGCAATGTTCTGAGTAATTTCCTCCGATGACAACTAATGCTGTATCACTAATTACATTGCTAACTTCTTCAGATGTCTCTAATCTACGGTTTAACCTGTTTAACAAAGTTGTAATTTCAATGACTTTAAAATTTTTAGTAGTTCTATGCAGTCTCATTCCAAATCTGCTTGTTCATTTTTCATAGTGTTATATTCTTTTTTGTTACTTTGTTCTTTTCTTATACTTTTGAGCCTCCTTATAAATTTTGAACTTAAATGCATTTTTTACATTCTGTATAGTTATGCTATATATGCTAGTTCTATCACTGAAATTCCTCAAGGTGTAAATAATTGGTTTACTGTTTTGTATTTCTTGAATAAGAGTTCATATTTAGCGTGGTTTTACCTGTGGATATCTTATAAAGCCTAGGTTAAGGGCTCATCTCTCCAGAAAAAAGTTTTTTATATGTCACATGCCCCAGATATATCATTAACCCAAAAGTACTTTTTATGTTAACCTCTTAACTTGGCTGTTTCCTTTACATTTAGATAAAATAAATTATCTAAATTCTCTGAGTAAAGGCTGAAGTTATAAAGTCTCTGGTGCTATTTTTATTCCTTGTTCAGAGCCTAAGGCCAAACACAAATTTATTAGCCTAAGGGCAGTTTTTTTTTTCTTCTAGCCACTGAGATACAGCTGTTTTAAATTCCTTATAAGATTTCTGATTCAAATTTTCACTTTTAGAATGCCTCAGGTTATGTTTTCCATGTCTGAGTAAACAGTAAAACCCGAGTCCCTACATATCAACATCAATACCCATTATACCCTATTCCAGCCCCAGTGCAATTTCAATGTTCAATGTCAATTCATAAGCTTCAATATCTGATTTGTGAAGTTTTCCTTTCGTCTTCCAGTTCAGCTGCTCATTTTAAAAGATGTGTATTATATTTTATCCACCATTTCCCGGGGTTTGCCATAAATTTTTTTTTTTAACATTACATTGAGGACTAGTCAAGATCACCAGTTTAAATCCTTGGCTAATCCTTTAATTCTAATTTTGTTTATTTATAGAGTTTCTGAATAATAGGTCTAACTTTTGTATATTAGAGAGAGAATAAAATATAATTGCCTTTTCACCTCATTCCAGGAAAAATAAAATCTATGATGTATTCTATAAAACCAAACATATGTTCAAATTTGTGTTAGAATTAAAAGGTACTTATTGGAAATCAAGGGACCATTACAAAGAAATGCTTTTCTAATCAATTATTAACAAAATAGAAAACATATTGAGTAAATAATCCATAAGCCTCCCATTTCATTCTTTTGTTTGGAAAGAGTCTTAAAAACCCGACCAGAGGAAAGTCTCTAGATACATCACCTCAGGAACAATTTGGAAGTTTCTGGCAGAGAAATGAAGAGCACAGGAAGGCCTGCCCTTCTTCCACGACTCGTAGAAACCTCCAGCATCTAGTAAGTGGAATCTATAGCCACCACCACGTTTGGCACTCCAGATAGATTAGCCAACAAGACTCATCGACTTTTATCAATTTCTTCACCCACATTCCCAAGCAGGAAAATGTCACCTTCACTTTTCAAATCCCATTTTCATTCCTTAATCTAGAAATTATCTTAAATTATCAATGACATTGCTTAACATCATTGATAGGTTCCTGGAAACTAACTTTAAGTGAAAGGACAGATAATGATACTTATTTTACCACAGAGTAATTGATAAAAGCAAGAGCATATTTCTGGTCACAAAAACATCACAAAAGTACTAAATAAAGACACTCAATGCTTCTAATATCAAACACTTGAATAAATGTGAGAGAGACACATTTAAGAAAGATAAATAAAAACAAGTAGGATAACTGTTTTCCAATCTGCTGATTTCAGTTCAGGGAATCTTTTATCATTACTGTATTCAATGATTTTATGTTTTAAGATTACATTTCTGATATACTATAGTCATTCATTTCTCAAGTATCAGCAGTTCCCCCGTAAATGTTTTCAGGAAGGTGAATTGTATAATTTCTGAATCTCCACCTACATGGGAACATCTCACCAGTGCTTTTATCTACAAATGACTTCTTAGATGTGTACTACATTAGTAAGTCGTGCAATTTCTCCTCAATTCTCCATAGCTATGACTCCATTGACTTCTGTGGTTGAGTGTTAGAGAGATGTTTGATGAACCGTATATATTTTTAATTGAAAACAATTTTTGGAAGAAATGTTTGGAGGAATCTCTCTTCTCACTAAATTTCCTGAAAGGTGGGAAGTCTATCTTAACACTAACTTCTTTTGAATATCAGGAAATATTTTTTTATTTTTATTTTTTTTACTTTTATTGTTACTTTTATTGCTACTTCTGCTCTTTTATCTGTTCTCTTCTCACTTGGATGAACAGATTTTTGCTCTACTGGCTATTTGTCACTGTGAACAGAATTTCCATTTCAGATTTTTAGAGCTTCTCTCTTGCCTTCTACATTACTGACTTCAGTTTACGCTGTGTGCATTCTGTATATTACTGCCTGAAACGTGGGTATCAATTTGCTGCTTTTTCTTTTTTTACTTTTATTCCCTTATTTCTGTCAGATATCCTTTTTTAACCTCAGCCAACTCTCAATTCACAAACTTTTCAAAACAGTCCATGTTTCTAATAAATTATTTAAAACATAAAATCAATATATTTGATTTTCATATTATAGAATCTCTTCATTGGTCTCCATTAGGCCCCCTCCCCTTACCCCGCCTTTTAAAAACTGATCCTTAAACAAACAGTGATCTTTCAAGGTCTGATATTTGCCAAATGACAGGAAATCCTCATTGATCACCATCAGTCTCCTAGCAGAGTACTGTTAGAATCTACCTCTTTACTCTCAAGCTGGAGGGCAAGTAGAAATGAACAGCTCTCTCTAACCCAATTTTCATTTTCTAGCAGGCATTTGTTTAGTGAGGTTCAGAAAGGAAGTCTTTTTGTTGCAATTCTGTGGTTCTCTACACTCAGGCAAAAGAAAATATTTTGAAAGTTAGATGATTTTTACTTTTTTATTTGCTTTGAACAAAATTATAAAGACACCTAATTTAGCTATAAAATGACAGAATATTAAAAATAGTGTGTCTGAAACATCACTATGTGCTTGGGCATTTCACTCAGGAATTAAAAAACATTTGAGAAACTGAGTGATACTGTTGTGACAAAACTTGTTTCCATCACTTATGTGAGCCAAACTTCTCTGTGCTTATATCGCTAAGATGATACAAACAAAAAAGGAATTAATGTGAAACCCTTCTCATCCTAGAATAATATTCTCTTGCAGATAAATTGGGAAGAGAAGCCATACCCAGCTCATTAAAATAGGCATTTCCAATAAAATTTTTATGTTTAATAATTGCTCTTCAAAATTTATCATATATTTATGTGCTTTCAAAACTAACAGCTTTTATTAAATATTTCATTTATTGGTGTGTGCTACTCATAATTGCAGTTATACTTCTTCAATATAAAAGAAAATTTTAATACTTAAAAAGCCTGTTTGCTATAGGAGCTTTTTAAAAAATTTTTATTTTCACTGTTTTATTTTTCTTCAGATGAGGTAGTTTGACTGACTTGGTTTATTCAAATACAGGGACAAAGGGAAATAAATCTGAAAGCTATTTTTAGAGAAGACCTTTTTGTGTTTCCTCTGCTATTATTTAGCTTTGATATCTCTTTTTCTTTCTTTCTTTCTTTCTTTCTTTCTTTCTTTCTTTCTTTCTTTCTTTCTTTCTTTCTTTCTTTCTTTCTTCTCTGTCTCTCTCTCTCTCTCTCTCTCTCTCTCTCTCTCTCCCCCTTTCCTTCCTTCCTTCCTTCCTTCCTTCCTTCCTTCCTTCCTTCCTTCCTTCCTTCCGCTTAAAGAACAGAAATTGATTGTCTTGCAGTTCTGAAGTTGAGAAGTTTAGAGTCAGTATCTGCAGGATTGGTCCTTTCTGATAACTGTGAGGGAGAACTGTCCTTTGTCCCTCTCCTCACTTTCATTGCTTGGCTGGCAATCTTTGGTATCTCTTGCAGAAGCAGCATTTCCACCTCTGCTGTCACCTCACATGGAGTTCTCTCTGTATGCATGTCTGTTCCTAAAGCCCTCTTTTTATATATATGTCACACTGCTTTGGGACTTTGTCTTAATTACATCTACAACAACATTATTTTCAAATAAAGTCACATTCTGAGGTATTGGGGCCTAGAACTTCAACATAGGAGGGTTTTTTAAATTTTAGTACAATTTTGTAGACTTTTTAAAAAATTGCTGAGGGGATGATAATCAAAAAGATTTTGTAGCATAATACTTATTTCCTATAAAACCACAACAGTATTTACATTCTATTGGGCATATTTATGATTAATTTAATGTTTTTATTTTAGAATTTGCGTCCATTGCAACTATTTAACTGTGTGATAAAAAGTTTATAATGATCTATATAGTTCTACAAAATTATCTTAAGAGACATATTAGCAAGATATTTTGAAGACTGTTGTGAGTGCTTCTTCCTAGCTGGTCTGTTAGTAAGATATATCTGGCACTTTCCTGATATCCTTAAGAGATCTGGAAATTAGTCCTTCATTGCTTACTAGCCAGAATGGTAAATAACTGACTTTAGTTTCATGTGCATTTATAATTTTCATATCTTCCTCCACATTCTTACAGATATTTTACTCTCTCTCTCTTATTCATTTAGTTAATAATATTTACTGAACATCTACAGTGAATTTTTCTAGGCCTTGAGGATACAACAGTGCTATCAGCATCAGTATAAGAAAAAAAAAGTGAGAATGGAGAGTACTGAATTACAAATAATTGTGGGTGGTGAGTTGTTTTGAAGAAAAATAAAGCAGAATAAAGAGAATGACAGTGGAGGGGGTTTATTTTAGACAATGTGGCCAGAGAAGGACTCCAAAGACAGTCATATTAATCTATGTTAATTGGAAGTGAAGGGAGATAAGCAAGGTTTAACAAATGCCATTTCTTATGTGAGTCCCACTTTCATTTCCCCCCCAATTACGTATCCTTATTCTTTTCAACTTATCTTTGACAAGACCTTGGGAAAATCACTTTAACACATATCTCAATTTGACTTTCTGAAACAATAATAACATACATTCCTGGGATTGAGAGAAGTAGAGATCTCTGACACAGAGGACCCAGCACACTGCTTGCCTTAAGGTGCTCTCTCCTGATAAATCAAACCCAGTTGTCAGGAAACCATCCTTTCTCTCTGTATTCTTTGCATCTTCCAAAGTCATTTCATTTTGGGTTAGAGATGCAATTTGTCGCTGTAACAGAGTGAAGGTATCTGACTGATTGGGGGATTGAACTGACTTTCCGGCCAGATGCTTTTATGCTGCGAAGGACCTGAGGACTTTTGACTTTCATGGAGTGGCCGTCTGTTTCCCAGCCTCATTTGGCTCTCTCCTTTTCTCTCTCTCTCTTTTGCCCCACTCTCACAGCTCGTTCCTTTCCATTAAGAACACAGTGACCACGTTGTTGAAGGTACTTGTTGAATGAATACATAAATGAACAAGAAATCGAGAGAGAGAAGAAAGAGTGCAGATGCCTCTAAATGTGGTTTTAGATATCACCCCTCTTTTCCTAATAAGCATTATCTTGAATGCATATTTTAATCTATATTTTAAAAATCATTTTTTAAACAAAAAAAATGACTGCTCTCTAAAGCTCTTTCCATAAATTATTTTCATACATGGTCATGCATTAAAGAATCTGCACTTGATAAATGTAACCTGCCTAAAATGCTAAAAATTTCCTTGTCATTTAAAATCTAGCCTTAAAAATCACCTGTCAAAAGTCTACTTGATGTTTTGTACATGTAGTGTAAAATATATCAATGTTTCTTTTTTCTTCATATAATTTGAAATACAGAGCCAGTTGCTGAATTATGCTTTATTTTTAAGTACTGTATTTCCAGCTAGCTTTAAATAATACAATTATTTCTTAATATGATGGATGTATAAAATTTTAAGTACCAATTTTAAGATCTTTAGAAATACTAAAAAACCAAACCAAACAAAAAAACCCCTGCAGCTTTAGAGGAATCACCTACTTTCTGAAGCCATGGCGACTTAAGTGATAATTAAATACCTGCTTTATTTTGTACTTCCTTTAATATTTTGTTAATTTTAATATCTCGAAAGTCACCCAACAGACCCAGAATCCATCACAGATACCTGGGCCTAGAGATTTAATGAAGAGTGCAGATGGAAGGGTAACAAAACACCAACGACTAACAAAGCTGTCACCGACAATTAGGAAATCTGACCTAAGAGACAACTAAAAAAAGTGGTTTGGCTTTCAAGTGCACTGGTTCTAGAAACAACTAACTATAGATAATATCATCATTCTGGTGCACTGGCTCCTAGCTCTATTTCCATAAAATGATGCTGCATTTCATGCTTCTTTTGATTCCTCCAGTATCTCTCAGAATTCTCCCTCTCACCCGTCTTTTGCAAGGTGATGCTAAGTCACATTGGTGAGGGGAACACCCAAATGAACCTGTGCTGTAAATTCAAGTGAATCCTTCTAAATTGTAGTAACACTTTGTAGCTACCGGTTTGCTAGATTAAGGATAATCTGGAGAAATTATTTTCTGAGAGAACTGTCAACAGCAGTGGGTACTAACAGTTAAAATATGCTGCTGTAAGATAAACGAGAGGAGACCGTGGGTCACCCTGCTCCCTGCGGTCCTAGCTGGAGGCAGTCTTGTAGCCTCACTCTGCCCCATCGCCACGTGCCAGGGAATTACACAGAAACAGGTGGCCTGATCTATTCTGATCTAGTATTTGTTTGCACCTATGAGCTTACTTGTTTATTACTGAACAAAGCTTATATACTATATTGCAACTGAAAATCCCTTCAGTGCAAAGACAGAGCAATGATAAACACTCAATTTCCTTAACCCAATCCACTCTTAATAACTCCACAAAGAATAGATTTGTTGAGAATTGGGGGATATAAACAGATTTTAATCTGAGGCCAGCAGCATTAAATCAGGTTTTAGCATCACTACGTTTGACAGGGTACCTTAAGTTACTGAGGTCGCACAAGGTATCTGCATCTGGTCTGGGAAACCTCCCACTTTGTTTTCAAGTGCCAACCTGTTCAACACCTGTCCATGTCCACACGGGTAAGTGCTACCTATTTGTTTTTAGAGACCACAGCATTCAGGTTTGTATGCTGTATTCCTACTGCAGGGATCATGTTAACAGCTGGCAGCTTGGCAACTGCCACCATCTAATTTCAGTAAAGATTAAGGCTTAAAAATCCTTAGCTGGAAATGTTCTTGGCAGAGGCTAAAGGTGCTGTTAGAGTTATTTAGAAAAAAAAAATCCCAGAGCTTAATTCAATCAAGGAAAATGAATATATCTTTGAGAGCATGATGGATTTCAGGGGGAATATATATTTATTGTCTTGACCAAATGGCATAAAAAAGATTTAGCAATCAGTGTATATAAATTAGAAAGAGGAAAGGAAGCCTTTTAAAAACAATGCTCAGAGTGACTGACATATATTTATGTATTGAACAAATATTTAATTTCTATTTATAGTAGATTATAAGGAAGACAAGGTCCTTAGTTTCATGAAGCATATATTCTAGAAAGTAAAAGAGATAATAAAAATGTATTAATAAAGATGATTTTCATTAGATATAAATGCTCTGAAAAATACAAAACAGCATATGTGACAAAGAGTGAGTTGAGAGCTGCTCTAGATTGGGTGGGCAGAAAAGGCCCATTTGAGATGAGCTTTGACCTGATACCTAAAACGGGAACATAGAATGAACCAGCCACGGGGGAAAAGAAAGCAGAGTAGCTAAAATGAAAGATGGGGTAGCCAAACAGCAACTGGGTTGAAAAAAAGGGTAGGGGGCATAATTCAAAGACACATGTGCATAGAAATCACACTTAAAAAGAAACACTTATAATATACATTTATTTGAAGGACCTTTGGAGAAGGGGGCTGATGACTTGGAGGTGCTAAACCCCAACTCTTGGCACTGCAATAGTCAAGGTGCTGTTCACTGACAGGGAAGGTCTCATCAAAGAGGAAGGGAGAGGTAAGAATATGTTGGACCTTCTCTACATGATGGTCAGGGGTTACTCTAAGTGTAATGGGAAGTCACGGGAGGATTTAAGCAGCAACTTGGTCAAACCTGAGTTATGCTTCAAACAGACCATTCTGACAAGGAGAAGACGAGTTTGTCAGAATGGCAGAGAGTGGGAGCAGCGAGAGAACAAACAGTCAGACCGCTGTTGTAAGAGTCCGTGTGAAGATGATAGCGGTTTTAGCTGGACTGGCAGCAGGGAAGGCGCAGAGAATTGGAAGCGAGTGGGATCAGTGAACCAAACAGTATTTTCCGATTGAAATAGGGGTAATGAACAAAGAGGGATCAAATACGATACCTAGATTTTGGTTCAAGAATGCTCATATGTGAGTTAATTTTATGTTCCGTACAGAGGTTTGAGGAAGAACCTGAAGAAGTGATGATATTCACCTAGTTAAGAAATATTTACTCAATCTTTACCATGTGGCAGGCATTCTATATATGTATAAAGATAAATAGGTATATGAATACTCATAAAGATACACTCACAGAACTTCACAATGAGGTACTGTTGAACAATTTTCAAAAAAATAAGCCCACTGGTATTTCATTCAGATTTCACAATATTATACAATTCTCACTCATAGTCCCTTGCTCTTTCACGTAGGTATGAACTATAAAATATGAAGTCTGACATTTCTCTAGAATCTAACGAAAATGAACATTTTAACAGAACACAGGAGACACACATGTAAAAAGAGGGATTTTTGCATTGAGACCACTGACTGATCCATGTGATACTCTCCTTGCCCAATCCAGCCCTATTCTCATTGCACCTTCTCTTTCTCTCTATAATTCTAGCTCTTGAGATACAGGTAAGTGGTAAATTTAATATATTTTAGAACTATTTTGAATTGTAAATGCATTACATTGTTAATAATCAAGAATAAATTCTATAAATAAATATGGCTATGATCTTTTTCTTCCTATGGGGGGGGGACAATTATCACAAAGCAAAAGTTATCTTAAAAATGAAACTTACAGAGATTCAAGGTGGCATAGAAGGCAAAGGCCCCTTCTAGTGACCACACGAAAGTTATAACAAAACTACAGAGCAACCAGTATGAAGAGCTGCCAGAGGCCTGGCTGAACGGAAGCCCTACAACTAGGTCACCTTAGATAACAGGTCACCTCAAAATGTTAGGTGGGGCAGGGACGAGAAATACCCCAATCCCGCACTGGGAGTGGCCATGGAGAATCAGGAGGGCCAACTTAGCTGCAGAGCCACCCCCCACCTGAGGAGCAAGGCGTCCCGGTGGCACATGGGCTCCCCAGCCCAGGGTCCAGTGCTGAGAAGAGGAGCCCCCACAACCCCAGGCTGTGAAAACCAGCGGAGGCTGCTGCTGAGTGAGACCCAGGGCCGCGGGAGGCGGAGGCCTCCCTCTCACAGGGCCACGCCTGGCCTAACTCCCCGACGGGCTCTGAGCTCCACTGCTGGGGCGGCTGCTCGAGGGGCACCAGGGACATATGGGGAGGACATACATGTCAGGCTTCAGGACGAGGACTGGAGGGGTGGCTGGCTCCCGGATAAAGGTGCAGGCAGAAGCCACTGTTCCTTTGTTGAGCCCTCACCACTCCCGGCCCAGATGACACAGGTCGCTCTGCCCAGGCGATCCCCTGAGACTCTGTTTCTCTCAACTTGTGGGCTCACCCAAGCTGCTTCCAGGGGTTCATTCCATCGAAAAGGGGTGCTTGGCACCTGCTGCGAACTTTCATAAAATCTCTTGAAGGCTCATAAAACCCAGAGAAGCAGCGTCTGGCCTCGGCATGCCCTGGACCTCTTGCTGAGCAGCCCCAGGGTCTGTACTCGCGGCAGCTGGCCTTGGTTTCAGACCTGACCCCTCGAGGCACCCATAAGCCCAGCACGGGTTGCAGCCATATGTGGATTGCTTGGTGACTCTTACCAGACTATGGCTGAACTTGGCCTGCGGCTGGACCCCTCTTAGGTCTGTGCTCTCACAGGATGGACACCTACTACATAGAGTCACTCTACTAAGACTGGGAAACTTAGAATCTCTACCCGATACACAGAACAGAGGGAGACAACCAAAACAGAGACAAAGAAGCACGTCTCATTTGAAAGAACAGTACGAAACTTCAGAACAAGAATTCACCAAAGTGGAGACAAGCCATCTACCAGATGCGGAGTTCAAAACACTGGTTATAAGGATCCTCAACGAACTTAGGGGAAGAGTAGATCAACTCGGAACTTTAACAAAGAGAAAAGAAAAATATAAAAATGGAAATGGAAAACATAATAGGGAGCCAGTTAGAAATGAAGAATACAATATTTGAGATGAAGAGTAAATTAGAGGGAATCAACAGAGTGGATCAGACAGAGAATCAAATAACATACAGGATGGGGTAGCAGAGGACACCCAATCAGAACAGCAACAAGAAAAAAGAATAAAAAAAAATGAATATAGTTTAAGAAGCCTCTGGGACAATATCGAGCATGACAATGAATCATAGGGATGCCAGAAGGAGAAGACAGAGAACAAGAAATTGAAAAGTTATTTGAAGAAATAATGATGGAAAACTTCCCTACCCTGGTGAAGGAAATAGAAATAGAACCCCAGATAGCTCATAGAGTTCCAAGCAAGAGGAACCCACAGAGGCCAAGGCACATCATAATTAAAATGCCAAAGATTAAATTCAAAGAGAGAATCTTAAAAGCAACAGAAGAGAAGAGCAGTCACCGACCAGCGATCACCCATAAGACTGTCAGCCGACTTCTCAACAGAAACTTTACAGGCCAGAAGGGCTTGGCACAAAATATTCGAAGTCAGGAAAATCCAGAACCTACAACAAAGATTACTTTACCCAGAAAAGCTATCATTTAGGATTGAAGGACAGATAAAGAGCTTCCCTGACAAGAAAAAGCTAAAGGAGTTCATCGCCACCTGGACAATATTACAGGAAATGTTGAAGAAAATAATATATACAAAAAGTTTAAATAAGGAATGGCAAAAACTACATATCTATCAATGAGTCCTTCCAATGAAAAAGAATTAAATTCTCTAATAAAATAAAAAAACAGAGTGGCTTGAATGGATAAGAAAACAAGATTCTTATGCATGCTGCCTACCAAAGATGCACTTCAGATTAAATGACACACACAGACTAAAAGTAAGGGGATGGCAAAAGCTACTTCATGGTAGACCTAGAGGGTAGTGCGCTGAGTGGAGTAAGTCAAAGAGAAAAATACAAATGCCACGTGATTGCACAAACATGTGGAATCTACAGAAAACACACAAACAAACAGAAACACACTTATAGACAGAGAACATTTTGAGGCTTACCAAATGGGAGGGAGGATGCGGGGGTCAGTGAAAAGGGAGTAAGGGATTAAGAAGTACAAATTGGTAGTTACAGAATAGTCATGGAGACAAAAAGTATTACATAAGAAATATAGCCAATAATATGATAACTATGCATTATGTCAGAAAGGCACTAGGATTATTGGGTTTATCACTTCGTGAGTATATAGCTGTCTAATTACTATGTTGCATACATAAACCAATACAATGTTGTACGCCAACTATAACAAAGAAATAAAAAATTATAAAAAAATTACAACTACAAGGAAAATTTTCCTCTGACACTTTGTTCAAAATAAGCCTCACAACCAAAAGAATTTTCAATTTTCTTTCATAGTGAAGATGTGCATTTTAAAAGATAAAATAACACATGCAACATGACATATAACAACTATTTTCTAACTGTAAAAATGACATAAATGAAAAAAAAGGCCAGTTTTGATGACTAAACACTGATAAATTATCTCAAGCCTTCTAATTTTTCTTTATATTATAGCATCTATATGCCCCTTGGCCTTGCATTTTATTTCTACAGAAAATACTCCCACATATACACAAAGATTAATATATAAAAATTGTATATATATATTGATTTTAGCATTCTTTGATTTTAAAAAAGAAAACTTAAATGTCAAAAAAGGGTAACATATAAATTATGTTAATATACTATGGAATCCAATAATCTTTTTAAAAGAATAAAATGGACTTTTATATATTGACATGAAGACTTATCTGTGACATATTTTTAAAGAGGATCAAAATAATTCACAGAAGAAATATATATAAAATGATTCTATTCAGAATGGACGTTTAGAAACCACACCACTAGCAGTGGTTACTGCTGAGAAGGAGAATGGACTGAGGTGGCAATGCTGTACATGAGCGAGGTATACGGGAGCCTTTCCTTTTAGATCATAAATATTTTTCTAAGGTTTAATTTTACCCTACAGTGAACACGTCCTCGGTTTATAAATTTTAAATCATTTTAAAATATCGGCTAGAGAGCCACTGTCCCATGGCTTTCAACGTATTTGTTCAGTTCACATCACTAACCCTAGACCATACTATTTAACCCTAGACTGAGCCTAGCCCACACTATCTAACATAGTGGTGTGATCAGACACGTGACAGCAGCCTACGTTAGTAGATCGCCACGTGTTCTAAATATTGTAGATACCACTGGGCTGGGGCAGCCACTTCTACGAGTCGGAAGCAGATTTTGATGGCCTCTCACTAGCAGTGCTTCTCGTGCGTGCAGCATGTACGGATCGCTCAGTGGCGTGGCTGCCTGTTTACATTCTGTGCCAACTCAGCTGATATGTAATTAACATTATGTCTTGATAGCCTGCTGTTGTTTGCAGCAACTTCAAGTCATGATTCTGACACATTGACAGCAAGCAGTGAACACTCTGATCCAGGGCCAAAAAAATAGAGATGTCTAATTCAGTTTCCAGTGATGTCACACAGTACGTGGCCTGCAAGAGGCAGGGACTCTTTACACCACCACTCACTGGTTATTTCGTTAATGTGGTACCACTGCCTTGTATCTCATGAAATTAATGATCCATAACGACTATTCATATGTTTGTCTTCAGGTCAACTGTAGTTGTGCAACAATTTTTAATCACAGCATTGTGACAGAGGAAATAAAAGCTTACTCTCTACAGTCTGACAGCACTGGATTTGATCCCTCAACCCTACCACACACTAACTGTATAACTCTGAGCCATTGATATAACCCCTTTGTACAAAATTGTATCTGTACAATGGGGATAATAACACCTACTCTTAAATATACAGTATTCTGAGGAGCAAAATAATTTGTAAAAAGTGCTTTACATAAATATCTGACACAATTGCTTAATAAATATTAGATTAAATATAGCAAGAATTGTATTAATAGATGAGTGCTTCGGGAATTTTTGGATTTACCACAGAATATGTAGGACCTAGGAGCATACAGTTATTTGAATAGACATTCCCAGAATTCAGAATGTCTTAAATAATTCAGTTTGGTTAAATCAGAAATACAGGGAGAGAATTTTAAAGGTATGAAATGGTTTTATTATAATGAACTAACATATATTAGTGTCCTGAGTACTTTATATCAGTGACATCCTCCAAATCTAATACTACAACACTAAATAAATAAGAAAAATGAATAAGAAACACATATAAGTTTAATTTTGGTAAGATTTCAAACATATTCTTCCAAATCATTCTTTTTTTCAATTTGGCATGAACCAAAATTTACCTTCATGAAAATAATACAGCTTCTTAGACAACATGAAAATCTATTTATTACTATAAATACATTGGTTTCAGAATCTAAGTGGGAACCAAAACTAATCTTACTTAGAAGCTAATCAAACACCCCACATTAATAAATAATTTATTTTCCCACATTCAGCTCTGATTTAAGTGTTTACGTGAGAGTCTTTGAAAAGTCTTTTCACCTCAGCGGCTCCTTGAGCGTTCACTTGGAACAGTGACTTTGCAGCTGGCCAAACCTGACTCTCAATCAATTTTTATGAGCATAAATTCTTGGGCTGATGGCCGATCTCCAGCTATATCACTCGTAAAATACACTCACAAGTGGTGATGAGTTTCACATCGTCGCCAGAGCACCATTCTGCGGACGGCAGCAGCAGACACAGCAGGGGTATACCATCCTCCCTAGAAAATGGACTCCTTCACCTTTCAAGAATGCAGCCTACAGGTATGGACCTATAAGCCGTGTGCCACAGAATGAGAGCTGTCTTTCAAAGTACTAATAAAAACTACCTGGTTCCTTCCAAAGGGTCATTCTCATTGAATCGCCACAAATACCCATCCAGATTTTGAAGAGTGTGCATTCAGCTTGTATTTCTAATACATTTGAAATGGAAAGCAAGATTCAATTGTATTTAAAACTTCAAAAAGATGCCAGAGTACTGGCATTGATTACCTCCATACATTTGGGCATGGGATACCCTGTGATTACATGTGTGTATGTACGTATATTTGTGTAAAGATATAATGCTTAAATATGACTTCAAAAAATAAGATACCTCAGGTAGAATAAATCTGAATTCATTATAGTTTGGTGGTTTTTAACTATAGAGTGCATAGCCTTATCTGCTTTGATTTAGATTAAACGTTGCCTTTTAAAATGTTAGACATATTCTTGTGACTTGGAGAACTTTCTAGCTCCCCAAAGACATGGTTAATGCTCCTCAAAGACATGCCAATTAACGATCTCAAAATATTCAAATTCCTTCATTCATTTCTAAATCTCTTATGGGTGATAATCATGTATACTAGCTTGTCCTACAACTTGATTCTTGTGATCATATGCTAGAAAATTAGGTAAGGAGTAAAGGATTACCTTAAACCTCACCTGGCTAAAGCATAAGGTGATCATTTGACTTCTAAAGACTGACCTAATAACGCCTAATTTTCACATTAAAACAATCAGTATTTTAGAAACTCTTTTAGCTCACTGTCACTTAACCAGATCTCCAGTTAATGAGCACTCTCTGATTCATCCCTTAACACATAATGAATATGATCCATCAATTTTGCTCCTTGGCATTTACACAAAGGAGTTGAAACTTATGTCCACACAGATATTTATAGCTGCTTTATTCCTAATTGCTCAAACTTAGAAGCAACTGAGATGTCTTACAATAGGTGAATGGATAAACTGTGGTTCATCCAGACAATGGAATATAATTCAGTGCTTTAAAAAATGAGCTTTCAAGTCACAGGAAAACCTTAAACGCGTGTTACTAAGTGAAAGAAGCCAATCTGAAAAGGCCACACACACTGTATGATTCCAACTACAGGGCATTCTAGAAAAGGCAACACTATAGAGACAAAAAGATCAGTGGTTGCCAGGGGGAGAGAAGGGATGAAGAGGCAGAATAGAGGAATTTTAAGGTGGTGAAAATATTTGTATGATATTACAATGATGGATACATGTCATTACACATTTGTTCAAATACACAGAAGGTACAATATTAATGTAAACTACAGACTTAGGAAGATTATTATGTGTCAGGTCTGTTCATCCTTGGTGACACATGCACCAAGTGATATTGATAGGGGAGGTGATACATGTGTGGGGAAAGGGGATGTATGGGAAATTTCGGTACCTGCCTCTCAGTTTTGAACCTAAAACTTCTCTATAAAAATTGTCATAAAAAAGGAAAAGAATTGGAAAGATGACTTATTTGTAAAACTCTATGCTTACAAAGAGTCATCCCCTATTAAAATTACGGGATTAAATAAGATTCTGTATAATTGCATGAAATATGACTATGTAAAAGAAGGTTGTTTCTGAGAAAACAATGGTTGAATACTTTAGAAAGACTTGATAAAGACAGGTTAGTAACAAACTTGTCAAATTAGATGTGAGCAAGACATCTATAGAAGAGGATAAAATCAAAATGTGCAGAAAAATCTGCACTCAAGCTGCTTGGTTAAATGCATTTGATTCATGTGCCAGTGTAAAGAAATCAAACCTGGAAACCAAAGAAGATGCCATACAGGTGTGGTTTCTGGAAGACAGATCACTTGAACTCCCGACAGGGATCCCTTACTCAAAATAAGTGATTGGGCTTCACTTCACAAGACGTGTGTGTATCTTTTATTAGTTGATGAAATATTAGCTCTAATCATATAAGGAAAGGCTACATTTTTGCCACACACATGCAAAAATATGCTGGCTCATTGCCATGCAGATAAACCTATCTTTGATTAATTCCTATACTTTTCATGAATTTTTCATTGACATTACGGCATGAATTTATCCAGCAATTGATAGACGGCTATATTTCTAGAAAACAGCAAATGTTAATTTTTTCTCCCTTGGCATTTAACATGTCTTTCTGATTTAGTCCATTTGAGCTTGCTTCATGTATGGCTAGGAATCAGGAAGACTGTTTCCTGTTAAGAATTTCAAGTGTGAGTCTCTTTCCATACATCTCCAATGGGAATAAAATAGCTTGTATTAAATGATTACTACTTAGAAAGTTATTCCTGAATGTAAATTTTTATTTAACAAGTATATTCTATAGCAAAGATTATCTATGATTCAAAAAAAAAAATGCCCCCCCAAGAGTCGGACAAACTGTATATTCCAGTAATTTATCTACATTTAGAATCTACCAGTCAAGATGGTTTACAGACATAATTATGTGAATAAGTGTTATATATGGCATATTTGTGCAAACATAAGTGCTTCTATGTTTTATGGTTTATCCTTAAAATATAAGAATAATGCAGTGGTTCTCAAGGTATGGTCTTGTAATCCTAAAAATCTTCAAGATCTTTACAGGGGGCCTGTGAGGTCAGAACCGTTTTTATAATAATAATCAGACATCATCTACATTTTCTCACAGTGATTCTCTCAAGAGTATACAGTGCAGTTTTCCAAAGACTAAATTTCATCTGATATTGCAACAAATTTAGTGTAGGAGCTTACATGAAAATACAATTGCATTCTATTAAGCAGAACGCTAAAGAGATTACAAAAAAGTACAAAATAATGCCTCATTTCACCAAATTGTTTGGTTTAGAAGATAGTTATTATATATATATACATATATATATATGTATGTATATATACACACACACATATATAAATATATATAAATGTTATGGATGTTAGCATGTAATAAATTTAACTATTTTAAAATAAATATTTCAATTTTTTTCAGTTTTCACATCTAATACAGTGAATATTGATAGATATAACCTACATAAACAAAAGTTTGAGAACTGCTGTCTTAGAGTAATTAAGTAACAGCGAAAAAACATTTACTAACCTGAACAAGGACAAAGTAACGTTTTTTCCATCTTTTCCAAACCTTCTGTCCAAGGGCATACAGGTATCTGGTAAGAAAAACAAACAAGCAAAAGAATACTTTACATGAATAATGTTGTGTTCTGGATAATCACATTTCTTCCAGAGGTATTTATTCTTGAGACCAGCCTGCTAAAGGCAAAGTTTAGTTCATTTGGGATCTGAGACAACACGCAGCTTCTGTGTTACAAAATGACTGAGTTTATTCTAGGTTCTTGGAAGGCAATTGATTTATGCGGCTTAGCAATTTGTCAGTTCACACGACAAATTGAACGAAGTTGGAGTTAGAAAGGGTAATCAAGGAACCAGTAGGAACTTTATTCTTATACACACTTCTTAGGAGAGACAAAGGATACAAATTGAGACTCGAACACTCAGTGTTTTAGCTCTTGGATGACTGGGGCTGAGGAGTGTGGCCTGAGAGCGAGCCAGCTGTCGAGTCCAAAAAGCCAGGGTGAAGGGTCACTGCCCAGCTGAGTGACCCAGAGATGTGCCTGTGCCAAGCTCAGTTTCCATTTCCTTAACTATCAAATGAAAGGACTGGATTTTCTGATTTCTAAGGTCCCTGCCAGCCCTAGAATTTGGGGCTTTACCTGACTTATGGAAACATCTTGCTGCAAATTTCCCTATGAATTCCAGATAATAATGACGATGACATTGTCTAATTTAATATAGTTTCAACCAAGGCTTTTGTTTAACTTTGCAATGCTATTAGTAACCTGAATTGAAATGATTAGTCCATCATTTGAGAATAGAACTTTTGTTCTTGCTGAATATACAGATATAAGCTTCAGTATCAAGAAAAAGGAAATTAAAAATTAATCAAGTGTGAATGTGTCATGGTGAGCTATTTTAAAATTACACCACAAAACTACACACACACCTCTTACAAAAGTGTAAAACATTGTTAGAAATTTCAACTATGACAAACAGGAGCCTAATTTTTAAATTAAAGTCAGATTTTTCAATATTTCAACCCCTTTTTCTGTATGAATGTTTAATTTTGTAGAGGCTATTCGAACTAACTCAATTTATATACAATTCTGTGTGACAAAAAAGCACTACAGCTAATTGTATATTTAGGGTCTGATAGTCTCTAAATTTCCATGATTATTAAAATTAAAATCTCGGGTTGAATTTTTAGTTTTAAAAGTGATATGGGAGGGATTGTTGGCTAAGGTGTGTTGAAATGAATGGGCACTCTTATTGACTTTTAGGAGAGTGTAACATAAGATCCCCTTTCTGTGAGTTAGCATGGCAATATGCAGAAACAGTCTCACCTTTTTATCTTGGAAATTATTAGAAAAATAATTAGGTATGCATATAAAGACATATACTTCATGGATACACAAAACAGCATTATTTACATGTTGAAAATGTAATAGGTTAAGTGTCCAACAGTAGGTAGATGGTTTAATAAATGCTGTCACATGAACAGAAAGACGATGCTCGCAGTGAAATTATATTTTTGATAAAATTCTCAACATAAGCATGATTTCACTATATAATGTTATGTGAAAAGAACGGATTCGAACCTACACACATACTTAACGATTTGGAATTTGTAAAATACATATATATGAAATAAATACCCTGAAATATTAGTAATAGTATTTTTGAATGGTAAAGTTATGGAGGATTTGTTTCCTACTTTATTCCCTGTATTTTCTAAATTTTCAGAATCAAACAAACATGGAGTTAGTAAAAGTCTAAATAAAAACTAGGCTCTTATGCTGGAAAACATCGCCCACACCGCCCAAATCAATTATTTATTTTCTTTCAGATACATCCGCTAGCTGAAGTGTTTGGTAAACTTGTATTCAGCTCTCACAAGCCCCTCGATACCATGTTGTCTGCCCTGGTGGGTGTAACGCGAATTCACTTACTGACAGAGATATCTACTGCTACTGATCTCACCTGTTCACTCTTGGCTTTAAGGGCCCTTTGCCCCACCTTTGCTCTAGCCTCTAATTTCTCTTCTGTGATTCTGCTGATAGGTGTTTAGCAGCTCTCTGTCTTTCCTGTGTAATTTTCCTTTCCTGAAATGCACACACCCAAGCTCCTATTACAGGGTTAACAGCAATGACCTCAGGAGCTAGATACTGTGGACACAACAGATGCCCTCCACAAAAGTGCACGAGTGAGATATGCACCAGATCGCTGCCTTGGAGGCACAGAGGCATCTGTAATAACCTCTGCCTGTGACCATAGTCTGCTTCTCGGTTCCTTCAGAGTGTCTCACTTAGCATGCTGCTCGGCAACTGGGTCGCACGTAAGTGAACGTGAATAGTGACACACAAAGCATCAACACCAGGAGCAAATCAAGGCTAAGTCTTGCTGGCAGTGAAGGTCCTGCATTTGGGATAATACTGTCAGCTGCAACATCATTCAAAACGATGGATCAACCAATCCGGAATGAAAATAGATGGTTTTTCTGAAGACTAAAAGCAGAAGGATGGCTGGATGCATGTATGTGTGTATTGGAAGATATTGTAAGGTATAAAAGAAAAGACAATTTGAGATTGGAAGCAAGGTAAGCATTTGAGTGCTGGGCCTTGAGGTATTTGGATTTTGCACTACGAAACAGAATTCAATGGAACATATACAGATGTCACAATTGACCAAACATATCTAGAAAGTAACTGGTCGAAGAGTTTTAGTTTCTGCATAAGAAAAATAAAATACATTAAACTTAACTGCATAAAGGAAATGCTACAAATTCTAGGCAGGAAAATAGGACAGTTTCTGCCCTTTCATTTTCATGTTGGACAGAAAAATTTTTTATGTGAATTAAATGAGCATGAACAAAATCCATCAGAAAAGATAACTATACTGAATAAAAACACATTAAACTTAATTTCAACAAATTTGAGGGGTAGTTTTTGTTTGTTTTTTTTTACTATTAGGATGAGTTCTGGAATTAGATATCAAGTACCACTATCTAGCTGCTTTTTCATTGGTATAAAAGCAAATTCTTGGCATAAAACATCCATTTAAAATTTATGAAAGAGTAAAGATGTTCATCAATCTTGTTTAAGAGCAAAAACTCAAAAACCATGTAAGAATCATACCATAAAGAATGTTAAGGTTGATGTTAAAAGTGATGCCAAAAAAGAGTGATATGGAAGAATTATCATATTAAGTTTTAAAAAAAGCAGTCACATGAGCTTATAACATATACATGGGGGAAAAAATCCAGAAATATGCATCAGAGTGTTAAGCCTGCAGCTAATATCTGGCTGGTGAGATTAAAGATGAATTTCATATTCTTTATGCCTCTACAGTCCTACCATTTCTACACTCCACATGCCTTTCATTTTTTTTAAGGTTTATTGGTATTTTTTTCCATGAAGTAAAATTCACCCATTTAGATATATAATGGTGAGCGCTGACCCAGTCATGCAACCACCACCACAATGAACTGACAGAACATTTCTGTCCCCAAAGATTCCTTCATGGCTTTTGTGATCAATCTCCTCCTCACTCCTAGCTCTAAAACCACTGAGCCAATTTCTGATCTTTCAGTTTTTTTGCTTTCCAGAATCTCATATAAGTGCAATTATATAGCAGGCAGCCTTTTGGATTGGCTTTCTTTCACTTAGTGCCAAGCTTCTGAGATTTGTCCATGTTGTTTTGGTATCAGCAGTTCTTTTGGGTTGTTTTTACTTTTTTGGCTGTCTTAAATCTGCTGTAAGCATTCCTATATAGGTCTTTGTGTGGGCATGTTTTCATTTCTCCCAAGTAAATATCTAGGAGCAGGATTACTGAGTTATATTGAAAAATGTATGTTTAAATTTATAAGAAGCTGCCAAACTGTTTTCCAAAGTGACTATAAAAATTTTTGTATTACCAACATATGAGAGTATGTCCTACTTTTAGAATCATGAAAAATCATTATTAAGGGTTTGGGGGATGTGGTTATATGTATGGCTCCATAAATAATATTTCTGGCATGACTAAATTGAATACTTATAGACCAAAGACAAGAATCTTTGTCGTTTTACCTTGAGCACAGTGGAGCATGCATAAGCTTTAACGGTTAAATGGGTTTTCAAATTTTCAAGACTATTCTCAAGTTCTGGAATTTGGACTCATCTAAATTCTTTGTAGGCGAGTGGTCTTAGCTTTGGGAAGGCTGAAGTTTGAAGACAGTATGGAAAAGGAGCCCAAATCATTTAAAATTTGGTTACTATTAGATAATTCATTTATTAGCAAGAATATGTAAAAAAATCAAAATGTATTCTCTCTCAACCCATTTTTATGCCTAGCACTGCTATTGAATAACAGCCCTTTTATTTTGTTCATTTTTAAATATTGAATGTTAGCTTATAAATTACCTCTTTAATGAATAAAAATGCAATAAGATTTTTATTTCAGAAAAATATACTAAAATCACATAAAACATGATATTATGTTCGACTAGGCAATAGATTCTATTCATTACACTTACATAGTGATGTTCAAGTAGTCTTAATTACTGAAAAATGAATTACTCTGTATGGAGACTGTATATCTACAATGAATTTTTAAAGAATTTGTATACAATACATTGATCTGACTTCAAATAGTCATAAAATATAATTTGATCTTTCTTCAATGATTTACAAAGGACCCTATAGCATGTCAGGGTCATTATTATGAAGATCAATTATGACTAACTACATAATTCCATAAAAGGAGAGGTAGGGCTGATAGAGCAAAATCCAACTATTTTGACATATAATGGCAACAGTATTAAACAGATGCTTGAAAGGTATTTGCTTGTCATTTATTTGTTTCATAAAAATAATTTCGAATTAAAAAAAAATCTATTATGAATATATTCCTGTCATCTGAATTCTGGACAATTTTTTTTTTTTTTTACTGTTTTGTGAAATCTGATTTCACCCAATAAAGGCATCCAAGAAGGGTATTTGTCATCCTGGAGAGAGAGAACCTTTCTAGAGTACTTCAGACCTGTTGGTGGATCTGCTCTGCAGTTGCATTCTTTCTGAATAATTTACAACGTATTGAATCATTACTAGCTTCCTCTTGATTGTATGATTAACTCAAATAAAAGAACATTTTTTTAAGGGTATGTAAATCAGACCTACCAAATACCAGTCAAACTGGAACATACATTTAACTGGGTTTTACGTGAGAATTTATAATGTTATCCAATAAAATATTTATCACACAACATGAAAGCAACATTCTCTAATGGGTACTACAATTTTTTTTCACCTTATTTTAAAGAGGAAAGCAATCCATCTTTCTTTCTTTCTTTCTTTCTTTCTTTCTTTCTTTCTTTCTTTCTTTCTTTCTTTCTTTCTTTCTTTCTTTCTTTCTCTCTCTCTCTCTCTCTCTCTCTCTCTCTCTTTCTCTCTCTCTTTCTTTCTTTCTTTCTTTCTTCTTTCTCTCTCTCTCTCTCTCTTTCTTATTTTCTGTGAGACTTTCAACATTATTCATTTTCATCAACCTACAGAATTTGATTTTGAATAAAATATTTTTTTCTCATTTTTGTTGAATTATTTGAGTAAAGTAAGAAATGGATGGAAAGTGAAGGAACACATATAAGCAGTTTTCACAACCACATTACATTTCCCAGTAATCTATGAGAGTATGGCCCTAGGAAAAAAATTTCCTAATCACAGGTAAACTGGATCTAAGAACGATTATTTAAATTGCATAAAAGTGATATTCTATTACACATGAAGTATTTAAAAGCACATATTTCCAATGCTAACTTGTATGAAATATAGCACTTTTCCATTGAAGTATTTCCAATGTATCACAATATCCATGTAACTATAGTATTTTAGATTATTTAAAAGTAACTACTCAGATACTACTTAAAAGTGTTTGCTTTTATCAGCACATACAACTTAAGTAAGGTATTAGGAAGTTGTTCCCTTTGAACAAAAATTTGCCGGCTTAACTTTAAAATCTTCTCTTCTTACATAGGATTAGGTAACAAAGAAATTAGCAGTACTGACACAAAGCTCAGATTTAACATATAAGAGTAAAGCCTTAAAGCATTTGATTTTATAAATCAGTACAAACAGCAATAATGTTAAAGAATTAATCCTTCTTCTAGGGTTTCTTCTAGAGTACAATTTGCTCCCAAGAAACATTGGGGTTTTGCTAGAAAACAAGACACAAAACCAAGTAAATGTGTAGCGATATTTCATTTGCCTATGATTCTTTGTTTTTGTGTGTGTGGCATTTCTAACTATTCTTAGGTCGTGCCCTATCCTTAAATATCAAAGACATGAGAAACTGAATTTTAAGATTATATATTTAAAGTGTAATATGAATGCATAAATCGTATACTATGCGATTAGGGAAAAAGTCAAGAGAAGAAGGAAAAAAGAAAAAGAATTTTAGTTGGCCAAACTGCAAGTGGATATAGTTACTATCAACAAGGAAAACAGAATTTTTTTTCATGTCCTGCATCGAGTTGTATATGGTTATTAGAATATCTCAGCATTTATACTAAACATTGTACAATCTCTGTGGTATCAATATGATCCCAAAAATAATTATATGGTAACTTGAGAAGACAATAGGAACATATACTAAAATAATTTCTAAAAGTTTTAATTTGTGGACAAATAAAGGCAGTCTTAATGAGATCCATCAGAATGTTCTGCGACAATAGGAATAAAAATGTATCTTTAGACATAAATTAATCCTTAACAATGTGTAAAATAAAGTTTGATAAAAATGCACTTCAAGCAAAACACAAATCAGGAAAATTACTATGCTTATTTTGTTGAATTTGCAATAGATATTTAGATTGCATAACATGTTCATACTGCTATATGTTTATAAAATTACCCCATTTCTCTTGGAATACTCGCCAGAGGTACTTGTAGCCGCAGCATTAATCCCAAAAGTAACTCGCAGATTACAGTCCTAAACTTACCCCTAAAGTTTACCACGAAATATCTCGTTTTTATTATTATTTTCATATTGCTCTAGTCTATAATAATCTTTGGAAATAAATGATATCCTACTATTTATAGCATTCTGTTTTTAGTAATGGTATTTCCATTTACAAAATATAGTAAATCTTGATCACTGAAAACGTCAAATTCTAGAAAACGCAGCATTCCTATGCATGTTAAATTATCGCTGGCAGCTACCTGCATATTTTTTCTAAACGGGAAAAGGGTTAAGGGCTTTTTCTTTTTTTTTAACACAGAACTTCTTTCAATGTTTTTAAAAAGTAGATTCACCTAAATCATGCTGTGATTTACCTTACTTTAAGCCAAAAAAAAAAAAAACCCTCAGAAATTAGTTTTACTAATAAATTAAGCCATTTTCTATAAATACTATACAATCTCTGCTAATACATATAATCACAAAAGTTAATGATATTTCAAGAACTCATTTTCTGATTAGTTTTAAAAATGGAGATTTAAATCATCTTCTTAACAATATGTCTGAATTAAAATATTTTCTATAGAATTCTAGTAAGGAAACAGCTAATATTCTCTATGCCATATATGAAATAGAAAATGGTAACATAAGAATGTCTTTCATCTAAACATTTTAAAAGCACTTTTTAAAACCTTTCTAACTTGAAGATTGTTCAAAAAATACTTCAACACATTACTAAATATTGTGTTTAGTTTCAATTAGAGTGGTGGCATACACTTCTAATAGAAAGGAGAATATGACAATTTATTTGCACTGAGTCCATGCTGTGAGAGTTCATGGTTTTACTTTATGATAAAAAATCATCACTAATGAATATTTGAAAAACATAATTGTATACAGAATATGGGAATTATTCAGTGTTTGAAAAAAAAAAAGACTGTTCTAGTGGATCACTTTGAGTCTAGCATTTTATTAAAAAAATGGAACAATCTACATGTTGAATGATAATGCCTTTTCTTCTACAAGCCTTCATTTTTTTCAAGAAAAATACAGAAAGAAAAAAAAAATCAATATATAGAGTAGTTTAGTCCCAGAAAGGGCTTTCTTAAAGAGAAACCTCAGTCAAGGTTGAAAGAGCAATTAATGCAGGCTCAAAAATCTGGGCCATTCTGATAGAGTTCGGTTAACATGTGGCAGAAGTAATCATCCACTTGTGAAAATGATTTTCGGTTCATTCTCAAACACCTTTCAGACACTCATGATCCCATTTAACTGACAACAATACAGGCTATCTGTGGGCACCATTGCATTTGATGTGAAAACCAATAGGGACCAAATGCCCTCAGGCACTTTCAGTCTTCTCTGCTGCTTGCATAAAAGGACTCTTCCTTTCACCACATTCTTTCTTTTATTTAACCCCATAAGATTAACCCCCTCCCCCTTTTTTTGGTTTTGTTTTCAGCTAAGGATGAGAAAAAGAAACTGATTCAAGACAACAGTGTGACCTATTAAAACACCCAGAAGTAAATACTTTCCAGTTGGGTTTTTATACTTCCTGAATTCTTATGGCAAAGAGTATGCCAGAGGTGGGGAGACAAGGAAAAGATCACCATCCAACAAAATTACGTGACATTTGAGAGAAATTATGAAGAAAAATCAAAAACTTCAATTGTTGAGCAAGAAATGAAAATGTGTGTGCTATATAAAAGCAAACCAGTAAAACACAGCTCTTCATTCCTTTTCTGGAGCACATTTTTGTAGAATCAATAACAAAAACCGTCACTCTTTCCCTAAGAAGTCTCATCCTCTGCTAGTTTAATCTATGTTAAATCTCAGCTCATATGAGCATCATCAGATTAAACGTAACAGTCTAAGGTATAAAAGCTATCTTTTAAAAATTGGCTTGCCTTTGTACGACCTAGAATATGAATAGATGCAAAGTACGAAGAAGAGAAGACCATAAACCCCCACCCACCCTCAGGTAAGACATCAAGAATTACACGTGATTCTTAAAAGGGAGGTGTTTTAAAATAAGCGGCAGTGTATGTCACTTAAAAACAAAACAGAACCAGGGAAATCATCTAAGTAGTTCTATGACAAGTAGTTTTAAACAGATATACACAAGCCAAACAATCCAACTAACTCAAACTCTATGGATAATTCTTTTTTAAAAAGGCAGTTCTCCTACATTTGTTTTTGATAACTGATCAGCCACCTTTTATATCTCAATTAGCAGAAAAAGTACCCTAATACATATATATTTTTTCCACCTACAACAGCTAGTATTCCTAGGTGGTCCCCCATCCAAGTACTGACCAGGCCCAACCCTACTTAGTATCCAAGATCTGATGAGATAGGGTATGTAATACAAGTTATTAATGGTTCGCTATATCACCAATGCTGGTATTTATAAAGTTATGCAACTATGTTAGGATCTCATTCTAATACATTTTATCACAGAAGGCAGCTTTGGTAAAGCGTAGTTTCATGTTTTTCCTCAGTTTAAATGTCCTTTAAAATACAGTAAAAAAATTATATTATTTATATATAAATAATATATAAATATAAATACATACATACATATATATATATATATATATATATACTGTATCTGCAGAATATTTGCCATTTGTTAAAAATTCCAGAAAATTAATGGACTTTCCCAAGCTGAATATAACATGTCTAAGAAGTGGACAAGAGCAAGAGGAAAAAAAGATCCTAAGAATTTATCGCACAACCTAGAACAACCAGGAAAAGTTGCATAGTCGTCTCCATCCCTTAGGAAGAGGGCAGAAGCTGTGAAGATCTGAATCTTGGGGGGGTCAGGCTATGATATATTCTAAAGGGAAAAACACTGTACGCTACTTCGCACAAAAGCTCAAGGGAACCTAAAGATTAAAATGAAATAATTCACTGAGACAATCCTCGATATTTTTGTGAACTATTCTACTAAACTTACCTCTCCCTGAAAATGTATACGGCTTGTAATTATAAAAGTTTTAGAAATGGCTTTTATATAAGTATTGAAGTTTATCTTATTGACTGTTGAATACCTTCCTTTTGGGGGCACAATATTTCCAAGGCAAAGCAAAACGAGAAAACACTGTTAAACATGACATTCAATGTAGGTAATCCTGAGTTAGTTACCATAAATGATTGAGACCTTGGTTTCCGCCTCTGGAAATGGAGATACCGTTTTACCTCCTTCTTATTAGGATAAACTCAAGTGAAATATGTACATAAAATGTCCATTTTCTAAACTATAGATACTTTGAAAAGCATCTTATTCAGAAGATATTTTGCAGATTCCGTGTTTTTCACTGTGTGTTCTGGAACATCTGGGTATAAAATAGTATTATGCAGAAGAAGAAGAGACTTGATGGGCAAATAAATGTGAGAAATACTGAGTTAAACACTCTGTGTGTGGGGGCTTGTAAGAGCCTGGTATCAGATCTGGACAATGAGACATTTGGGGGCGGGGGAGAAGAGTGCACACAGTGTCTCCAAAATTACAGAATCTTTTTCGTAGAAGACCCTGTAGTAGTCCTGTTCTTCGGCCTCCACTTTGGGAAATTAGCTGCCTTAGATTACTGCTAATGAGTCTGTAAGCAACAAAATTACAGAACGAACCTTTTACATTCTTTTCGGAATTAACTAATCTCCTAATCATAATTAAAATATCCTCTTCGCTTCTAACTTCATTTTACTAAGCATCTGTAAAGACTGATGTTTAGGGAAAAAAAAGTTTGCTATAAACTTCGGATCATAACCTTCCTGGATACCGTTTGCTTCCTGAAACCTCTCTTGTTCAGTGATGTTCCTCTCTAGCATCAGTTAACCAGGACATTCTTGGAAAGTGCTAAATTTAGAGAACAAACCGTCTATGTCCACCTTTAAAGTCACTTATTTTCACGTGAGTTATCTCTAAAGGTATCTGAATTCCTCCTGACTCCCAGGATGTTTCAGATTTCTTTCCCCAACAGGCTTCTCCTACCTAAACTCTGTCACTTGAACTTTCAATTTTATACTTTGAAACCAATCTCATTTGTAGTCAAGGATTGTGGAGATCAGTATGGACTGAGGGACTGAGCAATGAGATCCCCATGCTGTCATTTGAGCTCTAACCTCGTACCTTGGCCTCGGTGTCTCATTCTTTGCCTTGTTCCTTTGGACTTAAGTGGCTGTTTTGATAGGCTGCCCCATCCCCCAGGCTGAGGACCCAGCTTTGCTCTTATCCTTGCTAACCTTCCTCTGACACCGTGTTCTCAAACTGTGGACATGTTGGTTTGCCATAGACATCTCTGTGATGGCTCATATTTGTGAACAGTCCCTGTGCTGAGACTTTTTGATACTTTTCTTGGCTTACTTTGACACCATAGACTCCTTTACACAAATACTCCAAGTTTCCATGGCTCCTCTAGTTGTTGGAGTGTTGTCTGTCTCAGCTCATCGGTCCCACACACTTTATGATTCCATCTATTTTTAACAATTTAAATTTACTTCTTGAGTCACACTACTCCCACGTCTTCCTATCCCTCAGTTCAACTATTATTTTCTCAGAGAAACCCTTTGTGACATCCCCAATAAGGTTATGTTTCCTCATTCCATGTATCCGGTGAGCTGTGGACATTCCCTCTGCAGCCCTGCTGTGGCCTGTGGCATTGGGAACGGATGTAGATTCCAGCTCAAGACTCAAAGCTCCCTGAGGCCAAGGGCAACACCAGCTGACTGACCACTCCTTGAAATAGCAGATGGTCCATAAACATTTTCGGAATGACTAAATGGCTGCTTTTAGTTTTGTCATAATCAAGACATAATGAGGTAAATCTCTAGCAAAAGTGTATGTACTATATATTAAGGTAAAAGATAAAGCTTTATATACACTTTGAATTTTCCATAAAGTTGGTATTTTTACATTTATTTCAACGATTCAAATAGTTTCAGCAGCAGAATGTTGTTCTGTAACTTAATATGGAAGATCAAAACTTAAAGGAACCATGAAGCAGCTGCCATGAAAGCAGGCACATGTACTCAGCAGTCCAGTCCCCCTTGCACCCCATTACCTGGAAGAGGGGCTACCAGCGCTTTAGATGAGACCCTTTGAACTAGCGCTGAAAATGGTCCCCAGGTCATGGTATAACAAGAGCCTTGAAGTCAAAAATGAAATTGAGTGTATTCGATGTTTAAAGATGTTTAAATGCCACCAGATATTCTAATTCTCACTAACATTTTTTTAAACTTTCTGATATGTAAACACTGTTGGAATTTCTGGGAGGCAAAATACTTTAGTAAGTCTTCTCTTTGCCCGAATTCTGAACAAACTGGCTTAAGACAAGAGCTAACAAGAGGCTAAGACATGACCTTATAAAAATAATGCCGAGGAACGTGGTTTGTTTCTGTAAGGAGGGGGCTTCCTTCCGAGGTTTGGTAGGATTATCAGACATACTTTCCCCACCCTAGTTACAGACAGCGCCAGACCAGATAGGCCTGTCCACATGGAGGTCCCCCCACTGACAGACGCACGCAGAGAAGTGAGGAGCAGGTGCTCCCTATGAACAGTGCACTTTCGAGGGCCAGAGAGGAAGGGCTGACCCATGTCTGACCAGGTCCTGTTCTCAAGCTAACCAAGCAGATAAGGGGAAAAAGGGGCTGAGAGAAGCCAGAAGAATCACTGTCATGATGCCCCTCCACGTGAATGAAAATACTAGGGGTGCAAAGAAGTGTTTTTTCAAAATAGAGATGAAAGCATGAAAACGATCTGGTGTGTTAGGTGGAAGGGAAGGAGAGAACCAAGGAAAATAAAGAACATGTATGATTCTCTTAAGGTCCCTTTATTTTTCACTGCTGTGTGCTCGATGTAACTTCCACTTTTTTAATCGGTAAAATGGGAATTGCCATATTTTCCCTGACTATAATAGTGTTAGTACAAAAATCTAGTGAAACGATGTATGTAAAAGTCTCTGAAACTGTAAAGCACAATGTAAGTCGCAGCATCAGCATCATCATCATCATCATCATCATCATCATCATCATTTAATTAGCACAATATTCCAAAACATATTTTAATCAAACATTTTGAAGGACTCTGGGGGGATGAGGGAGTAGTTATAAATTTTTCAATTTTGTCCATTTAGAAAAAAGAACATTTTAAAAATTGAGGGAAAATTTAAATATAACTTTTTCTAAAATAAAGAGTAACTATGATATCTCACAAATTATAACAATAAAACAACTTATTTTCATTCATCAGGTAAAAGCAATATTTCTATAGAGTACGCATGTCTTATGTTCCCCAGCTACTGAATTCCTTAGGTTGTTAAGAAATTGCTATTTATCGACCAATTAAAAATTCTAGACTATTACAAAAATGTGTGCTTTGATGTCCAGTTTCTCTCTCAAACACCTTTATTTATTTGGAGGAGAATGAGTAACAAAATAAAGGTAACAGAAATAAGGGGACCATGGGGCTCGGCTTGTACCATGTTTCTCTTTCTCTTTTACTGTAAAGCTTAAGAATTTCACTTATTTATTTGCCTATCAAACTATATTCACAACATTTCTGCCTATTAATGCAGGACCCAAAGAAAAATAAATCAAGACAGTCGATAGAAAACAACCATTGACATTTACGAAACATTCAGAATTTCAAGTCTCTGATATTTTTGATTAAAAGTGACCTCATGATATCGTCTACTATTCAGATATTACTAAACATTAAAATTCATATATTACTAAACATTAAAGTTTTTCTACATAAGTTTGATAAAATGTCGACAAGTTTGATACATCCAAAGTGAACTACCACTTCACCTTTTTTTTAACTTCTCATATTTTTTCAAAAGAAAATGTCTTTAGGATTACTTAATACTACTCAACTAATACCACCTTTATTACCAAGTTTTGTACTTTATTCGATAGACAAAAATATTTTTATTTTCAGGGAATGCTTGCGCCATCTACTGGAGAAATATATCCCCGATTTTGTCAAACAAGAACTAGAACCTGACACTTCCGAAGACAGCTGGGAGTTACTTCCCTCTCATATGCAACTTCGGTATTTGTCTTTTCCGACTTCAAATAAACAACTCTTTTATGTAAAAATAAAATAAAATAAAATGCAACTCTGGAACAAAATCTGGTCCTTGTCTTTCTCTCATCTTGAGGCATGTATCAGTATAGGACACCAGCAGCTTTCCCCCAATGTAGCACAAATACACACGAGTTCAAATAATTCAATATTTCCACCTTCATGAAATCATTTTTATACTTACAGGCAAAAGTAATGTGAGACAGAGAAACAGATGGAGGAAAGGAGATAAATAACCACTTTACTATTTATTTAAAAAATATTCCAGCACCTAATTTTAAAACAAATATTAGCAAAGGGCCTCTCTCAATTAGCCATAAAGCTACGGATAAAGATTAAAATTCTGTTATATGTAGAATATCAAGATTACTTCTCAGAAAAGAACTAACGCCATTCTGGACCTATCTCTAGATTTTTCTTTATAGATAACCACAACCACAATAATAAAATGGATATAAAAAAAATCAGTACATAAAAGATAGTGACCTGCAAATATTCTTTTTCAATTCTCGTTATGGTGGTATCACCTAAAAAGAACTGAAAAAAATCTAAGATCTGTTTATTTCCAATTAAGAAGAAGAATTATTTTTTCCTAGGAAAAAATATGTAAGACATATCTTAAAGTTGGTACTCCTTATTGATATTTGTTATTTATTTTGTACAGTTTAGATGAGAAGATATGCTAACCATAAACATTTACATAAGGTAGAAAATATGATGAGAAGCGAAGGTAAATGACCACGGGAGTTCTTACAAGTCTGAGACTCTCAGACCAATGACCACAGGAAAATAAATGCCCCGTAATCATCAAAGTAAACTGAAATATGTTTTGGAACACTAAAAAGCAATACAGAATTCTAGTAAATCGTAAGGGAATTTTCAACAATAAAGTTTGAAATTTAAAAAAAATTTCCGGTGAGACTTATTTTGCTAGCATTCAAGTCAATTAACCTTTCATTAAACTCAATCTGAAAGTTAAAAAAAATTTTTAAAAGAGTAGAATGATAGAATACAATATTACAATATATCTTGTTGAATCATTTATTTTATACTGATAATTCTTCAAATGACTATTCCCAATGCATTTCATCCCCATTATTATCTTTATAACAGTTACATTTTTTGAGATTTACTGGATTCCAGACACTGCGCTTTGTACTTTACATATATTATGTCAGTTAATACAACAATCCTATATGGAAGACATAGTTGTTATAAACTATAATAAGCATAATTTATAACCAACTTCTGATACTTTTAAAACTATAAAAATGTTCATTGAGTATCTATACTTTCTGACTTTGCCTCAGGATTCACTTTACAGTTATAGTTAATTGCGAAGGAATGGCCCCACGCTACGGCACGTTTAAACACTTACCAGCATATAAGATTTTACCCCATGTATGTGGAGAAGATGGTCTTGATCTCAGAACAAGATTGAGACCACTACTTGTGTAATGGCAGAGATGCATCCTGAGCTGGTTGCCGGATTGCTTGTCAATGAGAAAATGTCTACTTATACAGGAAGCAATTGGCTGCTGGTGGGTGCTGGTTCTTCATCTGGAGAACTGACTAAGAGCAAAATAGTAGGGCACGCCCAGGAGGTGCCATCTAGATCGGGTCAGCCTTTTGAGTGGAGCATGAAGTAGACAAACAGGTCAGAATCCACCAGAATGATGGCAGGCTTTACTGACAGTTTCTTATATTCTCTGTGATTATTTGTTCTCCCTCCACATAAAGACTTTCAGAAGGTCTATGCTACTTTAACCGACCAAAGAGAAGCAAAGCATAAATGTCTACAATGAAAGAGAAAGAAAATGAGGGGAAGGCCAGGCATACCTGAGGTCTAGCGGAGGGTGAAGGAAGGACATGAGAGAACACCTCTCGGAAGGGCAAACTCAGTCCAGTGGCCTCATAAGATTCTCCTTCCTAACTAAAACATTAGACGTTTCAGTTCTTTTAAGGGCAACAGTGTTTTTCACTAACTCTCAGGAACAGAGGGACAAAATTAACTACTTATCAAAAGAAGAATTACTATAGTACCTATACTAATATATACACTTAGCTAAGAATTCTAAAACTGGTCTCAGTTGGGTCTCAGTTTTTCCCAACTGTAAACAGAGGTAATGATGGGTTTCTTAACTGCCTCAAAGGACTATCCTGAAGTTCATATAACCCAACAGATATAATAGCTTTTTTAATAAGTGTAAAATGCTATAAAGGTATAAGCAGTATTATGCTGATATCTAGGCCAGGTCTTGATAATCAGCACAAGGAAATACATTTGAGAAATTCCATACTTTGTTGCTTTATCTATTTAAAAAAGTCACATCTCAAATTTTCACTTGATTAAAATTTTTTGGGGGCGAAGAGGGGAGATGAAAATAACCAATCAACTGATTGTTCTGACTTATGTGGACCCAGCTGTATCACCATGCACAAAACATTTTATTTTTTAAATTCTTCAGACTCATTCATTGTTAATGCAGGAGAGGAACCTTTTTAAAGAAACGCATTTTCACAATATTTCAAGCATGTTTGATAGTTTTAAACCTTATTTTTCAAGTTAGAAATTTTACAAGTATGTCAAAATCCACTTCTATATCAGTGTTTCTCGAATGTTAGTAAGCAATGAAATTTTACACAGAGAGCTTGCAGAAATACAGATTGCTGGGCCCCATGCCCCAGGTTTGATTCAGATCAAGACTGAGAATCTGCATGTCTAACAAGTTCTCCAGTAATACTGGCAATCCTAGTCCAGAGACTACATGTTAACCACTGACTATATGTATTCTGAAATTTAAACAAAAACAAAAAATCTCAGCCATATCTACATATTTAAAACAGTATTTTACTTAAAAGTATAGGGTTAAGGTTTCCCTACAGCGGGATGACAAATAATTTTTCTAACTTAAGTAAACCTAACCAAATAATATATTTTTCTTTTTTTTCTTCTTATATTTGATCATAGTGCCCCCAAGTGGATGAAAACATTACTAACAAGAAAGGAAAATGGAACAATTTTCCCAGATGGAGTTATATAAATTTATCATTGTATTTGCCAGAATGCACGACCTTGTGCGTTGCCCAGGATATACTCAGTACAGGTTAACTGAAAAATACCTATACATACTTTAGAAAGGCCTATCACTAAAAGACTAATGCTGGGTCAAGTAATCCAAAATCTCTTTTAGCCCTTAGATTCTATGCTGGTATGAAGTAATCCTATTTAGAATACAGTAGAATATAAAGAAACAACTAACAGGGACATCAATATTATTCTACTCTTTATTCTCAGCATCACATCATTCCTCAAAGCTGTGATGGTAGTGCAATAATAATTTATTTGGGGTTTAGCAATAAAATGATTCATACTTAAATGAATATAATGCAAGGTGGTTAAATGGATTCTATTTGTCTATTTGTGCCATATCCCAGAGGAATTCTTTAGAATAAAATATTTCTTCCTAAGTGTAATCAACGATCAATAATATCTTTTCACATCATAAAAATCTGTATTTTATTTTATGGTATTATGCTTCACTATCAGCTGAATATATTTTTTAGTTCTATGGGAACATAAGGAATCAATAAATTCAGGGGGCCTTAGCTCAAATCAACAACCTCACTCGGTATAATAGGAGGAAAGAAATTCAGAGGAGGAAAACACATGATTTCGTGGCACCACACAATGCCATCGGTAAATGCTGTAAGGGGGCTAATGAACACATCTACCTCTTTGTGTTTTCCTTAGCTTCCTTAAGCGCATATGAAATATGCGTGTCATACGAAATACCCAGAGAAGGCTCATGTTATTTCATGCCAATTAACAAATTGCTAACATGTCATGTTAATAAAAAAGCAATTGACCTGAGTAGAAGGGCTAATTAAATGGAGTAAGATAATTAAACAATTCTCAATATGTAATCAAAAATTATGGCTGGAAGTGTTTCACAATGTTGCCTTTTTTCCCAATATCTGCCAATCTGCGAAATTCTAATCAGTGTATCTATATGCATCAAAGACAAATCCAGTGCAGATGTTAATTTGTTGCATGATAGAAATCAGGTGTTCAATTACAAATAATAGAGTGTATGAGAGAACGTTCAAGATTTCTATTTAGCTGAACACATGCATCTCAACCGACAAATGATCGCAAAGCATTCATACTGGAATTAGCTACTAACACGCACCCGGAGCACATCACGTTCAACTCCTTTATTATCCTCATTAGATAATATTCACATCTCCAGCCCTGTGTGTTACCTAATTTGCCACTGATTTAGGAGTTTGAGTATTTGGTGATCTAAATTCTATTTATTGTATGTGAATTCTTTTAAAAGGATGATTTTGGTTTTGATCTAAACTCAAAAGCACTTTAACACAAGCGATTCTGTTTTCTAATCTTGGCTTTAAATAAGCAAAATCATTTGCTTTTGTACGAAGATAAATTCCTTGACCTACGAATATTTTACACTTTTCATACGTAAAGTCAATTTAAACAAAGCCCTCTCAACACAATATCTAAATGTTATTTTAGCAAAATAACTATACAGAGGAGATCAAGAATACCCACCCGGAAAGAAGATGTTGCACAGAATTGCTTGCTATATAAATTACTACAAAGACAGGCTTAAAATGTACTTAGGAATCAAGTACGTATGAATCACCATGTCAAGCCTGATGCAGTTCTGATAGGATGAATAAATGTCAGACTGATGTGGAATTATGTGTCCTATACCAGTATCCAAATGTTTAGAGTTTGCAAATTACTTATTAAATAACTAAGAGGGCCATACCTTTCAGATTTTAATGTCAGATAACCACAGAGGAAGCAGTGGAAAGAATCATTTGATCAGATGGCAGAGTAATGGCAGTGCACATTGACTGAACTTCATTAATTAAAATATATTCCTTTCATTCTTTTATTTCAATGGAATCGATTTCAAAATATGTGACTAAGGTCTCCCTAACTCATTAATAAAATAAATAAATCCTATTTTTGAGTAATCTGGTAATTAGCGAAGCCTCAAAAATTATTCAAAGCTAAGAATAGAGACAGATAATTTTGATAACCTCAGAAATGCAAAATGGTGACATTATGGGTCAAGTCTAGCCTACAGATGTGTTTGAAAGCACTGCATTAAAAATATTTTTTGAATTCCTTTTCATGTTCTTTTGATTCCCATAATGCTGAATATTCTACTCTTCATGACTTTATATTTAACCAGATTACATATTTATTTGGCTTGCTTTGACTTTGATAGCATTTGAATTTTTGAGCTCCTAGTGTAATTGCCTGAGAAAAGTATTGGGTATTATTAGGCAGGGTTGCCTAGTGGTTTAGGAATCAGACAAACTGAGGTTTAAATCATGGTCACTTACTATGGTTAAATTCCTTAACTCCTTATGCCTCAGTAATACTTTCGTAAAATCATATAAAAGTGATATCAACTATATCACACAAATGAGAGATATATATGTGCACACACAAATATATCATATAAACAATACTGATACATCAGAGTTGTAAGAACTGAATAAGGATATAGTTAGGAATATATCATATAAGAGTGTAACAAAGAATATACCATATGAATTATCATATGTATGACAGTTGTAAGAAGTAAGATTATATATATTTAAAGTATATAGCTACTTGAAAGATATTTAAAGCAATCACTCTGCTTTATTTTGATGTCAAAGATATAAGAAGTCATACTCTTCATTAGCTTGCTAATTAGCAGTAAAATAGATGAGTACTCTGAAAGGGTGAGAGGCTACCAGATAATGGACACATATCCTATTTTAAAAATTGACTGCTGTTGTTAAGAAATCTTTTCAGTATGTTACAGGACTTCTACAGCAAGGGCACAACTGCTAAAGTTATCTTAATTATATTGATCATGTATTCCTTTAGGAACTAATGAAGACTATCACTGTACTACTAATAAGGACACATATATATCTGAAATCTTAACAAGAATTTCATGGCAAATGGATTTTGTTTTAAGGCTGATCATAAAACGACAGGTTAATTGGAACAGTTATTGAGTCCAACATCAGCAAAAGTGACACATGCTTTTTTGGGGCCTCTCGGAACTTCTCAAAAAAAAAAAATCCACTGTTAGTCTTTCTTTAACTTTTTCAATCATATTTGAGAATAAGGGAGGATAACAAGACCTTAGAAGAAAGCCCCATACTAAACTGCACTATTGGGTGGTGGGAAAACATCCATAACAGGACAAGGTGTCCTCGTAGAAATCACCTTCGTAATAGGGTTTTGCCAAACTCACATTTTATCATAATATAATCTCCACAGAATAAGGTAGAAGATACAAGACAATGGTAGACAAATGATATCCTTCTGCATTTAAGAATAATCAATAGTAATAGAATATAGATTACAGTTACAGAATAGCAAACAAAGCAAACTCAACAATTGGAGGTATTTACAGTTACTTATTTAATAGTTAACTAGATATCCGTCCTTTGTAAAACACTGTACTAGGAATTCAGTGAAGAAACAAAGATGAAATGGACACAGATCATGGCCCCAGGACCCTTACTAAAGCATTTTCAGATGTAAGTCAAATATGCAGTTCTATAGGATTCAAGGATGAAAACCTTAAGTCTTCTATCAACTTGAACATGTCAAAGAATCCAAGTGACTTCCTACTTTAAGTAAAAATCACACCTGTGAAGATGAGTGAGGTGAAAAGCATCTAGGTCCATTCCATTGTATTTTTAAACTGGAAACTTACCGGGGGAGAAAATAAACACAGTTAGGTAAGGCCATTTGCCGAGGAGGGTCAGAAAGGGTAGAGTGAATTTCTACACAGATAGATTTTATGGAAAAACATAAATGGGGTGGCAGGAAAAGAAAAGGGGATCTAGAAGACATTTTAGGTTACAGTATATCAGTACTTTAAGAATCAGAAAACCTCAACTATGATATCAGAAGGGGTACTAATGAAGACTCATGGAAGGGAGGCTCGAGCTTCCCAACTTCCTACTTTGTCAGACTTGGTAACCACAGGGCAGACCAAATAAGTCATCAATGAGAGAAATAGAAAGTTGAAATGGATGAGACCATTAACAGAAGTTGAATGTCTGAGAAGACTTTCATGAAGCATATCTAAAATTTATCTAAGAAACATAAATATCACTATTTGTCCTAAAGAGTTTACATAAACATCCGTGGATGGTAATAAAAGCAAAGAACAAGAACTAAACATGATGCTTCTGAAAGTATCGAAGCAACACATACAGAGGGAAAATTCTGAAAGAAAATGATAAAGGGTAATAAAAGTATAAAGAGGAATCATATTTATGCTAATATAGGAGGGAATTAAAGATAAAAGTGAAAATTTTAAACAAATTAAACAAAAAATCGATATAGAAAAAAAGCTCTCGATATGAAATATTTAAATTGGGAAAAAAGCTCTTTAAAATGAGTAATAGAATAAAGCAATAAAACCAAATTGAAACCCAAACCCAAATTATATGTTAAAAAAATTGAGGTTACTGAAATATATGAAATAGAGGGAAAAATGAGCTAAATTCTTCGACTCAAAAAGTTAGAAAAAGTGCAACCAAGAAAACTAGAAAAACAAGAAAAGAAATACAGATTTGGGCAGAAATTAATGTAAACAAGATTAAAAAAGAGAGAGAGAGAGAAAATGAACATAGCCAAGTGTTGGCTTTTTGAAAAGATATTGATCCTTTTGAAAAGTAAAACTGACAAAACTCTTCAGGAATAATAAAAATTAAACAGAGTAATATGTAAATATATTTAAAGTGAGAAAAAATTGAAAAGAATGAAAAAAGGATAGCTATAAACACAATAGGAAATTTCTGAATATTGATATATTAATAGTTATAACTAAGAAACCTGAATAGTGATACTTTTAAGAAATACAGAAAAAAATGATATAAAATGTACTAAAAAATGAGAACATTATAAGAAAAATTGTTGGCTAATTTTACCTATAAACTGATGTGACAAATTTGGCAATGGAGATAAACATATGAATTACAAAAAGAGAATACCAGCTAGTTAAAAAGCAAATGAAAGTTTACTCAAATTCAGCGGTCAGATAAACAAAAGAGAAAATCTAAATTTATTTAATTTTAAATAACTTTAATAGTAAAACATAGTGTTCCATAAATGTAAAGATGGTTTAACATCAGAAAAACCACCAAATGTCAATAATTATTTTGATGGTTCATGGAGAAAAATAATAGGATTACCTTAATAGATACAGAAAAAGCATTTAATACAGTTCAAAAATTTGGGGTTTAATAAATAATTTAGTAAAGCTGTATACCAAGAACTTAAAGCAAATATTATGCTTACTAAATTTTAGATATTGTGATGGTTTAATTTTATGTGTCAACTTGACTGAGCCACAGGTTGCCTAGATATTTGGTCAAACATTATTTTGGGTGTTTCTGTGAGGGTGCTTTTGAATGAAATGAACATTTAAGTCAGTAGACTGAGTGAAGTAGATTGCCCTCCATAATGTGGGTGGATCCCATCCAATTAGTTGAAGGCCTAAACAGAACAAAAAGCGGACCCTCCCACAAGAGAGAATAGTCCTGATAGACAATCTTCAAACTGGACATCAACTGTTCCTGCTTCTATAGTGGCTTCTGAGCTTCAGACTCAAACTAGGACACTGGTTCTGCAGATTTTGGATTTGCCAGACTCCATAGTCAAACAAGCTAATTCATTCCTTATGATAAATCTACACACACACACACACACACACACACACACACACACACACACACCCACCCACCCACCCACCCACCCACCCCATGAACGTGTGTTTCCTATCTGTTCTGCTTCTCTTGGGGAGCCCTGACAAATGTAGCTTTAGTTTTAAGACTGGGAAAAGACAAGTTTGCCTGTTGCCATTCCTAAATAACACAGCACTAGAGTCCCTGGCCCATTCTATACAACGAGAGAAAAGAGTAAAGACAGGAAACTCAGTAGAAAAAATTACCATTGTTTGCAGATGACAAAATCACCTACAGAGAAAAAGAAAATAAACTACTACAATAAGAGAACTGATCAACTCTGCTTACTGTAATCAGTACTGTGCTTTCATACCACAAACGCAGAAGTGAAAGGAAGGACTGGCTTCCACACAATAGTGTGGGAAAACTGGTTCATTGAGAAAACAAAGTTTTCTTATACCATATAAAAAGAGAGGTCTATATGGGTTAAAGACCTAAAAGTAAAAGATAAATCTCTATAAGCCTAAAAGAAGATGATAAAGAAGATTATTTGTGATTTAGGGGTATAGAACACTTTGAAACAACTCCAAAAGCACAAATGCATAGAAAGAAAATTGATGGATTAGACTATTAATTATTTCTACTTGACAAGGCTATCTGGCAGATAATAGATCAAGAGTACATCTGTAACAGCTAAAACTAACAAGGTTATTATCTAGCATTTCTTTGTCCAATAGAGTAGACAAATGTAGCTATTTAAATTTAAATTAACAAAAATTAAATGGAATAAAACTTTTGGCTCTGTCACAGTAGCCTCATTTTAAGTGCTCAGAAGTCATATGTGGGCCACATATGAAAATGCTGAAACAAAATAATGATAAAACAACAATAATCCAAAAATCTGAGAGAAATTTAGAAATTCAACTTAGTATCACAGCATTTTAACCTACTGGAAAGTCAAGATAGAAATTTCCATCACTCCAATTCTATTGAACAGTGTTGATTTACAGAAAAAGCATTTGTAAAACAATGAAAAGGGGCTGAAAACAAACAGGTAAAATTAGCAGAGAAGAATATATTGAACCACAAGAGAAGACGACGAGAAAATGCACAGAAATAGATACTAAAACTTATTAAATAAAATAAAATACTGTTTCCCTCTTATCATAAGAAGCAAAAATTAGAAAGGTAAGTATACTATTTTTGGGTAAGGATATAATGAAGGAGGATTGTAAACAGGAATAGATAATCTGGAAAGCAATCTTGGAATACTTAATGAATTTAAGTTGTGTATGTCCGATTCTTGGACACATGGTTGAGGAATTCTTAGGCAGACCTATTAGTGGACATGAACAAGGAAAACAAAAGGAACATTGTTTATGGTGATGGACAATTCAGTTATTCATCACACAGGCAAAATATGATAGATATTACAGAATGTTATATAATATCAAGAATAATGACCTACATGAATATATAACAATTTACACAGATCTTAAATACTTAATAGTCGATGAAATACTAAGAAATTGAGTACCTTTAGCACAAAATATATAAATTTAAAATACACAAAACACTACATATTTTATAAGGATACATAACATTCAAGGATACATTACCCATACAGAATAGATACCTGTACAGGGAGGAGCAGAATAAAAAATGGTATTGGGGGTAAAAGGGTTAAAAGTAAAACAAAGGAGGGGCCAGTGATCGTGTGCCATGAAAGGAGGACAGTGCAATTTTCTGTTCATCACATCCTAGAGAAACAAGTAATTGTTTAAACTCCTTTCGACTCCATGTCCTTTTAAATTAATTTATTTTAAGCAGAAATGTTTGAGATTTAATCTGTAATTTTTAAAGTCCATTGAATCAAAAGCATGTTTACAAATTACCATACAGTACTGAAAGAACTAGTAATTCATATATTATAATGTAAATATATGTTGATATCTTTATTAAAGTAGTTTTCTAAAATTATGATTAATGCCAAAACAAAATATCAATACCCTAGAAATCTGAAAGCAACTTAAAAATTCAACTTAGTGTTATAGTAATTTAAAAATCATACTAAATTTTAAAATACTATGAACTCCATTGTTTCCAGTACAATAACCCAATAAAAAATCAAAGTGCACCAAATTAAAAAACAAAACATTTAAAATTGTGTGATTGTTAACCTTTCTTAACCATAAATCATTTCAGCAAAGTCTGTTGTGGGTATGCTCTTAAATTTGGAACTAAATTTATATCTCAGCTCTTACAAATATTCAAACTAATTATTTCAGAATGAATACAAATGATACTTTAATTAGTAATGTGTCTTCTGGCAATAAAGATTCTCTTGTTTCTCTCAGCAATTAACATGGGAAGGCATATTATTAAGGTCCCATGATTCTTCATACCTCTTCTTGATGATTACCATAAAAAACATTAAAGACAAGATTGTAGCTATAATTCATTTGATGATTCTGTTCCTCACCTAGCAATTTTTCATTTTATACATATTACCTATCATTCATTAATGCAATCAGTGCTCTGTATCACGAAGTTCAATTTTTCATTTTTATAATTTATTACAACCAATTGATTTTGTAGAAATCCAAGTATATGAATAATTTTAATTAAAACATAATTTTTAACGTGTTTATTCATAATTTTACCTTAATGGTCAGAACATTAATTGTAGAGTAGTTGATTTTAGCAGAAAATATTAGTGCTGGAAATATAACTAAAATTACTGTAAATTGAATATATTACTATAACAAAGACATATGCATGAAATTGTTAATACTGCTTCTGGGGTCAAAAAATAAAGAAAGCACTTTTATTTTTAAATTTTAAATACATATTTTTAAAGGGTATTATGAGGTGACTTTTATGATCTTTTGATTTTTTTATAATTCCATCTTTTTATATTTTAACCACTGTAATAGGAAAATATCTCAATACTACATTAAATGTATCATATAAAATAAATCATTAATTTAAAACATGCCATTTTAAAATCATAGTTTGAATTACCTATTGTTTACTGATAAAAAAGATGTATTGTTAATTATGTTTCAGGTGTTTTAGTGATATTAACTCATTTAATACTCTCAGCAATCTTTGAAAAAGATGATCATCATTATTCCACTTTACAGATAAAGGACTGAGGCATGGGGGATTAAACAATTTACCCCACGATTACACAGGGATAGGATCACGATTAGGCCTGCTGGCTGCACGCTCCATATTTTACCAATTATTCATATATTTCACTATAAATACATCTAATGCTTTCATTTTCTCAGATAGCACTTAGTTAAGCCTTTGAGTGAACAATGTATAGTTATCAATACCTAAGTGCAAGTTTTGGAAATAATAAACAGATCCTGCCAAATTTCCAACACTGTGCCTTGCTTAGGTCAAGGCAAAAACTAAAAATATAAGAACTTAGTTTTCTCTGAATAAAAAAAGGTATATTTGTGTCAAAAGCAAAAAGAGGCATTTACAGGGCATGATAACCTTATTCATGTTCTGCAACTGTAACATTACTTTCCTGTTTCACTGGAGTCATCTTATTCATATGTTATACTGTTTTACTAATTTCAGGCCTAACCCTTACTCTTTAAAACTTGGGGCATACATGACATAAAACATTATATTAGTTGCAGGTACACAGAGAATGATTTGATATTTGTACATACTGCAAAATGATCATCACAGCAAGTCTAGTTAACATCCATCACCATAGTTACAGATTGTCTTTCTTGTGATGAGCATTTTTAAGATCCACTCTCTTAGCGACTTTCAAATATGTAATGCAGTTTTATTCACAATAGCCGCCATACTGTGTATTACATCCCCACGGCCTATTTTATAACTGGAAGTTTATACCTTTTGTGCCTTTTGACGTCCTTCACCCAGCAATTTCTCCTACTTGGTCATCATCATCTACCTCAGTCTAGAAGCTCCTCTGATCACCTGATCAGCTTCCTCCTATAGTTTTTCACATTTCCTAAGAGGAGTTGAGCCCTATTCATCCTTCTTAAAGATGTGCCATATTTATCAAGCTTAATACTCATAAATATGTATAATTCTCACAATCACTACCTATAGGTATAATACTTTTCAGTTAACAGATATTATTCTCAAATAATCATTATATCCTTGTTTGTTCACTGACCAGAGGGTGACCAATGAAAATTATATTCAACTGACTTGAGCAAAATTTTGCATTTGTATATGACACTTTTTAAGAAGAGTAAAAAAGTAAAAAATATAACAAAAACAACAACAACAACAACAACAACAAAATGTCTATTTAAATTTTTGTTTGTTTTGTTTTCTGGTATAAGTATTTTTGGAAAGAGTTTCAAACCACCAGTTACGATAGATTATGTGAACCACTTATTTCTAACATGTGAATTTCCACTAGGATGTCATAACCATGGAAGAAGTAATTGAATATTTGATAGCCCATTACATTCTGTATAAATGAGCATGTTTTACTAGCTTAAATTGTTTACCATTTTACAGTTTTCTATATTTCCTAGCCTATGCTACTAGGTTAACAACTGTCGTATTTCAGTGGTGGAATTAGCTCTACTGTAGCTAATATAATTTTAGTGCTGATTAAAGTACCTTTTTAAGTATCACTATTTTTATAGTCAGTTTCACCCATCCACTCATTTGTTCGTTCAAAGAGTCCGGCACATGGTAATCAATAAGTAAGTGCTGAATGACTTATTTAATGAAACCAAGCATGTATTCAGTGCCTGGTCAAACAATGATGAACAATGAACTTCAGTTTATAAGGGGTTCATCTTTAGTCAGAGAGATGAACAAGAGTATGAATGGTTATAATTGGACAACAGAGCACATGTAGGGAGTTGGGGAGCACAGATTCAGCCTGAAGTGAAAAGATGAGGAATATCAAGGACTTTTCATGTTGACTCCTAATTTTAAAGTTCATCAATTAATTATCCATCAATACTTAGTATCTACTATGTTCTAAAGTCAATGGACAAAGTAATGAACTAAGAGTCAGGATCTTTGTCTTCAGGAGACAATAATATAGCCATAGATATAAAGTATCAAAGAAGGTAGTATGTGGTAAATGACAAAAAAAAGAGGACAAAGGGATCTCACATATACCTGGAGGAAATGCATACCAGTACAACTATGGGTGAAACCTGCACAAGTTTCATATTAACTTGTAAAGATATATTTACATTCTCATCACTTCAACAATCACTCTTAAGTACACTCGAGAGAAACTGCACACATGTATCTAGTGATTTTTATAGTAGTATTTACAGTAGCATTGTCTGAAATAACAAAAATCTGGAAATCACTCAAATGGCCATTTTAATAAAGTAGATAAATTATAGTGTATTTATAGAAAGGCATATTAAAAGTTACATATATATAAATGTGTAGATCATTTACACATTTGTCTCATATAGCGTGGGCCAAGGATTATGACTTATCTAATTTTGTGCATCTAATGTATAATAGAAGAGGGAGAAAAAGTAAAGAGGATTTTGTAGCAAGACAAGAGTACACAGTATCAATCAGCCTTTGCTGTTTAACATAACACCCGAAAACTTCGTGACTTAAAGTGACAGTCATTTATTATTTCTCATCAACCTATAGTTGATTAAGCAGTTCTGCTAATCTGATCCGGGCTCCACATGACCCACTCAGAGGTTGGCTGTCAGTGGGCTTGTTCATTTTGTCTGGGCTCACTCAAGCTGGAGAACTCAGCCAGGAAAACTGGACTGATTCCGTTCTGCTCCTCTAGCAGTCTACCTCTTCTTACATGTCCTCATGGTGAAAACAAAGAGAAAGAAAGAAAGTGAAAATGCGCCAGTGCTTTTTCAAGCCTCTGCTTATATCAAGTCAGCTACTGTCCTGGGGCCAAAGCAAGTTACATGGCCAAGGCCAAAGTTTTAAGGGACAAAATAGATACAGGGCAAAGTGTGTGGATTTACAAAGTCCATTTAGTGGGTCTCTTTGTGACAGTCTACCTAACAAAACATGTACAAATACTACATCTTTTAAATAACTTATCTCCTCCTTCAACATAGAAAGGGCAGGTCTTAGTCAAAAAGTTTTACATAGGAAGGTCCTAGGCAGAAAGGAAAGAGAGAGAAAGCCAAATTTTCTAGTGAAACAAACAAACAAACAAACAAACAAATAAATAAATAAATAAATAAAGCAGAGACAGGGAAGGCAGGCTCTTAGAGATGCACCCTCGAGGTGAGGAGAATGTTTACGGTAAAAGGGCTCTGTCCCACTTCCCACTTCGGGTCCCACTTCCCACTCCGGATTCCACCGTGGAGGCTTAGCTGTAACAACGTGAGGGCTGTCCTAAGGATGCAGAAGGACGGCTAGAGCCTCCCTCAATTTTTGTAGCGTAAAAAGGACTTGGTGGTTCCCTGAAAACCAGAGGGGTGGGGACAAGTGCCATGGCACTTCGTGAGACTGCTCATGAGAAAGATTACAGAGAAAATAAACTCCTTTTCTTGGCACAGCTGCATTAGTGTGAGAAAATGTGTAACCTAGTATCAGACTGGTAGGATTTGGTTTAAAAAGAGTGGAAGAAATGGGATTAAGTTAGTAAAAGCACGTTCATGGCACATGAACTGATTGATCTGGCTGAGGCTGGCATTCTTTTGTTGAGTATAAAGAGGAGAAAAAGTTGGAACAAATACATGGGGCCAGATTTTCGAAGACTTTGGAGGCTAAGGTAAAGAATGTGAATCTAATCTCATACACAAGGAAGAAGCACTAGAAGTTTTTTTTAGTAGAAATATAATATAAACAGTATTCCTAAATTGCTGAATGGTTTGGAAATGTGAATACAGGAAAATCAAAACAAAAGTTACTGAATTTTTTTTGTTGTTATTTTCATTTGGTTTGGTTTCTTTGTTGGAATAGAGATTGAATAGGAGATGGCAGGAGGCATGGAAAGGGATTTATCTTTGAGGAGCACTTCAGAAAGAGGTTAACTACTATGGGTGAAGAGGAGGTAGTTAATTGAAGACAAACCTAAAGACCAATCTTACTCCCTCAATCTCTCTTCCATTTATAGATCCATGACTCGTCCTTTCTCTCTGAATGATGATCAAGGTGCTGGCTCCTTTGAACTCTTTCTCTTCATTCTTACTTATGAGTTGTTGGGAGAAATATTTTCATAATTTTTTGTGCCTATCTAAATGGAATAAAAGCGCTCACTAAATAGAATTGGACAGAATTAATTCTGAAATAAATATGATTATTTTAAATTAAAAAATCACAGTAGGAGAAAGTATGTAAATAACTTTTTGATTCCATGAAAACAGTATAAACAAAGCTCAAATCTAGTTTTCTTTTTCGTCTCTAATAAGTTTTGGTTATATGATATATCGTTCTTATAAATGAACCCTGGGGTGCACTCCTATATGAAGAAACATCACTAAAACTTCCTTCTTTGGTTCAACCACATATCACAGGAATGATCTAAATATAAATGTTGTCAGATAATAGATAATATTAGAAATTTACTTTCTCCATCACAGCTAGGCAAGAAGCCATTATAAAAAGCAGGCTTCACTGTAGAGAAAAACAACTTGAATTTAAAGTTTTTGAATAAGAATACATTTTTTCCCCCAGAGTACAATCTGTAGAATTCTAGTCATGTAGAAATTTTTGGATTAATGAAACTTACTGTAATTCCTCCGGAGAAATAATATTTTGAAGCATACTTGAACAAACTTACATTCTAGTGCTACCAATAAGATGTCACATTTGAAGTTATAGCCAAACAAGCAATCCAACATTTATTTTTGAATATAAAATAACTGCAAATGTAAGTTCTGCATTCTATTCTTTCTTCAGAAAAGAAAATATTCATCCATTCATTTAACAAACATTTATTTAACTTTTACTAAGAGGTAGGCAATTTTCTAAAAACTAGATTTAAAAATAGTTATGTAAAAGACAAAGTTCCTATCCTATGGAAATTAATACTGGCTGGAGATCTAGTCATCAGCAAACCACCTAAATGGACATAAAATTATAGTTGACGAGACAGTCAATAAATAATAGCTAATCAATAGATATAACATCAGATATTGATAAAAGATTTAAAAAACAAAGCACAGCAAATTCAAAGGGTGGTCACAGCAGGTACCAGAGCCTGCTGGGGCAAATTCCATTCTTTGAGGCAAGGCCCCCACACTGCCAGCACCCTGAAAGCTGTGGGGGTGACCAAGTCCAACAGCCAGTCAGCCTGAGGATCAATCCACCCACCAATATGCCAACAGCAAGCAAGGAACACAGGAGGATACACAAAATCCACACAAGAAACATTCCTGGAACACCTGGTACAGGTGATCAGGAAAATGTGCCACTGGGCCTCACAGGGTATCTACAAATAGGGCCACCTGGCCAAGAATGGGAAATGTGAAGATCTATCTAATAGATAGAAACAAACACAAAGAAGTAGCTAAAACAAGGAAATAAACAAAAAAATGTCCTAAGTGAAATTCCACACACCAAAACAACTTAAATGAAATGGAGACAAGTAACCTACCAGATACAGAGTTCAAAACACTAATTATAAGATGCTCAATAAACTTAGTAAAAACTTCAACAAAGAAGGAGTAAGCCTAAAAAAGGACATAGAAGCCACAAAAAAAATGTCAAAAAAGAAAACAGTAACTAAAATAAAGAATGCATTAAAAAGAATCATCAGCAGATTAGATGAAGCAGAGGATCGAATCAGTGTTTTGGAAGACAAGGTAGCAGAAAAGAGCCAAGTGAAAATGCAAAGGAAAAAAAAAGAGGGTATTTTAAGGGACCTCTGGGACAATATCAGGACTAACAACATCCACATCATATGGATACGAGAATAAAAAGAAAGAAAGGAATTGAGAGCCTATCTGAAGAAATAATGATGGAAAACTTTCCTAACCTGGTGAAGAAAGAAAGAAACTGGACTATCTTCTTATTCCATATATAAGAATACACTGAAAAATAAAATAAGGACTTAAAGACCTGAAACCATAAAACTCCTAAATGAAAAGGAGGCTGTAAACTCTGACATTACCCATAGTAATATTGTTTCTGACATATGTCCTTGGGTGAAGAAAACCAAAGAAAAAAATTAACAAATTGGATTATGTCAAACTAAAAAGTTTCTGCAGAGTAAAGGAAACCATCAACAAAATAAAAAGCCTACTAAATGGGAGAAGATATTTGTCAATGATACATCTGATAAGGGGTTAATATCATACTACTCAATATCAAAAACCAAAAACCAAAAAACAATCTAATTAAAAAATAGTCAGAGGACGTGAACAGACACTTCTCCAAAAGACATACAGATGGCCAATAGACATGGAAAGGTGTTCATTGTCACTAAGCATCAGAGACATGCAAATTTAAACCACAATGAGGTGTCACCTCCTTCCTGTCAGAATGGATAAACAAGAAGTGTTGGAAAGAATTTAGAGAAAAGAGAGCCTTTGTGCACTGTTGATGGGATTGCAAGTTGGTACAGGCATAAATGAAAACAGTTGGAGGTTTCTCAAAAAATTAAAAACAGAACTACCTGATGACCCCGTAATTACACTTCTGGGTATCTGTCCCAAGAAAACCCAAACAGTGATTGGAAAAGACACATGCACCCCTATGTTCACTGCAGCACTACTGACAATAGTTGAGACATAGAAGAAACATAAGTGCTCACCAACAGATAACTGGATAAAGAAGATGTGGTGCATATATACAATGGAATATTACTCGGCCATGAAAAAGAATAAAATATTACCACTGGGACAACATAGATGGACCTAGAGGGCATTATGCTAAGTAAAATAAGCCAGACTGAGAAAGACAAATATCATAGAATCTCACTTATTTGTGGAACGTAAAGAACAAAATAAATGAACAAACAAAACAGTAACAGATTCATAGATGCAGAGAATAAACTTATGGTTGCCAGAGGGGAGCTGGGTGAAAAAGGTGAAGGGGTTAAGAAATACAAATTGTAGTTACAGAATAGCCATGGGGATATGAAGTACAGCACAGGAAATGTAGTCAATGATGCTATTATAACTCTGCACAGTGCTGGATGGGTACTAGACTAATTGATGGGATCACTTCATAAATTCTATCAATATCCAACCACTACGCTATACACCTGAAACTAATATAAAATAATCTTGAATGTCAACTGTAACTGAAAGAGAGAGACAGAAAGACAGACAGACAGACAGCAGGTTAAGAAGAAAATCTGGAAATGAGGAGCAAAGAGCACTCGTCAGGATGGGCCTCTCTGTGAAAGTGACATTTGATTAAAGACCCAATAGAAGTGAGGGGAGTAGATATGAGGGAAGATGATGCTCTAATAGCACTGGCAACCCCCAAAGTCTTGCACCAGGAACCAGCTGAAAATGTTCAAGCAGCAACTTCAGAACCCCATTGTCAATGACACCAGTCTCTCCCAGTGAGCACTTTCATAAAACCTTAACACATATCATTAGACTAATTATTTCATTCAGGAATGTCGAGTGCTACGGTAACTACAAAATAAAAGTCTTTGAGTCATTAAGTGCTGAGTAAGCTTATCAACCACACCTTAAATTAAGCATGCATAAAACTATAATTTAAAACAAGAAACAGCTGAAATGCATTTAAAACTAACATATTTAGTATGTATAAATTGAGATCAACAACTTATCAAAAAGTGGATAAATTTTAATATTGCGACCAGTAAAACCTAATAGACTGTATAGGGTTATGTAGATTAACACCTGCTTAATGATTTAGACAAGAAAATTAGAAGTAACACTAGCAATTACCGTAAACATTCAAAAGACACCGCGAATTATTTAAAACATCACATTTGAAGGCATCTGTCATTTATAAGATTGACTGAATTAGGCTAAAACAAAGGAAGTTCTGTCTTGTTCTTCTCACTTGCTCTGAAATAACTGCCAGGTGTTTTGTTTTTATAAGTTGAGCTTCTCTGTTATATAAATATATAAATCATTTAAGTCAGCTCCTTAGGCGCAGCTGAGAGCTCTTATGTAATATTTTCATTTTTCTCCCTTTGGACAGAGAGAAGACAAAATATAGGTAGTAGCACAATGCACACAGGCACACAGAGAGAAAATATATAACAGTTGTCAAATAAAAATGTCATTTAGAGCCTACCAGTTAAGCAGAGGGCCTTAACAGGAGACATAACTTTTATACTCTCAAAGAATTAGGGATGATTTGTACACTTCTATTTTCCCATCTGTCTTTGAACATTTTCTTCTGAATAAAATCAAATAATGTGGTTAAAATCAGAAGGTTTTATTATAGTTCATAGGACCATGATTTTTAAAAAAATAATGTTTATTTTAATAGCGATTATTACTAAATGAGCACTTACTATGTAGCAGGCACTTAACTACACGCTTTATGAGTCTACCTCATTTCATGCTCAGGACAGGCCAACTTTAGGGTTGCAAAAACTGAGGCTATGTGAAGTCAAGTTCCCATTAAAAAAAAAAAAATGACAGGGCTAGAATTTGAACCCAGGTCGAACTCCAAAGCTTGTCTTAACTACTTTCTCTGTTGCTTCCAGTTTATGGAGAAAAATGTGGCTTGAAAATCACTTAACTTTTTCCATCCTACGTGGGAACATGAACATTTATTTCCACCTTGCTTTCCTGAAGGGAGATTTTAGGTTTAAAATAAATAATTAAAAGAAATAGATTTCAGAGCTAGAAAAGAACCTAAAGATCTCTTAATGAGCTCAACGTGTTGCTTTAAAGATGAAGAAACTAAGGAGGCACGTGACACACACCTAGAGTGACCTGACAGCAGAGCTGGCTGGAGCTCAGGTCTCCCAGCTCACGTTTCCCCTGCTTGAGAAGAAACAAGAGATAAAGGGGGGTGAGATGGAAATAGCGGCTTACGTTTTTAGGTGCTTTCCTTGTTTCATATTTTAAATATTTATATTTATTTTTACTTCTTTTACTAGCACCTCACTCAAAGATATATCCTTTTTAAGGGTTTATCAATAGCTTAAACATGTTGAGCACTACTGAGTAAGCCACCACCCACTTTTCAGCATATTATACATATTAAAACATTACTGCTCCAAACGATTCTGTGATGTAGGTTCTACTAAGATTTTCGTTTGGCAGATGAGGAAACTGAGGCACAGAGCGATTTTCACAATGTTTCCGAGATCCTATAGCTACTAAGTGATGAAGCCAGTATTTGAAGACCGTGGGCTCCAGAGCTCACGTTCCTAAATGACGCTGCTCCTTTAAATATTATATGGACAAGAATTATTCTTCAAGGCTCATTTTAAGGAATCTTCTCAGATGAATTTTCCTAATAGTCAGGTTTTTGGTAAAACAAATTTAACTTTTAAATTGAAAGAAAATATTTATTTTATTTTTTAGTTTGATAACTACGTTCTTTCATCATAAATGTAGTATACCTACATCACAGAAAATCTAGAAAACAGAAAATTTCACCCAACGCTGCATTATCTTATTTAGCATGTTTAGTGTATTTCCCTTCTGAATTTTTATATGCATGTTTCTTAATACTGTCAGAGTATAAACAATTCTATAATGTGTGTTTTTCAAATTAATCTCACATAAAGAAGCCTGTCTTCATACTTCCTTTTATTGCTTTGAGAAGAGTCAAATAAATACCCAAATCTGTCCCCTCTCTCCAGGTTATACCCATTTCCACTACTTCTATTCTCCCAAAACTCTGTGCATCCTCTATATGGGAGGCATGCTGCAAATGGGTGGAACATGCTCCTGGAAAAGTGAGGGAGGAAGCGATTCACCGAGTCATCAATTCCAGGGGCTAAGGAACCATTCATCTTCTAGTCTAATGTCTCCTTTAGCAACTGAGCAAAGCGAGGCCAAGAAAGATGCAGTGACTTATCCAAGTCAGTGACAGAACTGAGACCAAAGCATAAGTGTCTTGGGTCTTAAACTATCACTTATTCTACTTACCTATTATTGCATGGTTCTCCACCTATGCCACCACTCAGCTACATGTATCAGAGGAATGCACTAAAAATAAATATCTTTAAATAATGTCCACATTTTTGTTGATCTCTCACAATGTTCGAGCATTTAATGAGGTCAAGATTTTTGCTTTATTAACTCAGTGTTAATATCTTAAAATTGCTAGCTGTGTGCAGAGGAATAAAAAGTATTTTCAGTACACACTATGAACATTTTATAGTAAGGCATCATTTAAGAAAATAAAACATAGAATTTTGTACATGAACTATTTATAAAATTTTATAAAATTTCTAAATAGTTTTCACCCTAATATCTTTAAAAGTGTCCCAAATTAATCACAATATAAGGGTAAAGGGGATCAAATATATGGTGATGGAAGATTTGACTCTGGGGGGTGAATGCACAATGCACTATACAGATGGTTTATTATTGAATTGTACACTTGAAACCTATATAATTTTACTAACCAACGTCACCCCAATAAATTTAATAAAAAATAAGAAAAAAATAAAATAACCTATGAACATGGTCTGTAGTTCCTGAAAAAAACTTTATTCCATCTTTTATCATTGGGCCTAAGGTTCCTTTATTTAAGATGCTCAGATGTGACACTGATGGGTGTCTAAAAGCAAAAGAAAGCAGTTAGTTGATACTTGAAAAGAGACAAAAACAATGTATGTTAAGATGTTACTCTACCTGGAGAAAATTCTTAAGATTAAAAGATGCTGAATGGAGATCCATATTTAAGCTTAACTTATTCCAGGAGAAATTAGAGAAGTTTTTCAAAGGAGTATAACTTAAAACGCTTAGTTTAATGATCATTAAAGCTATGCTTGAAACTGTTTCTATATTAAGATGTAATAATATAGAAACATTTTCAAGCATAGCTTTAACCACTAGTAATTTAATATGAAAAATATAGCTCTTAACAATATGAATTACCATACGGAAAATTAGCAAAATATTAAAGCATCTGAAAAAAGAAATGCCTTTTTTTTTTTTTTTACTTCATTCTACAATGACTCTAACAAGATCATACAGGACCAAAGACAGACTTCTCTTCTGAAAATTGTATTTGTAAAATAATCAATTAGGTATTAACAACCTAGCAAACACACTGTCAGACGTTTTGGCAAGGCAGTAAGAAGTGGGATTTCTATAAAATTAGGATAAGACAAAATGAGGTAAATTCTAATTAGGAATGCAAAGAGACCTACACATATAGTTTCAAGTAAAGGTCAGATGTCAAAACATAGTTATTTTAGACAAGGACACGGAGGAAAGTCATTCTGAAAGGTTGATTTAAAATGAGAAATCCATTTTTCCTGGCGGGTAAAAACAGACTTGCACTTTCTACAAGTGCCTGGATCCTCCAAGCAAATGCCACCTTGACAAAACATTTTCCTCCCTTTGGTCTTCAGACCTTCCCCTAGCTGAGGATCATAGACCTTAAATCAGAATAGAAATAATGCAACTTAATTAGAGTGCAGTCACTTCACTACGGGAGCAAGTGCCATGTGTGAACTGTACGTATATGGCTGAAAGTTGCCATAGGTACGACAGTTCAGCCCTCAAATGCCCGGCTGGCCCTCTGCATGGGAAAGCAAGGGTAACAAAAACACAGCTTATCCTGTGCTTCCTGCTGGAAGTTGAACAGTTGCAGAAAGAGATGGCCCAATTACTTTGATACCTTTATGATATAAATTAAATGCAGACTTTATATATGATAATTTCAATATATTTCAATACATCTTTTCATCAACAAATGTTTAAATAGCCACGCATGACTCTGCAAAGAGAAATATGAGACTTATGTGATAGCGATTTGGCTACAATTTTATCTTACCAAGTCTTAATTAAGACAAAACTCTCCTATAATTACATACTCATGAAGTTTTCCTTCATCCATTTTTAACTAGAAAATAATCAGTTGCCTGCAGACTTCTGACAGATCCTGGTGATGATGCCTTCACTTCTTGTCCTAGCCAGTTTCATTTTCCTCTTTCCCTTTTTCAATTGTAGATTTATTGTCATAATAGTCATCATAGTTTTATTAGTTCTATTTTATTTTGCTTTTTTTAAAATTGAGATAATATCACGTGATTTAAGAAAACGTTATTTAATAAAAACGGGGATAGTGTTTCTGCAATTTAAGTTAATACTGTTACTTAGCCACTAGGCTATGCTAAAGGACAGTCCATTTGTTCAAGAACACTTCTGTCTTCCAGCAGGGAAATTCAAAAGCTGGACGTAAATTATTTAACCATTCAAAAATCTAGTTGGTAATACACTTAACAGATTTATATGAGTTAATTTACATGATTAAGTTTATATAACATGCTCCAAAAAATTAAATGAACCCCTTTTTATGGAAGAGGGAGTTCCATCAAATGTCTTGTGATAATGTCCAGTTTGCTTTAAAATAAAATCATCATTATTTTTATCTTATCCAAATTAAATATCTATTTTAATTTGCATGTAGTAAACCTTATTTTTAAAAAGTATAATGTATAACCGCAAACTGATTAGTTATCAGAAATGCAAGCTTTATAACAATTTTTCTTTCTGCTGCAAAAAAATTTCATTTTAAAATACAATACTTGAAAACCAAACACCAAACATTTCATTTATTTTAGGCATTTTTCACATTAAAATTCTACTATATCCCCTATAAATTGTGTTTATAACGCTTTTACGTTTCGGTTTATGAATGCAGTTTACTGTCATTCTTATTACTTCTCCCTTACAACTCTAAGAGGCACACTTATCATGTTCATCATCATTATTCATATCCATCCTTAATTACACACGGTGGGAGGCACTGAAGGTTAAAACAGGTTTAAGAAACTCACAGTCCAGTTGGGAACTCATATAAAAATATGGATAACAACGATCAAATATATTTATTTAGGGCTACTACAGGACCACTTATGTTAAAAATGAATAAAACAGGGAATACATGTTGAAATAGTTCACATAAGAGAGATATACTTGTTGCCCATGTTATTAAAACAGAAAATAGGGTTTTATGACAAAAGTCCCAAAGGATTTCAAAGTCTAGTTCTGAAAAGTGTGCTGAAGAAGGTTTTCATGACCTCCCATTTACTGTTTAAATGCACCTGACAACTCTATAAGAGGAGTTTGCTATATTTTAAAGATAAATTTATCTTTTTTAACTTGACTCTTTTTCAATTATTCATTATTCATCTGTTAATTATTCATCATAGGATGAATTATTGACAGAACAATCCAGCCCCAAAGCAAAATGCTATTAATCTATTTCATACTCCTATTATATTATTGCTTTGACATATGATAAAGCACTTGGAAGAGAGGTTAGTTGGTCTTCCCTTCTTAAATGTAATTAAGTTCAGTAAAATCTATTATGGAACATCTCAGAAAAAGGTGAATATAATTACGTTGTAGGTCAAACCATGTGTTCCCATACACATCTATACACAGGAGTGATAGTAAGAATATTTAAAACTTACCACACAGGCACTGAGCAACTGGAACTTGCGGTAAATCGCCTGTATTTTTCCTGCCCATATGAATAAACTATTACAGCAATGCTGAAAACTTTTAATTCTGGTTATTAATCATTATTGCTATATCTAATACTGGAATTAAATAATCATTAATAACTTTTATAAACTGTATTCTTAATTATACTACATGATACATCAAATGGCAAAAAAAAAAAAAATGGCAGATATTTTCCATTCTAGAATTCCTTCCTTTTGTAGACGGTAAACTGCAGAGATGCCTGAATGTCTAGAAATGCCTGTCAGGGTCTTTTAGCAAGGGCAGACACCAGTTGATGTAGCTGGGATTGAAAGCACTCCTGATCTGAAGCCAAGGTGAGATCTTGCCCTTTATAGATTAAACTGAGAGATGTAACACGCTTTCTTTAGTGATCAGTTGTAGTCTTGAGCAGAAGTTGACTCCAGCGCCATTCTGGGGGTTCTGACTTAATCAAAGGGCGCTGTGATACAAACCAATTCTCCTTCAGTGCAAAGGAACAATAAAAACGCAAGAAAAATAAAAAAAAAATCAAGTCTTGGAAGAGGGCTGGATTGTCCCACCTTACCTGGATCATTCTAAAGCAAGAAATTGCCGAGCATGAAAGCAGGGCTTTCTGTCAACAGAAGCTAAAGGCTGCAGGACTTGCCACATGCCCAACTTCACATTCAGTCTTGTTTCTTGGGACAATCCAAAGGCTCCACGGAATTTACCATAGTGTTGGTCATGCATTAATTAAGGACTATTTTGGTGTTATGATACATAGGCTCCCGTTCTATGTCTAACTTTGGGCTCTACTAGTCTCTAAGCACAGTAGAGCTGTAGTACTCTCTCTAGCCTCAAAGCATTCCATGCCGGTTGCACCAAACTTTTCCTCATTGTTGCCTAGAGCTCCTGCCCCTGTATGTGCTCTGTCATGTGACCAGAAGCCCTTCCTCCCCACTGTTCATCTGCTGAATTCATGTTGCAGGTTTCAAAAGTCTTGTGAGACTGTCATGACGAACTCCAGCTGAAATCATGTGTTATTTCCATTAGTTCCCATTCGTCGTATTGATATGATAGTTCCCATAGGACAGTCTTTATTGCTCAGTGTTCTAATTATTTTTATAGAATCTTGAATCCTTTAGGCCTGGCATGGTCTCTCACCGAGGTCTGTTCTGTGCTCCATGCATGTCTGCTGTATAAGTCAATAGTGAGCAGGAAGATGGATAAATGAATGAAAAAACTCTAAATATGAAACCCTAGGAGCTCCATCTGCTTTATGAGCTGAGTCACAGTTTACTTTGCGTTACTACATTAACGATGTGGACTACCCAAATCAGTGTTCCCTTTCTAAACGCCTCCCATCTGAGGTGTTTTTCCTCTCAGTGAGACTAGTTCCGACTCTGCATACACTGCCCACCTAAGCCAAGGAAGCAAGACAGTCTTTAGTCCCATCCCAACTATAGTATATTCATTTGGGCTGCCTGCTCCTCAGAGCCTAACTGTGTTTCCTTACTGGTCATCCAAAGAACCTTTACCTTATGACTCATCGGTTAAGTATGCCACAAATTGGTGATCTGGATCCAAGGCCAGCAGACAATGCCTCTCTGAACAGGAATGGACCTTCTTGACTGTTGTAGTTGCTAAATTCAGGGTAAGCCACTTTAGCAAAAGCTTCTCTCCATAGTAAGAAAAATGGTCGCATTCTTTCCCAATGGCTAACACCCCTAGGCTGGGATTTGGTTATAGTGAGTCCTAAAGTGTTAATCTGAGAAAGACCTGGGTTAAAACAACAACAACAAAAAAAAACCCTTCATTTCATTGTGCTCATAAATTCCAACCTCTTACTTCACCAGCTACAAGAACAAAAGAACCTTGGCAGAGATGAAAGTTCACTCTTCTCCATAGCAACCCCCCAGAGAGGGTCTCTGCACTTCTGACGCATCCTCCGGAACGGATGTAGTTTTTCACTCAGACATTGGATGAACACTCCCATCCCTCCCGTCAAAACTTAGACAGACTCCTGGGTTATATCTGAACCGCCTTTTAGATTTAATATATTCTATGTAAGTTTAACTCTTTCTGGGGACCTGAACGCTAGGCTTGTTCAAACAATTGCTGTATTTTGAAAATTATTGCTTAGAAGTTGTCTCCATATATTGTTGTTCTTTATCCATTTGTATAACACCAGTACGATCAGGTAACAATACTATGTTGGCATGCAAACAGTTAACTAAATACCCATGTGTTTAGCTATAAATATGTCTATGGGTTTAAAAAAGTAAATTAACAAGTGTATGCCATTTTGGGGTGGGGGGAATTCCATATGAAAGCCTGACATACTGACTCTCTTAGTAAACTGACAGAAGAGCTACACATTGAAATGAAATCCAATAATTCAGCAAAAAAATAAAAAAAATAAAAAAATCTGGAAGTATAAACTCACCCACTATGTTTCATGTGTGGTGGTTTATCCATTCGCACTGCCAATTTGATTTTTAAGTCAGAATCTTGACTATTTTTTGGAACTATCATTCGGTGCAACTCAGCTGATTTGGAGCTATTAGAAGTTGGGTATAAAATCACCTGCAGGAAACAAAAAAGAAAGCATTTAAGTATACAATACAGAGTGTTTAAAAACTGGAACTAAAATCTTTCTCCTATGTTTTCCTGCTTGGAAAAAAGGTGTTAAATAAATGTCAAAATGTATCTAACAAACAGTTTCACTCTTAGCACAGCAGATGGGTTTTCAATATAGATTCTTTTTTATTTGATAAATATGTGTTTTCATATTATCGCATAACGAGTTTTCTTCCTGTGTCACTTCATAATGAATTAATAGCACAATGACTACAGTTGAATTGATGGTTGAAAAATACTTAATAGACACCTATAATTTCAAGAGCACTCTCAAATCCTAAGGGCACAGAAGTTCAGAAAGAAGTATTCTTTGAAATTATATAGCATGCTTAAAAAGCAAAACCAATTATTTCAAGCAGCAAAAATACACCTCATGTTTTAACATTTTCACTGCAAATCAGTATTATTAAAGAAAATCAAATCAATTCCAGATAGAAAAGACTGATCTTAGCACATTTTCTGCTCTAGATCAATACTAAAGAATTTTTTTTCCCAACTACATGTTTTCTAAACCACAAAGATGATGTTATAATGACTGAAACAAAGTAATTATTTTTAATAAAACTACAAAATTACCAAGTGATTATAACACTGTCGCTCCAAAAATCCAACAGAGTTAAGGAAAACTGACTCTTCAGATGTTAGGTGCCATAGAGATAAAACACATATTTTCCCCTTTTTTGTTGGTCCTGACACTATTTAGACACACCCAATATCCAGGCTGTAATGGACATTTTAAAAAGGAAACCTTATATTCTGAAGGATAGAATAAAGATGTGAAATGCAGTATTTTGTATTTTAAGTAATTCTTACTTTAAACAAGTGTGAAAAGTAAATAGACCTGAAATTTCTATGTAATTATAATATGCTCAGGTATGCTAAAATGTTTTAAAGGTACAGCATGGCAACTGAATTTGACATATTCTGCCACCCCCAAATCTTCATTTCCATGTAGAAGTGGAAAGGTTCACTGAGAAATATTCAAGCCAGGCTTTTTCTCTCTAGGAAAGGCAGCAGGAACAAAAAAGCTTCTCAAACTATTCTCAACTTCAAAGTTGTTAAATGTATATACTATTTTGAGACGTTTTTCAAGCCTATTCTAAAAGCCATAGCTAAACTGAATCCAACATATCTGTATACTTAAACATATAAAGTACATCCAAGAACAAATTAAATGACATTTATGATGTTTTCAAAAATTATCATCATATTCTAGAATTAGTTCTTTTTAATTGCTAAACCTTGCAATGGAATATTTTGCATATTCTTTCTTAAATAACAGTAAATTAAAATAAATAGAAGATTTTGGGCTCAAATTAGTAGACAAAAGAATGTCATTATCAACTTAAAATGTGATTCCATAAAAGATTCAAAGACTGAGATAGACCTGTATATCCTCTATAGCTACTGCTGCTGTTTCTCCAGCAATTCTGAAAAGCTTTTTTTATTTTTCTTCCCGAGCTGCCTCTTTTTTTTTTTTTTTTTTTTAATGTATTTTGGCATGAGCCACCTACAGACTTTATTCCTTTTTAATTTTCTCTTCTATGTTTATACAAAAGTTGGTTCTGGTCCAAACTCTAAAAGCCTTATACAGGAAGAGAATATTTAAATTAGAACTTCTGACCAGTTTCTCATTCTCTAAATGCCAGAGATGGGTTAACTACAATCAGGTCCCCAAATAACTAACTGCGGCTGATCCACAAATGAAGGATCACCCCAGAACTGGATGCTATCGTTTCTGCCACATATTAGTTCCCTGATGGTACTTTTAAATGAAGTGAAAGGATTTACTGCTTATGTCTGTTCAAGTAAACAAACATTTGAGTGCTCTCTGTGTGGAGACACACAAAGATGAAAAATATATAAATGGCTCAGATCCCTCAAGGAGCTCGCAGTCTCTTCTTACTAGAGCTAAGAGTGTGGATAACATCTGGCAACATCACTTCTTCCTGTCACCTTCTATCCCTAGGATGTGCAGCAGTTTTCTATTTTCATTAGTTTCTGGGGTTATTCACCATCATTTATTCTGATTTTCTGTTTTATCTTATGTGTAGCTAATTCCTTGTGTTCAATTTCCTCCATTTGAAAGACATGAAATTGTCTCTGTTTTTCTGGACAGACTCCGACTGACAAAGGTGTGACACTGGCACACATAACAAATGAAGGCTCACAGATATGAAATCTCTTATTTCCACTGCTTCTACATCTTTTCTTTCAAGAGAAATGTACTGTCAAATAAACTCTGAACTTAAGTCTTAAATGTGGCCTGTAAAATAGTTTCTAGGCTCTTGAATCTCATGAGCAAAAAGTAGTCATACTCCTTTACATGATTTAGCCACAGATGACTTAGCCAAGGAAGAAGCTCCCAATATAAGTATCCCAAAAGGCCAGAGAGACTAGAGGGCACGAGAGTTCTTTTCCGATCCATAACAAGGGTCTAGTCAAGAGAACCTGAACATTGCCAGGGCAGGGTGTCTTCACAGGGTGCCTGCCACGACAAGATTTCACTGTTATTAGACAGTTCTTGCTCTGTATTTACCACTTTACCTTTATTCAGATGAGAAACTTAGTTGTCACTCTCCTGCCCTTGCATCACTTCTGTATGTTGGGTTTGTGCTAGCGAGGAAGGAGGGGGAGGGGGTGAAACAGTGGACAGTTAACATGAACTTTAGTGCATAGGTCATCAGGCTGCAAGAGCCACAGTTGGACCTAATAAGATGTTTGACTTTGGACTGGATGTAAGGACAGGATGAGAGTTCGGGTTGCTTCTTTTGAGATGAGGTGCATGTATTCTGTGTGCAGGAGAAAGGGTAACAATTGTTTTTATCCGTGGCTATAGGGGCAAACCATGGCAGATCACCTGGCCACCAGGATTTAAGCTTCACTAGTACAGAAGTGTTGCTAGGAAGCAGCTAGGCAGCCATGGACTATATTTTCTAGCTCCTCTTGCATCTATGTATGGATATTTGAAAATTCTAGCTCATAGGATCCAAAGACAAGTAATGTGTCACCTTGGGGAAAAGTGCTTAAGATATAGGAATGCCCTTTTCATCTCTCCTTGCTCATCTGCTAGCCAAGGGCAGAAAACAATACTCTAGAAAATGAGAAAGCCATAAAATGAAGGAAATCTACGCATCTATCTGGAGCCCATAGTAAACTGTTATATAGGAGTTACTGCTATAAACCACCAAAATGTTGTTATTTGTTTGTTCCAGCATTTTGTGGTGGTGTAACTATCTATTAATAGAGTTTTGCTTCGTAAGTACTTAAAGAATTTTACTTCGTGATAAGTAGCTCTACTTCAATAAGACTTTGTTCAAGTTCAAAGAGGTATGTATGATGTTGTTTGAACAATAATTAGAACAGTTAACAGATGTAAAAATTTACCAAGGATTCTTCTGTATTCTAGGTACACAGCTAAATTAAATTATAGCTCTGTGCAAAATAATTAGCTTCTAATATTATTTAGCAAAGAAGTTTGCTTTTTTCCATCATTTCTCTTAACCTTTCTGTACACATTTCATCTTCTTCCAGTTTATTTTTGTCACCAACACTTTAAATGTCTTGTCACTTACGATGACAACACATTTTCTGATTTCTTATCTTAAATATAAAGCCAGTGTATCTTCTTCACAATAAAATGTCAACATTACTTGCCATCTTTGCAAAATTTAATAAAAAACACAAAACGGTTTTTTAGGCTTTGTTTAAAATTCTATTTAACTTCACATACAGGAAGAAAAAAACTTAAAAGGAGGTGTAAATATATGTCTATATGTAATATTTAGAATAATATGGGGTCCAGAAGGATTATTCTCTTAAAATATTCTTGTATGAGCTTGCAACTCTACATCATTTTCCTACTACTTAGATGAATTAAGTAAAGCCAAGCCATGTGAATTTGTGTATATCCCACATTAGTTGAACTTTGTGACCTATGAATTCATGACTTTCTAAATTTTTAAACGCTATTTCAACAAAGACCAGAAAATTTAAAAACTAGGAGAAAAATCTAGAAGAACTGAAGGAGCTAGATAGGTTCTGGGGCTAGGTGAACAATTCTTATATGAAGGGAAATGACCACATTATCACAATAGTTGCATAGATTTATTTATTTGGTAAAATTCTAGCTCAAAGATGGAAGCAACCAGCAATTATTTAAGAAATCAGTACAGACTTCACATAGAAGAATTAAAGTTCCACTTGGGAGTCTAAAAGAGCACATAAGATTTACAAGGCAAAAGACACGTGAAGGGACTGAGAGATAAAGACATGACACTGTTGGATTGCAACCACCCTAAGAGTGTCACCCTAGAAAAAGTCACACAATCTTGATGTTGACATTATCACTACCTTTGGTTCTCAAGCACCTCCTCCAAGCCAGACTGTTCAGTTCTTTCTTTTTAACCCAGACCTACCCTCGGTCAGTTTCCATTGCTTGCCATCAAAAGCACGTCAACCAATACAATGTTCATCACGTTTTCTGCCATGCCAGTTCTTTATCTCATCAAAAGGTAAGGAGACAGAACCCTGTGAAAGACTAACTTTTAAAAGTTAGGTAAAGGAAAAAAAAATTCTCTAATGGAGACCAAAGGTCGAGGAGGCAGATAAAAAACCAGAGGGTGTTATGTGCTACATTCAAGGCAGAAGATGTTTCAGAGAGTAGAAAGTGGCCAAATGACAACCGAGAGGTCAAGCATAGCAATGGCGAGAGGCCTATTTATTGCTTGGCTCTACAGAGAAGCCGTTAAAGATCTAAGCAAAACAAAGTTTAGATGAGGCCAGACTGTGATGGTGTGAGTAAAAGATTTGTTTGAGGAATGAAAAAAGACTTCACTTAACTCTTAAGTGAGCAAGTTTGGGCAAGTTGGATAAGATCACTTAGCTAGAAAGGACTTTATATACAATGGAACAATATTCAGCCATAAAAAATGAAATTCTACCATTCACAATGACATGTATGGACCTAGAGTTTATTATGCTGAGTGCAGTAAATCAGAGAAAGATAAGTCCATATGATTTCACTTATATGCAAAATCTAAGGAACAAAAAGAATAAATTAATTGAAAATAGAATCACAAATAGATAGGACAATCTGGGGATGACCAGAGGGGAGGGGGGCTGGGAAAAACAGTGAAGGGTTAAGGAAGTACAAATTAGTAGTTGATAGATGGTCACGGGGATGAGGAGCATGGCATAGGGAACACAGCATTAATGTAACAGCCAAATGGAGAGCCAGAGGAGAGAAAGAACAATTGGGGATCGTTTCATAAACTATACAACTGTCTAACCAATGTACTGTATACTTGAAACTAATAATAAAATTGAAAAAGAAGTAAAAAAAAATGAAATAAAAACAGAACGCTATAAAAAATACATGTTTAAAAAAGTGTAAGAAGGAACTGAAATTGTTATTTGCTGGCATCGTATTTCAATTTGTGATTCAAAATCCTTTTTGCTGACAATCAGATAACCTTGAAACATCAAGTATTTAAGGGAATGCTCAAGGGAACATTTCTACAGATAAGTAGAGCTATTTCTATGAGAAACCTTGACTTTTTGGGTTTAGTGGTATTTTCCTACATTTCTTTTTCAACTGACAGAGATCTAATAGTTTAGCAAAGATTCACAATGACTGTTCCTTGAGAACCTTTCAAGTACCTTCTTGAGGTCTTAGGACCTTGAGAGAATATGTATTGTGAAAGGTCTGAATTTACTTCATTTCAATAAATTTTTATTTAGCACATGTTCATAGCGAGTATATAGTTTCTCCAGTATCAGAACACTTGCATTTTCAGGGTGTGGAGAGGAATCAGATGATTTGTCTAAGAGAAATCTACATTTTTCATAGCAACATTTCCCAGTGTTTAATACACTTGAGGTTGTTTAAATTATTTCTCTTTTGATTTAATATCAATGTTTCCTGTCCTTTTCAGTTGAAACAAAGAACACCTGCTCACTTCACTAACACAATGCTCTTTTGTATACTGAAAGATTAGCATTAAGTCTTCTGTCAACCTTATTGTCCGTGTGCTAAATCCAGTTCCGTTTATTTTGAAAACTAGAAAAAATCCTGAAATTTACAATATGGAATTGATCAAACTCTCAATCCTTTACCAAATGTGTACTTGGCCTAACAGAGAAGCACAGAAAGTATGTAGTACTTTTTTGATAAGAAAGGTCTTTTTCAAAAATAAATAAATAAATAAATAAATAAATAAATAAATAAATAAATAAATAGATAGATAGATAAATACATAAATAAATAATAAGCTGAGTAAAAAGAAAAAAAAAAGGAAAGTATTATCTTGATACTTCTCCCCCTGGCATTAGCTTGTTAATGGTGATTAAAAACTTCACTTGCATAATGGGGGTGGAGGAGAGGGCACTGAAAGGAAAACCAAGGTATGTAAAATTATTCCCAAATCTTTTCTGACATCTCAGCTTGACAATGAACTATCACAGGAAGGGTTCTTGGAATGCATTTTATAGAGTATCACCTTTGAGGTAGTTTAAGGCAGTATCTTCAAGCCATCTTTCACCACAGTTTCCCCTTCATATCCTATTGTAAACATTTATCAAGTATTTGCTTGTTGCTTGGTTAGTTAGTTGACTGAATGAATGGATGGATTCTTAGAATAATTAAGTAAAAATTCAAATGTAAAATTATTTCTTTGAGGTAAAAAAGGTCTTGCCAACTAAAGTACTGCCAAAATTTGACAGTAGAAAACGACAGCAGTAAAAGCCAGAATTCATATGCCATTTACCTGCTAGTCTCTGAAAATTTATGAAACTCTCATCTTTCCATTTCTAGACTGTGATAGTAGGATAAGTCTCCCCAAAACGCCTATGCCTGAATTCCCAGAACCTGTGAATTAGTTATTTTAGCGGAACTGAGGTAGCAGATGGAATTAAGATTACTAATTAGCTGCCCTTAAAACAAGGAGATTATCCTAGATTGTCCAGGTGGGCCCGATACAATCACAAGAGTTCTTAGATATAAAAAAGAAGAATGAGTGAGTGTTGGAATGGTACCTAAGAAATACCAAATTGGCATTACTAGCTTTGGAAATAGAAGGGGGCCATGAGCCAAGGAATACTGGCAGTCTCTAGAAGCTGGAAAAGGTAAAAAATTGCATTTTCTCTTAGATTTTCCAGAAAGGAACTTAATGCTGCCAATTCCTTGATTTTGGCCCACTGAGACTCATTTGGACTTGGACTTCTACAATGATAATAAATTAATGTTGTTTTCAGCCACTTTGTTTTTAACTTTGTTTTAGCACACTAATACATGACAATGAAAGCTGAGATTTCATCATAAAAGAACACTAAATCTGAGACTTGATAAAAACACTAAATTTACCTTTAAAATTGTTTCTGCTAAGTGTGTCTTTACATATAGATTTCTATCATTAGCTTTGATTATTTGAATGAGGGTGTGTGTGTGTGATTATTTCCCTCACATTCCTGAAACATTCTGCTTGTATTAACTCTTTTGAAAATTCTTCTCACTTTGTGTTAACTTAAACAAAATTTTTATTTTCCCCATCATAAATCAAAAAAATGTTTTACGGATGAACAATGAGGCTGAATATTTTGGTTACTAGAAGGAAGACCATTATGTATACATTTTTAAGTTTCATATACCCAAATGATCAAGGACTATATTTTTTTTTCTGTGCCAAAGTCTTTCCTTGAAGATTTTGAAAGACATGGTCATGTTTGTCACTGTATTTTTCATGGCTCAATTAAAGGTACTGGCCTTTATTTCTCTTCATATATCAGTTTAATTGCTTGAAAGGTATTGATTTCACACATCTCCTTTGATGGAGAAATATATTCCATCACAGTGACATCTGTGATTTTTAAGACTTATCTAGACAGGAAAGCATCATATTATTCTTGATTGATTCCCCTCAACTATAAATTATAAATAGCAGTAACCTTTATGTTTCTTTACCGACACAGTTTCTATTAGAGTACACTGCATGAGTAGCTTTACCATGTTTCTCTTTACTAGTCTGATTATAACAATGCCTGGAATTCATAAAGAACCTTTCAACCGAGTGCCTCAGAGTGTTTTGTGAATATAAATTCTTACATCATCATTAAAAGTAGGCATTACTCTTGTTATAAATAACTTGAAACCAAAGTTAAATAAATACCTAAGGACAATTACTTTAAGATAACAATAGACACTTGCAATTTTACATCTTCTCCCCAATCCACACATTATTCCCTTAGTTGTTTCACAAATATTATAATAACCAATTTAGCATTGTTCACACTCTTTGGTTATTCAGTAGTATAAGAATTATTTGAGCCAAGTCAATTTTATTTCTGTCAATCTGTAACATATGATGGTAGGATGGAAAGGATGAAGTTATAATGTCTAAATCTGGATAACTTCAGCTGCACTCTTAAACTGAAGAGCATGAAATATGCAATTATAGCAAAATGTCTTAGAATTGACTAATTTATAGATGAGTGTTGTTATTTATATTAAAAACCAACTACAACTCTGAAGAGTGATAGTGAACTTCTATTCTTCATGAGAAATTTATGCATTTTCTAATAACAACCAAAAAATTCACCACAATAATAGGATTCATGGAAACCTTGAATTTGTCATCCTGTATGCAAACTAGTGAGAAGCCATCTAAATATTGAAAAAGAAAGACAGGAGAGTATGAGGTTGAGAAATGCTCCAAAGAACTGAATGAATTCAGAAAAATATGTGATAAGATGGCAAGTGATTCAGTAATTTGTTCATTTCCTCATGGCTATTATGGTAGAACCAAAACACAAACCAATGTCTTCTGAACCAGGTTTTGAGCTTTTCAGTTTGTGATACTCAACAAGCAACAAATTTGAATCTTGTACTGTTGACCTAAAGACTTTATATTTTGATTCATGCAATACATACAATAAAAATCAGCAAACAATAAAAGTACTTAGAGTTTCAGTATGAATGCTAAATATAATAAAGGAGGATGGTGATAGGTTAAAGCAACACAAAATAATAGTTATTAATAATAATCTAACAAAGAACAATAAAATGGAAACATAAAACTTCAATTGGCTCTAAAAGAAGAAAAAGAAGATAAAGAGAATAAAGAACATATATATGAGACAAAGAAAAAGCAATTAGCTAAATGACAGATTTAAACTTAACCATATTTATAACCATATTAAAATATTGTTTAAATACTCCAATTAAAAGGCAGGCATAGTCAGATTGAATAAAAAATAAAGACCCAATTATAGGCTGCTTCAATAAAGATATTTTAAATGTAAAGAAACAAATAAAGAATGGAAAAAGATATACCCTAACACTCGTTTTAAAAAAAGCTGCGATGACTATGACAAAGTAGGTTTTAAAACCAGGGATAAGAAAGGTTATTTTATAATGACAAAGTCATCAATTAATGAGAAAATAGTGATCATAAATATTTATGCACCTAATAACAGATCTTTAAGATATAAGAAACAAACCAAAAAAAATAGAACAAATCCAAAATTATACTTGGAGATTAATCCAAATCTCTCAATAACTGATTTTCAAAAGTTGATATAAAATCAATAAGAACTGAAAGATTTGATAATAACTTGAAGTATCTGGCATTTATAAAACACTCTACTGAACAACTGAAGAATTGCAGACTTGAACATGCAACGTTCACCAGATGAACCGTACTCTGGACTAAGCCTCAATATATTTTAAAAGAATTAAGGTCATATAAAGTATATTCTCTCAGCACTATAGACTTCAATTAGAAATCAAGAACAGAAACAACTGACAAACTGTCAAATTTGTGGAAGCTAAATAACATTTTCAACAACCACTGAGTCAATGAAGAAATCAAAATAAAACTTTGAAATTATTTTGAACAAGATAAAAATAAGAAGAATAAGAAAAATTTGTGGGGTGTCACTAAAGCAACATTTAGGGAGTGGGGATTAATAGTACTTAATGCCTATATTAGAAAAAAAAAAGGTTTCCCCCCCAAAACAATGGTTTCAGCTTCTACTTTAAATAATAGAAAAAGTAGCATGAATTAAACCAAAAGTATATAAAATAAATAATAAAGATTAGAGCCAAAATCAATTAAATAAACACATTAGCAGACAGAACTTTACCAACCTGATGAAGGGGATCTACGAAAACCTACAGCTAATGTACTTAATGTTGAAAAAATGAATGCTTTCCCCTTAAGATCAGGAACAAGACAAGAATCCCTACTTTTACCAGTTCTATTCAACACTATATTGAAGGTTCTAGTAAGTATAATAAGGAAACAAAAAAAGCATCTAGATTGAAAAGGAAAAAGTAAAACTGTATTTGTAGACAACAAGTTATCTGTGCAAAAACAATCTATAAAATACTACTAGAACTAGTGAGGTTAGCAAAGTTGGAGAATATCAGATCAATATAGAAAATTCAATTCCAGATCAATATATTAGCAATATATAAATTAAAATTAAAACTAATACCTTTTACAATAGCACCAAAAACAGTAAATACTCAGTGATAGATCTGATCAAAAAAAAAATGCAAGACCTGTATAGTAAAAACTATAACATTACTATGAGGAATGAAGTAAAATCTAAATAAATGGAGGGATATAGTGTGTTCGTGAGTTAAAAAACTCAATATTGTTGATCAATTCCTGCATTGATCTAGAGGTTCAATGCAATCATAATCAAAATGATACTTGATGTTTTTGTGGGAATCCATAAACTGATTTTAAAATCCACAGGGCAAAGTAAAGGACCCAGAATAGGCAATACGAGTTGGAAGGGTGTATGGAGGGAAGAACAGAACAAAGTTGAAGAACTATCACTACTTAAAATGGACTTATGATAAAGCTAAAGTAATCATGGTGGTATGTATGCTATTGGCATCAAGACAGAAAAATATCAGTGGAGAAGAGAGTCCAAATATAGATTCACAAAGTTATAGACAATTCAATTTCAACAACATTCCTAAGGAACTTCACTGAAGAAACCTTTCTCAATGAATGGTATGAGAGCTGGACTTTGACACACAAAAAAGTGAACTTTGATCTATATGTAGCTCTAGATACAAAAATTAAGTAAAAATGGATTAATGATCTAAATATAAAAGTCTAAAACTAGCGAATCTAGAGAAGAAAACAGGAGAATTCTGACCTTGGAGTGGGCAAAGATTTCTTAAATATGGCACCAAAACCACAAGCCATAACAAAAAAAATTCATAAATTAGGCCTCAAAATTAATAACGTCTGCTCTTTGAAATACACTGCTAACAGAATGAAAAAGCAAGCTGAAGGCTGGGAGAAAAATAGTTATATCATATCTTTGATAGAAGATTGGTAAACAATATATTATCGTCTTTCTAAACTCAAAGATACGAAAACAAGTAACCCGATTAAAAATTGGGGAAAACATTTGAACAGATTCTTCATCAAAGATGTACAGACGATAGTAAATATGCAAAAGGTGTTCAAAATGATTACTGCTAGTTGATAGAGGAGTACTCTATACATGCATTAGGAATAATGAAATAGCTCTATATACCTATTACGAATAAGAGATTAGTACAGTGCAAATACCTATTTGTTCTGTCTGGAACAGAAACGGCCTCTATTATCCTGCGGAAACCGAAATGTCAACTTCTACTATACTTGCCCCTGCAGACCCACCATGGAGATTACCTATTTATTATAATTTGCTCACCCTCTTAGTGGTGAGAAAGTAAGAAAATGTTTTCTTCTAGCTCTGCAGTCAGGATGCCAGCCAACTCCTCAGAGGTCTAAGGTAAACTCACTGATAAACAACCTATGCATGTTATCAAAGTCTCTTGTCCTTCAAAGCCAGACTGAGAGTGATAAATAGTCCCCTCTGCCACTTCACAGAATGTTATTAATGAGGCAGACAATTAATTGCTGCTAGAAAAAATGTTTAGAGTCTGTACCATATATGAATTATCTCTGGCCCTTTCCCTGTCTGTGCTCTTGCTTCTTGTCACTGACATGGCTAAGATATAACAATAAAATCTTGTGAGGAATAATCGCATGAAAGGACTAAGAAATAAAGAGAACTTTTCTGTGATTTTTAGTTTCAGAAAAGCTATACTACTTGCTTGAACTACAAAAATAAAGGTCTGCTGTGTATGGTGAGTTGAAGACGACATATATGAAATGCAAATGAGTTTCCACTCTGTTTTTCAGCAAATGATATTAATTCACTGATTAAAGTGGCAGTCATCTAGTGCTGACCATTTCAATAAAATTGGATATTTACATTTTGCTTTCAAATTGAAGAAAAATACCTATGACTGTGATTTCACTAGCAGCTTCTCTAATGTTTTGACTCAGATGTAGATGAATCAAATTCATATAATGCCAGAGACATTTTTTTAAATCTCAAGTATAAATTTTGTCTGAGTAAAAAAAAGGCCTAAGTGATTTTTATCAATTTAACTGTATTATAATTTGTAAAAAACTAGGACGGTTAATTATTTCATAAAATATCTGTAGTCTACTCCTAATCTGTCACCTGGTATGTGGAATTAGAAGTTTCAACAACACATTTAAACATGACTGCCTATAAACAGGCAATTAGATACACGTTTTGAACTCTGTGGGTCCTAAACAGTTATACATATGGCTCTCCAGTTAAATATGCTGAATTTGGCTGAAGTAATTAATGTAGCTCCTAAGAATTTTAACATAAATGAGAATTCGACCTAACCAAAATGATATAAATGAGAAAAACTGAGAAGGGTGTATTCCAGAAGCACAAGAAGGATAAGAAAAAGAAAACTTAGACTGATCAGTGAATTAGAGTTTCTAAGACAGGATTTTCTTTCCAAGTAGGTGTTTGAACACAACACATCACTTCTTTCTTGTCAAGTTTCAGAAACAAACAAAAATTCCGCAAATTCTGATAACTCCTTAGATGGATGGACGGATGGACACACACACACACACACACACACACACACACACGCTAAATTTTCCTTGCTATGTTAAGATTTGACAAGCTGCTTAATGTAGTTCATTTTAACAAATAAATTCAGCAATCTTAATTTATCTTAATATTTAAACTGTATCTGAAATTGACCACTACCTGCTGTTTCCATAGAGTATTTCATTTGTAAAACAAGCATGATAATTGTCACTTTGAATGGTTAGGTATGAACATCTCCATATTAAGAAATGTTGAAAAGAAGTACAGATATTCAAACCGAAAGAAAAAAAGAGAGAAATACATAAAATGAAAACCTTACTTTCAGGGATATGACCACCCGTAAAATGTATACCTAAGGGGTGAGCAAACTTTTAGCGTTTTGCTTTCTTGAAAGAGTATTTAATAAAATAGAACAAAGAAGATGTTCTGGCTCCACTGCACTGTGAAGGAAAACAGATTCTCTGATTTGCATGCTTCTCCATCCTCAGGGAGGCAGAAGAGCCAGCATCCTCCTGTGTATGATGATGAGGTGGCCATGAACTCAGAGTACATAAACAGACGATAGGTTATTTTTCTAACAACTGTCAGAAAGAATATCTTCATAGCTACATTTCTAAACAAAAATTTATCTTGGTAGAAACTTCAAAAATTTGTTTTGTACCCAAGAATACCACTTGGCAAATTTAAAAGCTACCAGGAGTACAACAATTCATTCTGAAAGACTCAATGGAAATTGCATTGCTCACAAATAGATGCCTTGCAGGATCATTATTTTGATTTTTATATGGCTATGCTAGAAAGCCTTGCTTTTAAATTTTTGGGGGGACAAAATCATCCTGGTTATATAAACGTTAGACTTTTAGATGCTTGACTGGTTAAGTAAACACCTGCTAGGACATACCCGAAACATAAAGACTACCCCGTTCTTCCTCTAGGTATTCCCTCAGCACCTGGTGGAGAGCTGGCCACCAATTCAGATGAAAAATCTCCATATGCCACCCCCATTTCCATAAATAGGTACTGACATCTGTCATCTACAAACCAAATCTGCATGTCAAGCACTTGCCAGAGAACACAACCTTCCACTGCCTGATACCTATCTAAATTTGAGCTATCATTCCACAAAACTGTAAGTTATGATAGCCTTTTTTTTCTCTCATCCTTATGAATTACTAGTTCGAAACCCTGGCTGCACATTAGTACCAGCGCACGGCAATTCTCAACCCTAGATGCACTTTAGCATCTTCTGAGAAGTGCTTAAAATACTCCTTCCTGGGCTCGCCCCAAACCAACTAAAAAAAGTGTGAGCCCAGAGCCTGCATCTTTTCAAACACTCCCTGAGGCAGTTCTTATGTGCACAGAGCTGAGAAGCACTAACACAAAAGTACACTGGCAGCCAGAGAGTACCCTAGTAAGATTCCAATCATTGTATAAAGTGACATTATATTAAATAAATACACATAAAAATGGCTGGCTTAAATAATATTTGGTTCGTGCTTTAAGCTGTGAAGTTAAACTGGCCCACACTCACATCATGATTTGTAAAATACTGTCGAATTCTCTCGTTTTATCAGGTGTAGTATTTAATGTTTGTTTTAGGGCACCGACTTTGGAGTCGGAAAACATGAGCTCAAACCTTGACTCTCGCACTTACTGAGGGGTCTTCTCCAACTCCTACTTTCCTATCTATACATGGAAAGAGGCTACCATTTATAAAGATGCTGAAATAGGATTATGTTTGAATCGCAAGCAGGAATAGTAATCAGTGCACTACGACAATAATAGAGAATTAGAACTAGGGATGACAACAGGGAGTCTTTATTTCATGGCGCTCAGCTTACATACAAGGAGTCTGAAATTCAGAGAACAAATGCCTCTAGATCACACTTAATAAAAAGGCAGTGGAGGGAACCTTACTTAGTATGGCAAAACTGACCAAATAAGCCTGTTAGTAACTTGCTCTGATGAAACTATTATCTAATAGATTCATTGTCAAAACTCTCCATAATGTCTGAACCTGTATGTCTCTGCAGTAGTTTTTGCTATTGAGAATATTAATAAGATGTTTCATCCCATTCACTGAGTTCCTTTTGAATATAGTAATCAAACATACACCCTTGCTATGATATATTCTAAGGACAGAAAAAAACTTAAAGAAATAATAATCTTTACTTTGCAAGTTTATTGCTGGTTGTGGTACTGGTATGATATTTGTGAAATGATTTGTATGTGTTATAAAACAGAAAATGAGAAAATAGTGATTTTATGGGAAACCCGTAAACTCGTGATTTTTTTTTGACTAGTATTTCTTAACCAGAGTGATGATATATAGAATGTTGGTTTCTAAATTCCATTATCACTGAAAGGAGCCGGTGTTGAAACAGTGCCTGGGAGAGGGGAAGTGCGAGCTGAGTCTGTTAACATCTCAAGTGCCAAAAAGCAAAGACTAATAGGATCACGTGTAATTAACCTCACCAATATCAGGAAAAATATGCCACTATATGACTTCTGATATGACGCAATGGGAAGCACAAAACATCACGTAGGCAATGCTCTTCCCAAAAATGGTAACCCAAATCCAATCATGAAAAAAAAAACAATAAGACAAGTTGAGAATAAAAAATATTCTAGAAAATTAGTTCAAATCCTCAAAAATGTCATTATCATGGAAAAAAAAAGAAGATGAAGACAGGCACTGCAAAATAAAAGATATTAGAGTCACGACAATCAAGTACAGGACATGGCCCTGGGTTGTATTCTGGATGAGAGGGGAATCTAGCTTTTAAAGACATGTTCAGATATTCAGGGAACTCTAAATGTTGACTATGGCATATTATTGAATCAATATTAAATTTCCCACATGGATAATGGAATTGAAGTGATGTAAGACAATATTTGTTTCTTAGAAAACATATGCTGAAGCATTTCGCAACCAATATTTAAAAGCCTTCCTTAATCTCTTCAAAACCCAGCTTTGCATTCTGCAATAACTTAAGTTCAGGGGCAAGTTACATAGCACTGAAAGCTCCTGTATGCCTCTGGTAATTCCCTGCAATAATTAGCAGTAAACACGACACCCAGGGACATTTGCTAAAACCATGAATCTCACATTGGTAAATTACTAGTAACTACTCCTCGGACTCTATTTGGATGCCACCAGTTTATCTGTTGAAGTCCTCTTTCTGCTACAAGATGCAACCCAGAACACCACATTACATTTAGTTGTCATGTCTCCTTAGTCTCCTCTGATCTGCGTGACAGCTTCTCAGGTCAATCCTTGGCAAACACCCATCTGTTTTCTGTTCCAATGGTTTTGCTCTTTCCATAACAAATCGTACAATATGTAGTCTTTTCAGTCTAACTTCCTTCACTGGCACCTATGTTGTGTGAATTAATAGTCTGTATCTTCTTACAGCTGAATACTGTTCCACTGTATGGACGTACAAGTTTATCAGTCCTCCTGTTTACCAGCATCTTGCTTCCAGTTTTTAAAATTATGAATAAAGTTGTTATAAACGTTCACAAACAGAACACACACATTATAGACCCTAAGAGGGCAACGGCTGAGTCATATGGTAAGTATGTGTAACTTTATAAGAAAGAGGTAAGTTATATAAATGGCTGTAAAATTTTGCATTTCTGTCAGCAAAGTATACATTTCTGTTGTTTTGCATGCTTGTTAGCATTTATTATTGTTAGTTTTCTTGTATTTCAGCCATTTTAATAGGTGCACAGTGGTATATCCTTGTGGTATAAGTACATCTTAAGGACTCTGTTATTCATCTTCAAATACAAATGCTACCTGAAATTTTAATTTTATAAGTTCTCTTTAATAACTAAGATCCCCAGATACATATTCATAAAATGTTAACAGTAAGGCGCACATATATGTGTATATGCATATATACACACACATATATATACACACATATATATTCATATATATGTGTGTATATATATATATATATTCATATATATATGTGTATATATATATATATTTTAACTGTGTGTTCACTCCCATAGTTAGATTTCTTTCTGTCACACATATTTGACCCCCTTTATCCCATTACCTCTCCCTCCCGTCACCTCCTACCCTCTGGTAACCACTCGCCTATAGTCCATGTCCATGAGTCTACGTTTGTTTGTCCTGTTCATTTGTTGTTTTTAGGTTTATATCACATATGAGTATTCATAATATTTTAGACTGCAGATTTCAGATCATGTAAATTCTTTTTCTTCAAATTAAAAAAAAAGTTGTTATTTTTTCTAAGTATAAAAGTAGATAAATATATAGGAGACATTACCAACAGCCCATCCAGACATGATCACCAATGTCTTCAAATTGTATGTGCCTGCATATATGTGCTCAGATGATAACACATCTAAAGACCTAAAATTTAAAGCTGGAATGAGTCTGATATGTTTGAGGAACAAAGAGAAAACCAAGTGTGATGGAAAGATGGCAGTAAGTACAGTGGCTACAAGAGGAGATGAATTTAGAGAGAGATCAGTGTATATAGAGCAAGGTTCTCCACTGCTGGCGTGTGTCTAAGTTTTCAGGAGGCCTTGTTAAAACAGACTGCAGCCCCTACTCCCAGAGTTTCTGATCCAACAGATCTAGAGTGAGGTCTGAGGATTTGTATTTCTAACAAATTTCCAGGTACTGCTGATGCTGCTGGTCCAGGGTCCACCTTGAGAACCCCTCTTACGCATGCTACACTCTAACAAGGAACCTGATTTTTTATTTCTAATAAAGGAGAAAACCTTGGATGATTTTAAGGACAGAATGATGTGACTTGTTTTTAATATAAGTAGAGCTAGTGGCTGAGGTGTGAAAGCTGAACCAGATGTGACAAGATTGTTAATGGGGAAATAATAATTAGCCTATTGTAGTAGTATATGTGAAAAATCAGTGTCCTGAATTAGGGTAGAAGAGATGTTAGGGTGTAAATAGATTCAGGATAAATTCAAGGAAAAGTGGACAGATTAGGTATTGCAAATAGACTGGGTAATAGGGTGAAAGAATGAGAATCAAAGGGGATGTCATGGTTAATGGCCTGAGAGCTGCCTCTATGGAAGACCATAAGTTCTATTTCAAAAATATTTAGTTTGAGATGTCTGTCAATATACAAATAAAGATACCAAGTAGGCATGTTAGATATACAGATCTGAAATCTAAAGAAGAAATATACAAAAAACAAGTCATTAATATAGAAATGATATTTACAGTCACGGGACCTACTAAGGTCATTAGTTTAGATCCATGGTTCTCAGGCAGGGATAGTTTCTGCACACTTTCCAGGGTCCACGTGATTGTCTTGATTTAAAGGAGGGAACTGCTGGCATTAACTGGCGGGAGGTCAGAGATGCTCCTAAATACCATAAAAAACGCACAGGGGACCACCGAACAACAAAGAATTATCATGCTCAAAGTATCAATAGCACTGAGGTTGAGAAATCTGTACAGAGAGAAAAGTTGTCTTTTTGTGTAAAGGGAGCAAGGCCTTTCTCATATACATGACTGATTGGAAAATACACCGCTTATGCACCCAATTTAAAAACTGTCTTAATATATATTTGCCCAGCTGAGAAATGAATTAAAATTATCTCAAGAATTACATTGGATACACCCAAACATTATATCATTGTTTTAACCAATGTTACACCAATAAACTTAATTTTTAAAAAGTTAAATAAAAAGAATTATATTTCAGCATTAGACTCAAAATAGCTGCTATTAGTGAAAACAGCTACAAAAGTAAATAAGGTGAAATTAATATACTAGTTCAAATGTTCAAATGAAAAGCCCTGATTCATAAGTCCATTAGACCATGTGTAAGCTCTAGGAATCTTCTGTTAGATTATGCTACCTGTATACCTTTGTTGAATAAACAAATGCACAAAATATATAAACGTGAATGAATGAAAAGTGTGGCTACGCTCTCTCAGGTATTAACAAATGTGTGCAGCATGGAAACAGATGAGGAAATCTGGAGTGTAAATGCAGACTCATAATCTGTGGAGAGTGGGTATAGATTCCTAAAATCCCCAGCAGTTAAAAAACCCCAACAGGGGAAAGGCTATAGAAGAGGAGGAAGACTTGAAGTGAACAGCAATCCTGACTTTAGGAAAAAACATTCCAGTAAACACAGTTATCCTAGCATCTTTCAACATCCAGCTTCACACGAACTGTCCATCAACACCAGAAATTTTCAAGAAAGATTTCTGAAGGCTTTATGCCACGGAAATTATGTATAAAGGCGGTGTTCAGGACTGGGTAAGACAGAGCCACACTGCAGAAGATAACGTTATCACCTACTTACTGGAACACATCCACTTCATAAACACAACTGCAGATAACTTTTTATACAAAGAGGTGTTAATATCACAAATCTACTCTAAATGCGTTTACTGTGAGAAGAAGCTGAGTTTGGTAAAGCCGAGTTTATACTGGAATTAAAGGATTAATATATTCTAGGTATGAGGAGGTAATTATAGGAAAAAATAATTCAATGATAAAATCTGGGTGATGAAGACCTTACGGAGGAAAATGGGAGAGGTAAGAGAGATAAGTATACTTAAGAGATATCTGTAATTAGTCTAATCGTAATAAAAAAAAAAGAATAGATGACCTCAGATATTAAGATGACACTTTAACCTATGGACAGAAATATTTTTATGAGAATTACCTTTTACCAAGAAGCACAAGTTGGCCTGTACTATGCACACTCACTGGCCAGCGGCGTGCATGTGGGGGAAGACTGAGCCAGTGAGTATGATATTGCATGTGCCCTTTGCACACCCACATCCTCTCATGATACTTCCTATGTTACTGACGATTATGTTTAATAAGTTAGAGCTGTATGCTGGGCTCATGGAAAATTACAAATAAGTTATTTCATGTAATTTATGAACAAAAAGTTCACACACACCATACTGGCCCACTGTAACTCGGAGTCAAAAGAGGTTAACGCTGTGTGACCTCAGATACACGTAGCTAACTGGAACTCACCTTTCCTAGCTCTTTATCTTCCAGGGCCAGGACTCCAGTACTTTCTGTGAAGAGTTTTACTTTGACCACAGGCCGAGGGTGGGTGGTGGTGAAATCTCCTTGGGTTCCCCATCTGTAATGAAGTAACAGAGAGTTTCTTTGACATGCAATATTAATTTTATTTTTTCAGATATATGTGTCTCCTGAGAAGTCACATGAAGCAATACAGAATCTTTTGTGGCTCAATGAGATTCTTATCTTTGCTTTTGTTTCTGACAGATGGCTCAATCAAAAAAAAATATAACAATAAGCTTTACAGCTTGTAATAATTATTCAGCTGTTCCAAAAATTAGCATGCCATGAAACTAGTATGAGAAGAGAATTTAGGTTACAGTAAAGCACTACAGATGTACGTATTAAAATCTATTATTTGATTAATTAAAAAACAAATTACAACACTATTTTTTATGAATGGCTGGGGAAAAACTGCTAATAGTTTGTTTACTTAAGAAGTCATTTCTCAGAAATCTATTTTTGCATGCTGAGGATTATATCCCATCCCTTCTTGAAAAGTCTTTAGCAGATATTTTATTTACATTTTAAAAGTGAAGTTTGTTTTCTCAAGTCTATTGCTTTACATAATTTTTTAAAGCTCTGGTCAACGGGAAAGAAATAAACATCATAAAAATGAGTATTTTTCCATTTATTTCTTCATACCCTTTCCTATGAATGGGACAATTCTGCCAACATCTGACTTTTCAAATCACTGTTATAAAATAACATGTTTCCTTGGATTATTTTTTAATAAGTAGCATCTCATTGTGCCATACACCAATACATTCTAGTATATTTACAACTGGCACACATCTGACATTAAAAAAATCTTATCATTCTTTCTCATAACTTTGAGATCATAGGCATGAGATTCAGTACAGCATGAAGAAAATGACACTGAGAAAAATATACATATAAGAAAAAGTGAGCTTTAACAAAGTTAAGATTTCTATTAAAATAAATCACCAAATAAAATACCAATTTCTTATACTGTTTAAAAAAAAATTGAACAATTTACCATTTCCATGGTATTAATTTTATAAACCTTATTTGGAAAGCTTGAGAACCAAAGAGAACTGAGGAAAAGCAAGTATAAAAAGTATTGAACAAATAATTGGATGTCTTCCTCTCCTATCACAGCAGTTATATCACAGTATGAGTACAATAAAGCAGAGGCCATTTCAGTGACTAAAGGAACTGGCATCTAGATACAGTCTGATTTTCTGAAATCAAAGTCATGTGCCGGAGGAAAAAGAGAAATTCAGTTAGGATGGAAGAGCAGTTTAATTTCTATTTCTGACTTCTAGAAAGGATTTAGCCAAGAATCTTTTTGCCATTTCATAGAATTAAGATGGTCTGAGATAAAGTAGCGCTAAAATGGAAATAAAAATAAAAGTAGATCCCGAACCAAAACGAGGAAGTAGAGAAAATTCTCAATTCAGTGAGTATGCAGAATCGGAAGCCTTGAATACAGTCAGGCAATCTGGGTGACAAAACTCTAGAGTAGATTCCCACGACAGAGCTTTCTTTACTTGGTATCAGTTAGGAAAACTAACGCATGGAGACATTTTCTTATAATTCGTGTGTGTGTGTGTGTGTGTGTGTGTGTGTGTGTGTGTGTATCCTGAAATATGTGTGTGTGGGTTTTCCATTAGCACTTAGAGAAAAAAAAATTGTGTGTACAATGTTGTATATATGACCACAAGAGTAAGCCTGGTAACTGTGCTGTTTGAATCTATTTTATTCTTACTGATTTTTGGTATCCATTATCGAGCAAGTAGAAGTATTACCATTTCTCACCGAGACAGAGATTTTCTCAATTACCCTTTATATTTTGGTCAACTTTTGGTCTCCTATTTGGTGGCATAAATATGTTCAATAGAACCATGCTCTTTGGGTATGAATTGTTTATTACCTTTCCCGATCCCAAGGCCATGATTATTTTTCAATGATTGGACTTGTGTAAATTCAGAGAACTAACACTGTGCTAGGAAGAGTGATAAGGTACAGGACAAGCTTAGAGAAGCCATGCAAGGTATCTAATCAACATATTGCAAGTATAGACAGGAATTTATTAGAAAACAAAGAGTTAGCTAAAATTAACAGGAAGTCATTGGTAATCTAGAACTTGGAAGGGGACCCAGAATATCCATTCCCACAATCAATATGCCAATGAAGGGAGGAAATAGGTGAATATCACAGGACCTCGTAAGCAATTGATAAGAATATATCTACCTACAAGGTCTGGAACCTCTGAATCGAGAGCATGGAATGGTAATGGCCAGCTCCTGTGAAATGAGGAAGACTTCAATGACATGCTTTCGGGAAGGGAGAAGCTAAGGTACAAGGATACTGGCAGATTTTAAGGTAACAGAACAAACTTGTACTGACATTTCATAAAAATGTACAATTTCATAGGGTTGCACACAGATAAGCATGGTGGCACTTAACAGCCCTTATAAATCCCAACATTCCGGGATATACACATAACCTGACAATTTCTCCTGTAAAAAATAAAAGTTAAAAAGGGGAGGAAGGGGGTAGATAGAGGTAAAGGGGTCAAATATGTGGTGTCAGAAAGAAATTTAACTGTGGACGGTAAACACTCAATGCAATATGTATCAACATACTGTTGGATTGTACCCTTGAAACCTAATGAATTTGTTCATCAATGTCATGCACTTTTAATAAAAATATATATATACCTCAAAATATATGTAAATATAGAAAATGATAATGAATTCTATAATGAATAAATTAAAAACCAAAGCCTGCCCCCCTCATATAAAGGCAGGGAGAGGAGGGAAGAAGATAATAAGTCTTACCGTCAATATTCACCAGATACTTCCTAGTTTTCTACTTAATTGGCATGTTTAAACACTTTCACACATTAATACCAGTTATTATCTTCCTACCAGTTTTTCTGTATTATGTGATAAAAGAATACATTACCCTTGCTGTCAATTTGCTTAAGCTCAAAATACATTGCCTTTTTCTATTTCTATAAATGTATTATTTATGAGGATTCAGACTTCCAACATAAATCTTCAAATGAAGAAAATATCTACAAAGCACTTTTAAGAGGACAGCAGGACTTCCTGGCTATGAAAACACAGGGTTGTTCATATACCAACTGAAATAGCTGACATTAATTATGTATTTGCTATTAAATATACTAGAAATTTACATTAGTAGTCTACATATATGTTCACGTCTACTCAACCAGTAAGGCTACTTCTAGGAATTTATCTTAACAAAATAGTCATGAATACTGACAAGACTGGAGGTAGAAAAGGGTAAAATGGGTCAAATATTTGGCAATAAGAGATTTAACTTTGGTTGTTAATATACAATACAATATACAGATGATGTATTACTAAATGGAACACTCGAAACCTATATAATTTTTTTAACAAATTTCACTCCAATAAATTTAACAAAAAACACCATTTCTTTTAAAAAACATAAAATAATAATTATACACCTGAAGCCTATATAATTTTATTAACCAGTGACACCCAATAAATTTAATTAAAAAAAAAAACATCAAATAGTACACTTAAAAAAAGAGAGACTATAAGCAGGAATATATTCCCCATAGCATTATGAATGAGCAAAAACAAGCAATTTACTATATTAGGTGAATGATTATGTAAATTACATGGCACAAAATGGAGTATTTTTACTATTTACAATGATGTAAAATAATGTAAAACTATGTGTAACGTTGAGTGAATAAAAAAAGGAGAGGACATGAAACTGAATGTGGGCCATTTATTCATTCAAAAACTCTTACTACCTTGTATGTGCCAGACAACATTCTAGTGTCAGCAAGCAAAGTCTCTATTCTCTTGGGACTCATATCCTAATAGAATGTTACAGATGAAAAGTAATTTAATTATCATATATTGTAGATATTTCTCCCCAACCTGCCCTGCATTCTTAATACCTGGATACCTCCCATAGTCTCTCTCAGAGTATCCAGAGAACTAGATTTAAACTGTGATTTGAAAGAATTCTCAAAAATTACTAGCATAATTTGTTTTAAAGTCTGTTGAAAACCATAAACAGTAAAACAGTTTTGTCAAAAAACATTCAAATCTCTTAACTAAAAATTCTTACTGTGAACATATAATCCATCCACGATTATAGAAGCTAAGAACTTTAAAACAGGCTCAACCTATCTTTATAATCTATGAATAGAACTGGAAATTTAAAAAGATAGATGAAACCTCAAAAATTATTTCTTCCATCTCTCCATCCTTTTATCCATCCAACTGTGTGACTGGCATTGGGAAAGGGTGGGCATTCAAAAAAAATCAAGACAACAGATAAATGAGCTCAGACTAGGAGGGAAGACAGACATAACAACTCATAAATATACATAATAAATCAAATCATACAGAATTGAACACAGTTCTGAACTGCATTTTTAATTACTTCTGAGATGCAGCACTTTTTCTTTACTGGTCACCTGTATTTTTTTTACTTGCCTTTCTATCACTGCTGTTGATTTATCTATTATAGACTTTCTTTTAACGGATTTTATAAAATTATAAGATAAAACATTTAATATTTCTGATAAATATGGCAAATATTGTCACATCTTGTTATTTTCTATTTAACTCCTGTTTATGGCGCTTTAAAATGTATAGTTTAAAAATATTAGGTAGCCAAGTTCTCTATCAACTTGATTGATAGTTTCTAATTTTGAAATCATAAAGTCTCTCCTTAACCAAAAATTACATGAATATTAACCTATATTTCTTATATATGCTTCCACAGATTAAATCTTCAAGTTGTTTGAATATAATAGTGATATTAAATGGCAGTTTCATTTAAATTTTCATCTTTCCTAATCTCATTTGGTTTAGAAGTCAAATATATTTATAATATCAGTATATAAACTTGGGTTTGATTTTGAACTTTTCTGTTGTAAAGATTTATCTCCTGAGCTGTTGTACACTGAATTATTGTAGTGTTATTAGAACAAAAAATATCTTTAACTTACTATATTTCTATTCAAGAAAAAAGGTGTCTCCCATTTATTAAAACCTGTTCTAATATTCCTTGCTAAAGTCTTACACTATTTCCTTCTTTTATGTAGGTCCTACACACTGTGCTAAAATTTTTCATAGTATTTTATTATTTTGGGATTCTAAGAAATTCATGTCCTTTATATTGTTTTAGATTTGCTAGTATATACAAGAAAGTTATAAATGCTTTTTTTTTCAAATGATAGTTTCAAATTTATCATTTCTAATCTAGTGACTGCTTTTTAAAATGATGTCTTCAAATTACCATTAATTGTACTACGAAGGAATCATTAAAATAATAAAATAACAATGACATATAATTCCAAATACATCACTTATTTCATAATAAGAAACATGAAATAAGGATCCAGCTACAGGGGTAGAAATGAAAGTCAAATAATTATATATAATAATTAAGACTTCTCATGCTGCAACTATTTGAACAAACTATCCAACTACAGATAAATTATTTTCATAATTTTAAGATTAACACAATATAATATTAATCCAAAAATATTTGCCTCAATAAAATCTTTGGTTCATAACTTAAACATGCCAGCATCAGATATTTGATAGCACTGATTCAGATGTTCTCTTGGGAAGCTGAAAATCTTCTAATTTTCTGCAATTTCAAATAGGCCCAAGGTCTCTTCCTGCTGTCCTATGGAGGATCTGGATTCAACAAAATGACTTGGAGCTATTTTCAGTTACTCATATTTGGTGACAAAGCAGATGGGCACTATTCACAACCCCTTGGGAGGGACCAAGAGGAAATAAAAATGTTTGAGAATGGGACATGATGCATCAACCAGAAAAGTCTGATGGTATGCATCCTCGAGAGTATCAAACAATATTACCTGCAACTGTGTGCCCTCTTCGGGACTGGATGCCAGGGAAACTTGCCTGGTTGACTGAGGGCACAAAGCTGTGTCCTGCTTGTGCAACTATCATTATGCAAGTGGGTTTTACTATGCTTTCATTACATAAAGAAAGCTGTACTTCTCTGTGTCTGCTGATCTCCTATTAGTCAGAGTCCTGCTGGTGGTGGCCACGAATAGTCTAAAACCATTCTAAAACAAATGTGTACATAAAACACACATATTAATAGTGACATAATATAATGTCACTCTAAGACCAAGCATTATGAATATACAGGGCTATTGCTTTTTCACTGAATAATTTAAAACTGGGAATTAAGTTTAAAAAGAATTACTTAGAGCCTGATTATTAATTATATAAATGGAAATTAAATAGTGAAATACTGAAAGTATTTTAAAAACAATGTTGAACACCGTACAAATGTTTTTAAACATATGATTTCTGATTAATATGAACAATTAAGACGATGTAAAGCCAGGTAGAAGACACTTTTGGAAGAGAATCATTTAATATTTAACAAGTTTAAGATTTTCTAAGTCATTTCCCAGGGCCCAAGTATATCAAAATTTTATCTAATAGTGATGGACTTGAGCCAAAGATTAAGGGAAAAACATATTAAAATATAACTACCATTTTCATGGGAATGTGGCTGGTTGGTGATACATCATTTACCATGACCAAAACTACAAGGGGACTTAGTTGAAAAATTCAAGTGTCTGATTCCAATAGACAGCTAGAAATTGAGGTATGGACTTTTGCTAAAGGCTGTAAATGAAGATACAGATTTGAGAGTTATTGACATAGAGAGGGTAGCAGAAGCTATGAGAATGAGTGAGCTTGTGAAGGGTGACCGTTAAAACTCAATGATGGTAGGGATTGATATCTTACAAATCCAGGCTATATATGTATCTATATCTGTATGTGTACGTGTCTAAATGCATATTTAGTATTTATTTTTAAATAAATGGGCTATTCAAACTGTTCTATAACACATTTTTATATAACAGTACATACTGATCTTCTGTATGTATCAGCACATGGATTTACACAATTCTTTTCAAATCAAAAAATATTCCCCTTGTAAGTCTGTGCCATGATTTTTCAACCACTCTTATGTTGATAAACTTTAAGGTTATTTCCAATTTTAACTATTATAAGAAATGCTGCAAAAGATATCCTTTTGTATATTTGATTGTTCTTACGTAAATACTGAGAAGAACAAAAGGCTAAGGACAGAATTCTAAGATAACCCAAGATTTTAAACCGTTCTTAAATGTAAAAGTTTATCCTAAGTAATTAAGTAGGTTGAATCATAAGAAATTTGCCTATGTAAATGAAATTTACCATGAACAGTCCTACTATAATCAAAAGCCCACATTTTAAAATAATTCATTGTAATACAAAACCTAAGACTTTTTAAAGCTAAAAAATTCTATTGTAAACATACATCTTTACCTTTCAATTTTAATAATCTGTAGAACAGATTTAAATTTTATTTAAAAATATATTGAGTATACTATCGAAGGAATTTTCTATATATTTAAGTTACTTTAAGTTGGATGATCAATAATGTTTATAAAAATTGCTTTATTGCCATTATTGTTGTTGGCATACCTGAAAAGGATTTGAAATTTCTATTTGTGATATCTAAATTGAATCACATGGAGGTTAATAATATACCCTAGGCAACATAACCATGGCAATGAGTAAAATTATGGCTTGATTTTCTAGGCCATAAGGATAACATTTATTACACTGTCATTTAAGACATTAAAGCATTCTACTTTATCCTTTCAATAGAACCAAAGGAATTATTCTACATAGCTACATATCAAAGATAACAGCCCAAATGAAATTAATGACATAAATATCACAATACTGCCCCAAACAATTTCATATAAAGATGTGTGAGAACAAAAAGTCAAAGTAATTTTTTTAAAAAAGGAAAGAAAAAAATTCAAACCAGTATCTGAGTCTTTGCCTTCTGTAGAGTCCAGTGGTAGTAAGACAGGGCTAAAGAGTACAGACTACAGAGACAGTTTCTAAGCTCAAGTACCAATTCTAGCATGCAAAGTGACCCTGGACAAACAACTTTACCCTAACCTAATACTTTCCTCATGAAACCATTGAGGCACAAGTGAAAACAATTCATATTAACACCCATAATAGAACAGCATTTGCTGTGCAGAAAGCACACAGAATGCTAATTATTCCTATTTTATCCATTATTTTATCCACACAAGCATTACTGTAGCTTTACTGTCTAAACAAAAATACCCACCTGAAAAAACTGACATTGTGAACATTAAAGTGTTAATAGTTTCAAAATGATAACATGAAAATCCAGACAATATGAGAAACTACAAAGAGAGAGATATATCAACTAAGAGCAAAAACACAATGAAGAAGAAAGATGGGGAAGACAGTGAAAGGGAGGGAGGGAGGGACAGAGCGGGGATGGGGAGAGAGAGCTAAAGAGTGTAAAGAAGAAAGAAAGGAGGAAGCATTAATAAAAGACAAACCTAGAATAGGTAAAGACAGTTATAAACCTAGCGTTACTCTGAATCTTAATACATTTTTGCATGTCTCATTAACAATTTTTTTTAAAAAATGAATTTAAAGTCTAAATTGACAACATAACGCAAATTTTAATAGAAAAACTAGAAAATATCCTTTCAAGTACCTAAATTTTATCACTCTAAGTTTCAGGGAATATCTTTCAAAAATAACACATTAAAACTTTTTATTATGAAGGAAAGACAATACAACATCATCACGACAGAGAGAAGAAATCCTGATAAGACATCTTGTACTTTAAGGCAGAAAATGTTTGGAGATGGGTAATGACTTTTCATAATAAGAGAAAAATCCTATGGCCGGACCTTCATTCTCTCCCTTATCGTCTCTTGGATATCCCCACTTCCCTTTGAAGCAAAAAACTTCTATTTCGTTCCTTTAAAGACTGGTAAAACCTCACGAATTATAGGGTAAAGTCTGTATTTCATTTATGAAGTATTCATGCCATTAAACATCCATATCCAGAGTAGAGAAATCACATTATACTTGTACTATTTTCTTCTGGGAAAGTCTAGTAAGCATGCTAGCACAAAATCAAGTTTCAGGAAAGACAGAAGACATAACCTGTCACAAGCATTTTCCTTTCTCTCTCTCATGGCGGAATAGTTCAAAGATATGAGCCTGAAGCATTTAATTTTAAAGAGAACCATTTGTCACATCTTGCATTATTACAATTTCATTTGGTCAAGACAGTACAAAAAATGTGTAACTTTTTATGTGATGAAAATCAAGATTTTAAAAATCTTATGTATAGGAAAACAAGTAACTGATATATAAAGTTGATGTAACTAAAAAGCATGAAGTTTGTTATAACACACAAATCTTTAGGAAGAGGTTTAAATAATAAAATGCAATGGTGTACGAATGAGCACATCCATACGACATAAACCATCAATTAGTCATCTACTGAAATTCATCAGTATTTGTTCATGCTGTTCTCATACTCTCAATTTTGAAGCTTATGTGTGAACATCAGCCTGTTCTTTCCATTTTGTTTTGTTTTGTTTTGTTTTGTTTTGTTTTGTTTTTTTGACTGAAAGCAAAAGGTGGATGTGTTTTATGAACTGGGGAAAAGAAACCCTTTTAAATGTAATAGAATTAATGAATTATTTTTAAAAGATAAGAAGTACTACCAAAATTTCAAATATAGGGTTTGAAACTATTAGGCTATAATTATTACTAATTAGTGCGGCACACGCTTATTAGTAAATTATAAGGTCCATCAGTTACTAGTACATACTTGTTTTACCGGGTCTTCCAATGATTAATCTCTAACTTGACAGAATTTTGAGACAGGTTAATGTTCTCTGGGGCCAGATATATGGGTGCAAAAAGGTTTTGCTTTATATTTTCTTAATTTGAAACCCTTGGAATTGCCAAAGTGCTATAATGTTTGGGCTTCCTATTCTTAAGGACTTACATCTAAAAGCAAATGCTCCCCAGCTGTTTCCAGTTGCTCTAAAAGACTTGGTCCTTTCTTAGAGCAGCAACACAAGGGCTTGGGACAGGGAACAGCAGACTGAATCATCTACGCAGGTTTATTTTGTTTCTCCTAGGACATTTTCCTGAGCTCTCCCTGCAGATAAAGTGAGTTTTTTCTTTGCCTTTTTTAAATGACATGTTTCTAGGGACAACATAAAAAAACTTTCCAGCTGCACAGAAGGAGTTTAGGACAATAAAAGTTTCTGGATTACACAACTATCCCAGGCTCCAGAGAGGGTAGCATTGCCTGAGACCCTTCCTGAAGGAACTGAGGAGATAGCAAAAGCACCAGGCTTTCAACAAGGGTGTGATGCACGGAGCAGAGGCAAGAGGATGAATACTGTGGGGGCCCAAAACCAGCTCTAGGACCTCCAGAGGAGTACACTGCATCGTGGTGACAGGGCCACAAGCAGCCTCGCGAGAAAGTTGGTCAGGCAGCGGGGTCTGCTACACCTCACAGAGTGAAGAGTCACTGCTGGCACGTGCTGCCTCTGGTTCCAGAAAACATGGCTTTCTGTCCCTGAGCTACCTTGATTACCAAAAGAATCTTATTTTTAAAGGTGAAACTAATGGTGGAGTATATAAAATGGCTACGTAATGAACGACCAGAGCCAAAAATCAGGCCAAATCAAATCACAGGGATGTGGCGGTGGATGCAGAAGCCCCTACCCAGCATCAGAAGGCTGGACAGATAATGCAGATGGGGTGTAATCCAAAAAAGTTAGCCAAGGACAGAACAATGAGAAAATAATAAGCACAGGAAGAAGCACAGGAGACGGCGGCTAAGGTATCCTGAGAAGTGAGATCAGACAATCTGTGGCAGCGTTTGACCAGCAGCAGAGCTGGAGTAACCAGTCGCAAACAGTTAACTAGCCTCCTGCAATGATGGGAGAAGAAAAAGCTGCTGTTTTACACGTGAGCTCTCTTTTCAGATGGTCACTTTCCCACCGAACTCCAGAATGGGAAAGCAGTTTCGTCTTCCTTTCTGTAGAAAGACTCTGCAGCGGAGAGGTCCTAAGAAAGTCTGTATTTATAAAGAAGCAAAAATTCCTAAAGTATCTTCAGTTTCTACCACAGCAGATGGGAAAGGGGAAAAGAGAAAATGGAAGGGAATCAGGCGAGAGAATGAAGATTGACATCTTGAACATGGATGGCTCTCCAGGCTGCACAGACCCAGCTCTCAGCTATTCCTCAGGCCACAACTCCACCCTTCTGACCCCCACTCACACCCACCCAGAAGGCTCCTGGCTAATGGCACTGCACTTGCCCTTAGAGGTACTGATTGCTCATTTCACATGATTCCCTGCCACGTTTGGTTAACTACTACCTGTTTTTCTGCTGAGAACTCAAGGGTTATTCCTCAGAAAGACTTTGCTAACCATCCCTACCTGTTCCACTGGACAAAAAAAAAAATCCCCCAAATAAGGCGCATTCTCGTGGCATATGTTTGCTTACAATCATACTGCATAGATTTTTTTCCTTCTTCAAAGCAATTACCTAGTTTGTAGTTACACATTCCCGGGTGTTTAGTTGTTAGTGGTTGTCTCTCTCCTTTCGATTACAAGCGCCAGTTGCCATAGCTATGTCTGATTGTAGTCACCATTTCAATCCTAGCATCTGTGCAGCAACAGCACAGAGCAGAGTTCAATAGTTATTTGCTGAATAAGTGAATAACACCATATACTTTATTCTCATCAGCCTGGAGCTCAAAGGACTATGAGGAGATCCACAGGAGTTGGAAAACCACGTTTTCTTCACAGCCTACTTTACTGAGCTAAACACAGGCGAGGAACTGGGTTAGAAAAGGACCTGCACTTCTTAAACTACTGTTACCCTGGACAACTGCACAAGTTGCATGTACAATAGCTCTAGAGCAGATTGCCATCGATGCATACAACAAACATGCAAAATAGATCATTTTTATAGATGAAAGATTTTATAGAGAAAGCAACCAACTCGATGTTTGGGGGAATGTTGTTAAATAAAAGTAATCACGTCTGTATTTTAAAACATGACATGACATTTAACTAAAATAATGTCATCAGTATTTTTACCAAATTCACATTGGTTAAGAAAGATCCTAAGACAAGTGACTATCTACGTATCAGAACGGTCATGGCAGGTAAACAGCACATGTAAGTATTCTAAGTGTGTTCACCTGAGACCACTATTCATTTCTTACCCAGTACCTCCATCCTGGCCAACCGTGGAAAAGGGAAACTTTCTTTCCTCAAGGAGTAACAGGTGTGTTTTAATAATTTACTCAATCAACATTTTTAATAACTTTTGTTGTGGTAACATTAATTAACAACATTACATAAATTTCAGATACACAACTTTATAATGGAACATCTGTATATTCTGCTGCGTGTTCACCACCCAAAGTCCAGTCTCCTTCTGTTACCATATATCTGGCTCCCTTTACCATCTTTGTCCTTCCCCCACACCTCTTCAGTAAATACCCTTTTGTTGTCTGTATATATAAGTTTGAGTAAATATTTTTTAACGGCTTGGATTTATTTTTTGTTTAAGCATTTTGGTGCTTGAAGAAAACTATTCTGTTATATTTTTCCACTTGCCTTTTTGGGTATATTTTTCTTATCCTATCATCTTTGCACCTGTGCCCTGCTTAAGTGGAGATTTAATATAGAGTTGAAAGAACAAAATCCCACATAATTGATTAAATAGTAACCACAATTTTCTCTATGAGGTGAATCTCTGATAGATTTTTTATTCACCTAAAAATATTCCACAAATAAAAAAAAATGAAATACTAAGGCAAAGACCATTCGTAATATTGTAAAACTAAATACGAACTTAAGATTGGAGAATAGTTTACCTCCAATTTTCCTTTTAGTGCTTCACAAACGTTATGTCAACCAATCAAATAAAATGCTGATGTTGCTATAACTTAAGAAGAGTCACAGCATTCAACCATGGATTTCTGATTTCATCAGATAAAATACATTTGTCATGTTTTTCAGTGGAAACGTAAAGAACTTGTGACACATCCAGACTTGTCAGCTTAACATTTTTTTAAGGGAATACCATGGTTTTAGAAGACAAAACATTACCTGGGTCCTCGGACCACCAAAATCATGTGCGTTTATAAAATGGATGGAATCTGGTTGCCTGGTTAGGGATTATTTGAACTACAACTTCCCGTTTCTTAATTACCTATCAGCTGCTGCTTTGTTAATCCTTATTCATATATGCAAAAGTTTGAAGTAAGCAATGTGGGTGGAACATTTTTAAGTGAAAACAAGCACAGTTGTGTATTTGATTAAAAATATCCTATGTTTGCTACAAAGATGTTTTTTGAAAAGTATCCTCAAAGTTACATTATAATAGCTTTAAGGAACATTAAAATTCTAGCTTAAATTTAAGGGATATTTTCTCTAAGAAACTCCGTGTGACTTATAGAGGAGATTTTAATACTATATAATATTTTCATCACTACAGAGATGTTCCGAATGTGTAGGATGGGAGGGACACTGAGACTAATATTTTCATTTTGTGAATTTGGGGCCACAGAGAGTGATTTGTACAATGTCATTTAGCAGATTGGCTTTAACTTTGCAGAGGGTAGAAATTAGGGCGACAACTCGTTCCCAATTGCTATTAAGTACATTCAAACTCATGTCTGATGATCTCGTGCATGAATACTAGAAGGCTGGTCAATTTTACACGCATCCCTAATTTGTTAATTGGCATCCATTCTCCCTATAGATGAATTACTTACTGACACTTAACTAATAGATTCAAGAGAATATGTTGCCAGTTATATAGGATCGAAGGCTTCATCAAATAGAGGCAGATCACTGAGCCAGATTCTGGGGCTGCAGTGCTCAACAAGACCTGGCCTCTGCCTTTAGGGAGTTCACCGTTTTGGGGGGAGCAGCAGACAAGGAGAGGCAACTACAACATACAGTGCAAGTTCATGGTACAGACTGCATAGAAGATATTAAGAAAGCTTTCTGAGAGGGGTGGAGTATAGGGGTTCAGAAAGGTCTCACAGAGGAGAGAGAACCGTAAACTGAGCCTTCAAAGGAAAAGCAAAATGGAGGCAGCTAGGTGTGGAAAGAAAGTTAGCTGTTCTCCCCAACAATGGTTTCTCTTCCTGCTGGCAGCATCTAAAACTGTTATAGGCAGAGGCTATAGAAGCTAAAAAACCTGTGATGTAGGGGGCACTGATTCCACTGATGAAAAGATGCTCTCATATAAATGCAACAGCACTCCTGGTTAGAAACACCATGGCTGGCAAGATGTGGAGAGGCAAGCAGGAGTCGGATAAATGCAGAGCCTCTCATGCCAGACTTCATCCTGAAGGCAAAGGGAAATCACTAAAAAAATGTTAAGGCAGGAGTGATACAACCTGATTTGTGTTTTAGACACTGGACTGAAATAGAGGCAAGAATGAAGGCAAAGAGACCAAATAGACTCCTGAAATAAAGTTACCAAGGGCCCAAATCAAGGTAATGGCAATGCAGATGTGGGAAGGGAGGTAGATTCTGGGGGCATCATGAAGGCTGAATCAATAGGGTTTAGATATGGGGATCAGAAAGAGAGCAAAATGATAAATGCCCAAGTTTCCGGTTTAGGCATCTCTGTAAATAGAGGTACCACGCACTCGGATGAAAGGAGAATGCATTAAAGGTGAAAAATAAATGTTTCTACTTTAAACGTGCTGAACTTGAGTCTATATGATTCCCAAGTGAATGTATCCAGAAAGAATATGCTGGTCAGTATCAATCTGGATAACTAAAAAGATTTTGTCAACTGTTGAACTACTTTTAGTAACAGCCTTCTGAACCTGAAAGCAATTTCTCTGTATGCTATCATAGGGATTGGTCCATTATAAAAGTTTCCTTCAGAATGAACAAAACTATATACAATATGAATTACTTACACATTAAAGTAGTAAAGAATAAATGGTATCTGTCTCCTATCTAATAAAAGAGAGTGATTATATTCTACTGTGAAATTCTTGCTCATCCATGCCATATGGATAAATATTCCTAGATCAGATTAATTATCCAACTTGTAATGTATCTTAATTTACATAAGTAGTGCTATAAAAATATGAACAATTTTGATGAACTTATAATAATGTGGACTGGTCTTAAGAAATAGATAATTATAAAATGGATGTACACTTTTTATCCAGGCCATCACAAGCTACATGATTGAAAGAAAACAAAGCAAAACCTCACGTGCAGCAGCTAAAGAAAGGAATTAGCCTCTTTTTGAGCAGAAAGAGCAGCACCATGGAGTCAAGGCAACAAAGCCAAGCTCAGCTTGGTATAAACAAGGTTTCCCTTTCTAAAGATCCCACCAACTGAGGGAAAACAGCAAATGTCACTGACTAGGTTGGGGACCTTTGCTGAAATGCTAAGCCATAAAATATTCACAGATATGCCCAAGAAAATATTAATGATGAAATTTTAATGTAATCACCAATCTATCTGACTATGGGGCAAACAGATCCATCTGTCACTAAGGATCATCACAAAAGTGACTAATCCCATTAAGTCCATGAAATTCCTCTGGGCCTTTCAGAAATAGTTAGTTTTGCCATTTTAATGAGTTTGCGGCAGAAATCAAGAACCTCCCTCTAAGCCATTTATATTTTGACTCCCACTATGAGTAGAATGTGTGCTTTAGCAAGCCACTCAAATAAATAACGAAGTCCACCAAAATCTTGCTATGACACAAATTTGTTTGGAACTGAACTTTGAATAATGTATGTTTTTTGGTCTGACAGTGTGGGTCTCTCCCCTAGAAGTTGGTTCTGGGGTCTTCACCTAGAATCCAGTATTTGCAGAGACCACAAAAATAAGGTAATCTGAAACAATGCCCCCTGCAAAAAAATAAATAATTGGATATGAACGTTTTGAATATTTGGAGGAAACCTACAGGAAACGTTGTTTACTGCTAATGTGAATGTTGACCTTCAACAACTGATTTTAACAAAAACACAAGACTCTATGGAATACAGTTTGTAAATGTGAAAAATGATAAAGTTTTTACATGCCTAAAATTACATTCATAGTAAATAGCTTCACTTTTTTTCCTAGACATCTACCTTATTTAAATGGGAAGTAACACAGGATATGAAAAATAAAAAAAGGAAAAAAATACAGAAGACTTCATCTCTACCATTTTGGCAGAGCTATGTAAAATTTATGATTTTTTCACATACAAATATTAAAATTTTGAAGATTCTTAGAATTTGCCAAATTCAATATCTTCCAAATGTTGCCATCTGGCAACAAAGCTATATTATGGCAAGAAAAGGAAAATTAAACATTAGGACAAAGTGAGAAATTAACAAATTCACTCCAGGTAAAATTTTGCTATTTTATAAACTATTTTCTAAGCCAAAAGATTTCAAGTCTTTGCCAACCAAATCCATCTTGCATTTTATATAATAAAGAAACTTGAGCCAGGATTACAAAAGTGTTACTTGTATAAAAATTGACTAATTCTTCACTTTTATTTCTTTTGCAAAATTTAGCACTGTGATTTTTTGGAGGTCTTAAGTCGATTAAGTCTTTTCTGAGGACAAAAAAATTTTTAAATAGGTTTGTGTCCCTATTTTTCAAAATTCTCTTTACATGATATGTCAATATCTTTGCAGCAAGGTTTTCTGAGCTTATAGTTTTAATCTGGAATATGCAAAAGTGCAAGGGGGAAAAAAACACCTAAAGTTTACATAAGATTTATTTTCTTAAAACAAAACAAAGCTTAAGAAAACAGTCATATCTTCTAGATGTCAGGGTTTCTATCTTAAAGGGTTCTCTTTAGATTTCATAGAGATGGAAAAACTACCACGAACAATTGGTTTCTACATTCTGAACAAATCTCACTTTGCAAACATCATCCGATTACTACCACTGCTTTAGAAGACATAACTGTCCTTTTTTTATAAACTGGAAGGCTTAGAAATTATAATTTTTTAAAAAACAATATTAACTTTAATATAATCAGCTTGTGATTAATCTTACTAAATTAGTGACGAAACTCCCATAAATAAAATATAATGAGGAAAATCACGGACATGGATATATTAATAACTGTGCCTTAGTAGGGGAGAAAAATTTCACTTAAATGGTTTGAGCAGAAATTTCCTAAACCAAATTGCCAAACCTTTAGCTAGGTTACATAGGAAAATGGGAGAGAAGACCCAAATAAAACTATAAATGGAAGAGGAGACATTATAACTGCTGCCACAGAAAAAGAATCATAAGGGACTATTATAAACAATTATATACCAACAAATCGGATAACCTAGAAAAAAATGGACAAATTCCTAGAAACTTACAATCTACCAAGAACTAATTCATGATAAAATAGAAAGTCTGATCAGACCTATGCCTAAGCAAAGAGATTGAATTAGTAATCAAATACATTCCAACAAAGAAAATTCCAGGATTAATTGGCTTCACTGGTGAATTCTACCAAAATTTAAAAAAAATTAACACTAATCCTTCTCAACATCTTCCAAAAGAGAGGAGGAAACACTTTCGAATTCATTTTAAAAGGCTAGTGGTGTCCAGATACCAAAGCCAGACAAAGACACAAGAAACTACAGGCCAATGTACATAGATACAAAAGTCCTCAACAAAACACTACCAAAACAGATGCAGCAGGACAGTAAAAGGAGCATGCATCATAATCAAATGAGATTTATTCTTGGAATGCAAAAATAGTTCAACATACACAAATTTATGTTACACATGATATTAATAGAAAGAAAAATCAAAATTACATGAGCATCTCAACAGATGCAGAAAAAGTATTTAACAAAATTCAACATCCTTTCATGGGATTAAAGCTCCTAATAAACTAGGAATAAAAGTAGTTTAACTCAAAATAAAGGCCATATATGACAACTGCATAGCTAACATTACACTAAATGGTAAAAAATAGAGAACGTTTCCTCTAAGATGGGGAATAAGGCAGAGGTGCCCATACTTACCACTTTTATTTAACAAAGTATTGGAACTCCTATCCTGAATCATTAGGCAAGAAAAAGAATTTTAAAAGCATATAAATTGGAAGAGAAGTAAAACTACTGCAGTTTGCAAATGATATTATCTTGTAGGTAGAAAACACTAAAGATTACACACATACACAACCTATTAAAATTAGTAAACAAATTCAATTAATTTGCAGGATATAAAATCAACATATAAAAATTAGATGCATTTCTAAACCCTAACAACAAACTAAACAAAGAGGAAATTAAGAAAACAACCCCATTTAAAATATCATTAAAAATAAAATGTTTAGAAATAAACTTAACTAAGGAAGTGAAAGTCTTATAGAATAAAAGCTACATAAAAATTATGAAAGAAATTAAAGAAGATACAAATAAATGAAAAGATATCCTATGTTCATGGGTTGGAAGATTTAATATTATTAAAATGTTCATACTACTGAAAGCGATCTACAAATTTAGTGCACTCCCTATCAAAATCCCAATGTCATTTTTTAAAACAGAAATAGGTTGCAGGAAAATCCTAAATTTCAAATGAAACCACAGAAAAACCCAAAATAGCCAAAGCAATCTTAAGAAAGATGAAAAAAGTTGGAAGCATCATGTTTCTCAATTTTAATAAACATTACAAAACTATATTAATTAAAACAGTATGATACTGGCATAAAAACAAATGTACAAATGGAACACAATAGGGAGCCCAGAAATAAAACTGCACATATACTGATCTTCACTAAGGGTGCTAAAGCTACTCAGTAGAGAAAGCATGGTCTCCTTAACAAACAGTAATACTGGGAAACTGGATATTTACATGCAAAGAATGAAACTAGACCCACATTTTATACCATTCACAAAAATCAACACAAAATGGATTAAATACCTAAATGCAAGACATACATCTGTAAAACACCTAGAAGAAAACATAGGGGGGAAGTTTTACAACACTGGTTTAGGGAATAATTTCTTAAATATGAAAATAAAAGCAAAAGCAACAAAAACAAAAATAGCCAGGTAGGACTACAGCAAAGGAAACAATCAACAGAGTGAAAAGGCAGCCCATGGAATGGGAGAAAATGTTTACAAAGCATATTTCTGATAAGGGGTTAACATCCAAAATGCATAAGAAATTCCTATAACTCAACGGCAAAATATCAAATAATCTCATTAGAAAATGAGCCAAGGAATTCAAGAGACATGTCTCCAAAGATGTACAAATGGCCACCGAAAAGATATAAACACATGCTCATATGAGCCAGATGTCATATGAAAAAATGCTCAACATGAGTAACCACAGGGAAATGCAAATCAAACCCATGAGACAGCACCTCATAACTATCAGGAAGGCTATTATCTGAAAAACAAAAGATAAGTGCTGGCAAAGAGGGGGAGAAATGGTAACCCTGTGCATTGTTGGTGGGAATATAAAATGCTGCCTTCGTTATAGAATACAGTATGGAGACGTCAAAAGTTTGAAGATAAAACTACCGTATGATCCAGCAATCCCACTTCTAGGTATATGTCCAATAGAATTGAAATCAGGATCTCAAGAGACATTAGTATTTCCATATAAATTTTGGCATTATTCACAATAGTTAAGACATGGAACAACCTAAATATGTATCAATGGACAAATGGATAAATATGGGGTATCTATGCACAATGGACTGCTATTCTGCCTTAAAAAAAGAATAAAATTCTGCCATATGTGACAACATGGATGAACCTTGAGGGTGTATGTATGGTAAGTATAATTAGGTGGTCACAGAAGGATGAACAGCGCATGGTTCCTCTTATACGAGGTATCTACAATGATCAGACTCAAGGAACAGAGCAGAATGGTGGCTGCTGAGGACTGGGAGGAGGGGGAAACGGGGACTTGCTGTTCGACAAGTGTAATTTCAGTCACAGAGAGGAGTAACCTCTACAGATCTGCTGCACAACATTTTGCTTTTAGTCGACAATACTGCATTGTGCACTTAAAATTGTTTTAAGAAGGCAGATCTCATGTGAAGTGTTTTTACAATAAAATATAATTAATTTCCCCTGCAAAGAAAATCAATCTTCATTTCATCTCATTACAACTACTGCGATTATATTTCATACAGTGACCTAACAGGAAAAATCTCTATGTAATAAGGGATACATGCATAAATGTACATACCATGGATGTTACCAAAATATGAGCTTTATTTTCCGTAAAAATATAATTAATCACTAGAATAAATATAAAAATTTAAATCTATTGCAGTACATTGTATTGATATTACACTGTGTTTAAGTTGAAAAGTGCTAATAAAGAAGAGAGAGCTGAGATCAACCTTCACGTTGAACGGGTCAGATTCCCTGGGCAGAGGAGGGTCAGGGAAGCATCCTGCTCTCAAGCAGAAGCATGACAGAATACAGCATTATCGATTCCAGCCCTGCTCATACCTCTAGGTCACCAACGCCATTTGAATCCGCTAATTTACAGAAACGACCTTCTGTATTCCCTTCTCACCACCGCAGGGCTGCAAGATACTTTCATACACTCTTTCAGATCTTCCTGTATCTGAAACCATCCCAATGGGATGAGGATTCCTTGTGCCGATCCACATGAAAGTTGCAGCAGAGCTAGCTGCCAACTGCATTTTGATCTCACAGCTCCAGTACGGGTTGCAGCCGAGCATCCCGCACATAATGTATGAACACGGGGCTGAAAAGGGAGACGCAGCTGCAAAGTTCCCGGGAACTGCAGAATGCTCTGCTGCACAGCACCAGTGGCCCTCTGACAGCTGGATTTTACCGGAGCAGACAGAAACCGTCACTGACAGCAAATGAGAAACAAGACCAATGTTGACAGTAAATATATGACAACCAAAGAATGTTCCTTCATAACTGTCACCAGGGCATTATTTATATTGAAAACCACCTTGTTTTGATTGAAACTAACTCTCAAATCTTAAAACAAAACAAAACAAAGAACAATCGTTATGGGGTTTTTACCACATAAGTATTACATGAAATAAAAACATCCGAACAAAAAATCTCTGGCAAGGCTAGAAGACAAAAGCACATTACACTTCATGATGTTCTTTCATGCTGTTGAAGGCACTCAGTCCTTCATCAAGTGTGAGCTCCTTCCTGAAAATTCTCTGCGCTTTAAAACATCATGTTGAGAGGAAAGGTTTAAAGGAGGTAGGAAAATAAACAAATGAATTAAAAAATTGAAAATAAGCACACAAATATTAGAAGTAAAAAAAAAAATAGTCAAGTACATGAGGAGAGGTAAAAGCAGAAGAACGTGATGAGCGTTCCTACATGAACTCATATAATTCACAAAATAAGCCTTGATATACACCCTCCTGTCCCCATTTTACCAACAAGGAAACATGATCAGAGACTTAAGTAAGTAGCCACGATAATGGCTAATGGTTAATGTGTGGCAAAGCTGGGACTGACGCTCTAGCCTGTCTCATTCTTTCCTTTAAAATCACGTTGTCCTGATAAATACTCACTAAAATCACACTAAAATCTCAACATTAGACAATCTTTAAAAATCCTAGTTCTTTAACTTGCATTTTCCAATGTATGTCTTTCTGGTTTTAAATATTATAGATTCTGGGCAGTTCAGAAAATAAAAACTTATTACCAATTCGTATCAAATGCTTTTCAGTTAGGTTTCTTAAAATGTCTTACTTAGTTATCAGTTTTATCATTCTTCCTCATTCATTGATTATTCTGAGGATCCCGGCAAGTCCTTTACCTGTGCTACACCCACTCATTCCTCATAGCAGTGCTCTAAGTAGTTTACTACTGTGCACGTGTCTCAAGAAATGACTGGTTCTGCACTGTACCACTAGGTACTGCTCTGGTCTGTCTGGATGAAGATCTGTACCAGTAGCAGCGGGTGCCAGGGGTACCTTCTGGACTGAATTCTAGACGTAAGAACAGGAGCAGCTAAGAATAAAGGCGTTTCTTTCAACTGGTTGAGTTAAGCAGTGTGCATATGGGGGCAGGCCACAGTAAAGTCTTCTGACCTCGGGGTTTGGTCTCACTCCAACACATGGCATATCCTAGAAAAGCACCCTTCACATGTTCTCTCATGTACTTCATAAAACGATTTTGAAAAATTATATACCCTCTTCGCACATTTTCAAGTTGACATATAGAAGTTTTAAATATAAATTTAAAGAGTTGCAAAGGGCATAATTTCTAGGATGCTGTATACATTGACATTTCATATAAAATTGTGATGTTATTCTTAAGTGGATCCAGTGGGTTATAACTCAGCAATATGCTCGCACTGCAATCCATTAAAATAAAACCAAAACTTTGTTAGCAGAAATCTGACATTATTTTTTTACCTTGAACTTCTAATTGGATTCCATTTCCCCCTCAAAAATTTAGAATTTTATTTTCCTGCAATCTATTTTAATGCTTGAACATGTTCTATTGAAGACGATCATAATTATCTGTGCCCACTTTATATATATATAAAACTTTATATATATATAAAACTATTTTCTCGGGTCATAAGCCTCTATGCAGAGAAAAAAATACATATCTCGTTCTGAGATGTATCTCAATAATATAAGTTATGGACTCGGGGAGCACGAGCAAGGATCCTGGTGATTGACCAGCTCATGTGCCCACCCCCTAACACTGGGTCCCAGTGCACACTGGGTCCACCTGCTCAGCCATAATCTAGGCAATCCTCATCTTTTACAACCAGGGGAAGCTGTGATCTCCAAGTTCTCCCAGCCTTACAGGGAAGATACACCACAGCAAATCATCAGGGAGACATTCTATTTGGTGCCTAAGAAAGATGAAAACATTTGTAACTTCCTAGGATTATTAATTGGGGGTTCTGACAACAAACGGATTTATAGACATGATGGAGTGTTGTATTTTATCTTCTGTGTGGATTCTTCAGAAAGTGAACTTGGCATTTTAGATCTAATTCAAGTGTTTGTGGAAATGTTAGACAAGTGTTTTGAAAATGTCTGTGACCTGTAATTTTCCACGTAGACAAGGCTCACAAATTTCTTGCAGAAATGGTGATGGGGAATGGTACTGGAAAGCAACATGGATGAGACTTTTACACAAATGGAGGCACAAAATAAACTGGAGAAATCAAAGACAATATACTTCCTGGTAAAAGGAAGACAGCCTACAGGATGGGTGGCTTAGCAGGAGTTCCAGCCTATGTTGTATTAGTTTTAAAGAACATGCATCTTTCTGAGATCCCAAGAATTATTAAGGTTGGGGACAGAATGAAAGTGCCCAAACGGCCCTATTTTAAATAAAAACTTTAAAAGGCCATGTCCCAGTAAAATCCAGGGAGAAAAGCCATCTAAGTTTACCATGCAGTAGTTTACCAAATCTAGAGGAGGAAAATCTTAACTTTTGCCACTGGATTTAAGTCAAGGTACTGTATAGTTGTGTAAAATCAGTATGGCAGTTCAGTGTTGCTTTTCTTGCTCAGAGATTTTGAAGAAAGTGAGCAGTTCCATCGTAATTTTTTTCTTTCTCTTCTAAACTGCATTCCTATGCCCACCTAAGGCGTGCCTCTATGTATTGGCTATAGCGGTAGTTTGAAAAGTGTTTGACACATTCTTTATGTCTAACCCAAAATGTTGGTGCTTGTATGGATCTCAAGTGCAGCATTCCTAATTCTTTCTGTTATCTGTCACAACTGTTCTTCAAGGAACCAAGATTGTATTGCATAGAATCTTTTTCTCTTAGCCTAAACAAACTCCAAGGTAATGGGAAAAAAATAATAATATAGAAATCATATATGATAAGCCCTCAGCTAACATCATACTCGATGTTGAAAAACATGTTTTCCTCTAATATCAGGAACAAGGCAAGGGAGCTTGCCACTTTTATTCCACATAATACCAGAAGTCCTAGCCAGAGCAATCAGGCAAGAAAAGAAATAAAAAGCATTCAACAGGAAAGGAAGAAGTAAAATTGTCTCAAAAGATGACATAATCTTGTATGTAGAAAATCAGTTACATTTTCACCTACTAATGGGGAACTATGCATATAAGACATTAAGAAAATAATCCCATTTATAATAGCAACAAAAAGAATAAAATACTTAGGAGTAAATTTAACCAAGGAGGTAAATAATCTGAACACTGAAAACTATAAGGTGGTGATGAAAGGAACCTTAGAAGACACAAAAAGATGAAAGATACATCTTGTCCATGAACTGGAAAATGTTGTTACTGTTCTTTCTATCCAAAGTGATTTATAGTCAATGAAACTTGTATCAAAATTCCAATGGCATTTTTCAAAGAAATGGAAGAAAACAATCCTAAAATTAGTTTGGAAGCACAAAAGACCCTGAATAGCTGAAACAATCTTGAGAGAGAAGAACTAAGTTGGAAGCATCACATTTTCTGATTTCAAACAAAGCTGTAGTAATCAAAATAGTATTATACTGCATGAAACAGAGCAATGGAATAGAATAGAGAATCTAGAAACAAACCCATCTGCATATAGTGAACTGACTGTCAGCAAAGGCACCATAAATACATTGTGGGGGAAAGGACAGGCTCTGCTGGGGAAACTGGATATCCATATGCAAAATAATGAAACTGGATCCTTATACCATACACAAAAGTCAGCTCAAAATTAAAGACTTAAATGTAAGACCCGAAGCCATGAAAATCCTGAAAGAAAACAGAGGGGGAAAGCTCCCTGATATTAGTCTTGGCAACATTTTTTTTTTTTTGAAACACCAAAAGCACAGGCAAAAAAAAGCAAAATATCAAGTGGGAGTCATAGTAACAAGAAGAAAATGGTGGTTAACAGAACTGGGGGCTGGGGGCACAGGGGAGCTATTAGTCAGAGTGCAAACTTTTAGTTATAAGTTCTGAAGACGTAATGATCAGTATGGTGACCATAGTTAATAATAATGAACACATATTTGACAATTGTTAAGAGAGTAGATTCTCAGGTGTTCTCACTGCATACACACACACACACACACACACAATAACTACGATATGTAGGGTACATGGTAAGGTGATGGTGATAATCATTTCAGAACATAGACCAAAACATCATGTTATACACCTTAAATATATTCAATTGTTATCTGCCAAAATAAGACTAAAATTCCTTCTGAATTTAGTTGTTACTAGTAGTATTCAAATTATCCCAAATATGATGAGTTACTATAAATAGTAAATATGAAAAAGAAACATAGTCGATTAGATATGTATCTCTGAATGAAATGGATAGCACAACTTTTTCCAGACAGTCTAGGTATCCACAGGTTTCCATTAATTCTTGTGAGACAGCTCAGCATTAGTTTTAATCCAGATTTTTGTTCTTCTATTTTAAGCTTGAAAAATAAGTAGATGGAACATTATTATAGCAATAACCCACAATTTGCTTAATTTCTTTCTATTTAAATGTATCCAAACAATACACTGATTGATAATAAAAAATTATTTTTCAGTCATCCATCAGTTGAAAATTTAAATCATCAACTTTACTGAAGACAAAGAAGTAGAAACATCTAATTTACAGACAGCTTTATTGCATCACTGGTCAATCACTTTCTTAAAACTAACACTAATATTATAAACTTTCCTTTTGAATGGTGACCTGGAGGTTTCTCCACTCTGGAACAAGAACCTCGGTAAAATAAATTGGGGGAGCGAGTATCTTTCTTTTGTAAAGACAAAGAAGGGAAACTGTGAAAAGGGCACTGAGAAAGTGAACTTGCGTATAGATGATTCTTTACCAGACAGAAAAGCTTTAGGAAAGAGTGTGTATGAACTAAAGGACTCATATCCTATTAAATCACATTCGACTAAATCTGTTTGATCAATTCTATTAAAATTATGCTTGTTCCCACGTATTCCTTGGAAAGTTGTCTCATTCACTTGGATGGCCCCTCATCTTAGGATAGCGAGATTCTGGAAGTGATCCTGAATTTCAGCCTCAAGTAAGCACACACAAGCAAAAGCATATGCCCTTTTCTTCAAATATGTTTTCCAAGGAGTTTCTTAAAAATGGGAGCTTGCAGTGGGAGAATGAGGACTAGACATCCTATTAGTATGGGTAAGTGCTGGCTCCAGTGTCTCATACCCTGAGACCTACTCAGAGACTATTTTTCAATCCTCTAAATAGTAAAGGAAACATTTTAGATTACCGAGCACCAATTGGTCATATTACTGTAGCTGGTTCTAGACGAAAACCGGGTTTCATGTACAGCCCTTGTCTTCGAGGAAATTAAATTCAAGCAGAAAAAGGATACATGGGTGATATTATACAACCAGTAGCTCAGGGGAAGGAGGGCAGCTAAGGAGGCATCTTTCTAAGAGGGAGTGATGTGATGGCAGGAGTTCCTGACAGGATGCCACGTCTCCAAGGAACTGCAGTAGAGAACTGAGATGCGGTGTGCCACGACAGAAGGCATTTGCTAACCAAGAGAGGACTGCAGAAAGCACCTACAGACAAAGGCGTTTCACCCCTTCACCTCCCCCACCCCAACCTCAATCTTTCTAACACCCAAAAGTGGCAGAGAGAGCATCTGAGTAGGCAAACAAGAGGGAAAAGAACACTGTAGCGCCCTTTCCCCAGCTACAGGTTTCTGAATGAAACTGAAAGGAAAGGAAAACGTTTTTAAATGAGTAAGTTTTAATTAAAATTGGAATGAACATTTTAATACCTGAACATATTACTTAATACCTGAAAATGACCATAAAAGCAATGGTTTCTGCCAAGATGTTTTCAAGGGATATGGAAAGGAGATCCTGGAGTATGTCTGAGATAAAAATTAAGGAGGACTGGGATAAAAAATTCAGTGGTTTGCTACTTACACTCTGCCAAATTTGGCCCATTGAATCAATTTTTTAGACACATCAAATGGAATAATGGAAACAACTGCAACAGGTTGCTCTAAAAGAAAGTCACACGTTATAAGAAGTTATCTACAAGCTGTTGATCATCATAATTATATCAATTTTCGTCCAAGCTCTCTCACTGCTGTTTTTTTCACTAGTGCTCTTCAGCCAGTGTCTGGATTCTGAATCCATCACATATCATCTTCCCTTTAATCCACATGCCACTAATTCCGAGGATCCCCAGATGAGCTTCTTTCACTTGCAAATAAATTCTCAATGAATGTAATTTCTGTATTTGGCCAATGTTTGTCTCTTTAGGCTTCTTGTTGTTCTGCCCCAGTAGTATCTTCTGGTGAATGTATTTACATAAGAGGAAGCAATCTCATGTTTTTAAAGGTAGAAATGAGAAAAGATGACTTTTTGGCAGTTTGAGTTTTTTTTCCCTCTGGTTCATTAAAAACAGGCATACTTTGCGATAGGTCACTTTAAAATGTAGCATATTCTTTCTCTAGTCTGTAAGAGTAGCTAGCTAGCTAATGAACTATGCTTCAAAATTAATTCTGACATTACTGAATTAAAATGAAAACTAATATGCTTCTACAAGGAATGGTTACCTTTTCTTGGGTTATATGCAACCTGTATTTAATTTCAAACATTTGTCCCAGTAGCTTGTTATTCTGATATACTTTCCATACGTAGCTGTAATACTCTTTCAATAGTTTGACAGATTAGGACAATCCTGGTTCAGGATTTCAAATGTCCAGAAATGGGTACTGAAGCCTGAATTTCCCATCATTTTCATAAGGTAGAAAGACGTTCTATCCTAAGATCTGTAAATATATTTCTCTAATAATGCAACTTATCAATTTTTCTTATTGCTCTTTGCCTTTCTATTTCATTACTTTCAAGGGGGTGGGAAACAGCCCAATTAATCTTCAAATGTCTTTAATAAAACAGCACTATGGGATGAAGAGATTGAGCATACGGCAAAAAGTGTTGCTTCCCATGATTTTTTTTTTTTTTTTGTGGTAAGATCATTTAACATGAGATCTACTCTGTTAACACGTTTCAGGGTATAATACCGTGCTGTTAACTACAGGCACAACTGGAATTTATGCATTTAGCACAACTGAAACTTTATGCCCACTGAATAGCAACTCCCCATATCCCCCCTCCTCCCTGTCCCTGGTTTAATTTTAACAACTAATTTCCCTGCTTTTATTTTCCCAGTACCAAGGTCTATCTTGGCCTTCCAGAGGGTATTAGTAGTGCCTGAGTTTTCAGGTATTCAAAGGGGGCTCATCATCTGTAGGGAAAAAATGTTTTACAGATTGCCACATCAGATTTGTGACTATAATGTGACCATAACAAACCGCCCCCTTCCACCCTCAGCTTGTCATTCCTCTTATTAACCCTCCACTTCCTTTCAGGCTGTATCTTTAGGGTATGGACTGAAATTGAAATAAGAAAATGTCTGGAAGTGGTAAAAAGCCATAAAAGTGTAGCGACACTTCTGTACCTCATTCATAGAAAAACCTTTCACAATTAACTGAGAGACTATGAAATGATGACTTAAAAATCCATAAGTAACAGAGTTTTCTCCATAACTGAAAAATACAGTTCATCTACATTTCCCTTACCTATACTAAAATATAAATACTAAAAACAAAACAGATTGCCTCACTATCACTCTATAAAAATCAAATTTGTCTATAAACACCACCTTTATTAGACCCCTAAGTTACGTACCCACGTCACATGCTGCTCCACCTAATTGCTGTCAGGAAATCTGAGCTACAGGAATGAACTAGGCAACGGCTAGAAATCTTGATTACATTTATTGGAAATATAGACTAAATAAGGCACTTTAATTAGTATCAGACAGAAGGATGAATTGATCCCCAACAAAGCACAAACTGTTGAAACAATGAAATTTAGAAAACGTGTCTGAGGCATAATTCCCTGTGATGATGGAGGAGATGAATCTTTTTTCTGCCGTGCAAGATGAGTTCAAGACAAAGCTAACCACACTGCTGAAAAGCTGCAGTGGGTCAGCATTCACAAGACCCATCTTTGAGGTAACCTGCCCCAGAAGATGATGATGACACAAATTCTTAATTCATTTTAAAAGTTAACTCAGTATGTATGAGGAAATGCGCATACTATATGTTAGCCAATTTTTTTTGTGGTAAGAGTAATAAAGTGTATTGGATGGAGCCTTATCATAATATTTTCTGACTTCCAAGTATTTTAATTCATACAAACTGTCCACATAGAGGTTCCCTGTTATCAGAATGTCCTTATGAGTACATTATGTGTATGTTAAAAATCAAATGAAATGGAGAGGCGAGGTAGATGAAGTAAAAGGGGTCAAATATGTGGAGACAGAAAGAATCTAACTATGGGAGGCGAACACACAATATAAATATATAGGTGCCTCACTGTGAAAATGTATAGCTGCAACTTATCAAATTTTGTTAACCAATCTCACCATAAAAATAAGGAAGGAAGGAAGGAAGGAAGGAAGGAAGGAAGGAAGGAAGGAAGGAAGGAAGGAAGGAAAAGAGAGAGAAAGAAAATTTTTTCTAAAAAAAATTAAATGAGAATCATGAAAACATTTACTATTTGTTAAAAAGATGTATTAAAATCATTGTTTCTATAAAAATTAATTCATTTGAATAAATATTATCAATTAAATATTTTGTGGAAATTATGCTAAGTCAAAAAAGCTAGATACAAAAAACTACATACTGTATGATTTCATTTGTATAAAATGCCCAGACAAAAATGATGGAGCTAGAAGGCATACGTGCTTTCCTGAAACAAGAAGAGCAAGAACAGATTGTGAATGGACATGAGGAAACTTTCTGAAGCGATAAATCTGAAAAATGAACTGTGATGATGATACACGCAAAGTGTATAAATTTACTAAATCATCTAAACTGCAGAAGAATTTTATTTCTCAATAAATTATTTCTCAATAAAACTTCCAAAAAGATTCTATAGAAAATAACATGGCACTGAGATTCTTAGGGCTCTGTACACCCTCAAGATCTTGTGAAGTTCTAGTAGTGTTTGTGTCCCCCACTAAAATATATGTGTGGAGGCCCTAATCTCCATTGTGATGGTATTTGGAGGCGTGGCCTGTGGGGGGGCATGTAATTGAGTTTGAATGAGGTCATGGGATTGGTTTCCTAATAAGGGGATAAAAAGACAGGAGATCTGTCTCTTCACTTTGGAGCACACAGCAGAAAGGCAGCCGTCTGAAAACCAGGAAAGGGCACTCATCAAGAAACCAACGATGCTGGACCCTGATCCCAAACTTCCAGTCTGCAGAACTACAGGAAATAAATATTTGTTGTTTAAGCCAATCTATGATAGGTTCATTGTAGCAGCCAGAACTAAGAAGTGGGATGCTCGTGCTTTAACAAAGACCTAAAGATGTGGAAGTGACTTTGGAACTGGATGATGGTTATAGGCTGGAAAAATTTCGAGGTGCATGCTAGGTAAACGCAATATTGCAATGAATGAATTTTCTTTTCTTTGTTATTATTTTATATTAGTTTCAGGTATACAGTACAGTGGTTAGACATTTACATAGTTTGTAAAGTGATCCTCCTGATTACATGCGCACCCATCTGGCACTACACACAGTCATTACAGTAATATTGACTATACCCCCAGAGCTGTATTCTACATCCCCATGACTATTTTGCAGCTACTAATCTGTACTTCTTAATCCACAGTAAAGGGATTTTCAAAGGCAATTCTTGTGAAGGCTCAGGAAAAAAAGAAAGAAAAAAAGGAGAGCTATAAAGAAAACTTCCATCTTAGAGAAAACATAAATAATCATGTAGAGAATATGGTAAAAATATGAACAGCAAAAGCTATCTTGATGACGTCTCTCTCAGAGATAAAAGGAGAAACACGTTACTGAAAACAGGAAGAAAAGCAATCCTTGTCATTAAGTGTAAAAACCTGGCTGAGTTGTGTTCGTGTTATGGTGTTTCGTGAAATGTTGCACTTGTCAGCATGAAATTGGAGATCCAGCTGAGGAAATTTTTCCATTAAGTATTGAAGGGGTGTCTTGATTCCTCCTCCTCCTCCTGTTAAAATGCATGAAGAGAGAAAGGAATTGAAGGCAGAATTGTTCAGCATAAAGGGATCAGATCATGAAAGGCTTTGAAGAGTCTCATCCTGTCTACATCACAAACAATGAGGAAGCCCATTTGAAAAAGGACACTAAGTGTGATGAACCAACTGTCTGATAAGGTTATCAGTGTGGGTATGGACTACAGACCTAACCAACCATCGCAGTGGGAAGGCTGCCAGTTTGACCAGAAGAAAATGGAAACGAGAAGAAATGAAGGCTGTCAAACTACTTAGGCCCTGCAGGACTGGACGATAAATTTAGCTCCTCGTGACCAGGGAAGAATGCCTCTGAAGGTTACTCAGAGACCATCAGGGCTGCTACTCCCAGAACAAGGACCACAGCACCTGGGGCAGGGGTGGAGGGTAGCACTGTCTCCACCTCAGTTTCAGAAGGTAAGGCCTTAGCTCGACAGAGCCATGTGTTCGAGGACACCACGTTGGTTCTCACACACCAAGTGACAGCTACCTGGAGCTTCAGGGACAGAGCCATCCTGGCACAAGCCCCACCTAACAGAGCCACATGAGTGGGAGCTTCACTTTAGTGAGTTCAAAAGGCAGAGCATGAAGCCAAAGAGGATTATTCTTGAGCTACAATAATCTTTAAAAAGAAGAACACAGTTGGAAGGAAAACTTAAACTCTTGATTTAAAAAAAAAATATGTTTAGTTTCAAGTATACAGAGGTTATGCTGAGCAAAATAAGTCAAAGGAAAATAAACACCATATGATTTCACTTATATATGCATTTTAAGGAACAAAAAGAACAAACTAATTGAAAACACTTACAAAGGACAATGTGGTGACTGCCAGGGCAGAGAGGGGTTGCGGGGCTGGAAGAAAGGAGTGATTAAAGAAGTACAAATTAGCAGTTGAGAGAGGATCACAAGGATTGGGGAGTACACTCTTGATTTTCAAACTGAGTACAAAGCAGTGGGACTCAAAATAATGTGATGTTGGCACAAGGATAGATATATGTCAATGGAATAGAATTAAGAGTCCAGAAATAAACCCATATATCTAGGATTTACTTTCAAAAGGATGCCGAGAACATTTAAGGAGAAAGAATAGTTTCTTTAATAAATGGTGTGAGGACAACTGACTGTCACACACAGGAAGGAAGTTGGACATTCACATTAGGTCAAGTACAAAAATCAACTTAAAATGTAAGGGCCAAACTATAAACGTCGTAGGAGAAAACTTAGAGATAAATCTTTGCAACCTCAGATTTGGCACTGAATTCTTAGATATGACACCAAAAACACAAGCAACAAAGAAAAAAAATAGATAAATTTGACTTAATAAAAATTTTGAAACTTTGTGCTTCAGAAGACAATACACCAAGAAAGTGAAAAGACCTATATAATAAAACACTGAAAATCACGTGTATGACAAGGGTCGGGCTCTTATAACTTAACAACCAAGACAAACAACTCAATTAAAAAAATGGGCAAAAACTCGAATAGACGTTTCTCTAAAGAAGATATACAAGTGGCTAATATAGCATATGAAAAGATGCTCAACATCATTAGTCATTAGGAAAAAGCAAACAGAAAACATAAGAAACCAATTTTCCCTTACTAGGATGGAGAAAGAGCAAATCTATCTATCTATCTATCTATCTATCTATCTATCTATCTATCTATCTATCTATTTAACATCTATCTATCATCTTTCTATCTATCATCTACCTATCTAATATATCTATATTTTTTAGTCAAATAGCAAGCACTGGTAAGAATATGAAGAAATCTGAGCTCTGAAACAATCCTGGTGGAAAAATAAAATAGTGCAGTCACTGTGAAAAGCATTCTAGTGAATTTTCAAAAAGCTAAACAGAGAACTACCATATGATACAGCAATGCAACTGCTAGCTGTACACCCAAATTGAAAACAGGTACTCAGATATTTGTACATCAACTTTACTTTGCAGCATTTCTCACAGTTGCCAAAAGGTAGAAACAACTCAAGTGTCATTAGCCTAAATGCAGAGATAAACAAAATGTGGTATATACAGCCATAAAAATAATGAAGCCTTGACACATAGATGAATCTTGAAAACAGTTTACTAAATGAATGAAACCAGTCACAAAAGAGGACATATTATGTGATTCCATTTATGTGAAATGTCCAAAATAGGCAAATCTGTAGAGACAGAAAGTCAATGAGTAGCTGCTTAGGGCTGATGTGATGCGAGGTTAAGTGAAGGGCACACAATTTCGTTTTGAGGTGGTCAGTTCTAAAATTGACTATGGTTGCACAACTCCATGCTAAAATAGCTGACCCTTACAGCGGGTACACACCAAACCTCTCCCTTGACTCCATGTGCCCTGCCAGAATTGGTGCCAATTTCCTTTTCTCTCTCAGAGCCTCTTACTGAGGTTTTAACCTCTTCAAAGATCTGTTTATCCTCATTATTTTTACTTCCCTGTTACACTATAAATCAACTCCATATGGCTGCAGGAGCAAACACTACACCCTGAAATATTTACAATGACTAAGTCGTAAGAATAAATTCAAACAGCTGAATTAATAAAGTCTGACTGAGTACCTAGTAGGTACCAGGATACAAGATTAAATAGGACAAGATCTCTGCTCTTTTCTCAAGAGGAAACATGATACAAAATAAACAGATGAGATACACTTTCATCAAAAATTTAAAAAGTGATAATCCACTGGATTATCTAAGGAAAGGGCTGTTCTCAGGAAGTGATGTTTAAGATAAGATTCTCAACATCAAGAGTACAACTAGGCAAAAATAAAAGGGAGGATGACTGTAGGCTGAGGGAAACGCAAGAGCAATAATGAAAATAAGCTAATATATTTGAGAAACTGCACGAAGGCTGGATTAGCTGAAAAGGAGTGGTCCAGGGGAAGGAAGGGAGGAGGTGAGGTCCCAGAGGTGATGAGGCTGGTCAGGGGCTAACCCATAGGGCTTTGTAAGGCAGGGCAAGAAGTTTCAGTTTTCTTCTTCTCAATCCCTTAATGTCTGTGCACTTCTCTCTTGCTATTCTTCCTCCTATGTATCTGCCCCTTAGACTATGCCTGCCCAAAGGAAAATAAATGTTTCTCGTTCATCTTCATCTTCAGTACCTAACTAGTGCCTACCCAGGACATGAACCGGCCATATAGCGATGCTGTCAGAAGGCAAAAATCCTAAATCCTGTAAGTCCTATAAGAAATTCTGGATGAAGTCTAGATGGAAGAAAAATAAAAAAGTTCTTTCTAACGGTAGTGTACAAATGAAGGCTGGGCAAGTTTCATTTTCATTCCTCAGGCCAGTCTGGGTGTTTCTACCAGAGACTAAGTTTTCCAAATTGAAACCAGCTAGAGAGAACATCTCTAAATTCCCAGAAACTGAAACATGAAACTTCTAGCGAAGACCAGCTTTTCATCTCTGACCACGGCCCAGCAGTCATTAGCAGGTTCTCTAACTCAAGCCCACTCGCCAAAGTCTTCCGACTCATTGTGCGGAATCAGGGACTCTTTCTCAGTATCATCACAAAATTATCATATTCACAAACATAAAAGCTATTAGGTTACAATTCCAATACCTGAAATAGGATCCAGCATTGCCTTTTAAATAACATGATAACAGCGCATATTATCCTTATAAACGACTTAGGAACATTTTATTGCCTAATGATTAGCTTCACATTTGCGTGTTGGATTTTCTGTTTGTGCTACACAGGGATTCTGCTACGGTTCTAATTATAACACTATTTTCCAGAAAGGCACACACTGATCCTAACACAGTTGAGGTAAAGCTAGCCAAGTAACCATTTCAGAGTGTCAAACCACACGACTCTGCAAATAAATAAAGCATGCTTCTTTGGGAGGTAAAAAACACATTTCTCAATTGGCTTACTGTGGCCTTGAGGCTTCTGCCTGGTCTGTCTGCAGTTTCTCTCCTCCTTCAACTTCCATTGTGCAGTAAACAATTCGATTGGGAGCAACTGACTTCAAACCTTGCACTTCCATTATGACGATCTGAAGATAAGAAAAAATTTTAAATGATACATCTGGTTGACAACTTTTAGCTATACAGAGAGACAGAAGCATGAACTATAACTGGATAGACAAAATGAAAAATTTATCTAGTAACATAAATGATCTTTTACCTTCTTTAGAATTCACTTCTATTCACGTTAGGTACAGTAAAACACATTTTGAGGTTTGGTATCTGACAGAATATCTCCTGTCAGCTATTAAAATAAGGTTAAAGTCTCTAAATACGACCCCTAGTGAACTGAGACTTAAACTCAGATCCTTAAACAATTATGGTCTTTATAAGGTAAAGCAAAATTATATAAAAATTCATTACATGTGATAAAAGTACATGTTGAGTTTCACATAAAGTACTATAATATTTGTTACTGGCAGACATTGTCACCATCATACCAATTCATTCATGACAATATGTCACAGTATCAGAAATTTTCTATATTCACCTATTTTAGATGACTATAAATTTTCTAAAGAAAATTAAACTATTAAATGCTAACTATTTTAAGAAAGAATTTATAAAATAATTTTCTTTATGGCCATTTTCTATCTTATTATTAAAATAATGTGAAAAATATAACTTGTCATTGAACATATTAATACTAACTTGACAAAAAGAACATAATTTTTTTCATCCATGAAAGGCACTGTGAAATACACTGAAAAAGGGTGCAAAGGCTGATACTACCTTATATATCTATAACTCCTGAAAGAAAGGGAAACATATTTTTTCAAGTGTGCTTTTTATGTTTTCATAAAAAGTTGCCAGTCTTAAAAGATTCTTGTTGGAGGTACACATAAAATATGAATTTTATCTGCCATAGACTTTTCCATCAAAACTTGAATCATGAAGTTCTCTAAATTCTCAAATTTCAAGTTATAAAATACATTCACTGGTACTTTAATATATGTACATACATTTCATTATTGATTTCATGCTGCATTTGTGTAAACACAATTAATGGAATTCATGCTACGTAACTACCAAAATATTCACCAAAGCATCATCTACATCACTTCTTGATCACTTAATACTCGATGAAAGTCATTATATTTTTCATAAAGTTGTGATATGAATCTTAAGGCCAAAGAAATGAACCATCTTAAAAAACTGATTTTATTTCAGCTCTAGTACAAAAGCAGCATTATGTTTGTAAAAACGTATGCATACTGCTTTTGTTTTTTTGTTTTTTGTTTTTTTATAAAAATGTATGGAAACTGATGGCCAAAAAATAAAGAACAAATTCAGAACCATTTTCCTTCCTCAGCCATCGCTTTTGTTTTCACACGGAAATGCATAGCAGCGTATGACTAAAAATAAAGACTTAACTAAAAACAGACTAAGAGAATTAATGAAAAATTAAGAGATACTTTCTTTTGCAATCAATCTAATGCTCAAGAAAGTTGGGGTGAAGTACTAAATCTTGTTAAAGAAAAATAAGCAGAAGCTATGCATTTTTAATAAATCAAATTTGCGGTTTGTAATACTGAAACTCATTAGAACTTTATACAAATAAAACTAACGAGAAAGCTGAGACAAATGAAATATAGAACCATATCAATTAAAATCCAATTATATATAGACTTACCACCATGCCTCAAATTACCTCTTAACTCAGTAATAAAAATTTTTGATGGGCACTCAAAATGTCGGGAACAAAAACAATTGTGCACCAGGAGTCTAGAAATCTTGATGGCATCGTTTGGTATTTGGGAATAGGATTGTTTGTGCTGAATCTCTTTCTGTAGGGTGTCTAATAGCCAAAGTGCAAGAGAGAAGAAAGGAAGCATCTGCTTGACACTATTTCTGCCACCTCTATTACATGCTACTGTAAACAGAACCTTCTAAAATATACAGTTTATGAAACCGCATTCTGTTCCTCAAAACAATACTTCCATCTGTGCCGGGGATGTTTTATCCTGCAGAATTGCCACTTTCAAAGATGTAACTTCTGTTATAAATCCATACATATAAATAAAACAAAACAATTCTACAGATCTGACTGCCAAAGGGAATTTTTAAAAAACCCTCAGCAAGTCTTAATCATTAATGACAATGACAGCCAAGAACTCCATGGACCATCAGACTAACCTAATTTGAGGTAACTGTTTCAAACCAATTCCAAGCGAAACTCGATAATGGAACTGCAGAAAATAAAACTGATCTATGTTCCATCTTTGCTTCCCTAATCTTTTGGTGACTGAAATAATAAAAATGAAATAGACAAAGTTCTCTTGGAAGCAAAGAAGAAGGGAGGCATATACAAAATATGAAGCTAGACAACATGCGTCTAAATAATGCATGGCCCATGAGTTCTGCGGTGCTCAGGCATTGTAGATGGTGATAAAATGAGCCGGGCAGTATGGTGAACAGGGGGACTGTACTCCACCAGATACAGAAGTCACAGGGCCTGCCAGCCTAACATCAATGAAAACACTCAAAAGAAAATCAACTATATTCATGAATGTCAGCCTCCTTACAACAAAGAGATCCAAACTTCATAAATAAACATTTGTTTTCCCGTATTTAATTTTAACATACCATTGTATGGCCTGGTGTTTTGTACATTAGTGTACCTCTTGCTTTATCATTCTCTCTGAAGAGACCTAAAGTGGTCTAACTGAAGCTTTTTGATATCATCAATATTCCTAATTCAGTAACTATTAAGTCGACTGTGTGCTAGACACTGTTTTAGGCTCTTGTGATACCTCAGTAAACAATAAAGAAAAACAAACTAAAAACTTACCCTCCTGCATTTTAAGTAGAACTAGTAATAAACATAATAAACATCTCAAGTGAGAACTGTGGCAAGAATTCAGCTCGGTGAGGAAACAGGGTATGGTGGGAAAAGGTAGAAGTTTGTTGCAATTTTAGAGGAAAAAACTGAGCGGTTTTCAAAACAACTCAACATGACTGATGATTTGTGAGCCCCTTACACTGGTTTAACTGCTTGCCTTTCAGGGTTTTCTTAGGCTGAAAAGTCTGGGGTCTGAGAAGCAAGGCTCGGAGAACGGCCTGGGATAATCACTGGGTTTGGCCAGGCTGAGGTCACAGGCCCTGGCGCAGGGCAGGCTAGTCTAACCTCTAGGGTCCCTCAGGTAAGTGCTGTGTTATCTGAACTTCACGTGATTTCCATTTGCTGCTGGGCACAGAACTCCTACACGAAATCCTGTGGATATCAGGGGATAGATCCGTGTTGCGCTATGGTAGGAAAATATCTGCTTCATAAGGACATACCCATAAAGGATGCTGAAACAGCTTTATAAATATGCAAGCCTCTCATACCATGCAAGGGAGTTTGAACTCGTGTTCTTCTCCCATGACCTGAAAAGCCCCATTTAACATGTTGGCCATATAGGATAACAATTCCGTGTCACTTAAACACCGACGCGTGAGCATAATTTTGTTTTCAAAGGGAAAACAGAAAACATAAGCTAATTATTGACAATCGTTTAATATTTTTAAACACAAAAGAGAAACTGTTTTAAACTGTTTTTGCTTCTGAACATTTACAGAAGGAATGGCAGATTTAATCATTACAAAAATAATTTTATTTACAAATTATCATTAACAAATTTAAATGTCAAACTTGTAAAAAAATTATACTGTAATTAATCGAGTTTGTTTTATACAAAAAAATGTATGGAGGGAGGAGTTGGCACTTTACATTTTACTGTAGGAAACCTGAGGCAGGAATGAGGAGGAAATTCCACGTGAAATATACTATAAAGTTTGAAATTAAACATCCTAATGTTAAGAGGCTCAAGAGATGGAGAAGAAACCCAATAGGTAGCAAAGTCACCTGGCAAAGTCATTACGTAATCCCAGAACTAAGTCTGGAGAAAACCTATTTTATTCTGACACTAAATTTAATCTATTAACCACCAAAGGGATCATTAGCCTGAAAGGATGTGAGAAGCAGCTATTTTATCCCCAAGCTTACATGTATCTTAGAGATGAATAACTGATAAAAGGAGAGCAGACGTTTGTTTTTTCAGCCATAAACTAAGCAAGCCAAGTGTAAAAAGCATCAATAGAGAAATTTAAAATTATCCCTCCTGAAACGCCAGGGTACTTTTCTTTGTCAATCAGCAAACTTAAATAGCAGTGCTAGGAACCAGCAGAGCGAGACTGTAACAAAGGAAGGAGCTATGGGCTTCCATATAGCTTTTGAGAGAGCTATAAATCTCAGCTTGGTATTGCTAGGGTGTATGTGTGTCATATATAAACTCATAAACACATATGCGGAGCAGCCTATACACAGAGAGTAGCAAAGAAGAAACAGGATCGTGACTACAAATCTCTACAGGAAGAGTCAGTATCAATACCTGATTTCCAGTGATTTCTTGAAAGGGATGAGACTTGAATACCTTGGGGACACAATTTCAAAGGCATAACATTTATTTATGCTCTCTATAATATTTATTGTACCTATAATAAAACTGGATGCCCTAGAAAGGAAGAAAATTCTCTCCTTCTCATCATCCATATGCATCCAATATTGCGCAGCAAAGTTTGTTTATGTCGTTTGATTCTAGAAAAATGATAATTGTTTTTTTCAGCCATAAACTAAGTGAGCCAAGTGTAAGAAGTATCAACAGAGAAATTTGTGAAGTGATAAAAACCAGGCTAACGAAAAGCCTGAAAGGAGTTCCCAAATTACAGGGAATGCAATTATGTTTAAATCCTATTTCCACCCAAGTGTGTTCTGGCACTTACGTTAACAAAAACTTACACTGCCCTGAGTTGACACAGAAAAGACTTGCCTAAAAATGTTTATTATTTAATCCTAATACTGTTATGTTCAAATGACAGTTTGCATTAATTTGCATTCACAACCCGACTGTCTAGCAAATGAAGAATAATTTAACTTTTTCAAAAATGACTAAACTGTTTTAAATTCTAAAGGCTACCGTGAAGGTTAGCAACAATTAGCTGCTGCCTTATTTCCACTGCCAGGGACCAGCATGAGCCTTACCTCTAAGGTGAACGACAGCAAGACGTCAGATTTTGACAGCTGAATCTCATTCTCATCTCCTATGTCCAAAAATGCAGAATTCTGTGAACGTTTCAATTTCTGGAGTTTAAATTCTGGACCACCTTTTGAAACTGGAAGACTTTCCAAATTGGCCATGAGCAAATTCACCGAAGACCGCAGCTCTTCTATATACATGCTCTCCATTTCTTTTGCTATAAATCTGGGGAATTTTCTTTCCTGGAAAATAAGTTTTAAAATAACAATGTCAGATCAGTCACATTTCCAGGTTATCATAAAGCATGATCTATCTACTTGACTCTTAGAAACGGGGACACTCATTGTAATGTATCTACTGGATACCTCAGTCTCTAGACTTTAAAAGCCTAAGCTTTGGCAATTTTGATTATACCCAAAGGTACCGTAAATACCTTACTGAGAATCACCGTAATACAAAACGAATACATTACATACATTTTCACATTAACTCTATTTTTGATAAGAGATTTGCTTAAGGTAAAACAAACTCTGAACACACGCATTTTAGAAGTTTTAGTGTTTAGATGAGTCTTCGGTAGCCACTGTTAGCTTTGAAATGCCTGTAGTAACCGCTGGAACAATTTTCAGTTACGGGGCTTTCTTATGAAACAAACATTTTGACCCTCTCTTACCACAGATATGTGTTTCTCAGAGGGTACGCTTTTTATAAATAAGCATTCAAATTTAAAAACTCACAAAATTAAATAGCAATATGGTCATATTTCTAAAATTAGGTAATTTTTATGTTATGCAAACATATCAAGATCCCTAACGACCATAAATTCAGGTTTGTTTGTTTTTTTTTTGGTAAAGGTTTAGAAAAAATTAAGTTTAAAGCAAAAAGCCAATTTATGATAAAAGCTCTAAGTAAAAAAAGAGTAACAATATCAACTTTACAGATTCTATTTTGTTTCTGAATTACCTGAGCATTGCTCTTCAATCCCTTTCTCTCGGCAATTAGACTTGTTTCTTTCGCTTACTTAAAAGCACATTCTAAACATTGATATTTAGATAGATACTGAGAGGTATCGCCAAACTGTCCTTAGAAATTATAAGCATTCAACGCGTAATTAATGTATATCTCACAAACAGCAAATGAGGTCTCTTGCACTCTGAGCTTCCTTTAATATATGACAACCGGGCACTAAGCTCTTTTCTCTTAAAAGCAGAGAGTACATAGCTTTAAATATCAAGCAGAACACGATGTAATGACTACTGTACAGAACCAGCTGGGGATGAGAAGCCTAAAGCAGCCCTCTTCCAAATGATCACCTAGTGCCCCAGGAAATCAATGCCTCCACTGTTGTTTCCTCTGCCATCACTGACAACCCAGGATCCAGATCTCTAGTGTGACTGGACGGTTTCCACCTGCTCTCATCGACCTGTGCCTCGTCTCCGCCTGCCCTGCACCAGCTCGTTCATGGGACAGACAGAACATCTGATACCACTTCACAAATTGGTCCCAGAGTCTCAGGCCACCTGTTTTGCTTTCCCTCATATAACCTTCACATATTTCACTTAAAATAGTTTACATATCATCAATATTAAAGGTGTGTATTTATTATCCCAGTGGTTAAATATCTACATTCATAATTAATTTTCCCAAGAAAGAGTGTTAAGTATCCTTTTAACATTCCTCTATAGTTTGAAGCAACATTCCAAAATATTAAGTTTGCATCTGCAGGAAAAACACAGAGTTATAGAATTACTTGGTTTCTTCCGGGAAAAAAAAATAATAATATTTTGTAACGGTTTCTCAATACATGTACAAGAAAAACAAAGCAAATTAATTGAAGAAAACAGAGTTTGACATTTGTGGACTAACTTTAAAAGCTGTCATAAAAAGCATCTGGAACTCAAAAATAAGGCAAAAAGCAGAGGGGACAGGTCTTTTAAATGTCCTACGGGTCACAGGTCATCTAGGAATTATCTGAGGAAATGTACTTAGTACAACTGACTGTTTAGTATTGATTAAAGGTCCCAGATAGTGAAGTTACATGTTACCTTGCAGAATTTTCTCTGGAAATATGCAAATAATACGTCTGGTAAAATACTCCAATGATTACAGTTTAAATCCTTGTTGGAAATTAATCACTTTTATATCTAATCCATGAATCTTATTTTAACTTTCCCTAAAAACACCCATTTTTCAAATGCTCTTTGGATTACTTTTAACATCTAACCAATTTGGCTCATCAATTACACACACACTGAATGAAATCTTTATTGTATCTTTACATTTGTTTGAGAGTCATAGTTGTGCCTTTTTGAAAACTTTATTTCAGCAAAGCAAAAGGCAAATATACCACATGTTTGAAAGTCTGAATGTACCAAATTTTTTTTTCAAATATTCAAGGTGCTATTTTATGGAAAATTTAGCATCAGCACATTAAAAAATGTATTCTTATTTAGCTTTAATTAAAAACACTTCATTTGCTATCATTTTTCAATGATAAATGTTCAGAAAACACCACACTTGACAATTTTATCAGCATTTTTAAAATTTTCAGAAAATAGACTAGAATAGTTTTCTCTCTGAAAAAAGAACTACAACTCTGTTTTAAAGCTTTGAAGTTTACCCATATTATTTCATCTACTTCATTTAGCCTGCTTATGTTGCCTCTTTCTTGGAAATAGAACCAACTGTACATCAGACAAGTATACATGTTAAATTTGATATTTAAAATTAGAACAGAATCAGAAATAGTTTAACCATTTCTAGTTTAACTGTGAGTCATTCCTATAAACCATAGTTTAAATGTTCTAATTTAGTTCTCTGTATAACATATAGCTCATTAGCAGCCCTAACTTACTAAATACATGAAAACAATAATATTTGCTTCATAAAAAAATTCCATTATTCAAATTGAGTCACTTTTTCTTAAGTGCTCTTAACCTTCCACTGGATGAAGCCCAGTGTACCCACCACTGGGTGCTGGTCTCTCTGTTCTCTTTCCTATACCTATATTAATTTTAGTTTCTAAACGTAGGATCATGGCATCAAGTGAACTATTGGCTGTAAAACTGATCCTAAACACAACTAAAATACTAAAGTTTAAAATTTTTTTTAACATGAAACAGATTTATGGTTGTCATAACAATATTGGTATACCCTTTTCCTTTCAATTCTAATATGCCCATAAGTGGGGAAAAAAGGAGGGAGTCCCACAAATAATTTGGGAATTCTGCAAGATTCTAGTTTCCCCATGACAATAAGCCAGTCCATAAAGATTCAGTCATTCAAAAGCCATTCACTACATGTGTGCTATGTTTTCTTCTCTAGGCCCTCAGGACGTAACCACAAAGATAATGATCAAAAATCCTGCCATGGAGCCTATGTGGTACTGTATGGAGACAGATATCACAAATAAGAAAATTATTTTAAATGGTAGAAAGTGATACATGCTATGGGAAAAAAGTCCAGATGGGAACGTGGGGTGGACAGGGGTTGCAAATTTAAATAAAATGGCCAGGGAAGGTCTCAATGAGATGACCTTTGTGCATAACAGTAGATGAGGGAGTATGATGACCAATTTTATATATCAACTTCTCGAGGCTTTGGTGCCCAATTATTTGGTCCAACAACAGTATAGATGTTACTGCAAAGATTTTTTAAAGATATGATTAGCATTAACAATTAGTAAACTCTAACTAAATCGATTGTCTTTCACGATGTGGGTGGGCCTCATCCAAGCAGTCGAATGCCTTAAGAGCAAAGACTGAGTTCCCTTAAGAAGCAGCAGTTCACCTCAAGACTATGAGATAGAAACCTTACCTGAGTTTCTTGCCTGCTGGCCTGCCTTGCAGATTTTGGATTCAGACTATATGATCAACTCCTACCTGAATTTCAGGCCCACCACCTTGTCCTACAGATTTTGGACTTGCCAACCCCACAACCACATGACCCAATTCCTATAAATCAAATCAGTCAGTCAACTGATATTTCTCTCTTTCTCTCTCTCTCTCTTTCTCTATGTATGTGTGTATGTATATATAAATATATATTTATCTATATACATTTATATTCATATAAATGTATATAAATATGTGTAAACACAGTATATCTATGCATACATGTATACACGTATGTACTGTCCATATATATAGATAAATGCATTGTATCTCTATATCTATTAAACATCTGTATGATAAATCCAGAGAAACAAAACCAATAGGAGATCATAGATCTATACTGATTCTGTTTCTCTGGAGAACTGTGATTAATAGAGAGCAAGCATGTGAATGTCAGGGGAAAACCACTGCAGGCAGCACAGGTAACCAGGGCACAGACCCTGTGGCAGGCAGACCAAGGAGGCCGTGGACAAAGTTCGCGTGGATTAAGCGAGCGTAAGAGCTTAACGAAGGACAATGTCAGAGGAGCAGTAAAGGCCACATCCCGTGGAACTCTGCAGGCCACTGTGGGAACTCTCTGTTTTACTCTCAGGGATGTGGGTGACCGTCACAAAGCTTTGTGCAGTCACCGGCTGCGGGGCTGAGGCGGCAGGGGCAGAAGCTGGGGGACAAGTCAAAGGACAGAACGACTGTCTGGGGGAGATTAAATGGTAACTGCGTCAGAGTGGTTGGTGGAAAATGGTGACAACTGTTGGGTTCCAGAAATAATCTGAAGATAGATGCCAACTGATTTCCTGACAAATTAGGCATGAAGAACAGGAGGATAAAAGGAGTCCAAGATGATCCAAGTGTTTTGGACTGAGGAACTGGAAATATAGCACCACCAAGACCTGGCCTACCCTGACTGAAAACTGTCACCTCCCTCCCACCTTCACTCCCTCCCTCTTGGTTCCATTTTCTCTGCTGCATTTTCTAAATAGCAAGGGATCGACTTCCACAATTCAGTTATGTGGCATGTTTACTGCTTATTGTGGGGCTCTCCCAAACAGAATTCAAGCTCCACCAGGGCATGGCAGGAATATTTTTGTTTGGTTTTATCCCAAGACAACATTTCTCTGGATGAATCCCAAATGCTTAAAATAGTGCCTGGCTAAATATTTTAGCTCCAAAATTCAGACTCCGAAAGGTTAAATAACTTGCCTTATGTTATCTATCTGGGAAACAGCCATCACGGATGTGACCACAGGTCTTTCCGGCCCACTCCACATTGTTTTCTACTACTCCCTAATTATCTTTTAGCTGAACTACTAAAGTCAATATTTCTTTCCCTTGAAAAAGAGATTTCTGCCCTGTGATTTTATTATTATATTGTGCTGTGAAGTGTGGTAGGAAGTGTTAATGACTGCCAACTATTAATACGTACTTCTGGATTTATCCGATTGAAGAGACAACAGGGCCTAAGAAAGATGGACCAGGCTCTAGGGTCAAAAAAAAAAAACAGAATTTGGGGCCTGCCTCCACCACTTACTTGTTATGCAATCTTGATGAAATCAATCATCTTCCCTAAGCCTTGATCTCCTCATCTATAAAATAAATTCACTACCTCATCTGCCCTTCTGGGTTAACAAGATTAGTGGAAAGATACAAGGCAAGGAGGTCAGTGAATTATAATTAGTCTTGTGAATACTTTACAAAGATGGCTTAAATTTGGTGAGACTACAATAGAAAGCAATTAAACATGCTCTATCTGCTATGTCGACAGTATCTTCACCAAAAGGCATCTTATTTTTGGTATTTTTTTTTTCTTTCCTATCTCATCGGCTTCAATTCCTTTACCACACTTTCTACGTGGCTACATTTCTGATGAAACCAGACTTCCCTTCAAAGAGGAGTCTGTGTGTGTCTATCAGTGACCCCTCTGCTCAGTCCAGAGGTAATTAGCACACATTCTCCTTTGCAAACATGAACTTGAGAACACAAGCAAGGCTCTCCCGCCTGTCCCCAAAAACCCTCTAGGAAATTATCTAAACTTCATTCTAAAGCAGCACATACTCAGCCACATACTTGGAGAAGCAAATCCAATGAATGACAATGTACAAAATCTCCCACACAATCTACAGAAAAGTAGGTACTTTAGTGAATGCTGATCACAGGTCCAGAGTCCTGACCCACACTTTCTGGCACATTTCTACGGATTCTCGCGAAGCCTCAGGTTTTTTAAGGAAAGCAAATGCTCTTCCATCCAGGTGCCAATTCAGGTTATGGTTTCAAGGAAAGCATTTTCTCCTCTAAAGCTACTAACAGTCTCGAGCTGCTTGAGTTCTGGCCTATGCATGCCGCATTCAAATGTCTGGGATGCCTCTCCAGAAATCCAGAGGACAGTAACATGGCATGCCATCCTTCCAGCCACTGCCCTTTGTGTGACTATCACTCCAGCCCCCAATTTATATCATCCTATGACTTCACTCATCTAAAGAGTCTTCATATGTCTCTGGATTGGTTCTCACAATTTACTATCATCTCTATTACCCAATTTCTCTCAATTTTCTATTTTTCTATTTACCACCAATTTCTCAACTGTTTCTCAATTTAACAGATACTGAGATAAATACGATATTAGCATTCTTAAAAGATATTCATAAATACACATTTTCTCTGCAAAAGAACAAAAAACCTAATTGTTAAAACAGTATGTGATGTATCTTCTCAAGGGCTAGAAAAGTTCAATATCTTGATTTAGGAGGGTTATCCAGGGTATATATACATACTGTAGGCTTAAAATTTGTGTAATTTATGGTATACATGTTATAAGTAACTTTTTTTAAATGAAGAAAAATCCCCAAGTAGAGAGGATTCTGCAGAGAGACAGAGGCAGAGGGAGAGGGGTGAAATCTATCCATTGAATATTCAAAGCCTTTGCTTTGCAGAAGGGAAAGGGAAAAAATCTTTTTCTCAGAATAAACAATAGCAATATAACCTCAAGTCTATTGGGAGAGACTAAAATTTTTGTGCCACTGAAGTAAATTATTCTATCCATTTGCTAAAGAATGATTTAGATAATGAAGTTCCATTCTCTCTAAAAATGCCTTAAGTATTAAAAAAAATAAGTCATGGTTTTTGTTGAAAATCTATTTCTGTTCATAGAAATACAGTGATTGTACAAAGCACAATAAAATGTTGTATTACACTATCCGCCAGACTAAGCACAAAATCTTCTAATTGCATTTTTCATCTATTCAATCATTCGATTAGTTGATACCACTATGTGCCGAGTGCTGCGCTAGATACTTTGGAATATATAATTTCACAGGGAGATTTTTCTCCCTGATTATATTATGCCTAGTGCAATATTAAAATTCTTGTGTATCTATCGGTTTGAGAAATTTAGGTATTGCTTTAATAACCTATAAAAGTTTTCACTGAGTTTAAACATTTCCCATATAAGGATGAATATGTAAAATAGAGAATATGTTCCATTTAGTTAATATACATTCAGATACTTGGGCTTAAGAGATTTGCACGTAGAGGACAAAAGTTTAAAAATCATGCTGGCTTTATCTATACGAGATTCAGTTCAAAGAAATCTAGATAAAGAAAGAAATGCTGTACAGGATGTCAAAGTTCATATTTTACCTTTGCCATTTTCTCTGCCAACTGCAAACGACCATCGAGTTCCCTTCGGATCTGGGCTGCTTGCTCATCTGCATTATCCAACTTCAAAAATAAAAACAGAAATTACACACATACGATTACTTAATTGCACTGACCTACAGACTAAAGCAAAGACTAAATGACTCAAACTTTTTAAAATAAATTTTCTCAGCTACCTATTGAGAACAGAGAAGATTTTTTAATTAGGTTGGCAGTCCAATTAAATTTCTTGGGCACTTATTCTGATGATTTTGTTCACAAAAAAAAAAGTTTAAAAATTTCTAAGGTTAATAGCTCAGTTTACAAAAAGTCTAATTATAATAAATAGTCCAAACTGTGAGCAACAACTGTAAACCAAGAAATTCTCATTTCCTGGAGGTTACAATAAATTATCATTAAGTTTCTTCAGGCCTCTTTCTGTCCTCATGAAGGTCAGCCCTAAATAGTTCCAGATAGATAAATCTGTTTTGTTCTCTACAATTCCCAGAATGCATTTCTCGACAGTGAAATACTGAGAAATGTTCTACTCCTTTGTTCTTTTAAAAAATATCCTCTTCATTTTTATAATAAATTTGTAGTAGTGTCCAACTATTAAAGTACCATTTGATTAATTTTATGCCACTTAAGTCTTCATATACGCCTCATTCTAGTACCAATAGACTCATATTCTAGAGATTCTTCCATTCTTTTAACTGACACATAAGAACTTTGCGCTCAAAATTTGATTGAAAGCAGGAAAAGCATGCTATCATCATTTCTGAAGATAGCTTCCATTTACATGGAAAATTACTTTCATTTGTCCACTAAAATGATTCTTCATTTTTTCTATAACTTCCTTTAACTTTCCTTCATGATTCCTTCTTCCCCAATTATTCATTCAATCTTCTTTTATTAATTCATTTTCAAAACTGTTAAACTGAAAAGGTCCTATGAGTCCTGCACAATATGGGGTGCATTGGATGGTGGGGAGAGGGGAGGTGACTACAGGTGTGAATCAGGTAGACACTTCTCTGAATTCATTCCTTCCCCTCTCCAATTCCCATGACGAAGAAGCCTGCACCACACAATACACCCATGTCTTACTAAACTATCCATTAAAAGATTGAATTAGTATTAAGTATGATGCAAACACCCAGGAGAGTACAGATTCACTTGTCTAACTGCTGAAGAACTAACAAATTGACCATGTTATCTTTAAAAAAAAAACCTTCAAAAGAAAGACAGAGAGAGACAGACAGACACAGGGAAATCAGTAGGAGCAAACCAGGTCAACAGGATGGTGGTGACGGAATGTATGTGGAGAGAAAAGAAAGAAGTTTTTTCCAGTAAGAGCACACCAAGAGCCTGAAGTTGAGACAAGACATAGTGGTTTGAGAAATGGGATACTTGGCTGTTGGGAGAAAACTGGCTTGGGTGATGGGCCAGGGAAGAGCAATGGGACCACTTCAAGAATCTACTCTTCATGGCCACATTAGGAAGGACGGAGCTGGTTCCTGCAGCAATAAGAATTCATTAAAAGGGTGAAGGAGGTGAATGACATGATCAGATCTGAGCTTTGGAAAGAAAATATCACTCTGTCTCCAGCAGAAACAGGAAATCTGTTTAATTGAAAGAAAGATGTGGGATTACCTTCCTAAAAAATGTTTCCAAGTTTATTTAAAAAATCAAATTCATTTTAAAACAAGTTTAAAAACAGGCAAGATTTTCTTAAACCATATTGTAAAGGAGTTTCTAGGTCATCTCAAAAACAAATTCAGGTACTTGAGTCCTTGGACAGGACTCTTTCTATTCTTCACTGTGGTGGAGGATTTCCCTAGCAACTTCAAGTATGTCTCATTTTGTTAGTACAACCGCACATACTGTTACAGTTAAAATAATTCTTTTTCTTTTCTGAACCCTCTAGAGAAAGTGATTCTGAACCCTCAATTAAAAAAAAATAGAAAAAGGGAAGAAAAAAGTCTAAAATTAGTTTATAGATGTGAGGCATTAGACTTTAAAATGTAGGTGACACACCTGTCTAGTGTCTGATTTTGACGGTGAGATTAAAAAAAATTAGGATATATGGACTCTGGAATTTGTGGTAGGGACCTCATCCCATTTGAACAACTCTGTCTTAACAACATTTTACTTTAAATTCCTGATTATAACATTTTATGTGAAGACAGATTACTTACCTCACAGATGTCCTTACCTGGCACAGAATATTTTCCCAGTCTTTTAGAGAGGATCATTCAACCCTGACTCTCACAGATGCCCAAATGTGTCTTTATTCTCTGCAATACCTCTAGTATCTATTACACAGAGCATTTTGCCACTTAATTATCTAAATATTTCACTGTCTTGACGAATATTTAGTGCCTAAAATATATTTTCCTCCTGTTCATTACACAGGAATTACTGTTTCCACATTCAGAATTCTCTAGGCTAGGATGTTCTTAACCTCGACCTTCAGGAGTATATGAAACTGTTCGAGTTGTAGGCAAAATTTCAGAGAGATATGTATTTTCCACCTTTGGGAACTGTTTACATTTCATAGTTTATACAAGGTTTTCAAAGGGGCAGTTAACTCAAAAGAAGTAAAGAACCATGACTGAAGGAGAATCTTCTGTATAGAAGTCTCTATTCATTCTTTTTAAAAGAAGCTGTATGGCTTTCAAACATAAGCCATGGAAAATAGCTACCTCAGACCTACACATCATTAGTCTTCCCCTTACAGAGATTTGTTAAATTCTTTGTAAAGTAACACTAAGACAGGCCCATGATTGCTTTATTAACTCTGTTTGCTTTTTTCTGCACATCCTGTACAGCAAGCACTGTTGCAGGCTCTCAAGTAGCTACAAAAGTTGTGGCCTTCCAGCTCATACTTTATAAAGAAAACAGTACAAACTGTATGTAAAACAGCATAAAGTTGCCATCAGAAAGCCACTGGTCAAGTATGGTGGGAATTCAGTGACGGAAAAGATGTTTTTCCTAGTTGACAGTATCAGGATGGCTTTGTGAGGATGGAAATATTAAAAGTGGAGTCTAAGAACATGCTGACCTGATGCAGCAGTCTATCATTAGCCTTGAATTGCAAACATCAAACCCTAGGCTCTCCTCACCCCATCCCTCTTGCATTCCATGGAAAAGGCTCCAAGAAAAGAGAAGCTCTCAGAGATTCACAAACTGCTCTTTGCAGAAGTCCTGGGGAGAATGAAATCCTGCGATGCTGGCCAACTATCCTACAGTTGAGAAAATTGTAAACAGCATAAAAACAACTTTACTGAGCTTGACCCAATAGCTCTGTTTTATAACTTGTGATGTCATTCTTCCAGTGTTTGAAAAACTACAAACATCAGATACTGGAACTCATTAAATCTGCTCATATCTTAAAGAAAAAAGATCTTTTAAAAAGTGCATTTGACAGCACTGTTAAGCATCGTTGCCCTCTCTGATTAATCTTCTTTCTAAGACCAGGGTAACTGCCTTTATATTAATATTGTCAATCAGTAAAAAGGGAGATTAATAGTTGTGTGTTTTTTTCACAATGACACCTTTGTACATACTAACTCTAATCAGCCCTTCTTTCTCCTACTGGAAAAAAAAGCAATTTGTTTTCTTTGAGACCTTATTCCAATTATAGCATAACTCTTTTTAGACATATCATATTATCATTTTATTGTAAGATCAACCCTTATCCTTTAGTCTGAAAAACATAAGTAGACTAAGATTTATACAATTTTGTAGATTCAGTGTTTTTCCTAAAATTAATTCATATACTGGTCCACTATATTTATATTATGTATAAATCTGGTGATTTATAGATAATCCATCACGAAAAATAACCAACGCAAACCTAACACAAAAGAACACTCCACCAACGCTTTATAATTTTCCAGGGGCCTGCTATTTGATTTCTTTGACAATGCCGATTAGGCATGGATTTTCCAACACGGTCTCAAAACACTGATTAAAAGCTTTCAGTATTAGCAAATTACTTTATCAATATACCTGTTAATTCTCCATCATTTGAATCACAAATAATTTATCATAAAGCTAGAGCATAACTCTACCCTATTAACTCTCATCATTCCTGCTGGTTTCTGTGCTGTTCCCCCTCACTCCCTCAGCCCAGCAAGCACACATCATTAGTCATTGGGTGTTCTAGATGCCAGAGTGTCTGCAGTCATTTTTCAGTACAATGTTACTGAAAATCTCCAACTGAAGGCAAAGTGTTTCCTTTCAGGCGTAACTTCAGTGACCTCGAACAAAAACTGAACTGACCTTCTCTTCCAACTACTCTTCAACCTGGCTCCATTTCTCCATAGAATTCTGACTACCCCAATCAGGCTAAAATATCAGAGCAAGAAAGAGAGATAAGGCCAAAGAAAGCAGAGGAGAGAGTGAATATACATGAATGAGAGGTGGTACCCGAACCCCTTAAGCCCAGTACTCAGGTCCTCCCATATTTTATACCAATCTAACCACTTGGATAATTCCATTGCTTACCCAGATAAGTGTTTTTGTTGTTTACCAAACATGTTAGTTTCTCTATCATATATTTTGTTTGTGTTTCTCCTGCCTGGGATGCGCTTCTTACCTACCTTCATTGTCCAGATCAATCTCCAAATCTTCTGCGAAGACCACCTAAATAATCACTTAGTAACAAAGCAGGTGCTATCTGAAATTCCTTTCACAGTTATCACTTTATTGTTGAAGTTTTCAGGTACATATAACCTCTATCTCAAACTGCAACGTATTTCCCCCATTAGTGTACCCTACTCTGATGAAATGAATAAAATATATCTCTAAAGGTGGGATTCACGTTGTCTCAAATTTAATGCAAAAAATAATTCCTGTGTTCAAAGGGTTCTTGGGCCTCAAAATTTCCTCCATGTTGACCCATCTTCCGTGAGGCAATCTCCCTCAAAAACAAAAACAAAAAACCCTTCCTCTCACTTCCTTGATCTCTGAGAATTAGCCAACAACTACAAGGCAACTAAAACTCATTTTGTAATTTCACACAACAAAAATAGCATAAGGAAATTAAATTATTCCCCTACTCTCAAGAGTAACACATTGCCTGTGTGATGTTATGTATGAATCAGGGAGCATTCTGTCTGCTGGAGGGTAGGTTTTTAAAGAACTCCCTTATATCTACCTTCTAAATTATGTATACAAAAACCCTAACTCAGAAATAGTTCTGTCATGGATTCTCATAGATTCTTAAAAATGCATTTCCCAAACCACTCTTTCTTTTGAATACTTAGAAGCAGGGAAAAGATAAATGAGTTAATTAGATATAAAATTACCCTATGTGAACTGAACTAAACTATATTAAATAATACATCAAAATGTTCAAAAGCAAAAGTATAAGAAATTTAACCTCAAACATAAAAACTTTGGGACTTCAACAGCCTAGAGAATATGCATGCATATTCTCTAAAATGGTAGATATAACTTGGCAAAATTTCACACATCATGAAATTTTCTTCAGTATTTCATATGGTATTAACATTTTATCTTCTGGACAAAAGTAATGAGCTAATATTTTCAAGCAAGTATTTACTAATTACACTCACGCTAATAAAACTGTTCAATATACATTCGTATTAATAATGAAATAATGCTGAAGAGTTTAGCACTAAATAACAGACAAAATCAGTGATATTAGAGAACTTCAGCAGAGCAGATTCGAACTCTAGCTTCATCAATCCATTAAACAGTGATTATTCTAAGTTTTTAATTATTAAATCTATTGGGGTAATACTGGTTAATAACATTATATAAATACCGGATGTACAACTTTATAATACATCTGTATATTCCACTGTGTGCTCACCACCAAAAGTCTAGTTTTCTGTCACTATTTATGTGATCCCTTTTATCCTTTTCATCCTCCCCTACTTCCTTCCTCTCTGATAACCACCATTCTATTGTATCTATGATTTTATTTGTTTATTTGTTGTTTTGTTTTATATCCCAAATACGAGTGAAATCATATGGCTCTTGTCCTTTTCTGTCTGACTTACCTCACTTAGCCTAACACTCTCAAGATCCACCCAAGTTGTTGTCAATGGCAATCTTCTAAGTTATAAACATAATTGAATTTAGACCTCAGAGCAACCCTATGGAAGAAGTCTTCTCATCATTTTAGTGATGAAACATTTGAAACACAGATTGGTTTAAGCAACCTCCCAGGGTCAGAGTTATACAGTCAATAAGTTGCAGAGCCAGGGTTCGAATCCTGCAGTTGGTCTCCTGGGTTTAACTTAACCACCTCATTCATGCTCCTTCATAGTGCCTCACACTCAACTTTCATTCTTTCAGTCATTCATTATCTATGAGTGCCCAGAAGAGGAAACACTTTAACATTACTATACATTAACAGCACACAGATTAAATATTTATCCTCTGATAAGTTGTTAAAATGCAATGAAAGAGACATATATAAATGTCTATACTACAAAGTAGAATATGACAAGCTTTGGGTATGATAGGGAACTGTAAATTCCTCATATTTTCCTGCTCCCTCAAGATTTAAGAAAAATGTGAAGAAGGTAGAATTTCTCTTGAGTCTTGAAGGATGGAGAAGAGGGTTTCCAAGAGAAGTAAATAATGTGAGATAAAATTAAAATCCAAGAAAATACAGGGTGTGGATAAGGAACAAGTAGTGATGCAGTTTACCTGGAACATGGGGTGTTTAAAGAGTTGTTACATCCCAAGAAATATAAGATAGGTGGGTGGGGCCAGCCTGTGAACACCATAGCTGTTGAAAGCTTGGCCAAGGGGTATGTAAACTTCATTCTGTTGACAAAGATAGGAGACTTTTTTTCTTTGTTTTTATTCAAAGTTAGGTCATGATGAGAACAAGATGGTACTTCAATAACATTAATGTGGCAACAAAAATATGTAGAGTTAGAAGGGAGAAATGCTCTATATGAGAGATACTGGAGTCTTGAGCTATGGTAATGGCCAGGGAAATATGATGAGGGCAGATAATGCAATATTATGAAGTAGCAGTGCCAGGCAACTGCTTGCACTGACTGGGAAGGCAATAAAAAAGGAAGGGCTCATAGTTATAAGTTGAAAGGCTGAACATACAGAAATAGAAAGAGAACCAGGATTGAAATGAGAAGAAATTGGCATTTTGAACCTACTGAGTTTGAGGAGTTTCAGAGCCATCAGTTTGCCATGGGCTATAGTGATACAGAGAAGAAAGATGAGCTGATCTACGTGAAAAGGGTGAAAGGTAGTGATACTCAAATTAAGCATAGTGAATTGTTATCATTGAAATATTTCTCAGTGAATCTAACTCAATGCAACAATCCTAAAAGCAATGCAACAATCCTAATTTCTCAAACAAAACATGGTAGCAAACCTATCAGAATTTTCCTAACAGCATTATTCTTGGTACCCTATCATGTACAGAGTGAGCGCACAAACCTCTGATGATTCACAGAATGAGATAAAAGCCTTATCCATCGGGAACCTTTCATATCAGAATCATGAAAACATTTTTCAAATTGGAAGTGACATAATTTTAAATATCTGATAATAGAGGCCTTTCTACCACCTTGTAACAAATAGCTAGAATCAATCACTGTCCATTATACAAGTAAAATCTCAGTAAGATAAAGAACAGTTGGCCCTGATCTAAAGTGATTAGAGCAAAAGAAAGTATTTTTCTAGTCTAAAGCAAAGATGATTTAGGATACTATGACCTTGATAACAGCTAAAAGGATTAACTATCACTGGGTACCCTTTAGTGAGTATATGTCCATCTGTTTTCCTTGATCTTTTCAAAATTTTTTTTCTCCAAGAAAAAAATGAAGATAGTTTAAGGGGCCTCTGGGACAACATCGAGCATAACATTTGCATCATATGGGTGCCAGAAAGAGAAGATGAAGAGCAAGGAACTGAAAATCTATCTGAAGAAATGACAGAAAACTTCTCTAACCTGAGGAACAAAATAGACATAAAGCACAGAGTCCCATAAAGCCATAAAGACATAAAACAAGATGAACCCCAAAGGGCCCGCACCAAAGCACATCATAATTTAAATGCCAAAGGCTAAAGGCAAGGAGAGAATCTTAAAAGTAGAAAGAGAAAAGCAACCAGTTACTTATAAAGAAGCCCTATAAGGCTGTCAGCTGATTTCTCAAGAGAAATTTTGCAAGCCAGAAAGATTAACAGGAAATATTCAAGTGATGCAAAGCAAGGATCTACAACCAAGATGACTCTACCTAGCAAAGCTGTCATTTAGAATTGAAGGACAGATAAAGAGCTTCCCAGACAAGAGAAGGCTAAAGGAGCTCATTACTACCAAACCAACATTACAAATGTCAGAGAGACAGCTTTAAAAAATAACCAAATGGCAATTACTTTAAATGTAAATGAATTAAATGTTCTGATTAAAACATGGGGTGGCTGAATAGATAAGAAAACGAAACCCTTACATATGCTGCTTACAAGAGACTCACTTCAGATCAAAAGACACACATAGACTGAACGTAAATGGATGGAAAGAGATATTTCATGAAAATGGAAATGGGGAAAAAAGCGGAGGTAGCTATACTTATATCAGACAAAAGACTTTAAAACAAAGGCTATAACAAGAGATAAAGAATGACCCAGTAATCCCACTTCTGAGTTTTTATTCAAAGAAACTCAAAACCCTATTTGGAAGAGACATGTGAAATTCACATGTTCGTTGCAGTGTTATTTACAGTAACCGAGACATGGAAGCAACCTAAGTGTCCATCAATACATGACTGGATAAAGAAGTGGTGCATGTATACAATATTATTCAGTCATTGAAAAAAAAAAACACATGAAATCTTGCCGTCTGCCATAACATAGATGACTTACAGAGTATTATAGTAAATGAAATAAATCAAAGACAAATGCCCTATGATTTCACTTATACGTGTAATATAAGAAACAAACAAACAAAGTCATAGAGAACATTCTGAAGGTTAACAGGTGGGATGGGAGCTGGGGAATGGGTGAAGAAGGGAAAGAGATTATGAAGTAAAAACTGGTGGTTACAAAATAATCATGGGGATATAAAGGAGAGCAAAGGGAATGTAGTCAGTAATACAACAACTATGCATGGCATTGGATTTACTGGGGTGATCACTTCGTGTGTTATGTAAATGTCTAATCAGTATGTTGTACACCTGAAACTAATGTAATATTGTATGTCAACTGCAATTGAAAAAAAAATATTATATATAAAAGAACAAAGGCCGATGCAGTGAGACTGGTACATACTAAATGCCCAATGAATTTTTAATAAAATTACTCAATGTACTACATAGAAGGAATTTAAATAATGTTCTTTGTTACTGAATAAATGCCCTAAACATTTTCTTTTTAGCTCTATTTTCTTATCTCCCTGGTTCTTCTCTTAACCGATTCCAATCAGGTTTGCTCTCAACCATTTCACAGTGTCTTCCACCTTGACAAATTCAGGGGTCACTTCATCCTCTCTTCCTGACCTCTGAGCAGCATGTGGCACAGATAAATGCTCTTCTCCTTGCAATGCCTCCTCCTGACCCCCCTGACACCACACTCTGGTTTTCCTCCTACCCTACTGTCTCTTTTCCCTTTGTACAGTCTCTAAATCCTTGGCCCTATTCTGGGTCCTTTTATTCTTGATCACCAGAGTATCCTGAAATGATCTCATAATGTCCCATGACTTAAAATACTGCCTTTATCTAAATGATTCCCAAATCTGCATCTCCAAACCGCGACTTTTCACTGGAATTTCAGACTTGTATGTCTAATCACCACCTGCCATTTCTACATAGACGTCTAATATTTCATTTTACAAGACAGAACTCTTGACTTCTCCTGTCTACCTCCCCCAAATGTTTCTCCATAAGAAGAAACACTGTACACTGAGAGCCTATGAAAGTGCCTGACCAGAGTAGGTACTATGCTTAAAAAACACTCTAATCAGAGATGCCCCATCAAACCATGATTTATAAAAATGCTGCATCTTTTGTAATTGGAAAGAGAGTCATCAAAGCCTACAATCTTTTCTATAAGAGAGCAATAAGTAGGTATTACTTATAGTTCTAGAAAATGGTATGTCTTAAGCTACAGACCCAAGCAGATTCCAAGTTTTTTCTTGAAGTCCTGGACTTATATCTTTTCCCTTTTCAAGCGGGTGGTACAATATTGTGACTTAAGCCAAAGGTCCCACGTGTAGGAGCAGAGTGGAATTCTGAAGCACAAAACAGGCATGGACCCAAGAAGATATGAAAACAGATTCCTAGGTGAAATCCAGCCGTCTAGGAACTTTATGGGCAACAGAGATGAAAACAGGAATACAGCAGGGCGAGGAGCGGGGCCTAGAGATTATGGGAAAGATTACATGCAGGTCCTGGTCCCCCCTTCTGTTTCAATTATGCTAGGCCAGGCCCACAGGTGGGGCAACGCAGGATAGGAACCGTACGCAATCAATTTTTAAGACCATAGAGAAGTTGTATTTCCAGAATCCAAACTTGTTCCCATCACCTCTGTGCTTATAGCTCAACTGTGTTTCCCAGGACAGGATGAACTCTAAGCTCATCCAGCTAACATACAAGGCCATTAATGTTCAAATACTTTTCTAACCTTCAGCCTTCTCCAGCAATACTCACGACATACCTTCCTAACATCATCTAAGCCTTTCCACTCTCCTTGTGACTTCGTAAATGTTATTTTCCTCCTCTCTTTTAAATTTCTATTCATCTTCAAAAACTCAGAAATTTCTGTCTCCTCAGATCCTTCATTTAAACTTTTGTTGAAATGCCAACAGAGAATCGGGTTTCCCACACTGCCAATCACCTCTTCTTCTCGGCACACAGTTGGACTGTTTCCCAGCCTCCCCAGGCCCCTGGATGTGACCATGGCATTAAATCCTCAGGTAAACTGTCAGGCCAGAGGTCCTCAACATCCCTGGGCAACTGCATCAGCATAATAATGTAGGGGGTTTTTAAAAAACAGACACTGGGCCCACCTCCAAGAATCATTTCACTTAAGGCAGGGCCCAGGCATCCAGTGGTTTCTAAAGCTCTGCTGGTCATTCTGATGAGTAGCTAGGGTAGAGCCCGAAAGAAATTCATGCAGAGTATTTCACATCAAATTAAGATATTGCCATCCAGGTGCTCGCATTGTGGCACATACACACCCTAACATACTGATTAACTAAACTGTTACATTTTGTTTACATATTTGTCTCCTGACCACATGCAAATATCCTGAGGGGAAAAAAATAAATATTGTCATTTTTGCATTTTCAAGGTATTCATTTTTGAATGAATGAGATATATATTACATTTGCATCTCATTTTAATTTTGATAGAATATTTTAACAATGATTTGACAGTGATTAATAATCATGAAAGATATAATCAATTATACCTGAAACAGTATGTATATTCATTTCATCTTTTTTATTCATTGATGGTCAAGAACAGATCATAAAATCAAATTACTTTTCAACCCCAATTTGACTAGTACAAAGACGATTCTCTGTAGATGTGTGTTCTCTTATCATCTAAAAAAGTGGAAAAGTTGGGATAGCACTTGAACTTCTTTTTGGGTAAAGATAGAAAAAATATCTGATACTACTAATCAGATATTCAAATTCATTTGAATAAATAAGATTCATCTAATTTCTCTCATGATGCATTTATTTTGAAATGTGAACATGTATATAAATAATCTAATAGTCATTCCAATTATTAATTCCAGAACTTCCAAAATCAGATATAGAATCTAATCATTCTTAAGGTCTTAAGTTTCTCCTTGATGGATCCTCAAATATCAAAACTGGCCATGTAATGGCATTTACTTGAATATTTTCTTCAAGCATTTTCAGATTTAAAATTGCACACAGGAAAAATATACCTCGCTAACTGTCCTCTCCACAGCTTTATTTTCCTACTTCGAAAGTGATTTTTGTTATCGTGTGTAATTGTCTCCGGAGAACATGCTTTTATTCCTGCCAAAGTAGACAAATTATGTTAAACAGAATGTATTACCAATCACATGCTCTAGTTGAGAAAAAAGATGACAGTGGCGAAAGGTAGATGCCCATTTCCTTGGAGCCTTCTCCGTTTCTCCCCCCTCCTGCACCTTGTGTGGGGGTCTTCAGGACAGAGTGCCTCCTGTTCCTGGTCGTGCAGGGGAAGACTTGCAGTTGAAAAGGGTGAGAAACACAGCAACTGCCTCTATTTGTTGATTTCTTTAAAACCCTCAAATCCAAAGGGCCTAATCTCAAAGCTAAAATTTCCAGGGAAAGAGAGTCATAAACCTGAACACTCCTTTTTTAACCATTTGTAAATAAATATCCCTGCATATCTCTTAAGATACGTAGCAGTTCTATAGTATTACTTAATAGAATTCTTTCAGCATATAAGGAATATGGAGATATTTAGAGAGGAAGGTTTCAGTTAACTTTGCTTTGATTCAGGTAAATGTGGGTGAGTCACTCTCTTCAGCTAAGGGAATAAGGTTATAAAAGATTAATGAAGGCTGCATTTAGCAAAAAAGATGGGAATTTAGATTGCTGTAAAATTCAGCTACTTCATTCTCTTTAAACACAAGTACTGAAGTAAAAGAAGGAGAATGACAGTAGACGGGGTACTCTGTTTTCCACTCTGGTCATTTTAAGTTGACAATCTGTAACACCCTTACTGACGTCTGCTAATGTCATCTCAAACTACAGCCCCGTCTCACTCAGACGCCAGCACTAGCAAAAACTTCCAGCTCCCCAAATGCCATGCTATTTCACGCCCCCATACTCTGCACATGCTTGTCCCTCTGCCCAGAACACTGGTACTTCTTCTGTAGATAATACTGTCTCCGCTATACTGCCTTCTCTGCAGCCTCAAGAAGGCAGAGCTGGGGACTCGCCACAGCACTCTGGCATTTACAAGAGTCACTTTTCTGGTTTTTTGTTGTTGTTGTTGTTGTTTTTGTTTTTTAAATAAATAGAGCAAATAACTAGGTCTCATCTCTGTGTTCCCATTATTCAACTTAGTGCTTGGCACATAATTTCTTTGAATGTACTGTATTATCCTTTGTCATATTTTAAAATAATCTTTAAGACTTAATTTTGTTTAAGGAAATGCAGCTGATTTATCACGAGTATCACAGAAGTAACAGTATTTTCATTAAAAATTATGTAAAGCAAAATTTTGTATTAAGACAATAAAAGCATAGATTTAATATCAAAAAACTTTGGTTCTCTGAAAGTATAATTATATGTACTTTAACTTCAGTGCATTTCCTTAAAATTATTCTGAAATTAAACTTTCCACTGACAGATTGTTCTTTCACTTGTTATTTTACCTCCAATATTCTGATTTAAGTAAAATATGGTTGACAATTTCAGATACTTTTACTGTTACATTGCTCATTTTAGGATTCACGCTTTGAGCTTTTTTACCTACTATTTTGTTCAATGAATGTGCACCCATATAGACACATTATTCTCAAACCAAAAAGTCTAGAGCATGATGGGTAGCTTTAATAGCACAGTAGCTAATTTATGACATACTTGTGTTGCTTTTATTCTTATTCTTTTTCATCTTTTTCTGGTAACATGTAAATAATAGTTTTTCTTTCAATTATCCTAGATTTTAAAGTAGATACCTATGCGTCTTCAGAAGACAGTTTCCTGTTTTCCATTCCAGATGCTAATCCTACAGCTCTGAGATCTGAGGTACAACCACATGAGGCTCCTGTCAGCATCAGGTGGCAGTGCTGGCTCTGCTCCCGCCTCACTCATGTTGATTCCTTCTCAAGTCCCCAGACACTCCCAACAGTCCGGCCAGTACCAACCTGCGCATCTTAGCAAAACAGCTCTTTACCCTAAACTTCTGACCCTAAAGCAAGAAACACATCCCTGAGATTTCCTAGGGAATCACTCTTGGCAAAATTACGGGAGCAGATAAGAATAAACAAATACAGATGAACATTACAGTGAGCAAGAGTCAAAGCCTTTTCTGAGACACGGGGAAAGTGGTGTTAAATTTTGTTTTCGGAGTCAGATACCAGCAGCTCAGCTGGCTTTAGATCCTCTCTCGGCAACGCCAAGCCCTGCTCTACTATCCTGTCTTCTCAGACTATTACTTTCCTATAAAGCACAGGCTATTTTCTGCCATTTCTATCATCTTTTTCTTTAACCTCTGTTGAAAGACAACAAAAGAACAAATTAAACAAAATACATATGCCCTTGAGGAAAAAAAAAAAAACCAGAATCTCAGCTATTTCCTTAATGATCCATTTTCATAATTTCATTCATTTTGTAAAAATAATTGTCGTTCCAAAGAAAAGCTCTTCCTTTATTTATCGAAGTCTTTTTTTGTAATGTATTGTGTTTTTAAGGCAATCAAAAAATAATTCTTACCCTTTTCTTTAAAATCTCAAAACCAAAGAAAGGAACTGCCATTTCAGCTAAGCCATATAAAGAGCTGGCACTCTTGTCCTGAAAATAAAAAGCTGGACAAACGGAAAAATCAATGCCTTTTCTTGGACTTTTCAGAGAACTGAATTGCAGGTTAAATGACTAACCCCCAAATCTGGAGAAATGGGCAAAACCGGAAAGCTAAAGCACTTGCAGCAGGAGTCGGTGGGGGCCATAAAAAGGAGGACTACTTACTTGACTAGTAATTTGGACTAATTACTAAAAGCTGAGTACAGAGAGGGAGACTATGCTGGAGCTGCAATCATAAGGGGACTCCCATACTTACTGGGCTTTCTGTCCAGTAACCCTATAAAATTTTTACCGTAAGGATCCACGAAAGATCCCCACATGGACCTTATAGGAAGAGGGAAAGAAAATCTATTGTTAAACCTCCCAAATTTCCTTCCCTAACAAAGGAGGACAGACTTTGACAGAAGGAAATACTGACAACATCCTAGCTGGAGGAAAAGAAGGCTGCCCTCTGCAGTTCTTGGCAGCCCTATCTCCTTATGAGAAAAAATAAAAAAGAAAAAAAAAAAACAGGACAAAAAACAAAAACAACATAAAAACAGACTGAACAAGTGACAAGACTTCAAGGAAACAGACTGGGAATGCTTTTAGCTGGGGGAAGGAATAAGGGTCATGGGTGGGAAAGGAAATGATACGCCAAGACAAGGGACAGAAACACCTGTGAAGGTTACAATCCCCAAACACAGGTCAACTAAAAGACTGATTGTTAATTAGATTACAGAGCACACCCTCTCCGCCAGCTCCTTCCCATAACAGCCACACAGCTCCAGTACAACAGTGGATCACACTTAAAACAGCTGCAAGACACAGACTCTCTGAGGACACCCAGGGAAATCCAAAGTCAAGGGAGGAGACAAAGACAAGGATGTGAGAAGAATTTGAAACCTCTAGTACCTATGGCTACAAAGAACATTAAACAAATCCCTGTCAGATTAACATAAATCCTCACATTAAAGGCAAACAAACCTCAGTTCTTGTTACCTGATACATGTCTGGCTTTCAACAAAAAATTACAAAGCATGTGAAATGGCAAGAAGAAAAAGAAAAAAAAAATGAAACAAAAACAAGCACTCGAATCAGATTTAAATGTAACACAGATGTTGTTCTCAAAAAAGCAATTTAAATAACTATTATTAATATGTTAAGAACTCTAATGGAAAAAGTTGAAAACAGATGGGTGATATAAGCGACAGAATCAAAAGGAAGTGCCGGGAATGAAAAACACTATCAGAAATTTACAATGCCTCATAAAGTTCTCATCCATGACCTTGATGGTTCTAAGGAGAGAACGAGGGAACTTGAAAAAGGGCCAACAGCAACTTCCTATTCTGAAATGCAAAGAGAAAAAAGTCAAAGACAAAACAGAACATCCCAGAATTCTGAGACAATGTCATAAATATAAGTACAATACCAGAAAGAGAAGGGAGAATGGGGCAAAAGAAGAATTTGAACTAAGAATGGCTGAGAATTTTCCAAAATTAATGACAGACACCAACCGACTGATCCAAGAAGTTCAGAAAAAAACAAGCCAAGACAGAAATGTCGGTGAAACGAATGACAGAAATGTGACAAGGGATGGGAGGAAAGAATTCACAGTCCTCTATTATGGGACGGTCGCATCACACTTAAAACAATAGAGGGTTATTTGAAAGTAAATTTAGATTATTTAAAAATGTGTATTTTAAACTTTAGGGCAACCACTAAACAAGTTTTTTATAAAACAAGTATAAGTAGTACATCAAAAGAGGGTATAAAATTGAGTCATCTCAGATATTCAATTAAAATTAGAGAAGTCAGAAAAGGGGTAGGGAAAACAAGTGCAAGGAAGGAGCAACACAAAGGCTGCAGAACTTAACCTAAGTATATCACTTTACATATGGACAGTCTGAACACACCCATTAAAAGACAGAGATTGTCAGGCTGGATTAAAAACTAAAACAACCTGCAATTATTTGCTGCCTACAGAAATCCACTTTAAAGAATCAGGTTAAATGTAAAAAGACAGAGAAAGACACATCCTGTTAAGCCTAATCAAAAGAAAGCTGGAGTAGTTACTCAGTGTAAGATAAGGTGGAGTTCAGAAAAAAGGACTTTATATAATGATAAAAGAGTTAATTCCACAAAAAGACATAATCTACATGTGTACAAACCTAACAGAGCATCAAAATATACGAGGCAAATACCAACAGAACTAAAAGGAAAAATAAAATCTATTATATAAACAGATTTCTTTTAGAAGATTTCTTTTTGAATATCTGAATTAGATGTTTCAAGTCATAGAGAACAAAAATCAGAGGATCCACACCCTTGTTGTAAAAGTGACCTTATAAATCAAGCAAAGGATTAATTTAAAACATTTTGAGTTAATAAACAAAATCAAAGGTCCATAGGTATTTATTTTGGGCCTATAGCATCCAATATAAACTCTAATGCATATATGCTAACTTATTTTAGAGGTCTATCTGCTCTATTACACTTCAGCATATGGAGAATATCTTATTTTACTCAACTTGATTTCTCCAACACCTAGCAAGGTTTTGACTTGAATAAATATTTAATAAATATCAACTGAATGTCTGAATCTAAATTTTACTACCAAATTATGTTCCTAAATATTTAACTGTACAAGTTAGGTATTGTTTCATTAGAAATACAAAGTCCCAGTTGCATTGGCCTTTTAAAATAGAAGATTTTGGTTTTATAGTCATCTTCCACTATCATCAAACCACCAGCTGGTTTAATAACACAGAAAAAACAATTACAGTGAATGCCAAAATGTTCACAGGGTTAAGGTGCCACAATACTTTACTATTAATTAATTCTGTTAATTTATTCATCTTAAATGATCTACAAATTAGTAATGCAAAATAAGTGACATGGATAGAATACCAAAACTGAGAAAGGCAGGTCTGCAAAAAGATTAAAAATAAATGTAAACATATGCACATTATAGAGTGAAACTCTTAATGAACTGATGAACTTTTAAATGCCAGAATTTTGTCAATTTAAATTGTATATTAGGGCAGAGTTAAATAATTTATACCTCTAAAATAAGCAAATAAAATGCAAATGTGAAAGGAATACATTATTAGACAAATCATAGGGTCTGAAGATGAAAGACATAGAACAAACAGTTGATTCAGTTTTTCTGTATGTATCATTGAATAAGAAGGGAAAAGAAAATATATTATTCACTGTCATCTCTTTAAATTATGTCGTTCAGCAATCATTTTCAATTAATTTCTCTCTGGCCAGGTAAAAGAAAAAAGTCTGAAATTTCAGTTACATAAAATTCAGAAGACCAGCATCATACCTTTATGAAAAGTTACTTTACACTGAGGAATACCTGTTTATTATGAGTTTCCAAGATTCTTCAGCTAATACATGATTTCTATTTTACTATTTGGGGCATGTCTTATATACACCCAAATGGCATAAGTCTAATGTCCTAAAATAGGGCACATGGGAGCATTTACTGCATAAAATGGACTGCAAACTTTCAAATATTACTATCTGATTTATTAAGATCACTTTCACTCAACTTTTCAACCAAAGTGATTCCAGAAAGTGAAGTACATCTTCCCAGGCTTGTAGACACTTGACGTGCATTCTGAGTCGGGCAGGGGAATGGGGAGCAACACGGACCATTTACTTACCTGACATGCATTATACAGGAGTTGGTGTTCCAGCTTTTTAATACCCAGAATCTGCTGGAACATTTCATAGAGCTGTTCCTTGCTCAGAATAAGTTCAGACACAGCACTTAGGGCCATTCTATTTGGCTGTTTACACAAGTCCTCTTCACCCCTGTAAATGGCATCATATTTGGCTATCCATGAGCTCAGCACTGTCTCTTTGCTCAAGCCATCAATCTCTGGCAAACTCCGCACACGTTTTTCTATGTTCTTCTTAAACACTTCTCTGAAGTCATTAGCACAACACCCTCCGCTCTGAACCATTCTGGCCACTCGATCACTTTTCAGAAAAACCTGGAAAAAAAGAATCGCAAAAGACATAAGAAGAAAAACCCATTTATAATTAAGCCGGGACACTAGCACCGCTTTGCTTTATGCAATCCAGCCAGAGTTACAACAACAAGCATTCTACGGTGGGTCAAATTTTTTATAATACACAGTAACTAATGATTCAATGGGAGCCCCGAATCTTTCTAAAATGTTGAAATATTTAGGATGGTAATGAGTGCTGAGGAACCTGTAAGATGATCCAACCTTGACCTACATGCCCCCCGCTGAGTGTCATGCACATCACTGCCAAGTGAATTATTTGAAGAGCTGCTTAAGAAGGAATTGTGGATATGAACCCAAATTCCCTATCTGTACTTGGGAGTTTGGCTAGTTCTTCAGCAGCCATAGGTTCCCTGTTATTTGAGTGAAGATCTGAAGGCCACACCTGTGTGGTTAGTCCAGCATTCAAGTCAATATCCATCATGTATAACTGCCAATCACCACTGATTCACACCTGCGAGGTTAGGGTACAACCCACCCCTGATTTCAGTCCCCCAACTTCTCATTCATTCCTCATAGCTACAGAAATGGATGACAAAAAAGCTAAATCGTTAAGAAACTTCTAATTGTCCGCTAATACTAGGTTAAGATAATATATATATAAACAATGAAAACTACAGAGATGCTAGTGAGATGAGTAGGAAGAGGTGAGTAACAAGGTCATATTATGTCAGAGACATTAGACAGTCATAATCTTCTCCTAAGTTATAGACTCAAATATAAACAAATATCACTAAACGTTCATTAACACCTATTCTGTCATCAATAGCCCTAAGAATCCTCTATGGGTCATTTGAGATTTTTTTTTTTATTCTTGCTTTTTTCTTCCTATAATGACAAGCAATTCTTCTGGAAGTCTGCAGGACTATTTATTGCAGCCTCCATAAGTTATTCCTGTTATTAAGCTACGGAACAAAAATTCGTGTCAACATTTACCCTAAGAACTGACTCATGATACGGAGGTTTCTCGAGTTCGGACCCACTATTTGGGCCATGCTACTACCATATGTTCCACACAAGCTGCCCTCTCTTGTCTCTCTCACTGGCATGCCTGGCTACCCGACTCCAAACCTTTTGCTGACCACTTTATATCTTCCCTTTTAGGGTCGTTCACATACAAAGTTCTTGTTTCCTACCTTTGCTCAATGAATGGAGGAATCTCGATTCTCAAGGATTTGGGATGACTGAATAGTGTACCAAACCAGGAAAATATGAATAACACACACATCCTCTCTCTCTACCAGCTCTGGCTCAGTTACGTATACAGGAAAGACGGTCTCATTTTCTGTTTCTGAGCCACAGCTAATTCTTAAGTGGCAGACATAAGAATCATACATTTAATAGATCTAGATTAATGAAAATGAAATTAAGATATTTAACAGTATTTTTTGTCAAAGAATGCCATTAACTACTTCAGAACACTAAGGGGTATCTTCATCTCCTTATTTCTTATTTTCATCTAATTGCACTATTCTTGCTGGGCACTCAAATTCAAGATAAATGATACATCTTTTATTCTAATTTTTTTCATCTTAATTGGGAACATATGAAAGCTCAAGCAGTTAAATGGGGTGAACCGTGCTAGCTGTCAATCTACTGCTTTTCAGCCTTACGGTCCCATTGCCCAGCTTATGCCAGTTGGGACAATCTTAAAGGGTGATGGAGGGACAGGGGAGGAGAAGGGGTCTTCTTTCTGGTTCTCTTCTCACCTTGAGACACATGGCACCAAACTCATGCGCCACTACCCTCCAGCTCCCTGATGATGGCTTCACTCTGCAGCACCCCCACTGGCAAATTCCTAGTGAGCTCTGTGGGGCAGCACCTTCCTGTGGACGGACTTCCCACCAGCACCCTGGAAAGTGGATTCCCCATGAGCCTCATCAGCCTGGCACTTCGGTCAACTTCTCCACCATCAGGAGATTCCAGCTGAGGGGATGGGGGCAGTGAAACCCTTTTCCAGATTTGTTCCTTTAGTGGCTGTGCTTCCTGTATTTGCTACTCCTGCATTCTTTAGTTTTCCTTACCCGTCGTAGCCAATCCCTCATGGTTTATATTAATTCTTCAATTCAATTATTACATGGCTTCTGGCTCCAAACTTCATTTTATACAGAAATAACGAAACACTGCGTCTAATATTATTTCTATGGAAAAATATTTCAAGTGGAAACAAATAACTTTTAAAAACTCGGTAACTGTGTATAAAGCTAGAATGGCAAGATATTTTTAAAGTGCAATGTAAATACCTTAAGACTGGCTTCAGAAAAATATTTATACTCTAAGTTGGCAGGCATTTTATTTTTTCCAGCTTCTTCTGTCTAACACAGTCAGTGCTAAATACCACCAAGTAACTAAACTGTACATCGTTGAATCAAGGACATTAATGAACTTATGTTTTTGGAGTCATAACTTCCTCTATAAGCCCATACCTAAAGCCATACTAACTCAGTCCAATTGCATGTTTTTAAATTGACATTTACTAAGTGTTAACAACATGTCAGGCATTTTGCTAAGTGTTGGGGATACAAAGAGAAACTTAAAACCCTGCCTTCAAACAGTTCAAACTACTGGAGAAAGACTGGATAAACAGTAAAATATAATCAGGTAAAGGCAATAATAGCAACACATGCAAAGGGAGGAAAGCAAAAGAAAGCACGTTTTTAACTCTGTTGGAGAAGGTAGAGGGCACAGGACAGAGTCAAGGGACTCACAATTTGATTTGACTATGAGTTGAGCGAGGGGTAAAGGGAGAATAAAATACATTTCAGGAAAACAAAAGAACAGGAATAAAAAGCACAGAGGCTTTCTGCAGCAAGAACTTTTGAGGAAAATAAATATTTTCGTACTGTAGGAACCTTAAATTTAAGGGCGAGGGCCGCAGTTGGGCCAAGCAGAGTGACAGAAGCCAAGTGGCGACATGTACTGTGTGCCAGGCAAGGAGACTGAGCATCTTTCGTGACTGAGAGTCAAGGATTGCTGGGTGCCCTAGGTACTGAAATGTTGAGAAGCACGATTCAGACAAATACCTGGTGGTAGCACCAACAACAGATGACAACTGACCAGAGCAGAGACTGGAATATCAGTTATCAGAGGAATACCATACACCAGTGAAAAATGATAAGGGCCTAGTCTAGGGTAAAGCTCATAGGCTAGAGAGAAAGGTAGAAGCAAGAAAGTGAGCTGGGAGATAGAATTAACATATTTTGATGAATTACAGAATGTGGAAATTCAGGCAGGAAGAAAAGTAATGACTTCAAGCTCTTCACTGGGGTGGGTACCTGGATTGCACTAAAGAAAAATAAAGACTTAAATAATAAAGGTAGAACAACATATTTGTGTGTGTGTGTGTGTTTGTATATGGCGATATGTCATGGATAATTTAGTTTGGGTAGAAGCCAGCTCTGAAGACAAAGTACAGTAAAAATAAAGAGTCAAGAACAAAGCTCCATGAAATACCTACATTTAAACGGTTGGCAGAAGAACTGGATCCAGGGAAGGCTGGTGGTGTCAGGACAGTAGAAGAAAAAATAGGACATATTAGCAACCAAGTAGAGAGAAAAGCTTGCGAGAGAGAGGGGGAGAGATAGAACAGGAATGAATCAAGTGCCAAACAGAAATCAGCTAAAGTCAGAAGAAGACTGGTTGGTCTTCATCGCTACTAGGTACCCTCTGGCACCCCAGTGTTGTGGTGAAGAATGGGAGCCAACTGGCACGAGGGAGAAGAGGACACGTTGCAATAAAGACAGCAAATGCCAGCTGTTCTTCTAGGAAGGCTGGATGAAAAGGAAACGAGGGAAAGGAAGGCAAAAGCTGGACCGGGAAGTTACATGTGGTCAACGGGAAAGATAAGTGAGTAAAAAGAGGCAGTTTAAGGTACAGACAACAGAAGATAATGATGGTTTGTCACGTCTGAGATTAGTCTATAAAAGGCTGTGGTGCTCTCCCCTGTCTCCCACCACTTTCCCTGGGGGATGCAAGCTGCCATGCTGCAAAGGACTGAGGCCTTGAGTCTGAAAGCCCTCAGTGAACCGAGGTCTGCCAGGAACCAGGTGAGTGGGCTGGAAAGCAAATTCTTCCATCTCAACTGGTCCAGATACCTGCAGCCGCAGCTGACAGCTTGATTATAAGCTCTTGAGGAGAAACCCAAGCAGAAACATCCAGCTAAGCTACTCTCGGATTCCTAATCCTGAGAAACCGTAAGACATTATTTGTTTTACGCTCAATTGGCAATAACTTGTTGCCCACTGATCGATCAATTCATTCATAAATTCATGGGGTTTACTCTTACTTCCCTCGGGTCTCAGTGCTGTCATTTCCTCAGAGGAAACCCCGTCCTCCCCCCTAATTCATCCTCCTCACCCACTTCTGTTGTTGTTGTTGTTGTTGTTGTTGTTGTGAAGCGCTTTGCTGTTTCCATTTGTTCCCTTAGCCTTTCACCTTGCTCCACCAGACATGTATGTTCTGTCTGTCTCCCCAGATCAGAAAGCAAATGCCACCAGAGCAGAGTCTCAGGTTTGCTAAGTGCCTCACACAGAGCCTGTCCCGCACACGGTGCGAGCTCCAAAAAGAGCTTCTTTGTTGACAAGAGTCATGACTATCTGGGGACCCTGGACTGGCCAAGGCTCAAGGACGGAGTTGGACAGGCGTCTCACTCACAGGCCTCCGAGAGCGTGGCGGCCTGTGGGGGCCAGAGGGGGCCACACGCCCGGACACTGGAAATGTAGGAGGCCGTACAGCTGAGAGACAGAGACAAGGGACTTCTGCCTGAGGAAGTACAGCGATCTGGACACGGGGACCAAGGACAGTCCCCGGCCCGCGTGCGCAGCAGGGAGGCAGCCCCTTCCTCCCTGTGTCTTTAGGGTTCAATGCCCACGGCGGTGGGACCAGCCAGCCACATGCCACCCCAGCGAGACGCCGGCCTCCTGCCTGCCCTGGAGAGACCGGGAAGGGGTTCCACGCCTCTGCCTCCTCCATGCCGTTCCCCTCAGCAGACGGGCTGTTTCCGCACCAGACCCTGCAGATTCCTTCCCCCCTGGACGTCCTTTCAAACCCCTCCCCAGGCCACCGCCAGAGCTCTCCCCGCCCCTCGCTGCGACTCGGTGGCCAAGAGGAAGGGCCACCCGCCCGCCCGGACCCCCCACCTCAGCTTTCCTGCCAGCCGCCCCGCTGCGACCGTCATTTCTCCCAACACATTCCCTTCGTTGGTACCAAACGGATGTTTCTTTTTAAAAAAAAATCTTATAATTTGTTAAATCCTTTTTAATCCTTTTCCAGCTTAAACGTTCTTTACTGACTTCCCGCCAAAACCATCGGCAAGATCCCAAAGCCACCTCTCTCTCTGGTCTCATCCCAAGTCATTCTCTCTCCCGCAGTCCCCAGGCTGCGGCTCCGCTGGCCTCCTGTCACAGAAGCGCACGCTGTCCACCGCACTAGCTGATCGTCTCTCCGCAAAGCTTCGGACCCCCCTCACCTGACTCAGAGATTCCTTTCCCAACCACCTGGAATCAGCTAGAACCTGTACTGTGTATCATTCCAGCAACCTTTCTTTCTCCTTTGTCACTTTGTACTTATGATAATTAAGTGAAAATTCTGTTACCATCTTATTTCTTCACTCACTAGACAGTAATTTCCTCGAAGCCAAAGACTGTTCCATTTGCCATTTCTCTGTAGCACCTAATAGCAGGGCAAGCACACGACAGGCACTTAGAAGATACCCACTGAATGAGTACATGAATCAGTACATGGTTTGGATGATTACACTATAATTTAACTTCCCCGTCCATGTACTTGCATAATTTAAATAACTGACCAGTCATGTTTACTAGTTTTCAACTGCATACATGCATAAGAAAGTATAAGGCATTGCCCTTGTTCGTATGAATTGAGAGGGAGAGTTGTCTTAGAGGGAGGGAAGTATGAGTGATGTCATAGAGGAAAGTGAAAACCACTTTGGCAAAATGTATATTGTCTAAAAAGTGTGCTGTTCTTACAGAAAAGTGACTTTTCAGGTGTTAGCTATGATACTGTGAATGATGGATTTCGTCATACTAACCATCAAATTTCTTCCTCCCGTATCCTTCATAACAAGTTAGGAGATTAAAAGCAGGTAAAGGGTGGCCACAGGCAGAGGGTCCTAGGCCTCGGACACACATATACCGCTTTCTGAGCGGGGCCCTGGCCTCTCCGTGACGTTCCGTCTGGAATTGTATTATAATAGGCAACCAGACTGCCGTTGACGCTGCCATGGGAACTCAGATTGTCAACAAACTCACTGCCATGCAGATATTCTATCTTTCTGGAATCTTCACGCATCATTTCCTTCCCTCCCCATAATCACCCTGTGCCTCCTCCGTTTTCAATCTTTTCCAGATGAAATGGTGGAGGCTGGAAAATGACTGGCCCGAGATCACAGAGTTATTGGAGAAGTAGAGACCACATCCTTGTCTTTGGAATCTGGAAGCAAACATTGCTTTATCTTTCTCTCTGAGTCCCCCACTTCACCCCATTACCACCAGGGTCCACCCTGGCATCTCTAAGTGCCGCTAGACGATGGCCAACACGTGTGGAATTATCACTCAATGACCTTCTTCTGAAAACACCTCCAAACGTCCAACCAGTTCAGTGTGAGCTTACAAAGCTGGCGTCAGGAACCTGTAACGTGCTCCACATGCTACGCTTCTCCACACTTCAGGGAGTTTTAACTCGTACGTGGGTCCTTTCCCATTCACCTGCCCAACTTACATATCAGAGAAGTCGCTCTCTTAACTCGTGGGTGAACTAGTGACAACACTGGAATGGGATGGCCACAACAAGAAACTGTTTCTCCGAAAGGTAAGTCTGCTCAGCTGTCCAAACTAAACTTCAAATTCACTTTTCCGCAAAAGCGCCTGTTCACATGTTGCTTGTGAGCGGAACCATGTGTTGCTGCTTTGACTCCAAGGGATTGTATAATGATGAGAAAAACATTTTCTGCTTGCCAAATCGTTGTGGCTAGCTATCACGTGGTTCCTGGGAAGGCTGCCAGCCTGTGTTCAGCCAGGAAAATGATGAGAAAGAGCCCCACTCAGAAAAGATGCCTTCTTCTTCGCGGTGCTAAATGAAATACTGTAATCATTATCCTAATGTATGCTGTCCAGGGAGGAACAAGAGATTTTGAAACTATTTTTCAAGTGTTAGCAATTCACGAAGCTTTGCAACAGTGATGAATTTAGACTGCCTAGATCTCACGTAATTCCTAGTTTTCCAGTATAAACACCAGTATTTCTTATCAGGTCACTCATCGCGCCCAAAGTCAGTCAACGGATTCCCTGTTGGCACTGTCCTGTTGTGCCCGTCTCTTCCCTTCATCTAGCCACAGTACCCCAACCTACCTTTGCAGGCATCTCTTCCTTTGCTTCTGAGAATATATATTGCTTCTTCCCCCATCCCTTACCATTTGTTCCATAAATATTTCTCAAAGCATACTATGTGCTGGTCAATGTGCCCAGGGCGAGCACTTTGCTGGTGAGCAAAATGACATGGGTTTGCTGCCTTCAGGCTGTATAGTGAGGGAAACAACTACGCACACTAAAACGACTATGGCCTGATGAACACTGCTGAGAATTCCTGGAGCCACGAGAATCTGTAATAAAGTTTTGAATTGAGCTGAGGTTATGAAAGGCTTTCCTGAAAAGGGCAGTGGAGATCTGAAGACTAAGGGGAATTAGTTTGGAAATGAGGGGAGGCCAAGGGAGTGTGGATGCTGGGAACACAGCTGGTCTAAGTGGGTTTGAGAAGGGCTTCTTGGGAGGCAGTGAAGGAACCCAAGAGTACAGGAGCATGGGAGGAGGCTGGAGAGGAGCAGCGGGCTTTTGTTAGGCCCTGGGAAGGCATCTCTGTCTGGTCTTTGTTCCAACAGCTTAGAATGCCATGCAAACGTTCAAGTCAGTGAGTCAGTCCCACAACAAACACTGCATTTTGAAAACAGGTAAAATTTCTCTTAGGGGCTTTACATATATTAACCCTCATAACCACATAAAGTAGGGGTTAGTATCTATTTTAAAGGTAAAGATCAAGAGTATGGAGACATAAAACCAATTTTCAAGGTCACATAGCCAGACCACGGAGGAGTGAAAACTGATGCGTAGAGTCTTGCTCCAGAGCCCCTCTCTTCACTGCCACACAATCAAATTTTTTTAACTCAACTTGTGGTTCATTAGTTGATAAAACTGAGGGAATGCAGTTAGCATCAATACCATGGCTAGGGGGAGGGTAAGGGGAGGGAGGATGCAATTGGGGGGATCATTTTATGAACTATATAGATGTCTAACCAATGTACTGTATACTTTAAATTAATTTAAAAAAAAATGCTGAGCTAGAGAAAGTAAGGAATGGATGGATCAGAGAATCAGGAGATGGAATTCGGTACTCTTATTCTCTGCCTCCCTTGTCAAGCTTCCCACAGCTTGATGCTACTTCTTTATTCCAAGCCTTCTTGGCACATCCCCACCTTCTCTGAAGGCATTAAACATTCCTGTTCTGACGCTGTAGCAACTTCTGTACAGCATCATTGTATCCCTCCCCTGCTTAGATTGTGAGTTTTGTCAGAAACTTTAAAGTTTCTGAGGGTCTGGTATCATTAGATAGTCAAATTTTGAAGGTAATTACTAGGCCCTTAATAATAATGAACTTTTGAAAGTTATTGAGGTCAAAGAATGGTGTTTTGACCAGTATGGAATGAAATTTTCACTAATTCAGTCTAAAGAAAGGAACATAAAGATTACAAAGTAATTTTAACAAAGCAAAATTCATTCAATTATTTTAACAGTAGAAATCCAAAGTCCAACCACTCATTTCTTTGCCATACAACATTAATACTAAATTGTGGGATGATTTTTTTCGTTCTCACAATGGTCTTTCTTAGCAAATAACTTAAACAGGGCTAGAATTTTTATATTTACATAAAATATATTTTTATTATATACTGTTTTTTAAATTAATTCATGAATTCCAAAGGGTTGGAAACCACTGATTTCCACTCCTATTCCCTTATTTATCAAATGTGAAGAAATCAAAACAAATGTGATATAAAAAAAAGTTTACTTAAGGAATAAATTTAGGTGTGTGATACCTGTAGACTTTTATCTGTACACTAGAGAGCAGGTACTCTCCAAAGACACTTCCTTATAACTGATCTAAATCCCTTAGTGCAAATCCAGAGCCCAAAACTACCAAAGTCTTCTCTCATTTTCTGTGGTAGAAATGGAGATGAGTTTTTAATATTCAAATGAACTTAAATGTGATTTGAAAGCATAACACTATTTTTAGAAAAAATATATGCATGCTATCCCCATTGTCTTATCAAAATTAGAACATTTCCATAAGACTTTTTAAAATTCTAATATCAGCTAATAGAAAAATGTGTAAGTCTTCCTTTATAGGTATTTTCTAACCCACTGATTAGTTTAAATCTCCCAGAAACTGATGTCAAATTCTCCTCACTCTATAACTATAGAACTTAGCAATCTACTCACTCTGAGCACAAATATAAAAAGAGAAACAAGATCTCCGGGCCCTATCTGGGCTTCCAATCTTTGTGACCCTGAGACTGAGCCCATGAAAAAGATGGAAGATTGTGTCCCCAGTGGAAAAGGGAGCCCCAGCATGGTAAATGCGAATTTCTAAAGTAAATAAATGTCCATGAGCACACAAAGGAAAAGAAGATACCACATCTTCCCATCCATCACCTCACCCTTCCCCTATTGCATTCAATGTTTCGTGGTACAACAGAAGAGTCTGAAAGTCCCTGGGTGGGGCTACCTCCTCTGCCTGTTCTGTGAAGAAAGGTTTTTCCCCCCTCATTATAATGATGTAGAAAGTAAAATTTAAATACTTAGTGTTTTGCTGCTGGAGTCTCAGAATATCAAATGTTCAATTCTTAAAATGATTTATTTTAATTATATGGAACAAAATATGCTCCCACTGTCTTAGAACTTTATATAATATTCCAACTTTGTTCACCTCGCCTTTACTTCTGTGCCACTCTCCTCTCATCAGCTGGAAAATAATGAAACAAAAACCAGAGAGGAATCAGACTTGAGTGTTTGAGATGTCACACCAGCTGAGACACTCTGAACCACCCTTGGTCAGTTTCTTCACCACTGGGATAGGAGCAATACCACTTGTTTGACTCAAATTTTTAATATAGGAAGACAAAATTTCAGTCACTGTTATACAAAATGTGACCCATGGAACCATGCCAGTACCTTAATTGTTACCTGTCCCTCAACAAATACAGAGTAGAAGGGTTTTAGAAACTTAAAGTCATGGGACATTGCTAGGACACCCAAAAGCATAATTTTATACCAACATTTTGTTATGAAAATGTCCAAACAGAAAAAAATTTTTAAAGTTTATAGTGATTTGGAAATTATGGATTTTATAAACCCCATTCCTTATCAAATGTGAAGCAATCAGAATGTAAAACTGAGAGCGAACCATCTTTTATTGACATATACCTCCTCCCTAGATTCTAAGAATATCATTTTACTATGGTTTTTCTTTCACATATCCATCTCTCTCTCCCTTAATCCAAATTATTTTTGTTATGCATGTCAGAATATGTCAAATACGTGACTTTACATTTACAAACTGATCCACAATTGATTAGAAAACAATAAACACTGGCCTTTGCTGGAGATACAAGTGTCAAACTTTTCCTTAGAATGAGCCATGTACTCATGTTGAGACAGAAGTTGGGAGGAAAGATATTTCTAAAAACCAGATCGTTATGTTCTCCACACTACCACCAGTATAGCGGAGAATGAGCTACAAACTGTAGGTTTCAAACTCTAGGTTTATAAAACGGGAATCTGGAGGGTAGCAAGTTAGTCACTCTTGATAAGCCAAGAGCCTTTATAATAAATGAAGTTCAAAATGAAAATGAAAAATTTCTGGAAAGTAAATTAATCTTAAAAGTGAACATTCTGTTAAGTCAAAGAAAAAAAATGAACCCAAAACAGGTTGATTACATTTTCCAGCCATAGAGTGGCTCTCAATAAATGGTTGTTGAATGAATTTTGTAGTTTAGCCCTTGTAGTTATTCATTTTTCCACCAGATGGCAACTGTGTGTGGAATAACAATGTTTTTAGTTCCAGGATCTGATTTTCAGGACAGGGAGGGACTTCAAAAGTATAAATCCCATCGCCCTTCCAGAGCTTATATTTCCTTGTCACCAGCACCATTAAAATGACATCTGAACATCAGCCTCCTGTAAGAATGAGAAACTTCTGGCTTCCCAAGGCAGTAACCTGTCTACAGGCAGGACCTACTACAAAAAAAAAAGGTCTTGGTTTCCAGGTGATTATCCTCTCCCGACAGCTGTCATCCTCGCACCTGCTTCTGACGCTTGCTATAGCAAAAGAAAATCTAAATTCTCCCTAAGGTCATTCTTCAAGCATGTGATGGCAGCTGACACTGTTTAAGTGCATCCATTAAGCATTCCCAGTTGACAAGAGCCTCCCCCCTCTCTGACCTGGTGGCTCTCCTTCACACACGACTCACATTTTCTGTGTGTTCCAGTGCAGGCCCCTCGTCCTTTTCAGGTCTTTAATTGTTTATCTTGTTGACGAAGCCTCCTCTATTCACAATTGCAACTCTGCCTCCCACAGTTCTCAGTCCATTTTTTTCTTTTTCTCCAGAGCACTTGTAACGATGTAACATATGATATCTTTGTCTTTTATTATATTTTATTATAATTTCTTCCAACTAGAAAGTAAGCTCTATGAGGGCAAAGAGTTTGGATGGTTCACCCATTTCCAGGGCAATGATTCTTTGTTGAATGAAATAACGAAATGATTAATTGATGGATTTGACATATGGGTACGATCACCCCATCCATGTGAAAAAAAGACAGTAATTAATTCTAGTCACAGACGAAATGCTGCTATGAATGCAGAAGATGCCACACACCTTCAGGTGACCTGGTGAGATGCCCAATAGCTTATCTTGCACTTCTTTTCAGCTACGTTATTACAGATGCCGAGTACCCCTCCAGTATCTGCGAAGCTTGTTTTATGGACCCAAACCTAGGAATTTACATGATTCCCTTCCGAAGTTCACCTACGGCCCACAGTTTTAGTGTTATTTTTAGACCTTTATCATGAAAAACTATTCCTTTGCAGCGTGGGCCAACCGGTTCAGTGTGGATGGCCCCGCGCTGTTTCTACTTTTTGGGTTTTTCTACTTTGGAATTCATAAAATGTCTAAAATCCATTCATTTTCTCACAACTCCTTGAGTAGTGTGATAGTGGTGGCAGAGCAACCAGAAGTGGGTGAGGAAAGGAGTGAGCATGTACATGCACGAGTCCTGCACAAACCAGACAACAGCTGGACACGTGAAATATGCCCGAATGTGTCTCCTAACCGCTTAGTCTAATAACGGCAGTTATTAGTTGTTATTTGTGGAGTGCCTTGAGATCCACAATTATCTTAATTTATATTATTTCCATCTCGTTACAACTGTATGATGCATCCTTTCCTGAAAAATGAACTGACTCTGAGACAGCAGAGGTTCTCAAACTTGATTATCCAAAGCAGCTGGAGGACTTGTTAAAAACAGGTTTCTGGGACCCCCCGAGTTTCTGACGCCACAGGTCTGCAGTGGGGCTGCACGAATTGCATTTCCAACACGTTCAGGTGATATTAATGTTGCTAGTCTGAGGCCACTGTGGTGAGATGTTCTGCCTTGAGATGAGGATACAAATGCAGCTCATCTGGTGTAAAGAGTGGTGTTTTTTCAATAGGCAACCATGCTTCATATGGCTGGACTTTTAAAATGGACTGATAGAAGAATTATTAAAGTTATTTTTTATCCTTTTCAAACTTCAGTGGAAAGGAAGGGTACGTAAAACCCCTCACTAGCCAATTTTTCAAATAAGAGAATGACCAATTTCAGAATCGGTTCTTCCTAAGAGGAACTTCCTAAAGCTCAATTTTAGTTTCTCTTATTCAATCGGATATGCCCAGCTTACAACCTCGCCCACCCATGCTCCTTTATCTTTCCTAGTTATGCGTAAATCTCATGAGTTATCACTTCAACCAGCCTTCTGCCAGCACTTCCAATGCCTTCAGCGGGGCTTTTTCCAAGGCCAAACCCTTTAAGTACTCAAAGCTGGACTCATCTTTTGTTTTTTTAAATTTATTGGGGTGACATTGGTTAACAAAATTATATAGGTTTCAAGTGTGTAGTTCAATAATGCATCATCTGTATATTGCACTGTGTGTGTTCACCAAAGTCAAATCTTCTGTTCACCATACATTTGACCCCCTTTACCCTTATCTACCTCTTCCCCTTTTCCCTCTAGTATCCACTAAACTGTTGTCTGTGTCTGACTTTTCGTTGGTTTATCTTGTTCATTTGTTGCTTTTAGTTTTATATTCTACATGAGTGAAAGCACATGGTTCCCAAATTTTTCTGTCTGAGTTACTTTGCTTAGTGGGAAAAAAGCCCCTCAGACAATGCTGGTGGGAATGTAAATTAGTACAGCCACTATAGAAAACAGTATGGAGGCTCTTTAAAAGAGCAAGAATAGAATTACCGTATGACCCAGCAATGCCTCTGCTGGGTATCTACTAAAAAAATCTAAAAGCATTTATGTACAAAGATATGTGCACCCCCATGTTCACTGCAGCACTATTCACAGTGGGCAGCACGTGGAAACAACCAGAGTGTCCTTCGATAGATGACTGTATAAAGACGACGTAGTACACATATACAATAAAATATTACTCAGCCTTGAGATGAAATACTGCCATCTGCAACATGGGTGGATCTTGAGATTATCATGCTAAGCGAAACTAGACTCATCTGAGCATATACTCCTTTACTTAAAAATTAGCTTCTCAAGACCAGGAGCTGTGAACCAAGTTCAAATACAGGCTCTGCCACATACTGGTTGTTTAACTTTGGACAAGTAACTTAGCTTCTCGGGGTCTCAGCTTTCTCTTCTGAGTTATTAAGTTTGTGTGAGTTTCTACAAGTTAAGCACATGACAGCACCCGGGTGTATTGTTACTACTATCATCACCACCATCGTCACCATCCCTACCACAACTACCAGCTTCATTCAGGCTGCTAAGCATTCCTGAGAGGAAAAAAGTCATACGGCACTGTAAATGGTGCTCCTACAGAATCAGGAGGTCCAGATAGCAATGTTAACTTTTAGCTAATAGTAGTAAGTCATCACTAATATGAAAGTGGGGGGCTGATTCTTTCTTTAGTAAATCACAAGTGAGTACTTCCAATGCATCACATCTTCTGCTATATTGTTACATTTATCCCATTTAATTAGCATAGACCTGTATTTTCAGCTGTGTAATGAACATCACCTGTAAGTTCTTTAGTTTCCTCAAATTCAGCATACTCAAAATTCAAATTCCACTGCCACCCTAAACTATATTTTCTGCCTCACCAAATGACATCATTAGCAATTGCTGGCCCAGGACAGATGCTGAGGCATCATCCCTGGGTTTTCCGCAATAACTCCCGACCCATATTTTCTCTTTTGTGTCCACTAAGTGCTGCTAAACTGAACATGGACTGAAGATGAAGGTTATGGGTGTAGGCAAGTTTTAAAACTCAATGTTACCTTAGTCATTGAAAAAGAAAGTAGAAATTTCATATCAGCAAGCAAAATCATCAAAGATTATCTTAGAAGAGACCCACCTTGTATTCATCTCACCCAATTGACCTGGTTCTGCTTTTGTTCGTATTTTCACCTCCTCACTCTGGATTGCTGCAGCAGCCTCTGGAATTCCCTGTCTTCGTTTTCAAATTCCTTAACCAACATTCTACGTGACACTCAAAACTTTATAAAACTCTGTTGTTCACACTGCCCCCCACTACCTCCCAGGAGCCAGCATGCCTTTCTTCTCTACCTGGTAAAGTTCCATTTCAAACGTAATCTTTTTCTTCAAGTGCTCCTTGCCTCTCCAACTAAAATTCATTGCTTCATACCCCCAGAAACCATCGTCAATTCTTCTCCATGAAATGTAACCCTTTGTAACTTGATATTTCTATTTCTACCTAAATATTTTCAGTAAAGTGAAAATAAATCCATCGGAAAGAAGCAGAGGGTGAAATCAGGAACTTGATTAATGTAGAGCCTCTCTGGGGCCCCATGCCAGTGGCCTCTGTCTGCACACTGGAATCACCTGGGTAACTACCAAATGCCCAGGTCCCAGCCCAGAGATTGTGGGTGGAGCATTTTTAAAAGCTCTCCAGGTGATTCCGACGTGCAGCCAAGGTTGAGAAGTACTGCTCTGTGAGAAGGAATGAATGAGTTTAAGAGAATAAAGGATATTTAAATAGAAGATCGTGTGGAAATCAGCACAGATGACTCAGAGTAGACTAATTGTATTGCAGAAAAAGCCTAGAAAGTGAGGAATTCAGTAGTGCTTGGTAAAAGTAAAATGGCTTACAACTAATTCCAGGCTAACTTTGGAGAAGATGAGGTAGGCCGAAAAGAATGATTAAGGGAAACTCTGCTTGGAATGAGAAGAGAAACGAGAGGGTGAATTCGGAAAAGGAATTCTGAAAAAGATGCCTTAAGTTCAGAAGTTTTCAAAAATGATAAAACCTGACGTGTGGCAGCAATGACGTGTTGCTGAATTGGAGATGCTACAGGTGTAGAGAATTTTGAAATCAGCGTTACCTGGTCATCAGCACGAGAAAAATTCACGTCGACAGCTGAAATCATAAAAGAATACAGTACCTTGGAGGCCTGACAAAGATGACAGCATGCTGGTGGAGAGCGGTGTTATAAACTGTGGAAAAGGGAGATTTTCATGGAGAGACTGATGGAACAACTCTTAACACCTGTGTTTAGGAAGCAGCTCCTCTCTAAGCACATCACCCCTTTCTCTCCCGAAAAGAGATCTTGCGGTTTAGAAAACCAGCTCTGTACTCTAAGACAGTCGTGTTGTTAATTGTAATAACCCATGATCCTTTTCATCCCTAAACATTTCAACAATGAGGTGAATGCAAAACCAACTAAACAATTCTAAGATATTCTAACATACAAAAATTGACGCTCATCGCAAACAACGGAGCAAGAACATAGAGTCACCACTGAAATGGCTCCTTCACAGAAGCAACATGGAAAGCCTTGCTCTTTTTACTCCACTGCTTCCCCACCCTCTGGTCTTTTCTCCAACTTGATTTCTGTATGCTGCTTCGAACACCAGTGACTGTAGAGAAGGAAAACGTTTTATCTGTACATCAAGCTTAAATACCATCAGGACTGCCCGATCTCCAGCTCATTAAATTTTTCTGAAGTCTCACATCACTGTAAAGATTGTAGCTGACCGACATCTCTTTGCAGCAGGGGTCTCCAATTCCCAGAGTGTGGACCAGCCCTGGTCCGTAAACTGTTAGAAACAAGGTCACACAGCAGGAGCTGAGGGCAAGGGAGCAGAGCTTCATCTGCATTTGCAGCCGCTCCCCAGCACTTGCATCACTGCCTCAGCTCCACCTCGGATCGTCAGGCATTAGATCCTCATGGGAGCACCAGTCCCTGGTGCCAAAAAGGACTCTATGGCAAGAGACAGGGATTTCATCTACTAGTTGTAATACAAGGAACTGTATAAATAAATTCACCTATAGTCTCACCCAATCAGGGGTAAATGCTTCAGAATCATTTTCACTTTAGTAAATAGTAAATCTTATTTATCCCAGTAATAAAGAAAAAAGAAAGTTTAATCTTAACAAAGAATATCAACCTAGCAGAGGTGGGTGTAGGGGACCATTTTTATTACCAGAGAATGGAAAAATATATACAAAGGAGAAATGCAAGGGAAATCCATTATGAAACTGGTGTTAGGAATAAAATAATTCAGTTATAGTCCCATATCATTATGGCAAATATATTTTCATCTCTAAGTACAAGAGAAAAAACAGTGTTGCCCACCAACTAGGTAAAAATCTATAACACCTAACATCTGACATATCAGTGCTATTTCCAGGTCCTACTTATTAAACCCAGAGTAAAAGTGCTTTATTGATCTGTTTTCAGCATTCTGAATGAAAACCGTTCTCTTCTGACATAAGAAACAGCTGTGGAAAGCACTTAGTCCACTGCCTACTGCACGGTGGGCACTCAGCAACGACAGTTTCCAAGTTCGCTGACTTGACTTTACCATCCCTCCTCAAACATCGATTCTAGCCGCCCTTGAAAGAGCAGACTCTGGAAATTCTTAAGGCAGGGACACTGTGTTAAATGTTAAATGTCCGTGTTAACAAGAGACATCTAATTATAGAACAGTATACATGCTAATTTCTTACACATGTGGGTAAGTCAGGTTTAAGGAGGACACGATGAACAAAGAAAAAAAATGGAAAAAGAAGGGAAAGGAGGAACCAGTGAGGATGCAGAACACAATGGCAGTGTTGGAGTAAAAAGCAAATCACAAGTCCTTTAAGAGCCAGGTTTTCATGCAACACCTAATCCACATGAATTTGCTGAGAGAACACAGAGCTGTAACGACCCTAAAACCCTGGGTCTGGGGACAGCCAGCACTGCCAGATGCATTTATTTCCACAGCCAATGCTTCCCCTTCTGCAAGCAGTGGAAGTCACCATAGCCACGGCCATGAGCTGTGACCCCTACAGGCAGAGACGACAGCCACATCCAGTCTGAGAATGACAGCTTATCTTGGCTTGTACCAGGACTGGCTCTCAGAGGGCTGTTCGTGTCCCTATGTTTCTTCAATGATCCTTGATCCCTTAGGAATGACTTTACTCTCCTTGAATAAACTGAAAAGGGGCACTCAAAACAGTGTTCCAGCTAAATCCTCCAGCACTGGTGTTTTGCAGTTCTTTCAAAGAGTAGCCCTTGTGATTAAGTCAAAACCTTCCTAAGGTTTGGTATAAAACAGCCTGTGTGTATCAAGCAAGACATCACCCCTCACCCGGTCATCTGCCCACCTTCTGCTGTATCCCAGTTCTCCCTGGCCTTATGCAGGTGTCCCTCCCTCCATCAAACAGTCTTCCATGGAGCTGCCACTGTCCTCCTTGTCTATCTATGAATTCCGGTATTGTCAGCACTGGGCAACTCATAAAGTCCCTTTTAATAGACCTCTCTCTCTAAGGTTGCAAAAGAATTCAAATTTCACTGTTAGCCCTGAAGAGTTCACAGTTCCTCATTAAAATTACGCATGCTACATTATAATAATGAATTCTGGGTTAAAAATCATAATTTTCTATTTTGTCAAAGTGACTTAGAATGAAAATGTTCAGAATTAAGTTCCCATTTATTTTATATGATTGGAATAAACTGCCTAGTTTTCCATAGGAACACATAGTTACATTATAAAAAATATATTTATTGTTATTCATTCGCTCAAAAATTGTGAGTGCCCAGCAAAAATGTTGAGTGCCCTGGGAATACAGTGAACACAACAACCATAATTCCAGGATGTTATAATAACTTCTACCTTGTGATACTTATGTCCAAAATAACCTGGCGTATCTTAATGGCAAAAAAATAAACTGGGTAGTATATATAGTTCAACATACGGGAAGTAAATACACCATGACAAAATATCACAGGAATTCTTTATTATTTAAGCCTTCCTACATGTTATGAACATGTAACAATTATAACAAGAAATACTGGGCACTGAAATATTTGCCGGTCACTTAACGAGTGCTACTATTTTACCTTTAAAATTGCTATCTCTATATGATTTTATATAGATCACTTAAAATGTCCCAGTTGCCCAAGCAGAACTGTCAGAATAATAAAATTCATACAGCAAAATTTCATGCCAAGGAGAAAACACAGCACAATGGACTTCAAAATTAGTATATTGTACTATATAACATCAATAGGTAAATTTTACTCTTCCTAGTATATCAAAGATGCTTTGTTTTTCAAACTTCGTTGATAGTTTCTGGATTATAAGCAACAGGCAAATATATTAACAATTTTCTTACTGAAGGAAAGCCCCACCCCCCAAAAAATATATATATAAAATATAAAAAATATATATACATATATATATGTGTGTGTGTGTGTGTGTGTGTGTGTGTGTATATATATATATATATATAAATAAAATAAAACATTTAGGGAAAAAAGTTTGTCCTTGGTTTTAACATGCATGTGTACATAGAAATAAACATATACTCACAGGAGTAACAGACATTGACAAAAAAAGTCACATTTGGCCAAGGTAAAAAAATCAAACTAAGAATCCTGCTAGGCCTTTTTTTCCCCCTTGAGGCTTCACGAAGAGCGTAGAAAGTTACCAGAGTAACAAAAAAGAACACAGAAACCACACTTCAAAGTGCTTGTCAGTATTGAGACCTGATTTGACAAACAGGTTTAATCCACTTTCTCAAAGGTCCTGCTGTCAAGGTGAAGAACGAACATCTTCCGCTACTGAGTTAGGCTGGCTGTCATTCTGAGAAGTAAGGTGTCCCTCCTCCTCCACATAGGTCACTTTATCTGACCTCCTTGCAGGAGGAGGCTCATCACTGGTGCCCCCTTCATGAGGTGACAGCATACCGGGCAATTCATTTGACATCAGAACTTGCAAAGATTCTGTTCCATTTTCGACATCCACTTGAATCCCCAAAGCCTTAAGAACATCACATTTGCACATGGGACATGTCCCATGGGCTATAATCCAGGGATCAATGCAACTCTTGTGGAAAAAATGATTACAAGTCAGAATCCGAATTGTATCATTAGGTTTATAGGGTTCGAAGCAAACTACACAACTATCTCCGTTTGGACTTACTTCCTCATCCCCCTCTTTCAGAACCCGAAGTTGGAGCTGGCTAAATGCTATCTTCAGGTCTGTTGCTAATCGCTGCCACCTCCTGCTCTGAATCCTTGCTACCCAAAGTCTACGAATATGATAAAAGACGAAATACACTAACGTAGCGGTTGTGATGATCACAAAAGAGACAAAATAATGATTCATCCAGATGATGTGTTTTCTCCCCACCTCAATCATCGCTGTCACGTGAACTCCCTTCTGAATTAAATGCAAAATCTCCATGCCCTTTAGGTTTCCAATCATCACCACAACAACATCTTCAAATGCCTGATGCGCCATGGGAAAAACCTGGTTGCCGGTTCCTGGAAAGTTATAGATGATCACCCCACTGGCTCCCTTCTCGACGGCCACCTTAATCTTCTGGGAGAAGGGACAACTTCCTCGCTCGATAAGTGCGAGCCACGTCTCCGAGTTCTTGGCCCTGCTGAAACTGGTACCGGGATGACAGGCAGTTCGCATTTTCCCATCTGGCAGCACAATAACTCCTGCCACTCTCTTCAGGATGGAGCTCCTTCCAAATACGCCGGTTTCCCCCAACTCTGAGAGCATGCGATTCCCCACATGAAACGATATGTTCATGTAAGCAGTCCAGACAGCGCTGGCTCTGCAACAGTTGGGACTAAGAAGCCAAAGGACACTGAATTTCACAAGCCAGGAGGATGCAGTGCTGTTTCTCTGAGTGCCAGCCTTGAGTAGATTCATCTCTCTCTCTGCCTAGGAACTGAAAGACCGACCCAAGACAAAGCTGTGGCTTCCACATCTGTTGACAGTCAATTTAAAGTAAGCAAACGGAGAAAATCTTCTGGGTGGAAATAAGTTCTACCGTCTTCCAGCATGTTTTTGTGAGAAATTCGTAATGATGTCGTATGAGTTTCAGATATTTTATTAGAGGCAGAGAGAGAAAACCTTTAGATTGGAAAAAAAAATCTTAGTCTCACTCTAGATACTGCTACTGTTGGGTGATGTGATTATGACATAAAAGGCAACACAGCCAGTTACATAAGAGCTCAGAGCATGTTGGCTTGAATGTTTCAAGTGACGTTATGGGTGATTTCTATGTTGTTATAGGTGGATTCAGTCCCTTTGCGACATGTTAGCAAGAGTCACATGAAACTAAAAATTAAATACAAAATTTACATGAGGCAGTTTAAAATCTGAAAGCATGTGCAAGAAAGCCATGATTATCATTCTTCTTCAAAGAAAATATTTTCAACAAAATAGCAAGTTTTCACAAAATATTAACACTATGACCAAAGACGCAGTAAAAATAGTGAATTCTGTAACACCATTTTCAACTCACATTTGCTCAAAATGCAAATTTCTTACATAAACCATTAAAAAAACAGCATATCCCGTTAAATTACTTCCTTACTCTCACATTGACGATACCTAGGAATGATAGCACTATAGATAAAGGCTAATCTCATTTCTCTGCAGACTTTGACATCTGTTGTTGATCTATTTTAAGGGAAGAGGAGGAAGGGTGTAGGGGAAAAGGTTAAATACAGTAGCATTACTTTAGTAAAACTCATTTTAAAGAAAAACGAAGCTACAAGCTACTGATTTTAAAAAGAAAAGCTTCAATGTCCCACTTAAAGTTAACCACTGATCACACTGACTATTGAAGGTCATAAATTTTTTAATAAAATGTTTGTCAAAATCAACAATCATCCCTGGTGGAAGATCCCATGTACACTGTCTGCTCTGCCTGTATTTTAGCTACACTTAAGTCAAGGGCATACTATGACCTCAAAGCAAAAGGATGATTTGTGAACTAACAAACATGGGCAGCCACTGGTGCTGCCATATACTTTTTGGGGGGTGTATCTCAATGGTTCTCATTTATCAGCTAGGAAACTAGTAAAAGATGTTGACTTTGAACATAAATGTCTCTGATTTCTATGCACAGGACGCTAAGACATTCTTTTGGTTGAGTCTCACCAAGACTAAAGAAGCTAGGACTTCTTACAAAATGTGAGTCAACAACATAATAACCTGAGGCAGGAAAAGAATGGAGAAAGAGCCCTACAGGCCCAGCAAAAAGTGGCATAAAAATATATATACTGACATTAAAAACTTCAGCTCATAATGGTCAATTTTCTTTACCAAAGGCCATCAACCTAATTTTATTTCTATTGCGACCGACTCTTTAAAAAGTCCGTTTAGAACATAGTGTGTAAACTCACAAAGTGGCATCTGAGTTGCACATCAATGGTTTAGCATATTGTATGAAAATTTTCGTCAAAACAACAACACCCAAATCTTCCAGCCTCTGCTACACAGGAGTTTATTCATCTCTTTGATAAGAGGAGGAGGCAAAGGAAGGCAAAAGATACAACTGGAAAAGGCAGTTAAACAAAATTTCAGTTCTTTCTATACTGGGGCATCAAAATGTCCCAAAGAGAGACAAACCATCAGTTTGAGAAGAAAAGAATTTACTAGATCACTCCTAGAAGGCAAATGTGCTACCGGAGCTGGTGCACTATGCCAGGATTTAAAGAGCTCTGGCAAACAAGGGTGAGTGTTTGCAGTGCTGCCCTAAGTAAGACCTATAATTATTTAAAATATTTTTAGTTATAGAACCAAAAGTGCTATCATCTAAAATAGTTATTTGGAACATATTATCCAGTCAATAGCTTTAAAACCAGATTTCCTGGTTATTAATAAAAGTAATTAATGATAGAACATGAAATCAGGTTCTAATCCTAGAATGAAGTTTATTGAGCAGATATATTAGATATCAAATATTAAACAAAATATGGAAACAGGATAAAATCTGAAAAAGCTGAAATATTATGACTAAGTCTCTGTAGCATCGATGGCACAAACATTGTAATTTGAAGATAAGGACGAACTTGCTTTTAACATATCCTACTATCCTTATTTGGATAAGAGCAAAATGTATAACAACTAAAACTTATTAGAAAAACAACAAGTTCAAAGAGCTGGGCATGATATGGGGTTTTATTTTAAAAGCACATGAATTTCACCCTCTTTAGTACTTGGGTAGAGAAGCTGGAGTTGAATTTTTCTCTCCACATACAGTGCTAAATGAATTCATCTAATTTTAAGCTTTGGAAAGACTCAGTTACGTCTTCGGAAAATTCTCTAGGTTTAAGTTTTCAAAATGTCCCATTTGCACATAGGGCATGTCCTATGGGCTAAAAGCCAGGGGTCAATGCATGCCTTATGGAAAAAGTGTTTGCAAGTTAAAATGCGTACTACATCTTGAGGTTTGTACATGTCAAAGCAAACCACACAACTGTCTTCATTTGGATCTAGCTCCTTATCCCCTTCTTTGAGCACCCGCAGTTGGAGCTTACTAATAGCTTTCTTCACGTCTGCTTTTATCTGTCTTCGCCTCCTGGTGGAAGAATTGGGCACTCTAGGTCTCCAGGCATAGTACAAGAAAAGATAGGTAACGGTGGCAGCCATGAAGGTAAACAGGGACATGACATAATGGCTCAGCCATGGCATGTGCATCCTCCCCACTTCAATGATGATTGTCACATAGACTCCTTTCTGAATCAAGTGCAAAAGTTCCAGGCCTTTCAAGTTGCCGATCATCACTGCAACTATATTTTCCGTTCCCTGGTGAGACATGGGAAATACTTTGTTGCCCGTACCTGGGTAGTTATAGATGATGACACCATTTGCTCCCTTCTCGGCTGCCACGTTGATTTTATGGGTGAAAGTACAGCCTCCCCGTTCAATTAGGGCCAACCAGGAGTCTGCCTGCTCAGGCCTGCTGAAATTGGTCATGGGATTACAAGCGTTCTGATTCCATCCTTCAGGAAGTACCACCGCACCAGACACCCTTTCCAGAGGAGAATGGTTCCCAAACACTCCACTCTCTCCCAGTTCTGATATAATCCGATTTCCTACCTGAAATGTTATATTCAGGTGGGCTGTCCAAATGGCTTTTCCTTTTGAGTCAGGGAGGCTAAGCAGCAGAAAGATGCTAAGCCTGAATAGCCGAGATGAAACAGAACTATAAGCTGAAGGAGTAATTCTAAGTAGGCTCATTCCTCCATTTGCCTATGAACTGACAAACATGAGAAACAAAACAATATGAATTATAAAAGAAAGTAAAGAAACTAGCTTCAACTGCTGACAGTAGATATTTAAACACGTTAAAGGAAAAGGTCTGCGTGGATCAGAGGTATCTTTCACCTTCCAGCATTTTTTTTTTGGTAGATTGTCTTTCTTATAAGGAAACAGAACAAGAGATGTTGTTAGTACAGTGTGATTTCAAGAAAACTATGACTTCCCAATGGGGAAATTGTGACATCAGAGGTAGTTAAGCCAATCCAAGAGTTTATATTAGTGCACTGCACACTGAAATCCTATTGGCCAAAAAGCAACTGGGCAATGACTCCCGGTATATAACAATTTTAATAAACTCTAAAGCAATAAATAAATTGATTTTTTTTAAGTATTGAATTTCTTTTCTAATTCTGGACAGATGGAAAAGCTGCCTAACCACTTTTATACTCATTGTTCTTCTGTCAGGCAAAGCAGAAATCTTCCATGTAATAGTGCATGTGCCTGGCCAATCGTGTACGGTATACGACCTAAAATGCCATTCTGTGAGAAGCAGGAACAAATCATTCCTGCTCCCTTCCAACATTGAATGCTTATTCCCAGGCCTAAAAATTCAACAAGAGAATGCAATATCAACTTGTACTGTTTGCTGATATATTGCCAGCTTACAAGGCAGACTCAACTTGATTCAGTAAAAGAGCTTTAGGGATTGTACTAGGTGCTAGGCAAATGCTAAGTGTGGGCCATATATGTGAGAAGAAAACAGACATATGCCTACTCCGTATATTATCTAGAGGGAAAAGATTTTAAACAAATAAACAGGTGAACATGTAACTGCAGGTTGTGATGAGGACTCCGAAAGGGAAACAGAGGATCAAGACCAAAAACAGAAATGGGGAGGAGCTGAACTTTGCTGAGAGGTCCAGGACACTGTTCTCTAAGAAAGTGATACTTAGTCTGGGACTTGAAAGATAAATCAGAATTACCCGAGTAAAGAATGAGAAAAAAAAAATATTTGGGGCAGAGAAAATAGAAGTTTCAGGACCCTAAGGTAGGAAGGAATGGGGCAAGTTAAAAGATCTGAAGAAACATGAGTTTGGTGAAGTGAGAGGAGAAAGCTGAGGGTGATGAAGAGGGTGAAAGGCAAACAGCAATCAGAGTTCAGGGTCATGAGCATTAGACCAAGAATTTCAGATTATGTCCCAAGAACAAGAGAAATGGCGAAGGGCTCCAAGCCAGGGAAGTGACATATAAGTGCCTCAGGATGTTCACTTTGTAAGAAGTGTACTTTGACTGCTTTATGTGGAAAACAAGTTGGAGGAGGAGAAGAATAAAGTAGTGAGATGAGCTTAGGCAAGAGAAGTGGCTTGGACTCTTAAAAGAGCAGTAAAGATGCGGAGACACAGGCAAGTGTGGGAGTTACTTCGCAGTCAACCTAACAGACTTGGTAGCAGGAAGAGAAGTAGGAGGCCGGAGAGAGGGCAGCCACAGGTACCACAGCCCGCTGCGTCACTTAATTGTTGCCAACTATAGTACCTTTATTATTTTAAAGATGTTTTAATGCCTGTCTGCTTTTATTTTCAACATTCACCTGTTTCTGGGAGTCGATATGTTGGCAGCGCCCATTTAAAACACTTAAATCAGAGGCATGTTGAGAGAATTTTACCATTTTTTTCAACTTTTTCTGTCCTTTTTTTATTTTTATTTTTTTTTATTTTTCTAATTAAGTTTATTGGGGTAATGTTAGTTAATACAATTATAGAATTTTCAGGTGGACATCATAATTTGGCATCTGTATATTCTATTGTGTGTTTACCACCCAAAGTCTGGTTTCCTTCAGCTACCATACATTTGATCTCCTTTACCTACTTCACCCTCCCCCTAAACCCGATATTTGACCCCCTTTAACCATCTACCTCCCCACTTCTCCCCCACCCCCTACCCTCTGGTAATTACTAGTCCATGAGTCTCTGTTTGTCCTGATCACTTGTTGCTTTTAGGTTTAGGTTAAGAATTTTACCACTTTGACAAAAGCATTTCTTGTACATGTTGGCCCAAAATATTTTAGTTAATATTTACTTTTAAAAATAAAAGTAAAGCTAGTCAATCTGTCCCGTTTATAAAATTTAATTTAGGTATTATTCAGTTCACACCTGAACTGTCTTTACATGTAGACTTTTCCCAGGTTCAGACACAGCGCAAATTCCAGGCTTATTCTATCAACACTGCCAAAGCGAAGCCTCACTAAGAAGACGGTTCACATCACCATATTAGAGGCTGTTCAGTAAGTTTCTGATTATTTAACACTTGGGGATGGGATTTAAAAAATAATATAATTCTAACTTTGCTTTTTCAGTTCACTAATTTTTAAAGGTGATCCCAGTGGGGAGCAGGGGGAAGGCAATTTTGTCTCCCAAGGGATAGCTGGCTATTTCTGAAGACATTTTTGATTGTCACAACAGGGTGTACTATTGGCATCTAATGGGTGGAGACCCAGGGTGCTGCTAAACATCCTATAATGCACATAACAGCCCTGTGCAGTAAATAATTATCTGGCTGGAAATGTCAATATTAAGATTAAGAAACTCTGCTCCAATGGGGCATCCTTGGGAAGGAGGAACCATCCCAAAACTTACTTGTCCCCGAGAAACAATCGTGTCTGAGCTCTCATCATGGAGTAAGCTGTTATAACTGACAATACACCCAGCAAGGATAATGCCCTCAACCCACCTCCATTGCCTGTTCTCAGAATACAAAAAGTGAAGACCTCCACCAGCGACCCATTCATCCATGAAGCTCATTCACTTAATCAGATCAGATCCACGTCTTCTATTCTGGAGCCTGGATGGTTGAATGGAAAAGAAGAGGCAGGGGCTGGATGATGGATGCTACTTTAATAAGTTCTTTAAAAGCAGAGGCTTTCTTTCTTTTTAACAGCCAAGTCTTCAAGAGGGTTTCATTTTGCTGAATCTTGCAGATAGGCTAAAGGGAACTGAAGTATACCACGAGGGTTGACGGGTCCAGGTCAGAAATCCCTGCTCCTTCCACCTTGCCATTCTACCTCCTTATATACAGGTATCCCTGCTTTTTGAAAGTTCATATTATACCACTTTGCTTTTGCAAAAGACTTTCATTAGTATCTGTTTTAGCTAACCAATGAAAATCCAAAGGCAAAAGTGAAGATAGCGTTCTGCCTTCGTTTTGCAGCCAGCTCTTCCAGAGGCAGCGTGCACCCGAGCAAGGAGAGTGGCACCACCAGCTCCTTCCCCAGGTGCTACACTCAGCATCTCAGCATCAAACCGCCATAGTTCTGAACTGTGTCTGTAAGCACCTGTGCTATATGTCAATTTATTGTGTACATCCATTAGCAATATGAGTCCTACAGCATCAGGAAAACCTTAGAGTCTATAGGGTGTTCTGCTTAATGTAAAAGTGGACATAATTAGCACATACGCTATGACTGAGTATGTTCTTTTTGGGGTCTAGGAACTCTCCAAAATGTTTCCCTATAAATTAATGATAAATGCTTCTATAATTCACACCATTTCAGCTATGGAAGGTTTCATAAGAACACGCTGCTTCTGGAAGGCAGAGGAAACCTGTATGCTGATTTTCTCCCGATGTAGGCTCACTTCCTGATCCCCCAATGTGGCTCCCTTGTTCCAGAAATCAATAAGCACAATGGCAGGCCACATCCAGAAGCACTGAGAGGCTTTTCTTTTCCCATATCGCTATATTAGAGCAAGAAAAAATTTTTGTTTCCAGAAACTTACCAGACTTCTCTCAATGTCTCTCTGGCTAGCAGTGTTTCACAAACTCCTGACTAATGGAACCTACAACTCACAGGAGACTCCTTGTGACTGGCACAGTTAGCCATGATTTATCCTATTATGGAGAATTCCCAGCTGAGCACATGAGGGAGCATGAAGGTAACCAGAACTCTCCACCAAGGGAAAAAGCTATAAGCTGGAAGAGAGTAGGTACCCAAAACGGCAGCTAAAGACTCTAAATTCTTGAAGTCTACTCATAGAAATGACACTAAAATAACCATTAACCACAATAAACATGTAATACTATATGCAATGTATTGATAGGAGATCTATATAATGAGGTATATGACATGGCCCTGTTCTTAAGGAGGCTAGCATCTAGGTAGGAGAAAAGAGTTTTTCACAAATTCATGGCAAGCATGCATGTAAATATCCTAACATCGAGCTTCCAATTAAAATCTCAAGAAGGTTATAATTTTCACTAAGTTAGAGGAGAAAAATCAGCTGATCTCCATCCCTCTGCTGTCCATCAACCTCTGTTAAGAATGTTCAAGTTTCCTGAAATCTTTACTCTGGAAGAAAACATAGCTGAATAAATCCACATAGCATTGCCCAGGCAGTATCTCTTAAGAGATGGGGAAAAGGCTTCAGTAAATTACCCCACAAGTCTCAGTATCCAGGCTTATGATATTATTAGAGATCTCAAGGAATCCACAGAACACACTGGATTCTCATTTAAGCTTAGAAACAACAACAATATAGGTTTTCTATATTACTGTTTTCTATAGTAATTTAATACATCATAATGGGATTTTGCAGGAACAAAATACTGACTCTAAGCAGTTTACTGAGAACAGCAGAAAACAAGCAATATTTTCTGAAAGCAGTATCTTTATTTTTAAATATTTTTAAAGGTAAAACAATTTTAGTTTAAAATTTTATATTGAAAATTGGTAAATCCTCATAAACATTAATGTATTTTTTTCTAAATTTCTCCCATAAGTCAATCACTACTCCTACATTATCAGACATAAGCAATAAAATATTTTTATATACAAATACACTTCTTCCTCATACTTCTGAACCCAGCAAAGAGTTCTAAATATGCTAAAATTAAATACAGCAAATTTTTTAAATAATAAATGAGATTCTGCATTATATTCACCGTTACATGCTATATACTAGGGCAGGTACAGGTGCATAAAAATTACAAAATTTATTCAGACCTCTCATTCATTATTCTTTCTATTAACCAATATAACTTTCAATAGCATTAAAACCTTTGGTAATTGAGTATATTGGAGAAAATAAACAGCCAAAATAAACATTTTAAATCGCCGTATCACTACCATGATTTCTTCACTATGTAAGCCAGGATTACTATTTCTATTTATCTGCAAGCCTAATTATGATGCATGAGTAAAATTTAACTTTTGTAAGTTAATTTCTATAAGAGCTCCATGAAGTCTTTGGGACAATACTGAAAAATAAGTACCACTGATGTTTCTCAAACGCTTAACACACTGCCTGGCTCAAAAGTGTTTGTTTGAAAGACAAAGATAAGAGACGAAGAAAGACACTACATAATGCTAAAGGGATAAATCCAAAAGACATAACCCTAGTAAGCATTTATAGGAGCACCTAAATATATAAAGCAAAAGCAAATATTAACAGACAAAAAGGGAGAGATTGACAATAATTCAGTAATAGGAGGAGACTTCAACACCCCAGATACCAACAAAAAGATCTTAAAAGACAGAAAATCAACACGAAAACAGTGCCCTTAAATGACACACTAGACCAGATGGATTTAATTGATATTTTCAGAGCATTTTACCACAAGGCAGTAAAATATGTATTCTTCTCAACTGCACAATAGAACATTTTCCAAGACAGACAACATGTTAGGCCACAAAACAATCCACAAAAAACTTAAGACTGAAATCATATCAAGAATCTTCTCTGATCACAATAGTATGAAACTAAAAATCGATTACAAGAAAAAAAAAAATGAAAACATACAAACATATGGAGGCTAAATAACATGACCTCAAGGAAGAAATAAAAGATACCTTGAGACAAGTGAAAATGAAAACACAATGACCCAAAATCTATGGAACACAGCAACAGCAGTCTAAAGGGATTTCATAGCAACAGAGGCCCACCTCAAAAAAAAAACAAGAAAATTTTCAAATAATCTAACCTCATACCTAAAAAAAAAAGCAAAAAACAGCAATGCCCAAAGTGAATAGAAGGAAGGAAATAATAAAGATCAAAATGGAAATAAAATAGAATCTAAAATATGCAAAATAGGTGGAAGCATATACTGTGCTCATGAATAAGAATTAACACTTAAAATGTACATACCCAAAGCAATCTATAGATTCAATGCAATCCCTATCAAAACAGCAAGGCATTTTTCACAGAACTAGAACAAATAATCCTAAAATTGATATGGTACCCTAAAAAACACCAAATAGCCAATGCAATCTTGAGAAAGAACAACGTTGGAGGAATCATACTACCCGATATCAGACTACACTATAAGGCTATAGTAATCAAAACAACATGGTACTGGTATAAAAATAGACATATAGATCAATGAAACAGAAATGAGAGCCTAGAAATAAATCTACACCTATATGGTCATTTAATCTATGACAAAGGAGGCAAGAATATACAATGAGGTAAAGATGGTTTATTCAGTAAATGGTGTTGAGAAATCTAGACAGATACATGTAAAATCAAAGTGGACCCCCTTTTTACTCCATATAGAAGAATGAATAAAGTCAAAATGGATTAAAGACTTAAATATAAGCCCTGAAACCATAAAACTCCTAGAAAAAAACACAGGCAGTAAACTCTCTGACATTGCTCTTAGTAATATTTTTTCTAATATCTCCGCTTGAGCAGAGTAAATAAAAAAAAATAAAAAAGCAAAGCAAATGAGACTACATCAAACTAAAAAGTTTTTGCATAGTTAATGAAACCAACAAAACAAACAACTTACTGAATGGGAAAAGATAGTCAACAGTGATACATCTGATAAGGAGTTAACATGCAAAATTTATAAAGAACTCATACAACACCAAACAAACAAACAAACAAACAAACAATCCAGTTAAAAAAATGGGCATGAACCTGAATAGACATATCTGCAAAGAGGACATACAGATGGCAAGGACTTATGAAAAAAGACTCAATGTCACTAATCATCAGAGAAACGCAAATTAAAATCACAATATCTACCACATCACACCTGTCAAAATGGCTATCATCAATAAATCAATAAATCAATAAGTGTTAGCAAGGATGCAGAGAAAAGAGAACCCTCATGCACTGTTGTTAGGATTACAAATTAGTGCAGGCATAACAGTAAACAGTTCAGAGTTTGCTCAAAAAATTAAAAACAGAACTACCTTATGACCCAGCAATTCCACTTCTGGGTGTTTAACCAAAGTCATCCAAAGCACGAATTCAAAAAGACATATACACCCCTATGTTCACGAGTAACCTAAGTGCGTATCAGTCGAAGACTGGATGGAGAAGTTGTGGTACACATCCTCAGCCATAAAGATGAAATCTTATTATCTGTGACACATGGATGAACCTCAGGGTGTTATGTTAACATAAGTCAGACAAAGATCAATACCATCGCATCTCACTTGCCTGTGAAATCTAAAGAACACAATAAACAACCATAACAGATCAGAAACAGACTCAGAGCTACAGAGAACTGATGGTGTCCAGATGAAAGGGAGCGGGAGGGGCTGGGTTAAAAAGGTGATGGGATCAAGAGGTAAAAACTGGTAGTTTCAAAATAGTTGTGGGGATGTAAATTGTCTGTATACGCATAGGGAATAGTCAACAATACTGTAAGAACCCTGATGGTACCGAGTGGGTACTAGACTAATCTGAGGGAACACTTCATTAATTATATATCTAGCCACCATGCTGTGCACCTAAAACTAATACAAAATAATACTGAATGTCAACAATAATAAAAAATAAAAAATAACAAAAAATAAATAAATAAGTGTTTGAATGAGGGATTAACATGGCCAGGTTTACCACATTGCTTTAGTCTGGCCATCATAATTGTTTCCACAGTCTAGCATTTTGCAATGGCATCTTATCTTCCATCACTGTTTTTCTTACCTTGAATTCATTCTGTTGCCAGAGCAACCTATAGCAAAAAGTAATCATATTGACAATGGCATTTCTATTTGCTTAAAACCTATCTGGCTCCCTCTAACAGATAACACCCAAGCTTCTAGGAATGGAGTGTGTGTCTCTCCAGCCTGTTCCTTTTTCCTTCAATCCAGCCTCATTTTCTACTATTATCAGCCCTGAAATTTATGCTTCTTCAATTCAAATGGTTTACAGTTTCCTGTGCTCCTACTGCAGCAGCCACTGTATTAAAGACCTCGTAAAAGCTTTGTCCCTTCTACAAAACTGTCTGTCCCTGTGGTAGGCACACCGACTGCAAAACAGCCCCAATTACTTCCATCCACCGTTTGCAATGTGATCCAGCAGGTCTTTCCATTAAGAGGTGAAATTTATTTCTATGCCTCTTAAATCTAGATGGTCTGGGAACTTAAGGAGGCAAACAGACTGAGCCAAAGTGATGAATGATATAACAAGCTGAAGCTTTAATTCGTCTATAGACTTAATACTCATGAAAGTGGATTTCTTATTTTCATACCCGGATATAAAAATAAAGGAGTGTTTGGAATATGACCAAATCCCTTTAAATTTTAATGAGTATAAATCAAGCTACGTAAACCATATAAATTTCTGCATTCTGAATTCAAGTTGAGGTCACAATAACTTTAACATTAAATTGAAATCAACTTTTTCTTCTCATTCAATCTACCAAGTTAGAGGATAGAATGGCAATTAACAAAGAAATCCATCATCTCTACTAGTCTGGGAAGGAACAGGAAAACCTCACACCACAGCTTCTGCATGAGGAGAGACAAAAGGAGGAGCCCAAGGTCCTTAAAGATTAAAGACAGCATTTGGTGGTATAGTTATCTTTCTTGGAGCCTAGGTCATAACACATCTTAATGTTCACTCAGCCATTTAGGCTGGATTTATCTTTTGAATGAATAATCACCAGAACTCTGCCCTTGGTCTCTTAACAGACTATTCTGCTCCTGTGGTTAATTGGAACCGAGGATGAGGATCAAGCATGGGGGCTGCGTTTGGCTCTGCCATTCAGAGTTGTCCTAAAACTCTGACGCAGATTCTAGGGCCTTCCTAAAGCACAATGGGTCCCTGGCGGTTTGTAGAAGCTTTGCCTTCTTGATACCAGTCCCATGGAGCACAGTTAACTCTGACCCAGCTCTCTATAGTCAGAAATAGCAGGGCAGAGGAGATTTAGGAGATTTTCCCACTTAGAAACCTTACATTTTTTCCAACTCACAGGTCACAAAGTCCTCACTCATTTATTAGAAAATTTAATCCCTCCTGGGAGGCAGCAGCAAAACAAAACAAAACAAAACAAAAAAACACCATAAAGTCATCACACTAGCAGAAACTGAATGGAAGCACCTCGCTGTAACAGCCCTGCCATGAAACTCAGACCCTGCCACATGCTAGCTGTGAGCTGAGCCATGCTAAGCCTCAGTTGTTGTTTTTTATTATTATTATTTGTAAGATGCATAAGTAACACCCGCTTCTCGCGTATCAGATGGCCCATTTGTAAATCACCAAGCACACTGCTAGAATGGCAGGTGCTCAATAAATTTCTTGCCCTTCCGAATTCTATAAAGCCTCTTTTTTCCATTTTCCACATAATAAAATTATTTGCATCCTTCAAAACTGATCTTAATCTCCCTTCTGCAATCTCCCTAGCCAAAACAACCTGGTCCTACGAGACATTCTTTTTGCACCGATTTGACAGTCATTCAGTTTTACCACGTGTTAGATATAGTCAGCTGCTGCTCTGTCGGCCTCCACTTTTGCTGGATTGAGAATGCCTTGTGAGTAGTGTCATCTCATTTATTTTGTAAATCCTGTTTCCTCCCCTTTGCCACTATACTAGCACCATAAAACTTGCTCAGTCAGGGTCCCTGACCAATGTTTCACTTTTCAAGCTCTTCTTTTCCAAAATGTTAAGTCATATCTGCAGCTTTGGCAACCTCTGCTTTATACAGCCACCCATTAGAAAATAAAAATAGAATGGGCAATGGTTTGACAACTCACTCCTTGGCTAAGAATCACTTTGACAGCAGTTGTCCAAAAAGGGCTTTTTTAATATCACAGGATCAGAGGCCATCTGTCTTACATTTTCTGTCCAAAAGTCAAGAATAAATTCCATCCACCCCCTGTATCTGAAAAATGGAAGAAATATGGAATAATATACAGCCATAAAGTAACAACTTTTTCTAAAACATAAGCAAGTAGACTTGATTGAATTAACCATCTTCATCTTTTATACATCAAGGTATCTACATCTAGATTTATATCTATATGTATCTCTCTCAATATATAGATTGGTCTAGATAGATCTCAAATCTTAAACCAAATGGGTATTATCACGAGAAAACTATATCAGGTAACTTTGTATAGTTTGGTATCTAAAGAAAGCTCGAACACTGTATCAACAGTAATACTTAAAGCAAAAAGTTCTAAATGCAAACACCTTTCTCGTCAACTCACAAGGCCGTCTACTACCAGCCCCAGATACAGTCAGGTCCTGTAACTCCAGTCCAAATTATGTTCTTCCTACCATCAACTATCACATTAAATTTTTTTTCTTATATTTTACAGTAAAAACAGCATGTGCTATATGTACACCTTAAAGTAAAAATAATTCAAATACTTTATACATTTTTAAGAAATAAGCACTATTTTGTTCATCATGTTTCTACATCCTTCCTTAGGAAATTATATAATGCTTTGTGGCATTTTTCTGCAGTATTGAAAACAATGTTAATTTACTTTTTCCCTCTCAAAAGAGTGTTTTTTTTTTTGGTTTGTTTTTGTCTCTCAATTATTCTTTTTAAGGGTAGGACTCTGTTATATTCCTACAGAGCCCAGTACACTGATTTGTACAATACCAATTATTTATTTGATTTTATACAATAAGAGTGATTCTCTGGGACAAAAAAAACCTAACATGTCCTCCTGTTTTTTCTCCTCTCCAGGAGTCCAACCAAATAATCATCTATTCAAAATCTACAATACTGATTCTCTCATTCGTTCATGCAAATATTTATCAAGAATCATTATGTTCATGGTTCTAGGTGCGGAGACTAGAGTAGTGATTTAAAAAAAATTCCCGTCCTTACGAATCTTTCATTCTGTACATCTGGGGATTCGAAGATGAGTTCGAGGTTGTTCCAAGAAAAATATTCTAAGGAATGAATGACATAAGTGGCAAAAGGCACAAAAAGATAATTCCTGCTCAAAATAGAGCACGTTATTCACACACACTTTTGAAATCTTAAGGCAGAGCTTCCTTGATTCAAGTTCATAAAGCTCATGGAGCTGTTAAATTTTTATATTTAAAAATAAATCTTTGTTTTATATAACTTTTCATGTTTGCTCTCCTTAGTTTTACCAGGAACAAAAGTCATTACATTTCGCAGGTTTAATTAGTTCTGAAGCAAGACTTCCTGGGTTTGGATCCTGTACCTGCACTAGTGCTGCAACCTTGTACAGGTTACTTGGATATATATGTATTCATCACACCATAAAACACGAACAATAGGATCACATTTCTAGGACCTTTACAAGCATTAAATGAGAAAATGTACTGTATCCAAAGCACTTGGAACACAGTTTGATGTGTGTTAATCACTACCATCATCATTACATCATAGTCTTATTCACTTAATTATTAGACAAGAATGATGCCAGGGTCTTCAAGGGACTTGTTCAATCCTGTAATTCTAAGGAAGTCTCGATATGTTCATTGAGCACTTGGTATTACTTTTCCACATAAAACATTGCCTCCTTAAAGACTAGTGATTTGTTATATAAATGCCTGTTAACATCTCCAGCTAAACAGCTAGTATGTGGTTGCCCGTTGGACACAAAGTATGTTGTGATTCGTAAAGGGCATGTGAAAATAGTTAGGGAGCCTGATTATGGATATTATTGTCACAATGTCTATGCCAACTTCAAATAAAAAGTCTTCTTTGTTCCCTCACACCCACAGACCTCCCATGAAAACACATAAAAGTAAAACAAATAAGTAAAGCTTTTGATTAGCTCTCTCAGCACGATATTTTCCAATATGTTGAAAAAGACGCTTGTTTCAGCACCTAATTGTTGCATTACGAATCCACGTCAAACTGCAAGAATATCATTCATGTCACCAATGACTCAAAATCTGAGATTTAATGAAAAGAGTTTATAATTCGTGAGAAAGCAAACGTGTTTCTAAAATCCACCTAAAAAAACTAGTTTGGGGCAAGAGCTACAGTTGAGTTATTAATGTCTATTTAACTAAGATTATACTAAGCAATTATTCAGGTGGGAAAACTAAATGATTGATAATTCCATATAAATCAAGAAGGACAGTTAATCTAAAAATACATGTGATTGAGAGCCTCTTTACCTCAAACAGATAAAGCAGACGTGGTATTCACTATTTCTGTCTTCTCTAAAACTTCTGAATTGTTTCTAGTTTTCTTAATATTTTTTTTAACACCTACAGCACCTGGTCTTCCTAGGTGGTCTCTCATCCAAGTCCTAACCAGGCCCAACCCTGCTTAGCTTCCGAGATCAGATGATAATGGGCACGTTCAGGGTAACATGACCATAGACGAGTTGTCTTAAATTTTTAACATTATTTTCTCCATCTCACTTTGCCTAATTTTTCCTTTTAAATTACCTGGAAAATTTATTTTCCATAATACTCTTTTCTCATCAATCACTTAACAAAATCAGATAAGAAGTGGGACCATAGATAAACAAATACAGAAAGAACCCATGATGAGGCAGAGACTGAGCAACACAAAATTTATTTTTAAGTCTTAACAAAAACACGTATATGCAAGATGGGCTGCTAGATGTGGGGCCATGATTGAGAGCAAACTAGAACAAAACCCACTGCCATACACAGGGATAAAACTACTCTCAAGGAAATGAGTGTAGTGTTCTTACAAACTGTGTTGCTGATAATTCAGGTACACTGCTTTTATAATTTGTTGAATTGTAGTAATTTACAATGCTATTGCTATTAAGAATACAAGCTTTCATTTGAGTTATACTAAATGCTTGATGTTTTATGTATTATCTTATTGCATATTCGCAATAAGGCAATAAAGCAGATATTAGAATCTCCATTTTATAAATGAGAAAGCCAAAGCCAGCAGGTAATCTGTTAAATATCATACAACGAGGTAAGTAGATGAACCAGGATTTTATCCCAATGCCCATCTGAATGTCTCATAGCCCAATTACCTTTCTTTCTTTTTTTTTTTTTTTTTTTTAATAATAGGCCCAGGTACATAATTATTTTCCATATTGGATACTGGCCCAGAACATTTTCAATGCTCAGTCCCCCACCTTTAAAAAAAATTGTTTAAAACCCCTAACTGATGACAGGAAATGTACTATTGGGGTTTTCCAACAAGCATCAGCTATAATATTTGGAACACTGATCATTTTGTTAATTATGCACACACCTATTTTACTCTTTAATTGCATCAAAAATATTATAGAAAATTCAATCAATTTAGTGGTTTGTTTAGTTTTAAAATTTTTAAATGCAATGTGAAAAACTAGAGAGAATAATATAACACACATGTACTTACTTATTGACCCAATTTTAATGAATCTGAATGTTCTGGATATCTATTCAGTTCCTAGGACTGTTGTGACAAAGCATCACAAACTGAATAACTTGGAAAATCAAGGTGTTGGCAGCGTTGGTTCCTACTGCAGGCTCTGAGAACCTGCCCCATGATTCTCCACTACATTTTGGGGGTCCCCTGCACTCCTTGGTGTTCCCTTGGCATGCAGACACATCACTCCAATGTGTGCCTCTACCTTTATCCTCACAGGCGTTCTCCCCTATGTTTCCATCTCTCTTCTCTTCTTAAAAGATCCTAATCATATTAAAGACCCACACCAGTGTGCTCTCACCTTAGTTTAATCACAACTGTAAAAATCCTATTTCCAAATAAAGTCACATTCTGATGTTCTGGGAAGGATCTGAATTTTGGGAGAACACTACCCAACCACTATATTTGCTTTTTATCTCCTTTTATTTTTAAAGAAAAATAAATTATAGAAACAACTGAAGCTCTTTCTATACCAATCTCCAAAATGATAACTTTCCAGAGTCCCCAGAGATAAACCCTATCCTGAATGCAGTACTCATCCCATTAAGGTTTTATGTGCACATCTTAGTAAACAGCAGAAAATTACACTGCATGTCATAAAACTTTACATAAATAGAACTATACTATACAAATCATTCTGCAACTTGTCTCTTTTACTCATCGTTGTCTTTGAGATTCACAATTTACTTTATAGCATTTTATTATACAAATATGTGACACTTCACATTTATTCACTTATCTGCTGATGGATATTTGGGCTGTTTTCATTTCATTGCAATGAACATTCCTGGATAGTTTTCCCCATGCCAGAATTTTTCTAAAGTATAATCCTGAAGTTCAATTTCCAGGTCACCAGAAAAACGTATCAGGCATCTTGAAGTTGCCACATAGTACCAAACTGCTCTCCAATGTGTTTGCAAAGACTTGCATTTTTTTTCCCAGAAGCGTGTAACTTATTCTTCTATTGTCTTATAAAAATTTCATGTTTCCAAATTCACCAAACTGAAAGTTGACAAATGCAAACTCCTGACTTTAATCTGAATATCCCCAATCACAAGGAATGCTAATTATTTCTTGATACCGTAGTGGGTGAATGATGACTTCCCAAAATATATGTCCATGTCAAATCCCTGGAGCTTGAAACTGTTCCTTTATTTGAAAAAAAACTTTGAGGATGAAATTAAGTTAAGGATCTTGAGATGAAGAGATCATCCTTGGTTATCTGGTGGATTCAAATCCAATGACAAGTGTCTTTATTGGAGAAACACAGGGAAGATGTAGCAGACAGAAGGGAAGAAGGGAAAGAGGCAGACATTGGAGTGACATGGTCATAAACCCAGAAGTCAAAATGCCAACAGCCACCATAAGCTGGTAGAGGCTTCGAAGGATTCTTTCTCCCTTAGAACTTGTGGGCAGAGCGCAGCCCTACTTACACCTTGATTTTGGGTGTCTGGCCTCCTGAACTGTAAGAGAATAAGTTTCTGTCATTTTAAGGCTCCCAGGTTGTGGCAACTTGTTACAGCAGCTACAGGAAACTAATAGAGTTTATTGGCCATTTGGGTTTTCTATTCTTTGAATTATTATACATATCCCTTACATATTTCGTTTAGAGATTATCTTTCCAGAAGATGTATAGGAGACATTTTAGACACACACACACGCACGCATGTGCACGCACATTTTGTCATATGAAATATTTCAGTTTTAACTTAGTAGAGCTTTTCAATTAATTTATGGTTTGTGATATCTTTGGCTTTTAAAAAAAATAAAACCCGTTCTATCCTTTATGGTTTTTTTTTTTTACATTTTCTTCTAATTTTTTGCTTTTCCCATTTCTGTATTTAACATATTTAGAATGTACTTGTGCTGAGTGTGAAGACAGAATCCACTATTATCTTTAACTCCATATGGGTAGCCAATTATCCTAACGATGTTTATTCATCAGTCCACTATTTCCCTAAAAGTTTATAATGCCTTCTGTGAAACATATCATTTAGATGCACGCATGGGTTTCTTTCTGACCTATTATCTTATTTACCTGTCCCTCTATTAATATTAGTCTATCTCAGTTACAATAACTTTGATCTCTGGTAGGACAAATCTCCCCATGTCATTTCTCCTCCTCTACAGTGTTGGATATTCTTGACTCTGCTTTTCTATATCAATTTCAACATCAACTTATCAAGTACAACAACCACAAAAGCAAATCCTACTAGGAGGCTGTAATTGAAATGACTCACTGACTAAATTGAGGATAACTGACAGCTTTATGATACTGAAACTTCCCATTTAGAAACATGGTATGTATATTCTCTCATCTATGTTCTTCAGTAATGTTTCAAAATATTTTTCCCCAGGGCCTGGCAGTATTCCTTTAGATTTATATCCGAAAGGTACTCTGAGTTTTGATGCTTTTGAGAATAAATTATTTTTTTCCTACCGCCATTTTCTAATATGTTTTTTAATAAAAGTGCTACAGATTTCTCTTAGTCTGTTGGTATTTATCCCACAATCCTGCTAACGAATATTAATTTTAGGAGTTTCTCTACAGGTCCTCCTGCAATTGTTTAGGCAGGAAAAATACCACCTGCAAATATGGAAAGTTTATCTTTAAAAGTTAAATGCCTCTCTTGGGTGTTTCTTACTGCATCGACTGGGACTTCCATTATAATATTGAACAGTTGGTGATGGACAGCCATACTTGTCTTATTCCTGATTTTCATTCAAAGCCTTCAAAATCTTCACAGTTAACTATTGTATTTTCTGTATATTTCTATTAGATATTCAGAAAGTTCTTTCTAGTGCTCATTTTTATCTTGAGTTGATATTTTTTTTCTGAATAATGAATTTTATTAAATGCCATTTCTGTTATATTAATACAATCATAATTTTTCTTTTACCCCTTAATGGAGACTATATTAATATTTTTTCTAATACTAAATTATTCACACCCAAGATAAAAGATACTTCATCAAAAATATCACTATTTTATTTCATAATATTTTATTAGGGATTTTTGTATCCATGGAATATGACTGATCTTGTGTTTTCTATTCTTATATTTTCCAAATTTGAATTGCACAAAGATATACTAGTCTCATCAAAAAGCTTTCTCTCTGTTTCTAATTTCTGAAATCATTCTTGAAAACTGGAAATTCTCTTTCCTTGAAAGTATGGCTAAACTATATGAGCCTAGTCTCTTTTGGTAGAATGGACTTATCACTTCATTTTCTTAGTGGATAACAGTTTATTCAGGTTTTCTATTTCTTCTTGAATCAATTTTGTTTTCCTACAAAAGTGTCACTTCATTTAAGTTTCCAAATATACTGGCATAATGTTCTAAGTAATTTTATTTTATTTTTTAAGTATTCCATCTGTAGTTAAATCTAATTTTATGTTCCTAATTGTGTTTGTTTGTTCTTTTATTTTTCATCAATTTTGATAGTACTTGTCTCACATAGCTAGATTCTAGTTTCATTTCTTTAGTTTTTTTAGGTTTTTATTTTATTTTCACTTTTATCATGTTTACTTCTTTTCACTTCTCATAAGTTTATTCTATGTGGCTATTACCTACAGAGTTAAATATCCAGACTCAGACAGCAATTGGCCAGTTATCTCAAGCAAAAGTATAATCAGCAAAGACTGTGGCAAAGATTGAAAAACATAAATTTAAAAAGGTAAAACAATAACAAAAAAAACTTTGGTTTTAGCTTTGCTAAGATGCTGCTCAGGCAATCCATGGCAGTCGCTGTGAGTCTATGACCTGTGCACTTAAACACTCCCATCAAGAGGCTAATTTTGATACTACTAATTTACTAAGTCTGAGGGGTAGAAGAATCTACATATACAACCTACTCTTTGAGAACTGCATTCGGGACACTGCTTCCTTCCCTGCAAGGATGACTCTCCCTGTTATCAGGTTTTATTTGAGGTTCTCCATCTGTTCCATCAGATATAAAACCTCCTCACTTCTATAACCCTTTGCATCCTCCCAGTACTGAAAGGCATGGGAGTTCTCCTCAGTGAGCAGACATTACTGGGCTGCCCACCATCTCTAGTTAGGACTGGTTAGTCTTCATAACCCTGCCTCCTGGAGAAGGTTTCTCCCTCCAGAACCAAACTGAGCCTATGCACAAGCCATGTGAATCCAAGTTTGGCCCCTCTATGGGCCACACAGGATATTAATGCCTTGAAATTTAAAAGCAACATATATTGTTCTGCCTATACCTAAAAGACATGAAAATATTCTCTTTCATACACTGAGACCAAGGAAAATGCCAGCATCATTCCAGGCCTGTGTACCATAGCCACCTGCATGGCCCACCTACAGTTCAAACTGAGTTCATGCTCCTTTGAGTAAGGTCTGGAGCTTACAGTCTTGCCTCTAAAGAAATTGGCTGCTTTTTCACAGAGAAAGCCAGCTATACTCATCTTCCATGGTCAAAATTTTCCATGGTACAAGGCTGAAAAATTCTTATACAATCTGTGAAATTATATAATTATAAAAACCAACCACAGTGAAAAACTCCAAAGTAAATGTCCCACATGCTCATAGTAACCTATCAATGAAGCGTAGTTATCTGTCCTGGCCCTAACAGAAACATTAGCAACAACAGATGATTGTGTTGCCCCATATTTTACTAAGGGCTATAACCTTTTACATACTTTTAAACACTTTTTCAAAAAAAAGTTTTGTAAATTTGCAGAAAACATTTGGGGGACAAAACCTGACATGAAGTAGTGTGAGTCTATTTATAGTCACACGGTGTTCAAAGGAAATATAATGGAGTTTAACCTCTACCTGGGATGTGAACATGCCTTTAATTCTATTAGACCAGAAAATAAAATTTCAAATGTTGACAATTTCTGTAAGACACAAGTACTATATCTGATCTTCAATATATCAACAAAATTTGCCACTTAAGGAAACTTTATAATGAACTAAATGGCAAAAAGAGACTCTTTTTGCAGTATGAATAATCTTTACTAATATTATCTATTCTATACAGGCATTCTTTTGACTTCAGGATATAACTGATGCCAGCTTTTCATATATGGTATTATCATTTTTTATCATTTTGCTTTAATTTCCCAAATTGGCTTGTCAGAACCCAATTAAGAAGTTTTCTCCTCGGTGTGTTCTCGCTAAACAAGCAAAGATGACAGATATTTAATAGTACCGCTTAAATAGTCTGGCAACTTCAAATATGTGTAAATTGAAGGTATGAAGACATAAACAGACCCTAAATAATTCTTAGGGTTTATTAAGATTTTGAATAAACAAATATATTAAATAGATAACACCATATAAAAGTTTTTACAATAATAATACCCATTGACATTACTTTTTTCTCCCAATGAATATTGACTACCAATGGTTTACTGCTTAGAAAATACTAAGAAAATACTGCTTAGGTTTTTCACCTGAAAGTTATCTTAGAAATGAATAGGTAATAGCTAACTTTCATACCCCAAAGTTAATAGTAATAGTAAAATAGTTTTAAGATTGGGGAGAGTAAACACACTACTGCAGAAAATCTTCTTACACAAAATTTCGCAGCTGACATATTTCCATCCCTTCCATCTTTTAGCTAACGAGCCTTAAATTTAAAAATGTACCCTGGAGAGAGCATAATCATTTTCCTCATACAGAAAAATTACTAGGCAGAAAATATTGAAATACTACTTAATTATCACAGTACGACAGTAGATATATCCCACATTCTTTAAAAAATACGCATTTAAAATTTGCTAAGGTAGAAAATTTATGTGTGTAGTTTCTGTGATTGACATTATACAATCTGACCATTATATCTAAATCTGACTCCAAAGAATTTCATATCAATATTATGTCTTTATATCTATAAAAACTATTTACATGGAAAAATCATGGGAAGGGCTATGGGGAGAAGGAAAGGAGGGAAGGTAGCAGGAAAGGAAAGAGGGAGGCGAGAGGAACATGAGAGAAGAGGGGGACAGTGAAGTTCCCTACAGGATGCAACAAGTAACCTCAGTCTCTCAGGGCAGACAAGGTGGCAAGAAACTTCTAGACAAGACACAGGATGACGAAAAGCAAGACATGGACATTATATTCCGAGCAGTACACCACTTGAAGGTAGGAGAGTAGGAAAAAAATGATCAAACAGGTCTGGGTATAGTCTGAGTAACCAACCTGACACTTCAAGGACAAAGCAAACTGCGGACGGAGCAGAGAAGCTGCAACACGGACCACCTCTCAAAGGCAGGAACGCTGACTGTCAGGAGGTTTGGGATAACGCTGATCAGGAACAATGAAAAGACTGGATTCTCAGTCAGAACGACCCTGGCCAACAAGGTTCGGTCACGGTGAACTCTCCCCGGCTTTCTCTTCCAGCCCTGCTCCATCCGCAGTCATAACTCCTTGCACTTACTGTTTCAATAACGAACTTTCAGAGACTACCACCTTGGGACATTATAAGTGTGTACGACTTTGAAGAGCTAAGTAAAAGAAAAGTCAAGATGCAAAGCCCTCCATGATATATGGACTCGGCCCCTCTTCATGGGTTTTCTGGTTCTTCAAGTATGGGAGGAGGCAACCCCAGTAACCTCAGAATGGCCTGGCGTGGGGTGGGCTGGGGGGCAGCCTAAGTGGAGAGAGAAATGAAGGAAGAGGAAGGAGGGAGAAGGCACTGGGAGAGAGAGGGGCCGGCCTGACTGATGCCTGGAGCTGTGCGTGGAGAGGAACAAGCTGGAAGTCCCCAAACGCAGCCCTTCCTTTCTGCTCCCCAGCTCGCTCAGCTTGCCTACTTGCTAAGGAAAGAAGGGGTGCCGAGTTCACACCACGTCTATTATCTGTTGAATGCACTAGAGCATAATATGAAGCCAATACAAAAAAACAAAGGTTACAGGGCAGAGAGAGGGGAAAGGCTGGTTCTCCCCAGCATGCATGGAACAGAGGTTAAGTATGTTTAATACCTTACCTCTCAAAGACCCTTCATATCCATCTATAATCATTACTGGTTTAACACCTTCTGTAAATGCTACATCATTACATGTGCATATAAGTTTATAAGAAAAGTCGAAGACAAATGAGGATGGGAATTAGATTCCTCTATGCGATTTAGAAATTTTTAGAACAGAACTCAATAGTGAAGCTTACTCTCAGCAGGATATAAAGGATTAAACATAATCCAAGGTGACAAAAAAAAGATCACAAAAGGAGAAAATCATCACTTACTACTTCATTATAATCAAGCAGAGATTAAAAGCCATTGGGGAAAGAAAAATTTTCTTTCTGCAATTATTTGTTGTGATTTAAAAAATAAAAGCATGCCCAGACCATCTCAGAATGGAAAGAACTTGCTCAAAAAGAAACTCTCGCAATATAAAACTACAATTACTAAAATAACGTTTCCTGAAGATTATGCTCAAATTCAGCATGTAGTGATTTTTCCCTAATTTTCAAGGGCTGGACTACTCCAAACCCACGTAATCGATGGACCTTCAAATGTTGAGTAGAAATAAAATAAATATGAGGGTCAGTCATACGAAGGTGTCGGTCAGGCCCTAAGCAGTTAATCTAAACTGTTTTAAAGACAATAAATGTATACCATAGTGAATCTCATTAGCTGTTTGTTTTAATTTCTAAATGTGATTTGAGAGTACATGCCAAATATTTGGAAACAAAATTAAAAGCACATTAAGACAGTATTAATGTTGTTAAAAATATATAGTTAAGTAAACCGTGAGAGTAAAAGCTGACGATATTAAAAGTGTGTGGTGATACTTCATAGAGGGATATGCAGGGAGAACCTTTGGGAAGCTTCCAGCATGCTGCTAAAAATCCTCTACGCCCTGTCACACTCCTTTAAAAGTGAATCTCATCTACGGTCATGCACCCTGAATGTACTTGGTCTCCTCTAATCTCAGAAGGTAAGCAGGGTCGCGCCTGGTTGATACTTAGATGGGAGGCCACCTAGAAATGCCAGATGCTGTAGGTGTACAAAATAAAAATAAAAATAAAAATAAAATAAAATAATAATAAAATAAAATAATAATAAAATAAAATAAAATAAAATAAAATAAAATAAAAGTGAATCTCTCACATTCTTCCTTATAACTAGATGTTCATTAATGACTGCCACACAAAACCACCCACTGGAGATAGCAAATAGAATGAACTAATGCTGCTTTGAATACTATTAGGTTTAATCATTTAATCCACCAAAAAAACAGTCAGATATTGGTGGTTCCATGTGGTTCAAGTGAAATGTTACCATTTGACAGGCAGCATGCGCCAAGCATTGTGGTAAATTAACATGCTTAATCTCACTTAATTGTCACGGTTTCATGAGAAAGCCATGCAATGTCAGTATCTGTGCACACAGTACTTCCTTTTGAGGGAGGTGGCAGCAAGTCCTCTCACTTTGCTCAACACAGAAAGGGAAAAGTTTTTAGAGTGACCCGGTCTCAACTATCTCTTACTCCTGAGAGTGAACCAGGGTGATTTTAATAACCAACTGCTTACACGTTTGTCTCTCCCAATAGACTGCCAACTCTTTGAGCTCCAGGCTCACACCTTATTCATCTTTATAGTTCCAGGGATAGGCGATACCTAACACTCAAATAAATGTTTGATTAGATGAATTAACTCAAAACATTGATGACTTTAGTGTCTATATATGTTCAGTATGGTATAAGCCATGGTTTCCTTCCCCATAATGATTGGAAAGCCATACACATGACAACATGAATCAAGTGTTAAATTCTGCAAACAACAACAACAAAAATGGTAGATACTTTTGGGAAAGTTATCCTCCAGGTAATAATAGTAGCAGCTCACATTTAGTGCTGTGCTCAGCAATTTAAATTAATTGGTTTAATCATCAACAATCCTGGAAGGGAGGTACATTTCTCTGTTTAACAGATAAAGAAAATGAAGCACAGCAAGATTAGCAAATTCCAGGATTCTCATAGGTAAAATGTGTTAGAGCTGGAATTCCAACCCATACAGAAATAAAGCGATTGTTTCTGCCAGTTTTTCCCTTCTGTGTTTAAACTCCCATTTCCTCTGCGATGAAGCCTTCACAAGTCCTTAAGTCAGACTTCTAAACATTGTTGTAGCATGAATCTTCCGGCAGTCTGGTAAAGTTTATGGAAACTTTCTCAGGATAATGGTTTGAAATGCATAGAATTAAGCTTGTAGAATTACAAAGAAAAGCAATGTTTACAAAATACAGTCATTGTTTAGAAGCAAATGTGTACTATAGACATTATGTGCTTCTTTAATAACTCATTAACAAGATGTAATGGGGGATCTGAAGTACAGTTTCAGTGTACTTGATGAACATAAACAGCATCTCAAGACAGCTGCAAGAAAATACATGACAAAAATCTATGTAGTTCAGTTGGTAACAAATCCACAGATATTGTTAGTGCTACTGTGGTTTGTTGTCTACATTCATAACGTAAGCAAATGGTCAATTTCAGTTCGAGATTAGTAAAAACAAAGGTGTAATGTTTTCCCACCCGAGTTCACAGATTCCCTGAATTCCAGCCAGATGACAAACCTCAGCTGTAAATTATAACTCCTCAGTTTCTCTCTGAAGCTACCTCTTTCCCCCTCATTGCACTCATCCTGGTCCTTTCTCACATCAGGCTAGGAATGCTGAGCATGCACCTGAACCCTTAATAGATACAAAGTAGTTAGGAGCAAGGCAGAACCCATGTACTTGGAGGGCACCCCCATAGCAGCTCACAGGTAGTGGGTGGGCGAAGGTTTACAGGATAAGTGCACACAAATTTGACATTATTCCTTGGCTAAGAATACCAGGCACCTCCTAAACAGTTTAAAATTTGTTTCGAATAGCTGTCCTTCAAGACACCAAATCTTACCTCACCAGCTTAACCACTTTTAAATAAATAAAAACCTGGATTTATATATACAAAAGGACACTCCCCCCAATAATCTTATAGAAATAAGACTATCCATCCTAGAGATAAGTTGGTGACAAAAATGTCATTTTTTCAAACTGTAAAAGGTTAATTAGTAAGGCCTATGTCTTTAGTGTGTTTTATAAGATAGTAAACGAAAATAGGCCTTTTGATAAATATTTTTAAATGATTAATATAAAGGTAATTAAATAAGCTAAACTAAAAATGTACTAAGAAAGAGATGATTGATTACTTAGTCATAGTCTTGCATATTTTATCTGTTTAATGTGTTATGCTTTTCAAGAGTTTATTCTATCCATTTTTATGACTATGAGAGAGAAAAGTTTTAAATATACCAAGTGAGACCAGCACCCATTGGGACTGCGCTAACAAGTGTACATGTGATTCAAGATCTCACCCCTGAAACCAAAAAACAGACAAAGTCTTTAAAAATAGAAATTTAATGATAAAAAGGTCTCTCGAGTAAATCTGATAGAAGCAGGAGAAATGCATTTAATTGACTTAATAGTGACATTTAAAAAACAAAACTTCATGATTCTTTCACGGTCATAGGGGGTGTCAGGGAAATGGGATTATTTACCCCTGAAAACTTTTAGAAGTAGAACAGTGATCAAGGTAATAAAGAAAAACTTTAAAATTAGGAAGAACTTTCTGAAACAAAAAACAATCCACAGATGATATCGTTTGCCTAATGAGGTAGGTAACTATAGTTGTTCAAAGAAATGTTACTTAACCTTAAGGCAGTAAGATAATTAAAGTAAAATACATGAAACTAAGCAACTTCCTAAAGAAAGACATTTAAAGTTAAAGAGCATATCCCTTACTAATGAAGAAGTAATCTTATCAAATGCAATCTGTGACCAAGAGGGTTTTCCCATCCTCTAAGCACTAACTTGACATTTTCTCTGGAGGAAAACAATGGCTTTGCTGACTCTGAATTTAGTAAAAGAACCCAGGGTTTCTAATAGGTAACCTGGTAGTTGTAAACATGCCCAGATATGTCTAAACTCTTCATGAATCATGGTGTCAGTCCAGGCATAAAGACACTGTGGCACAGCATTTCACACCTGGCAAGCTGGTAACCCTCAATTCAGCACCCCGCCCCCCCCCCTTTGGGTTTAGGGAATTAGAAAATGCTGCACCGAGGTAAACCGCATGTGCTTTTGCTCATTATGGCCACCTGCCTTGGATTAAAATTCCAGATCACTGGCCACACTGGAAATCTGCACTAAGTCTACTCACCCACAGCCCACAGTATAGACACAACATCCATTTATGAGAATGAAGATGTAGAGGAGAAGATTACGAGTTAATAGGAGTCTCGCCCTGCTCTCTGCCACACATTTGCTATGTGGGATTGAAAAACTCAGTTTCTTCTAAAATTACATGAAGAGAAGGCAAATGGTCTAACAAGTGATTCCCTCGGCTATCTTCAAGCAATGAAATTCTGCAATCCTCAGATTATCCAGTTTTCATCACAAAGTGGATGTCATCGAGAATGCAGGCAACTCTACAGAACACAGACAGGCAACATAAAGCAAACTACCCTAAATAGAAATAGGAATCCCAGACAGGAAGATGCATTTTTCAGATTCTTACAGAGCACCTCACTTAAAATGCCATCTTTCAAGAAATGTGATGTGAAATAAAACGGCTAATGTCAAAAATAACTAATACAAGGTGAGATGCACAGCTCAGTGCAAATTTAAAACCTCACTCCTCACTCCTGGTGACTGGATGTCATCTACGAGCTGCCTTTTTATACCCTCCTGCCACAGGCAGTCGGTCTCGGTTTACTTAGCAATCACTGATTCATATGAAAAAAAGGCCTTTGCCTGGCATTCCTGCAAAGTTTTAAAAGAGATTTGGACAGGTCAAACATCCCTTGGAATACAAAGAGTAAACTTTTCTATTCCAAAGAAAAATGATAAAGAAATTTTCATTGAAATGTGCAAAAGCAGATCTGCCTAGCCCCTCCGTCTTGAGCTTGCACACATGAGGCTCAGTAACACTCAGGTTATGCACGTCAACTCTGAAAACCAAGGTCACTACATAAAGCAGAACAAAAATGCTTTAAAGGGCTCTCAGATTTCACAAACCAAGCATTATGCAATGACACTTAATTTGTAAATAAATATTAAGTGTTGAATGATGTCAGGGAAAGAGTGGGTAAAAGGGATGACAGCTAACTGATGGCTGGTGGTAGGAAGCTGCCGCAGCTACTCCTGAGGAAGAGGCTAATTTAGGAAGAAGCTGACTGATGAAATGAAGTGCCTAGTTGTTCTGGACTAGAAAGTTATATAGGTATTTTTTACATGAATGTGTATAAAAATTCAAAATTCTGGAACTGGATTTTTTCTATTCTTTACATTTAGGTGGTGTGAGAGCAAGAAAGGCAAGGGGAAAAAAGTATATAAAAAAAAACAAACTAACCCCCGAGCCTGTGCAACTGGAGGAAACCTCAGAGACCATCTTCCCCCTCCCAACAGGGCAGAAAACAGGTCCACGCAATGACGTGAATGGAAAGCCACCAACACTCTATCTGCAGAGCGACTAATCCAAGACGGGGAGCAGCTGGAATGAGGAGAGGAAGATGAAGCAAAACACTGTCATCGATGATTTATGAATGAGAAAATACAATCCAGAAGAAATAAAATGGATGTAGTTTCTCCTTGCGATGTGAACATGTCTTTCATTCTGCTAGGACAGGAAATGAACGTGTATCAGAGGTGGGAAAACTGGTACCCGAACTTGAAAATAAATGTAGCAAAACACAGGGTCAACATTCTTCTTAGAGTATAAAGAACATCTACAAATTGATACTCAAAAGATGAACATCCAAATGGAAAAGCAGACAAAATATATGAACAGGTATTTCACAAAGATGTGTGAATGCAGTGCAGAAGTGTTAAGCTTCACTCAAAGTAACGTAGAAACCAGTGAATCTAACGGTTGGCATTGGTTTTATGATAATAGCAAAAATGAAAAAAAAATGGGTGCTCTCATATTGTTTTTGGTTGCATAAATTATTACTATTTTTCTTGAGGGCACTTTGGTAAACTGTATAAGGAGTTTAAACAATGCTCATCACCCAATAATACCACTTACAGAAGTTTATCAAAGATGAAACAATTTAAGAATATGTATAATCACTTCAGCATGATTTAGCAATTAAAAACTGAGAAAACTTAAGTGTCTAAAAATAAAAAAAATAAAATTTTGCTATAGCTACATGACGGTCTATCATAAACTATTTAAACCCATGCTTATGGAAAATGTCTGCTATTAAAGAATGTTTATGATGTAATATTAGCTAAAAAAAATTAAACGATTCCAGTTTCATATACAAAGAGAAAAATCATACTATTAAAGGAGGTATTTGTAGATGTTGGAATGATAGATGGTTTTTGTTTTCTTCAAATAATCGACTTTTTATTGGATTTTATTTTATATTTTATTAAATTCATTGTGGTGACATTGGTTAATAAAATTATATGGATTTCAAATGTACAATTCTATAATACGTCATCTGCATATTGCATTGTGCGTTCACCCAAGTTAAATCTTTTATCACCACATATTTGATCCCCTCTATCCTTATCTACCTCCCCTTCCCCCTGTTCCTTCTGGTAACCACTAACTGTTGTCTGTGTCTAGGGGTTTTTGTTTGTCTTGTTCATTTGTTGCTTTCAGTATTATATCCTGCATATGAGTGAAATCATATGGTTCTTAACTTTTTCTGTCTGACTTATTTTACTTAGCATAATAATCTCAAGATCCATCCATGTTGTTACAAATAGCAGTACTTTTCTTATGTCCGAGTAATATTCCATTGTATATATGTACCACATCTTTATCCCATCATCTATTGAAGGACACTTTGGTTGTTTCCATGTCTTGGCCACTGTGAATAATGCTGCAATGAACAAAGAGGCATGCGTATCTCTTTACAGATAAATGTGTTCAAATATTTTGGGTAGATGTCCAGAAAGAGGGTTGAGAAAAGAGGGAAAAGGGAATAATTAAGACTTTTTAGAACAGTTTTAGGATTACAGAAACTTTTACTTTTTTAAATATTTTAAAACTGTCTAACATAATTATATTACTTCAATTAAAAAGTGTTATTAAAGTAATATCAAAGTAGAAAACTCTGGATCCCAGAATTTAAAAATGTCTTTTAAATGAAAGTATATAATAAAAGGGTCAAAATTAGAGCTCAACATTTCCAGATGAAAATGAGTAATTTTTCCTTTTACATGAAATTTGAAAATAAACACTAAAAACTTTTTATTTAATTTGGTGAAAAAATTTTCATTTGTCTCATTAACAGGCAGAAAATCTGAATAGTAAATGGTGATGGTGGAGACAAGTCATTTCAATAATTCTTTGGTAACTTTTTAAAGATTAAATACCTATTACTCTCATCCATTCTTTGGAACCAGAAGAGAACATAAACAAATTAAAATAATAAAACTAAACATCCTTTCTGAAAGTTTGTAAACAAAGCCAACCCCCAAAAAGGTGAACAAAAGCTCCAACATCCATTTTTTTTTTTTTAACACAGAATCTGCAAGATTCCGTTATGCTGAAAGCAGCTAGTTACATTATATATACTGTCTTTTTGAAAACTCCAAGAAAAATGCCAGTTAGTTTTCCACATTATCTGTTATAAATCACACTGTCGCTGGTTATATTTGGCTGAAGTCCACCTGAATTTTTTGAATTTTTTCAACTAGATCAAATAAACCTATTAAATGACAGAATCACCACTGATAGAATAATAGTTGGAAACAGCTTTACATAGCAAATAAAACATCCCTAAAGAAATTGACTTCAAAAGACCTAAAAAGACAAAGAAAAGATCAGGGATTCATAGAATACAAGTTTAAAAGCCCACACAAAAGCCCAACCCAGTTTCTGAAATATTTGCCATCATACAAAACCGTAAAACTAAGAGTCACAGTCAAAAGTGATTCCAGAGCAATACTGAAATGATGTGTTAGAAAAATAGAATTATGGGAAAATAAGAGTAAAGAACAAAACATATCATTTCTACATAGCGCAGTAAGTGCTGAATACTCACACCTTATTCAGCAAGTATTTGTTGAATGCATTTGAGCACCACACCCTGGGGATACGACAGCAGCCAGAACAGAAAGGCTTCCTCCATGGAACATATACGCTAGAAGTTTTAAGATCTAAATGGACACATTTCTCAGATTATGATGTGGATCAAAATCAACCAAGTGCAAATTCAAAATTCAGATGCTCCATCTCCAGGAATTCTGACTCTGTAGGTCTTACAGGAAACCTAAGAGTCTGTTTTCAACAAGCTTTTGTGGAAAGAGTGAGGTTTTAGCTCTGCTCTTAATTATCTTGCAGCTTAGGGCACAAGTCACTTCATCTCTAAGACAGGAATAACTCTGTTCAAAAGGTTTATTCTAAAAAATAAGAATATTTTTTGAAACGCTTCACATAGTACCTGGCACATTATATTCAAAATGGCAACTCTGACACAACTGTGGCATACCAGAAAGAATCCGAAAGTTTGGATTTACATATAACTTAGACGTTAACCAAGTTTATAACACTGTCCAAGTCACTTAACCTCCGTGAGCTTTAGTTTTTATTTATGTAATTTATGGGTCGCAATATTTGCACTCTTTATCACAGAGAGTTATTGGAAGAAAAAATTAGATATTTTGGTAAGCTATAAAAATACTACATAAAGGCAATAATAGTAGAGACTACCAGAACTGTTAGTCATAGCAAAGTATACAAACATATCAAAAAAAAGGGAAAAGGTTCTTGTGGGGAAAAAACTGAAAAGCCATTTTGTTAACCTTATTTTTCCAACAGAATGTATTTACTCATTCAAGAGTTTGCTTATCAACTCTGTGCCCCCTGGGAAATAATTCCCCAAACGTTAAGCAGAAATTAACGTTAGCAGATGGTAGTCTCCGCAAACCCATCGCTAATATCAAAAAATCCTGACAGCACTCAGAGGGGTGTGCAAAGACAAGCTGGTTACAGTCCCACAAGTCAACAGTGGCTGGAAATATGACCAACAGAACAGAAAAGCCCTGGTCACCTAGTCCAGCTGCCCCTTCAATACTTCTCTCTCTCTCTCTACCAACCCTAGCAAGTAATCATCTAATTCCATTCGTTAGCAATCTACCAGTTGCAGGAAAGGCATCGGGGGAGGTTTTAAAAGTATAGATGCTGCGATTCTGATTCGGGAAGTCCAGCAGAGCTCCAGGATGTGTGGTGCAGTGAGCCTCCCCAGTGACTGTGAAATACAGCCAGAACCTGGCCTCCAGTGATGCTGCACGCACCAGTCCGTCCGGTATGCGGCCAGTGTGACCAAACGCCACTGGCATTAGGTTCATATCTTCGCCACTTCGGTTTCCATCTTAGTCCTCGTTTTATTCTTGGGATCCCATACAACACAAGTCTAATCGATCTCCGGCCGGAATCTCTTCAGTTCCTTCAAGTCACCTACACATTATGTTTTAAACCTGACAACTCTAAATATGTCCATATATTTTTATTAAATGGCATGCCCAGAAGAGAACACCCATCTTATATAAAATACAATGGAGATACGCTCCCCTTCATTAGAGCTACCACATTTTCATTAACCCAGCTTAAGGGTGCCTTTTGCTAAACTGTAGCCACATTGTATTATGATAACATCTTTTAAATAGACTTATTCTGGAAAAATTTTAGATTCACACAAAAGTTGCAAATATAGTACATAGAGTTCCCACATCCCCCTCATCCAGTTCTCATTTTCCTAAAGTTAACATGTACAGTGCCATAGTACATTTACCAAAAAGGAGCTGTTTTATTTTTAAAATGACATCTTTTTTACACAAATTACTTTTCTTAGCCACATTTCCTTCATCCTGAACACAGACTTTGGCTTTCTTTTCTTTTATTACATAATGCAAGTGAGGGCTCTTACATTTCATCTTTTCAGACTCAGGGCAAGATTTCATCTTGTGATACTCTGACTCAAAGACGGGGCTCTAGAGTCTTGCAAGATGAAATGTAACGTCCTCTATTTAAGATTTTTGAGGTCCGGAGATATTCTGAGTCAACATTCAGTTAGACAACATCTACTACTGCCACTAGATTCATGCCCTACACAGAACTGGGAAGCAAGACTTCCTTCTATACTTTCATCCCATTCAACAAGCTGATGCTTGGGGGAACACAAACCTCCCTTGGGTGTATTAAGTCACTTCTGATGCACACCATCAATGAATTACAAATTCAACCAATTATACATACATCCAGTTCCTTTAGTTTTCATGAAAAGACATTATTCCCTGTCCCTAGGAAGTTCAGACACATTGTGTCTCCACCTTTTTGTTTTTGACTAGTCTAATATATTTTTGCGTGGTTTGTTTCTTCAGCTGAAAAGTTTAGAGTATCTGAGCAATGGAAGGAAAACGTTCCCCCAATGACTCAGATCCTTATAAAAAAGGGAACTCTCTAAGCCTTACATCTACTGGCAACCCACTGAAGCAGCTAATGGCCGTGAATAAAAGCCACTGCTCATAGGAAACCCATGGAGGATTCCTGATGAGTCACCAACTAAAATGAGAAGAAACAGCAAGACGCTTTGGTAGTGTTAATCCTATAGGGGGAAAAAGAGAATTCAATTTATCCTCTTGAAATTAGTTACTGGTCTGAATTATTATAAAGTTTAGGGAACAAATGGCACAAGATGGCAATTTGCTTTGAAATCCCAATTAAAAAGGACAATTCAGACATGTGGACCCAAAGATAGCTATATTCAGCTATATTGATCACTGCCAAAAGATTTTTCTTAACTTCATTTCTCCTCAAATGGATGTGAACAACTTCCAACTCTGTTTATCCCTCAAAACCAAGCTGTGGAATTAGAGTGTTCAGATTGCAAAATAAACTTGACAGTGCTTTTAGGAAGACTGCAAACTCACACCTTCTTAAAATCATACCAGTGAGTTTATTATGATGGGAAATCCATTTTTAAAACATCTTTAAGAAACCATCAGGATGCCAAAAAACAAAGCTCTTCCAACTTACCTCATAGTAACTTCGAACAGCATTGCAGAACGCTTCATCAGCTACAATTTGGGTTTCCCCGTTGAGGAAGGCCTGGAACCGTTCTTTCAGTAACTGCAATTGCTGCTTGTTGAGCTATAAAGACAGAGAGAGAAAGAGAGAGGGAAAAGTAGCTGAAAAACTAGCCAATGCATGAAATGTAATGACTCTAAAGCTATATTTGCTATATGTGCATTAAATTTGACACCCAGAATTACCTTTATAGTAACGAAATACAAAATCTAAAAACTCCTACTATTTATCCTTATGGCTCAATTGTAACATGTTTCCAATTCACTTCCCCTGTGTACTCTAAAGTCCTGATATTGCGGTAAAATCCAAATTTCTATCCCAGAGGGAATTTCTGTGACTATGACCCTGGCCTCCTTGCAGAGACAGGATGAGAAACGGATATGTGTAAAATTGCCAGCTGTCTGAACAGAGAGGGCAGAGAGAGCAAGCCTTCTCGGAGGCAAGTGGACAGCCATCAGCCTTGGACAAGAGATAACAGGGAGCAAGATCAATAAAGGAATGACAAGGAGGAGACAAATCCGAAAGAGAGCAGAGGTGCGACAAGTGCGCGGTGATCACCTTTAAGCTCCCTGGGGTAAGAACTGTGAACCAAGGAGAGGAGTACAAGTTTGCGATCATATGTCTTCACCTTGCATTTAGCAGCCAGAATTATTACTGAGGGTGGGCTAAGACACGAACTGTGACTCACCAACCATGTCCTCTAGTCATCGGCTACGAACCGAGTCAACTACTTAGTTTGTAGGGCCCAGGGCAAACGAGGATGAGGAGCCCCTTCTTAAAACTGTAAGAATTTCAGGACACCAAGAAGAGGGCCTTGAAGCAAGCTTGGGGCCCTTCTGAGAACAGAGCCCTGTGCAGCTGGGGGGGCATAAACCTCACCAGCGGAAGGCACATTAGGTTATGAAAAGGCATATTTTTAAAATGCTTAACTGGAGAGAAAATAACAGAGTCTTGCAGATAAAACAACAAATCCTGAGAGGCATGAGGAACAGGACAGGAGTAATCTTTCCATTTCACTGGATCCTCCTCAGACTATTCAAGACCTCGGTCCAGTTCTGGGTTCTACAGAGAGATGTGAAGCATCCGGAAATCTGCTGAGGATGACATGATTAAAGGATTAGAAAGACCAAACAAACTGGTGTGATTTGGCTCCAAAGAGAAGGCTGATGTGAAGTAAGTTTCAATGTGTTCAAAAGGCTTATTAAAATGCCATTCGAATATGAGAGGTGAAGGCTTTCCAAGATGGGCTGTATTTAGGAATCTAACAAGCAAGACGGTTTGTAAAGATACCGTTGCTGGTAGTAACAGGCGGATAAAGAAGTGTCCTGTTGTACCGGGTGTAAAAAAACATCTTACTCTGAGAAGCGAAGAGAGAAAACCATTCCACTTCTTTACTAGTTATCTCCTTCCTCTTGGGGAAAGCTAACGCAGGTCGAAATGCAGAGACATCACCATTATGTTACGTTCTCCCTTCCTACAGAGGGAGGGAAATAAAAGCAGGTACCTTTCGTGCATCTGTACTAGCAAGGCAAATTGAGTCCCTGACTTTAGCTCTCTAAGCAGGGTTGACAAAAGGGACAGGTAGAAATAGGACAGCAAATGCTGAGAGCAAGACAGCTAAGTGCACTTTAGCTGCCAAGACCTGGGAACGTCCAGGAAGAGCTCGACTTGCCAAGAATCGACAACATAATGAAAATGTACGTGGGAATACCGGTGAACTAGGAGAATCATAACTATCCTCTGCCTCAACTCCCTCATTTGATAAATAAAATAAATGTAATTCAAAACTTATAAACTGTGGATTTCTTCATTTTGTTATTTAAAAATTTCTCTGAGTCTTTGTAATTTCTAGTTTACCAGGGTGTAACTTTAGCTATTGTATCAGTAAGTTACTTTTTGGTAATGATGGCATAGAAAATTCATGAATACAAATCCAGGAAAGGAGATTTGAGTAAACCACCTCCTTTGAAACTCTAGCAACGCTGGTATATTGCCCGAGTCATATGAATAAATATCAGGCTTCATCTTTTTAATGAATAAAAATTATTACAGTTACATTTAAGACATAAAGTGACAACAAATCTTACACAATGAATGGATATTTCATTAGTAGAAAGAAGAGGTCCACATTTCCACATAAAAGAGGTAGGGAGAAAAAATGAAATTTAAAATCTAGCAGTGGAGAGAGCTGTCAGAAAGCAGAGTTCCTTAAATATTGTTTGCATTATCAAAATAAGCTACATGACATATCAACAAATAAAGATTGACCCAAGAAACAGATACAGAGATGTACTATAAAATACCCTTATTACACCTAAAATCGGTTGTAAAAGATATATCCAGTCAATGATTTTAGAATAACTGGGAAGCCATGCAGAAAAATTAAATTGGACCATAATGCACACTATTACAATAGAAATGAAATAAAACCTTTAATGTAAAATATGAAGCTGTAAAGTTACTAAATAAAAAAAAATGGGAAAATTCCTTTAAACTCTGGTATGAGAAAGACCTTTCTCACCATGAATCAAAATCCACACATCGTAAATGTAAATGCATAAACATAACTGCAAAGGTAAGTTTAGCATAACAAAAAAAAAATACCATAAGTAAAATTACTGGGAAAGACTAACTAGAAAAAAATACTTATAATTCATATTCTAAGGAGCTAATTTTCCAAAAATAAAATGGATCCTAGAAATGGATAGGAAGGTAACCAATAATCTAATAGAAAAATGGACAAAATGGATCACTCGGAGAAATGACAGTTAAGCTATGAAAGCATGCTCAATTCATCTATCACCCAAAAAACGCAAATTAAATCTACATTCTAGAAGGACCCTGGGAAGACAGTGAAGTCAGAAGCATGAGAAATGCATCTCCCACCTAGACAACAATTGCATCAGGAATGTGTGTCTGATGTAACTGTTCTGGTTCTCTGGAGGCTACCAGAGTCTTGCAACCTAAAAGGGAAATCATGAATGAAACTGCAGTTCATTTCAGTGAGTCTCCATTCCTAGCACCATAGCAGCTATCCATCCCCCACCCCCTCAGCCCTATTTCAAAGAGAGAGAAAAAAAAAGCCTAGAATCTAAATTTTTATAGAGAAATAAGTAAACAATACTATAAACAATGGGAATACTATTAGCTCGAGGAAAAAATAAAAAAGAAAATATTCTTCGATGTGCTGATATGAAAAGATCTTCAGTCTAGGGGAAGGAAGCTAGTTATAGACCAGTCTATGAAATGAGCCACCACTCCCATAGGAAAGAGGCAAAATCATGAGCCTCAGCAAGTGAGCAAAGCTCCCCAGCGCTAGCATCACCGCCTCAGCTCCACTTCAGATCATCAGGCATTAGATTCTCATAGGAGCACTGGTCCCTAGCACCCAAAAAATTGGGGACCTCTGCTCAGAACATGGCACAACGAAGTAAAAGACACACCATGGACAACACACCACTGGTGTGTATGCGGTAGGTTTTACCCAGTCCATCCCAGATAGTCTCTCAGCCTCCGCTTGAGCCTATTAAAACTAAAACACATACACACCCACTTTATTACCTCACAATGACGCCAATTCTAATTTCAGACAGTTATAAATTGAAACCAGCTTCCCTCTGACTTCCAGACAACCTTAGTTTTATGCTCAGACAACACAGCAGGTCAGGAACCTGGAGACAGGTACTGGAGTACGTGTGCGTCTCCTCTTTCCCAGAATGAACTCTGCCAGTCCTTCCAGCACCTTAAGAGCTGTCCATAAATTAAGCATTAACCAGTTAAATGAAACTAAGTGTAAGAAAGAACTTTGAAAGCTCTAATGGGATGCAAACGAAACTCTTAAAATAGCAATGTCTCTCCTAACATGCAGTGAGGAGACTGATCCTGATTCTCCGACAATTGTGGGGCCAGCACGGAGACGAGTGGGAAGACCAAGTCCCACATTCTAAGTTTATTAATTCAAGTGAAAAATGAATTCTTCTTGGCAGTCATATCAACTGACTAATATATTGTGCTTACGAACAGAAGAAATTTCTAAAATATTCTTACATGTGCCTCAGCAAGCCACATTTCATCTCACTAGATTTATTTGGTCTGTTGTTTCAGTTTATCCGGATTTTTTTTTTTAGGGGGGATTTCCAGGTCCTTCACCCCATGACCAGAGAGCTTTCCTAGCTTTGTTATATCCACAAACATAATAAGGTGTTATCCACAGTATTCATCTGGGTCGTTATAAAAACCTTCATCAGTTCAGGTGGTACAAAACCTGTCATTACAGGGATTCATCCAGTTTGATAAAATCTATCAATTAACACTCTCTGGGGCATTTTATTATTACTCGGCTGATATTTTAGCTTTGTCTATATACTATCTTCGCACTAGTGCATCTACCAATGAATAAGATATTTTTCAAAAATAAAGGAAACATTAACCATCAGAAATTGTCTACTGGGAATTTTAAAACGGCTTTATATATGCAACTAAATTGTAGATAGTTAACCAGAACGTAAATATCTGTGCAAATATCTAAATACAACGCAGAGATTAGCCTTATAAAAAGAACATTTCAAATACTGACAGTAAAGGCTACATTTTACAAATCCTGGCTGGCAGTGACAATTTGTCCAAAATAACAATTGCCACAGGAAAAAAAATGTAACTTCCAGAAGTCAAAGATGTTTTCTTTGTTAAGTTTTCCTTTTCTTCTTTTTCTTTTTTTAAACAGTCAAATTTGATTCTAGCCTTTTCCTTCTAAGTCATGATCACCTGAAGACTTAGGCCAGAACCTCAGCTACAGCCGGAGCCCAGCCGTTATGCTACTCAGAGACCCGCAACCACTGTGGTGTGGAGCTTGCCCTGACCTGTGGTGTCTGCAGCATGTCTTGCCACTCGTGGTGGGGGCTGCACATCCTGGTGAGTAAAGGTGACCACGAATCCCATAGCAAAGTGGCAAGTAGCCAGTGGGCACTGCAGCTCTGGGACTGGAGGTGGAGGGGGGCGCGAGTGTGTACCTTAAAGAAAGGTAGAAATATATACTTTTTGTTCGGGGAGGTAAAAGGATTTACTCCAGGGAAAGATGGTCTCTGAAATGCACAGCAGCATAGCTTTAATGCCTGTTGATGAAATGCAGTAAAAGATACTAACAGGGAATAATTAAAAGCTAGGTACTATCTATCTTCTTGTCCGCTTCCTTTTTTTATCAAAAGATTTCAATAAAAACATGGGGCCAAAATATCAGTGTCTTCTACATTTCTGAAACAACGGACCTCTCCAAAATGCATACATGAACAGAATAGAGAGGGGCCCTGGCCACACTGTAAAATCCTTTGGGAGGCATTGCTATTAATAGTTTCCTGTCCAAATAACTTGTCATATAAGCCCAGAAGTTAGCACAATGAGTAGGTTCATCTAAGAAAACAAATACCAGCTTCACGTGACCAGCAATACAGTGAAATGACTAAGTTAAGGCCAAGGAAATAGAAGCAAAAGTGTGTGTGATGCCCAGGCAACCATCAAAGGTGGCTGAAGCAGACACCTTTTGCCTCTTCCTCGTTCCTCACTTCCCACGGGCTGGAATTTGATTTGCTAGGTGCACCGATCAACCTGCCCCCTGAAGATGGTGGAACAGGAAGATAAACAGAGCCTGAGACTTTCCCCGGATGGGAGCAGCCTGCCCAACTCTGGACTGCTATCACCCAACTCCCTTTACGTGGAAGAGAAGTGAACTTTTCTCTCCACGGATCACATATTTGGGGTTTATGGTGTAACATGTGATTGAACTAATTCCTGACTGATATAAATCCCAATGAAAGACTCAACCAGGAGGAATACGCCATAGTACTGGTCAGGTTTATTTTAATCCTGAAATAAAATATTCTTTCCATGTTATTTAATAGGAAGAAAATCCTTATCCAATGAAAGTGCCTCCTGAACAATAAACACCAGAGTCCAAGTGCCTGAGGTAAACTGAAGATAAAGTTATTTTGACAGACTAGAATCTATTGTCCCACAGTGTTGAAAGGGGGGATGAAAAAAGCCCAAATCTGAAAATGCTGCTTTCACATATTTTATAATAAAATGTCTATATGCTAAGCGATGAGCACAGAACAGCAAAATCCCATTCCATTGTGGGAAAATGGGCCCCGGACTAGGCTTACTCAGCCACGAAGTGAACTTCTATCCACATTCTCCCTGAACCGCTGAAATTCAAGCCTCAGCAAAATCGCATGCCATTGTGGGATCTTCCTGGTGGAACGAAGGCCACCAGCAGTAATACAGACACCAGGAATGTTAAACCCACGAATTCTACGAAGTCTCTTGCTACACAGCACTGAGCACATTCCACGCAGTTCTCATTAAATTTCCCTAAGTTTCCTATAAACTTTTTATCCTCATTTTACAAATGAGGAAATTAAGCTCAAAGAAGTTAAGCATCTTGTCTAACTTCACATCTAGTGAGAGACGGGGGCAGAATTTGAACCGGTATCCTGACCTAAAGCCTATGTTCTTTACAATCATCACACGGCTTTCTGTTTCCCTCCTCACAGCCACTCTTTTTTTCCCCCAATAAGAGGTGTTTACCTCTGTCTGAGATGTCATATATAACTTTAATGTATTTGCTTTTTGTTTAAGGCCCTATTAGAAGAAAGCCTGTTTTAGGAGAAGGACTTGATTTTAGCTCATGGCTCTAATCCCATACCACAATGATTTGCATACAGAATATGGTGTGTGTGTGTGTGTGTGTGTGTGTGTGTGTGTATACACATACATGTATATACATATTTTTAAGAATAAACAAAGAGGCGAATGTCAGTTGGTTGCTATGAAACTATTCCTAGGGCAGCCACATCTACTCTCATGTTCACCTGCCCCACAAAAAATGTTGGTTCATCATGCAATTCTAAAAACTCAGCGTTACCTCAAGCAACCATAGTGGAGGAGAAAAGTCTCTCATAGTTACTGCCATCTATTTCATTAATTAGTAAGGTTTTACATGACTAAGGGTGCAGTAGAGAGAGTAGTGAAGAGCACAGGCGCTGGTGCAGGCCTGCCGGTGTCCGTCACTATCTTTCAAGTCTCTCTGACGTCATTCAACCTCAGTGCCTTGAGTTCTTCATTGAAGAAATGAAGGTAGTGATAATGCGCATTTTATAGGGCTGGTGCAGTAAACAAGAGAAAAAAAGGTACTTAGCACACACTAAATGTTAGCTATTATTTTAGAAGCCATGGTGCTTTCGCTGCAGCAACTGCAGGAGCTACAGACAAAAATGAGTGTTGTGATGGTGGCAGATGCACGACGAACAAGACGGCCCAGAGCTGTGCGTCCGACATGGCAGTCGCCAATCAGCATGGCTGCTGATTTTTCTCTCTGGCCACGCTTAATAACTGTATAATTTAATACCTAGTAATAATAGCCAATGCCATTGACCATCTGCTGCCCAGGAAGGACATTTCTAATCTCTTTACAGAATTATTTTAAGCTCCCCCATGAAGTAGATTCCTTGTTTCAAATAGAAAGAAGCCAAGGCCCAAGGAAGTTAAAGTGGTTCGGGTTACCAAATTTGTGGGCAGGGGTAGATACCTCTGGCTGGCATTCTTTTAGCCATTGGCTACCCTTGGGGTTTCCTCCTTGACCTCCGAAAGTCACATTCTCAACACCCAGGTCAAGACACAGGACACTGACCAGAGCCTCGCAAAGCCAATCATATGATCTGATCAACCTGAAGAGGTGATCTTCCTCCCACTACTTCCAAAACATCATCCCTTCATGCTTGTTTACATCACTGAGACTTTGCACACACTGCCAGCTCCCATTCAAGTAAAACTTCCTATAAACCTCCTTCCTTCTGCTCCCCCCAAGTTAAGTCATCCTATTTTCTCTGTGCTACTTCTACACCTCATGCATACATCAATCTTTAGCCTAAAATGACCTTCTCCTCACTAAGGTACAGATTCCTTAAATGGCAATGCTAGCCGTACCTTTCCCCACCAAGTATAATGTTTGCTGATATGAATTCATCTACAGGGAAAGAAAATCCAGGGTAAAAAAAGATACTGTGATTCACAATCTCCTGTCATAACCACTGACAAAAGACTCCAGCAGTGATATAAGTGAGTGAGAAGAAAGAAAGTATAAGAAACGAATTCCAAGATAGTTTGTGTGTTGTCCAAATAACAAGATCATAGCCAGACTCAGAGAGGCCTGGAGAAACACAAAAGATTTCTTTGTTGACCTGCAGTGTGCACAGTTCTGTTTTGCAGATGATATTGTTCTCAGGCAGGAAGAACTTTGTGCCTCAGAACCATCTGGTCCTTCATGGCAAAATTCCGTTTGCTGAAGCCACATTTGCAGGAAACGGAGACTTCATGTTCATAACAAATAGTCTGGACAGACTCAGCCACTGACAACTGCAAGCTGACCAGCTCCATGCCACATAGTGGCCTTTCTGGCAGGTGAGAAGTAGTTTAAGATAGGTCCTTTTGAAAGAAGAAAATACAATATAAATTTGCTTTCCCCAAAACTGTCTGAAGTTTCTGCTTTATTCTGAGGTAGATACGTCACAGATGAGAAATGGCTATCCATAAAGGAGGGAGAAGAAGGGTAAGGGATTTTTAGTGCCCGTCTTTGCTGGCCCATGCTTTTGACACCCACAAGTGGCCGAATTTAATGAGATAAGCCTTAAGGTCTACCTCACTCCTTTAATTTATTAGGGTGCATCTGACTAAAAATTACAGAAGTGCTCCAACTCAAAATGGCTATTAAACAATAAAGGGGTTTATGATTACATGTTTCAAGTCCATAGGTCAGAGGGTTCGAGTCATTTCATTCAGCCACTCAGTGAAGTCATCCAGGACCCAGGCCTTTTCCATCCATCTATATCCTTCATGTACTGGCTTGTCCTCAGGTTTACTGCCTCCAAAGAAGGCCACATTAACTCTCTGCTAAGCACCCCAAACAGAAATAATCAAAGATTGAAAAAGAAAATATTTCACTCTGAAAAAGGGATACAGTAAGAAGAAAACTTTCTCAGAAACAGTACATCCTCCAGCAGGTTTTCCCATACAGGTTACTGGCTAGAAATGATTTGTGTGTTCATTCCTCAAGAAATCACTGAGGGAAGGGAAAAGCAATATCATGACCGACCAAGAGTCACCCTGGGACTCAAGGAATCTAGCCACACCTGCATGATAATGGGCCCTGAGATCTGAATAAAACCAAGGGTCTGTTAAGAAAGAAGAGTGTAGAGAATGGCTTCAGTGTGGGCAACTAGCACCACGGTTCTGCCCTGACCTTCCCAATAAGAAAGACTTAACTAAAAAACTGCATAGGAAAGATCAAGACTAAGGTCTTCTAATGCCTAACAATATTTCTCTAACAAGTAACAAAATCCTAGTCTGTATATAAAACATCTGAGCTGCAATGATTTTAAAAATAATTTATTTCAAAACAATTAAACCATGTTGATTACTGTAGATCTATCCATGTCCTTAAGGAAAAAAAATATGCAAGGATCACAATACTCCCTTAATGATGAAAATTATTTCATATTTATTTCCTTCTCTAAAATTACAAATTTTAGCCAGTAAAAATGCTATGCTACCTCTAACATATCATGGTAAACATATTTATATTGGCAAAGTCAATGATTTGGGAAGATTAAATGGATAAAAGCCCTCTTCAAGATTAACGCCAAAACTAGGATGACATAAATATTTGCTTTAGATTTGGGGGTTCTCAAAGCAATTCTGAAGTCATTTACAGAGTACTGCTGATACGTAAAAGGAAATGATTAACACATTTGCTCACCAAGTGAAGTCAAAAAAGAACATATAACAATTTCCCATTAAGATAAAAAAGCAAATGGGAGTCTATTCTACCAGTTTTTAAGTAATTAACAGGCTAGCTTTCAAATAATTAACAACAAAAAATTAAAAACAAATAAAAAACAAACCCAAAAAGGTATTTATTTTAAAATAAAGCCTGCTCTAGGGCCAGTTTAGCTGAACGGCTATTTTACACCAACTACTGAGTCTACGCAGTATGCCACATCCTCCTCCTGTGCCAGTGAGCTTCCAGGTAAGGCTGCCAAATTAAATACGGGCTGTCCCATTACACTGGCATTTCAAATAAACAACATATAATTTTCGGTAGAAGAATTTTATCATTATCTCAAATTTTAATATAAGTGTGTCCCATGAAATACTAGGGAATACATGTACTAAAAAATATCCATTATTTACCTAAAATTCAAATTTAACTGGGCATCTCGCGTTTTATTTGTATTTTATCTTCTGACCCACGCTCTAAGTCTTTGATAATGTCTTCCTTTTATTCTTTGTCTTGTGTTTTTCTGCTTAGTTATCTTTGCCTCTTAGGATTGGATAATGTCTCAAGGTCCCGGTCACCTCCAACTCAAGCTTTTCAGTGCTGTCTGAGAAGGAAGCTCAAAGGAAATTTCCACAGCAGACTTCAACCTGCTGTGCAAAGCTCCAGACGAGAGGCCTCTCAAAGGCAAGGTGATCATTTTTACAGAATGATAAAACAATGAGTTTCTTAAACCCGGCCAATCACAGTCTTCGATGAGCTCTTTAAAAATGCCAATACTAAAAACCTCCCCCACACCAATATTTCAGAATTCTGCATAGAGTAACCTGGAAAGCTATTCAGTTTTTAAATTCCTGAGGATGTGATGTTCAGCTACATTAGGGATTTGCTAGACCTGATAGTCATTACTTCAGAAAGCTACCCAACTAAGCCAAAGGTCGGGAGGCATCAGTGAGTGGATTTAGATTTATTTCCATAGTATGACACTTAGCTGTAACTCCAGAATTTGGATTTTTGACCAACCTAAAATGGGAAGATACATATGATACAAGGATAGGACAAAAAACATTTTTTTTTTTAAATTAGGCTTTTACTCATGATGAAGAAATATGAGATTTATCTACTGGTTAGTAAAAACTATGAATCATATTTTAAGACACAGGTACTTCTTAAGTCTTACATCTGTCTGCTTGAAAAACAACCTAAAAATGCTTACATATAAAACAATTTCTCATTAGAAATCATGATAAAGGCGATCATTTCCAGGTATGGAGAATTAAAATAAGGAAGCCTTTGAGGCTCATCTCTCTATTCCCCTGAGGGGAAAACTGAGCATGGTGTGGTGAAAATTAAAAGCCTGTTTGCCTTCACCCCATGGCCAGGACAACTAGCCCTCACACACGACCTAACCTTAGCCTGCCTTAATCTTACAGAAGGTAGGTACTTTACACCAAACCTAAGATAAAAGCCCCTTTAAAAAATATATTACTGGCCATATACTACAAAATTAAAGCCATTCAAATAAACATGGAAGACTCAAACAGAAAAACACGGGCCACACAAACAGAGAAAAAAAAACAAAACCTCCAAATACAATACAAACAGGGATGGAGAGAGTCCTCGCACAGTTTCACTTTTTGGTGACCAAATGTCCCATACACTGCCACATAATACATTGGTCTAAACCGAAAATCTACACTATATTAAATAAATATAAAATAAAGGCTGCTGAACAGTGAAAAGCCATGTAATTCAGGCCATGGCATATGCATTTCGGTCCTCAAACCTTGTCTGTTGGTAAAAGGGATCTGCTTGGCCCTACTCCATCTGCTGTCCACCTACTGAGAGACATAGAGCCAAGCCAACTTGAAGGGAGAGTCCTTATTTGCCCTTCCTTAATATTTAGAAGGATTATCAGCTGCATTTTACAGGAGAAAACTCAAATTCACAAAACAGATGTCCAAAAAATCTCAAAAGAAATTCAAGTTACTAAAAAGTGAAAGATAATCCAGGATGTGAATGTATAGAACAGAAAACTTAAATATTTTGTGCTAAAACAGATCTAAAACTTGTTTTCATACTAGAAGACATTATTCTAGTGTTAGGATATTTTTTTTCAATTTCTCGCACAAAAATTCTATTAACAAACCCCACTTATCCTATAAAACGTCTATTTACATTGCTAAATTACAGAACCACCCAAAATTATTTTTGTAACAAATAATAGCACATTCTACATTTTCTGGAAGAGGTTCTGAAGTCCTGAGTATTACAAATTCCTGAAATATACCTGGATATCACTGTGAAATGTAAGTTGGATAATTACAACATTAATATAGAGATTAAATATATTAAAATAACAAATATAATTTAGATATAAAACCATTAGTACATTGCAAAGGTAATAAAGTAGCTAAATCAAAAATCATTGGGTAAATTTTACACAATGCAAAGGCTTCTGTGTGACAGTTCTGATTTGTCACCTCTTCCTAAAAATTAGTCATACACCCTACCTATGCCTACCAGCATGCGTGGCATTCTAAGTGACAAACTCTTTAGGGTACAGCACTATCGCCAGCACCCCGTCCTTGTTAAAATTCCTGCAGTAGGTTAATATGTAAACACGTCAGTCTTTTAAATGCTTAGCAGCACATTAGCTCACTAAGCTGACAATCTGCTCCTAAAAGAAAGCACATCAAATAATCTTCCTTATGACTCTTATAATCGAGTGAGGAAGAGGAAAAAGGGGAGGAGAAAAAGGAGAAGGGAGAGAGGGCAGGCAGAAAGGAACGCAGGCTGCAAGAAGAAAGGAAGAGGAGAGACGAATGGAAGTGCATAATAAGATGCTCAGATTGAAATTTCCACTCTCCAAAGGGAGACATCCTGAGAGACAGTGCCCAGAGGATACCCTAGCAGTAGATCAAGCCATTCAGCAGTCCTCTGGTAAAAGGTAAAAGATTACTTCTCACCAAAATCAACTGGTACCTATATATTCAGCTTCTTAATAATACATCTTATAAACATGTTTTTGAAATAAAATCTGATAGGGTATAAGTCAAAGGTGACTTTTCTAGGAAAAAGATGCACTTTATGTTATATACATATGAAGCACAAATTCATTCTTACATTATTCACTGTTTAAGCCTAAAACCTCACACATCACTTTATTACTACACTGCCCTGCAGTTCTCTAAATGCATCTCTGACCTCTGGAAAAATCAGTCAGGATTCATTTAGTCACAACTGGTTTATAAGTAAAAAGTTTCATTTTGCATACACATGTAAAATATTTAGTTTTCATTCCATTTAATGTGCTTTCACTGTTCACAACTTTTCTTACTAATATAGAAAGTAGTGATCATTACTACCAATAATACTATTTTCTTTTTACTATTAGCTTCTTATATTAATATTCTTGAATTGAACTGACTGTGTGAATTTTATCAACTATTTATGAATTTATCTATAATTGTTTATGCTTTATTTATTAGTTAACCAAAGTATAACTCTTAAAGGAATTTGATAAGTTGGGAAAATGTTTGCTTCTAAAATAATGCAATTAATTAAAAAGGTGTAAGGGCCTTTAAAGTTTCAAAATATATTTTTTCAATTTTTTTATCTTCTGATATCTTTATTATGTTATTTCTAAATTTCAACTGTTGAATTAGACAAAATTCATACCTCAGTATTTCCTAATGCTATTTATTTTTAATTCTGAATAGTCTTTATTAACACATTCTTAAACAAACAAGTAATCTAAAATTTTTTAGATCAAGTTTCGAGTTCATAATCACTCAATCTCCTTCAGAAGTTTATATCTAAGTATTCTTAATTTGTATAGATCTCTTTCCCTTAAAATGGGCAACATTTTTTTTAACCTAAAATGTGTTCAAGTAACAGTTACAAACAAATAGGTTTGTCATCTGGATTTTTGTACTCCAACAATTCTTTCTGTAGCCCAAACGTTTTATTTCACATCAATATTATCAAGTTAAGCAAAAGTACTAAGCAGAACATGCTGATACTCTCCCATAACATATCCATCTTAAATATAAAAAAGCTATAAATTTTAAGATCTTGAAATTTATGAGCTACAGAAGAATGTCATACTAAACTCAAGAACTCAAAGTCATGCATTTAAGAGCTACAGCCAATACACCTCACATAAACTGCAAAATCACTTATCAGTTACATATTATATATAGAATCAATGAACCAAAGGTTATTGAAAATGCATCAGTTATCAAAATTTAGTAGAGACAAAGATGTCAGATGACAGAGATAACACTAATTCAAAAGATTAGTAAATTAGAAGAATTTCCATTACATACTGATCAATCTCCAGCTGTTTAAAACTGTGTTTTGTTTTTTAAATTAAAAGCCCTGAAAAATAATGCTTGGAGGAACATTATTTGTTTTGTAGAGAGATACCCAAACAAACTACTGAGGATGAAATATTCTGTGTGACAGCAGAAAACCATGAAACAAAGCATTATATATATAAGGCCTATGTTTGTTTTGTACTGACAGGAATGTGTAAAGGCTTTGACATCAAGAGTTTATTCTGAAAACACCATAGTTAACAGTTTTCTTCCAAAGAAGGCTTCTTATAGAAGGTTTCCTGGATTTCATGTCAAATTATGTTATCAAAATAGTAAATATAATATAATCCAAGCTGTTACTGTCCCATCTGCTTCCAGCTTTTATGTGAAGAAAGAGGATCAGAGCATCATTTGTTATTGTTTCCTACCACGGCATACTCATGCTACAGAAAATTTAAGCTTAATGAAGAGTTTCTGACCTAAACAGTGATTTATTTTTGAAAATTGTCAATACATTATCACTTTGCAGATTTGTTGTTGAATAGTTAACTGGCTTCAAAAGGTGGCTAGCTCAATTGACACTAGAGCACCAGAATGAACTAAAAATTGCAAGGAATTCATAAGTTCATACCGACCAACAAACTACTGGGGATGAACCAAGGCTTATGGAATCAAAACAAAATTCAACGTCGAAAAAGTAGGTTAAGTCACTAGCCTTGGTGGCTGATGTAATCATTTGTATCCTAATATTCTAGAACGACATCTAAGTATGCTCATCATTATTCTAAAATTCTTGACATAAGTTCAATTTGACTTAAATTCATTTCATTAAAAGTAATATATACACATTTTCTCATTAAAAAAAAAGCTGTTAAAGAACATTTGTACACTTAATATAACTAACTTTTCAAATATTTTGATGTTTTATGTCAAAATCATAATATAAAGTCATGAATTCTTTCCTCAAACACAATACAGACGTTTCAGTTCCCTCCAGTTTGCTATGGACTATCCTGAAGTGTAGTGTGTAGATAGTACTGCCATATTGCACGACTCAAGGGGGCATCTTTTATATTGAGTAAATGAGAGTGGTACTTCCTGGAATAGTGCTCCAAGGCAGATTTCTATTCTATGCATGACTATTTTCTGTGAATTCCAACACATAGGTGGGAAGGCTCCGAAATACCGCCAAAAAGGTAATGTTTTGAAACATTGCTCATCAGCTTCTGGTAACATAAATTAGGTATATTTCAAAGTGCTCTGTACTATCATAAATTTGGCATCCTTGACCTCTAAGTGGCAACACAGGAAGGGGATGGTAATGCCCATGGTTGAGGATCCCTTGGCCAAACTCAGAATTCTGGTTCCTGGTCTAGATGCTTTGTTGCAATTTATGTTACAATTCCAGGCATATCCTGAAAAACTGGCTGAAATTTTTTAAAAAGCTATTAAACAATCCTCTTACAGTAACCCTTGTGTTTGGACAGTCAATCTCTACTTGAATGTTTTAAAAACTTACTAGCAACTATTACATATTTGTAGATTAGGAGAACTAAATTACAATTTTATTCATTAAAGACAAACACACCCACACACAGTCATTCCCCACTTGCTATTGCTAATGCAGAACAGAATCCATTTTAAAATAAAAGTTATGAAAGGCTTCTTTATCTAGGCCAGATCCTGTTAGCCGGATCATCTTCCTGCGTATATTCACATAGGTCAGACAGAAAAAAACTAAGATCAGCAGAGCTTCTAGTCAAAATGAGAGTAGGTAAACGCTGTGATTGGCTACTCTCGCAACCTCGTCAAAATTACAACTAAATTACAGAATAGCCATCACTGGAAGTCACCTGAAGTATAAGGGAACAAAGTGCTACAACTGGGGACACACAGAAAAAAAAACACCTTGAGACTCTTGGGAGGGACAGAGACATAAAATGAGCCGGTCTTATACCCACGTGCAGCCGTTGAAAACTGGAAGAAATATCTCAGTTGCAGAGATCCCCACTGGAAGAAGGAAGAGTCCTGGCCCAACACTGGGCTCCCCAGCCCAGGGTTCCAGTGCTCAGAAGAGAATTCCCCATAACTTATGGCTGTAAAAACCAGTGGAGGTTATGGCTAAATGAGACAGAGGGCGGAGGGAGTCACAGACTCCTTGCAATGGGCCCTCGTATGGACTTGCTCAGGATGTACACTCTGAGCTCCAGCACTGAGGCAGCAGCTTGAAAGGCACCAGAGACACCTGAAAAGGAACTGAGATTTTTGGCTTTGGGGTGAGGGCTGAAGGGGCAGCTTTCTCCCTGACAGATGTGCTGGACCTCTTCCATCTGACTCGCAGACCCAAATGGGTACTATACTTGAGTCTCCCTCAACATAACTAACACTGGTTGCCCCACCCTGCTGATTCCCTGAGATCCTGTCCCTCCCACCTGGCCACTTTCAGTGGATTTTCTATACCAACGACAAGTCTTGGTGCATGTTACAGACTTTCCTAAAATCTCTCAAAGGGTCACAAAACCTAAACGAGTAGCATCTGGCCTCAGCATACCCCTTGCCTCTTGTTGAGCAGCCCCAAGTTCAACACTAGTGGCAACTGGCCTTGGTTGGAGGCTTGGCCTCTTGAGGCACTTCCAAACCAGTGTGGGTGGCAGCCATCTGCAGATTGCTTGGTGGCTCATGCCAGGTGGCCCCAAGCAGAGCATAGGCAGCAGTTGAACTTGGCCTGGGGCAGAGCACCTCCCAGGAAGCCCTAGGCTACAAGACAGGTAGCTAACTTTTGTCTAAACCAGAACACTACATGGGGGTCACATCTGAGGAAGATGCACCCCAAGGGCAGACAGGGCAGGCACCAGAGCCCTGCTAAAGCGCAGATCCTGTTCTGTAGGGTCAGCTCCCGCACAACAGCTCCTCCACTGGTCACAGCCAGTCATCACAACCAATCAGCCAGAGGGTCAATCGCTTCCACTGACATGCAAACAGCAACCAAGGCTCAACTACAACAGGAGGGCACACCTAAACCTAATAAGGGGCATACCTGGAGCACCTGGCTCAGGTGACTAGGGAGACTAAGCCACTAGGACCCACAATACATCTACAACATAAGGCCACTCTACTAAAAGGGATGCATAACAGCTCTACCTAATACAGAGAAACAAACACAGATAGGCAGCCAAAATGGGAAAACAAAGAAATATGTCCTAAATTAAAGAACAGAATGAAGCTCCAGAAAAGGAACTGAACTAAACAAAACAGAGACGAGCAATCTACCAGATGTGAAGTTTAAAACACTAGTTATAAGGATACTTAATGAATTTAGTGAAAGAGTAGAACTCTGTGAAAACTTTAAAAAGAGATAGAAAACATAAAAATGGAGACCGAAAACAAAAAAGAACCAGGCAGAAATGAAGAATACAATAACTGAAACGAAGAGTACCTTAGGAGGAATTAACAATAGATTAGATGAAGTGGAGGATCAAGTCAGTAATTTAGAAGGTCAGGTAGCAGAAAACAATCAGAACAGCAAAAGAAAAGAATCTAAAAAAATGAACATAGTTACAGGGATCTCTGAGATAACTTCAAGTGTACCAACATTTACATCATAGGGATACCAGAAGGAGAACACAGAGCAAGGAACTGAAAACCTAAATCAAGAAATAAAGAAAGAAAATTTCTCTAACTTGGCCAAGGAAACAGACGTACAGGCCCAGGAATTGCAGAATCTCAAGCAAGACGAATCCAAAGAGGCCCACATCAAAACACATCATAACTAAAATGTCAAAGGTTAAATACAAAGAGAGAATCTTAAAAGCAGCCAGAGAAAAACAGTTACCCATAAGGGAACACTCATAAGGCTGTAGCTGATTTCTCAACAGAAATTTTTCAGACCAGAGGGATTGGCAGGAAATATTCAAAGTGATGAAAAGTAAGAACGTATAACCAAGATTACTCTACCCAGCAAAGCTATCATTTAGAATCAAAGGACAGATAGTTTCTTAGACAAGAAAAAGCTAAAAGAGTTCATCATCACTAAGCCAGTATTACAGAAAATGTTTGAAGGATATAAGAAGAAGAAAAAAAGAGAAATATAAATAATAAAATAAGGCAATAACTACATATCTAGCAACAATTATTTTAAATGTAAACGGATTAAATGCTCCAATCAAAAGATAGGGTGCCTGAATGGATAAGAAAACAAGATTCTTACATATATTGCCTACAAGAGACTCATTTCAGATTGAAAGGCACACACAGACTGAAAATAAAGGGATGAAAAAAATGTTTTATGAAAATGGAAACAAACAGAAAAGCTGGGGTAGCAATACTTGTACAAGACAAAATAGACATTAAAACAGAAGCTACAACAAGAGACAAAGAAGGACCCAGTAATTCCATTTCTGGGTATTTATCCAAAAAAACTCAAAACACTACTTCAAAGGCACATGTGAATCCATATACCCATTGCAGTACTATTTACAGAAGCCAAGATATAGGGGCATCCTTTGTGTCTATCAATGAATGAATGGATAAAGAAGAGGTGGTACACATATACAACGGAATATTACTCAACCATAAAAAAGAATGAAATCTTGCCATCTATAACAACATGGATGGACTAGAGGGTATTACACTGAGTGGAATAAGAAAAACAAATGTCCTATGTAGAATGTGGAGAACAGGATAAACAAACATCAGAAACAAACTCATAGATACAGAGCACATTCTGATGGCTGTCAGACTGAGGGATGGAGAATGGCTGGAGGAGGAGGGGATTAAGAGGTACAAACTGGTAGTTACAAAATAATCATGGGGATTTAGAATATAGTATGTGGAATATAATCAGTAGTATTGTAATAACCACGTATAGTGTCAAGTGGGTACTGGATCTTGGGGTGATTTAAGTTACAGAAATGTCTAATCACTGTGTTTTCCACCTGAAACTAATATAATATTGTATGTCAACTATAAATGAAAAAAATAAAAATATTTTTTAAAAAAACATTGTTTGGCAGAAGCATGAGATAACCAAACAAGTATACTACAATTTTCAAAATTCTATTTTTCCTACCTAAAATGCTAAATTTAAGTTCAAAAATCCATCATTTGACGAAATGGCATTTCCTAATAGAGAAGCATCAAATCTATCATAAGCAAATGTAACCTAAAAAAGTTAAGCTTGCTTCCCTTTATACTTTACTAATACGTCTCTGTAGTTTTTAGACCTATCTTGGATTATAATTTTAGTTATTTACGTATCTGTGTTGCCATCCCATGCTCATGAGATTAGGCGTTCCTTTTGGTTGAGAATTTCCAGACTTTATTCATTTTTACATTACCTGTAGGATTTCAAATAAATGAATTTCTCACTTTTTCTGGAAGAAATCAGGCTTCAAATAAAGCAAACTTTTCAGAGAACAAAGTCAAATACAAAAAAATCTTTGTGTGGTCATTTCACTAAGACTCAGACACATTTCATATACATTCTCATGACCACAGAGCTGAAGCAAAGCAATCGTGCACCTTATTTTGAAAGGCTTTTCTACTGGATATAAATACAGTGATTACATAAAATATGGTTATGATGTATTCTAAATACTAAAATTAAGAGCTTGATTACGGTGAAGACAACAGAAATTGTAATACCTCTCCCTCTTTCCTACTCAAAATCCTTTTAGTAAGTTGTTACCACTTTTTAAACAGGCATTATCATATCAATCTCTATTGTTCTTAAAATGGCATAGGAAATCAGACACACAGGAACAGGGGGGCAAAAAAGCTTCTTAAGTCCAAAGAAAGATGTGATTTGTGTATGTTTACTGACCTTTCCCTAAGCAGTTTTCAGAGCTGGTGCTAAACTACCTTTCAGAATGAGAAAGAACTGAGTCCGTTCAATTATTTTGTTTTCTACCATGAAAGGCTTTGGGATTAAAAACCAAAGTGATAACTACAAACCATCAGTGTTTCTTAAACCAATCTTTATTGACAGAGTTCTGGGGGGAGGGGGTGGAGAAAACTGCCAGGAAAAAAAAAAAGCACTAAGGTTAACACATTTAACAACCGCATTTGTTTAAAAGAAAAAATTTTAGCACAAACCGAAAATAGTGTCTAAGGACTTTCACACTTCAAGAAAAAAAATAATCTAGAAGATTAAAAGAAAAAATAAGAGGCTGAGGAATCCAATAGTTTCAGAACAGGAAACCATATTCTATGAATAAGAGAGAAAATTCAGTGTTTTCTCACTAAATGAATTATCACGGGCTATAGTCTTAGAAGGTATTGCCCAAACCAACGTAGAACTTTTCTTATTTGGGTTTGATTACTAACGGAAAATGAAGATCCAGTGATGTAATAAATTTATAGATCTGAGTAACAGTTATTTTATTAAAGACACAAGACAAAAGATGAACTGAAATGTAAAGTTAGAAAAGAAACTGAAATACCATTTTAATAAAATTATATTTCTAATTTTTCAAAAGAACCACATTGTAAATAAAGGAATATGAGAGGTAGTGTTTCTGAATTCTCAGAAATTATTTAGAGTTTCACTGGAAAAAGGGCTTTTAAAGTTCTAAAAATTCTGCAAAAGAGCTTAATTTCATTAGACTATAGTCATTAAACTGATTTATAGAGGGCCTTAATAATTTTAATGCATTAACTGAGATTTATTCAGAAATCAGATTGTAGGAATGCAGAATTCCTTCTTGCCTAGACTTCTGCTATTAATCCAATTGTCACTATGTCTGAAGAAAGCTACTTATCTTTGTAATTTGATTTTAATATTACTTTTCTAATTCTATTCCAATTATATGGCAACCATTCAAAGCAAGCAGCAGAAAAATGAAAATCCAAATGAGATTAATTCCTTAAGTGAGCATATAAAACAAGATAACTACAGCTCATCTTAATCTTGAATAAACTAATTCAGAATTTCAGTCACAAGTCTGATTCATGTGTATGTATATATGTATGTCTATATAGAAAATACATGTATATAGACATATAGGTACAATGAATTTTATATATAATATAGCGTATTGTATATATAGGATAGCATGTTGTATATGCACATATAGGTATACATAAACTGTATAATTACTAACAAATTATATGATTAACTATAATTATTTGCATGTGTGTGAAATGTATTATTAAGCACCGTGTAATCAAACAAACAAGTGACATCATTAACTTCAGGAAAAGCAAAAGAGAGAAATATAATATTGCACAATAATCCTCAGTTTTGAATATTATATATGCATATTGTCAGGAAGGGAGAAATTCCCCCCTCTACTCTTCTTGAGTTCTTATGGCTGGACTAATAATAAAATTAACACAAGATCAAATTAAGTGGAGAAAAACCGACTTAATATGAGTGCATGAGAGGTCATTTGAAATGATGAACCAGCCAGCTTTTTTTTACACTTCTTAGATGAAAATCTAATAAATTTGTAAAGAAATGACAGGACAAATGCACTTTAGTTTTGGGTACTCATTGGTAAGCAATCTAAACAAAGCTTAAACTTAGATAATAAATTAGTAAAGAAGTAACAAGGTTTGTTTATGTGAGCTTTTTGGCTCAGGATTCCTTAACTCCAGGATTAAGTGTCTTTCTTAGCTCTGTCTACAGCAAGAAGCCCTGGAAGAGACAGGAGATTGTCAATGTGCCCTTCTTGCACCAGCTGCTAGTCAACTAACTTTAATTCAGAATAATCAATATGTTTTGTGGGCTATTTTGGGGCAGGCTGCACTGGACCCTGAAAATATATTTAGATGACATATAGTTACATATAGATATATTCAAATAATGATTGTCAAAGAAATGAGAAAATATAAGAAAACAATCAAAACAAATAGAAAAGGACAACTTGGAAGAAACAAACTGTGCAGAAAGACAACAAATTTATCCTTAATATATTTCTGAAAAATAAAAGACACAACATGAAACAAGAATATGAAGCTGTAAAAATATGCAGAGAACAAAAAACCCTCTTGAAAACTAAAAATATGTTAGCAGAAACAAAGTACTTCATAGAGGGGTCAGAAGATACAAAGTTCAAGAAATCTCCCAGAAGGTAGAAAAAACAGATGTGTGTGTGGGGGGGGGGGAGTGAAAAGATAAATAGTAAACCAGCTAGCTAGTCAGTCTAACACCATGCTAATTGGAAATCCAGAGAAAGAGCAGAAAAAAAAAAACTAAAAAGTAAATCATCAACAAACAATTCAAGAAAATCTCCCGGAAAGGAAGCAAATGAATTTCCGCATTAAGAAAGCTGAGTTCCCAGCACAAAGGGTGAAATTAACATGAATCAAAGCACGTCACTGGAATAAAAGATGAGGAATAGGTATGGCTTCAGACTCTTCACCAGAAACTAGGACAACAAAGTCTTTAAACATCTGAAAGCAACCGATTTCTACCTAAAATTCTTTCCCCAAACTATCAATTGAATAAGTAAAAAGGCATTTTTCAAAATTTAAAAAATATTCTTCCCATGCACCACCACCAACTCTCAGGAAGGTATTGGAGGATGTGCTTTGGCCAAATGAGACCCTCTATCAAAAAAGAGAAGCTTCAACCAAGGAGCAAAGGGAAGGGAATTCCCAAGATGATAGTGTATATCTTAGGATGAGAAATAGGCACCAGCCACAGAGAGCAAGTGTGTCCAGATTGGAGCTTTGTGACTCAAAATGCAGATTTCTAAAGGGCTGTCATCACAGTGTACTTTGCTGTCATACTTTCTTATTAACTCGAATGAGCTATTAGAGAGTGTATTCCACCCAAACAAGAGAAAACCCAAAAAAGAGAATGATAGGAGATCCAGGTAATAGGGAAAATGACTCAAAAAAAGGCAAAGGTATACCCAGAATAATACAAAAAGGGGAAGTTTCAGGAAGGACTAGAAGGCAGCCTATAGAGTAATCCATTCAGATAGATGAAGGTCCTCCAGAGAGTTGAAACTATAAAAGAAAAAAAGGAAAAGAAAAGAAAGAGTCAGAGAAGTTGTGTTTCTGAACAACCAGCCTGGTAAAGAGCAGTGTTCAGAGGCTACTGAATAGTGGAGAAAATTTTGCAACTGGTACAGTGAAAACTAAACAAAGGAATAAGCAAATCACCATTAGCGGCAGGAAAAAACAAAATGAAGGAAATTTAATCACACTGCACGACAATTCCCAGTCGTGAGTAATATCTGCACGTTCATAATATAAATAATGAATAGTGATGTGAGAAAGAAACTTAATAGAACTCTGTGGGGCCAATGAGAGGCGGGAATGGAAGCCACAAAGATAGCAGGATGACAGCATTAAACCACTACGCCAGGATGCAGAGAATAAGCAGAGAATGGCTAATCATATCAGGATATGAACACTATTGAGAAATACGGGCGTGTGTAACTGTCAGAAGAAACGAGAAAAAGCAAATATGGTTTTCTTAATGTTTGCAGATAGATATACACGGCGATGACACTGTCAGGAACGACATCCATATTCAAAACGCACCGTCTCACATACAGTCACAACGTAAACTCCATCCCTCGGAGTAAGGGATTTGGTCCATTTTTAATCGCTGTACCTGGCAGACACGAGTTGCTCTAGGATGCTTATTACTGAACAAATGAATAGCCCAAGCAAAGTTAATATGATAAGCGGTGGAGACCTACATTAGATAACCCCAAAGGGGCTCTACTTAGGACAACACTGACGTGGGAGAGACACATAAAAGTTTAAGGCCTTTCAAAGAGATTAAAGCAGAAAAAACATCTTCCACACGTTATATAAGACACGGGGTTTAGTAGAGCCAAATAAATATTACATGCACATATCTGATACTTCATCGGTATTTCTAAAAATGTATATATTCAGCTTGGCCCAAAACTTGAAGAGCTACTCATTCAATCACGGAACTCCTAGCATTTGCTGAGCTCTCCTGCCCTCCTGGCCTTTCCAGTTGCAGTTCCCTCTGCACAGGAGGCCTCCCCTGCCCAGTCCTCCCACTCTGCTGCCCTCAGGCCTTCCTTCTAAGACTCATGCTCAGATTTCACGTCCTCCAGGATACCTTCTTTGAGCCTTAAGGCTGGAGACTCTCCTGGCCTATGTGTTCTCACATCACCTTATTAATATCCCTATTACAGACTAGACACTAAGTACCCTGGTTTTATCCCTCTTACACTAGAAAATGAGATGTTGATGAGAATGACTGTACTGCATGTATGACTATACCTTGGCGACCAGCATAATACTTGGTAATCACAACATAAATTTGTTCACTAATTTAAGTAATATTTATTCGGCACCTATTCCGTGCCATGCATTTTCTTGGCATTGAGGATAAAATTGTAGAGAATTTTTTTAAAAGCCTTTGTGGAGCTTATACTTTGGGCGAAGAAACAGAAAGGTACAAACAATACGTGTGTGTGTGTGTGTGTGTGTGTGTGTGTGTCATTTTTTTAACATATATAAAACAACATAAGATGGTGCTGAGTGTTATAAATTAAATAAAGCAGGGTAAAGAGAGGAAGAGATAGGAAAGTGCTATTTAGACAGCCTGGTGAGGGAGGGAAGAACTCTCTAAGGATTAGGACTGGAGATCTGACTGAGAGAAATATCAATGGGAAAATGTTCCATGTCGAGGAAACAGCCAAATACCAAGAAGGGAATATACTGGGTGCATTCGAGGAGTGCCTGCCACTAAGAGGTTAAATGGTTTGTGTGATGTCACTTGTCCCCTCGAAGCCTTATTTTCCCCATCTACGAACTCTGAAGCCTATCACACTGAAAGCAACACTTGCAGCCCAGGCATCCCACTACCTGACTTCACTGCTTCTGCACCTCAGACCAGAACTCAGTTTGGGGCAGACAACTGGCCAAGGATGTCTGCGCACAGACACACAGGGACTCCCTCCTTAACTCACACCCCTCCCCATGCATGTAATTGAAACGCAGGGGCTCATCTGCCCCTGGGATGCATTATGCCACCTGAACTGTGCATGTTCTGGCACGGAACAGGGGCCAGGCACTTCAGATGACGTGTCGGCCAGAACGGGGCTTAGAAGGCTCACAGCAGGATTTCATTGCCGCGAAAACTCAGGACTTATGTTTCAGTTACATAACACGGGGCTTCAATCTCTCTAATTCAAGAATTGTTAAATTCAGGTTGTACTAGGATATATCATCCTCTCTCTTTATTGGAGATAGCTGATTAAAATGGCCACAGAAAATTTTGGTTGCCTTAGACTGCTTATTGCTGACCTGTGTAAAAAACAAATCAATAAACAAATGCTGGGAACTAAAGGTGGTCAATCAGCACCCAGAGTGGTATCTGGGCCATTGTAAGAATCTAAATAAACCTTTGATGAGTGCACAGATGTGAGTCAGCCAAAGACAGGTGACGGTCAAAGCAGTTAGGAACTCATGACTCCCTAGTGTCCCGACTCTGTACCTGGAGAACCATGGCAACAACTTCTTTTCAGCTTCAGAACCTCCAACAACACACCTTTTACTAACAGCACTATAACAACATCTACTTAAAATAAAGTTGTCCATAATATTCCTAAAAGTATACTCTGTTAAGGGATATGACATGTCTTCTATGTAGAGAAATGTCTTGAATAAGAAAAATTGTCACAGTTGAAATAGCAGCTGCCAATAACAGAGATCCTGGTATATGCCATACTAGCTGAAATGAAAACCCATTTAATCAGTGAAACAAACCCATACAGTAATTTTTATTTCCTCTAATTTAGAGTTGAGAACCCATACTGCAGTTAGGTGTTCCCAGGGTCACACAGAGCTGGCTGGTTGTGCAGCTATGATGCAATCTCAGATATGTTTGATTTCTGGGCTCAATTTTTCTATCTCTTATGAAGGTAAATAAACAAAATACAGGGTTTTTTTGTTTAATGATTTGAACCATTGTCACACAAATGCAATATAGAGTGACAGCCAGCTATATCTTAGAAATACGGAATATTTTCATATCTGTGATCATTTTACTATATGCCATTTAGTTTATTCTCCTTGAACAAAATCAAATAATATCTCTTAAAAAACGTTTGTTAAACTATGGGGTAGGAAAACAGGAACTGTTTATTCCTTTTCTTTTCAATATACATACAGTTTTGGCTAAGAAAAACACGCTCTTTAACACCAAAATAATTTTGAAAAGCCATCTTGCTAACATCTCAGGAAAGGTGTTAGCAAGGACGTATGCCAGTGCAAGAGACAATAAATCTCAAACAAGTGATGGCTACTTCAAAAGCTTTTAAAAAGACTTTGAAGAACACAGAAATGCGGGAGAACGTGTGTCTGCAGACGATGACATCTAGGCTAACAAGATACGAAGTGACAGGTAACAACTCAGGCCCTAGTGACAGCTGAACTTAAATCTCAGCTCTACCATGGGCTAGTTACTCGTAAAGTGACTCATCCCGATACCCTCCACAGCTCCACGTCCTATCCGTCTGTAAAGCAGGGATGATCACAGTACCCACTGCACAGGACTGACGCAAGAATGAAATGAACTAATACGTCTAAACAACAATACAAAAGCCACATAGGAAAAGACACGTGTCTAGCACTTATTAACTACTTAATACGAAGTCATTATTCCCCACCTAGACAATGTAAGAAAAGATTCAGAAGACGTTTTGCCAAAGCAGGCTTTTGGACCTATCAAGTGTAGGTTGTTTTCAAGCAGACACTTTTAGAAAATTTAATTAAATATGCATTTAATGCCATTTTAATTTTTTCCTGAGCAGTGAAGAGATCCTCATTTTTGAATGCTTCCTAGGTTTCAGATGCTAAGCTCACAGACATTTTTCTCGTCTAATTCTCATATTTCCATAGAGAAGATGGTATTACCCCCCACTTTACAGGGGGGGACGTGGGAGTAGACTCAGAAGTTAAAGACACTGCCCATTTGGATAAATGATAGAGCTGGGATTCCAAGGCCGGGGCTGTTGATTCCAAAGTCCACGCTTTTAAACATTATGCCACCCTAACCCCTTATTTCCTTGGAGACCAAGGTTGTGCCAACCGCTGTGCTTTTCAGGAAAGCTAAGCTTCCCAGCTGGAGAGGAATTACTGTATGGTCATTTCTACAAGGAAAAGTCAATAGCTGAGAGACACTGAGAAGCATGCAGTTACATCAACAAGGGCTTTCATTCTAACAGCTGGCACACCCATTGTGCCTTTTCTCATTCCCTTTGTCTTACCCCTAGATGGTACGATGTGTAAATAATCTGAGAAACCGTAAATCTCTCACTTACTGACATTACAAATAGCCTAATGCCAAGCACCTTTAGTAAAATATTATAAAGAGAGCTATCCCCGATTGGAAGAACGCCCAGATTTTCAGTCTATTCATAAGATTGTAGTTAAAAAAGATGGAGAAAGTATTTCATAATAGAACTTAGAGAACCTACACTGGCAAACTAAGCTTCTGGAAGGTGTGGCCTTACTGTGACTGAGCTGCTGCCTCTCGTTTGTTACTGCTCTGGGGAGGCAATAAACCTGCATTCGGTTTCGTCTACGACTCTAGAAAAACAAGTAAAAATCAGGTGGCAGTGATGGCTAAAGAGTTTCTGGTCTCATATAAAGGTGTTGTTGTAGTCTTCAGCTCATTGTTAATCACAAATTAAAATAGGTGAATGTGATCGTTAAAGCCAGACTTGTCCCTTAATAATGGAGGGCTTACAGCAGACACCTTCAAGTGTCTGTAGTCGCTGACCTGGCTGACTGAGACAAGAGGTTGGCATATTAATTACAGAAAAAGAGTTGATGTTGGCAAGCTTAAATACAAGGTTATAACCTTCATTTCCCAGTTCGCTCTAGAGTGCCTGAGTGTCAAGAGTGGAGGTGATACGAAGATTTAGTTACCCAGGTGAGAAAGATACAACAAAGTCATGTACAAATCTCAGACCATCCTATAACGAAACAGGAATACTTAAAACACTCCTACTTAGTTCCAAAAAATTATTATATTTTTTAAACCAAGTAAATGAGAAAATAAGATGGCTACTTAATCTTACGGCCAAGTAAAGAGGAACGTGAAAGGTCCTAGAAATGTCACCTTACCTTACCCATTGTTCATTCAGTAGTGATCCTTAAAACAGTATCAGGCATAGAAGACTGATGTGTTTTTTAAAGAGTAAAACCAAAATGCCTTGAAGAGGACACAAAATAATGTGTTCAGTTTTGCAGACTGAAATAAAAGATATGCTATTTTTAAAGTTTCTGCTTGGATGTGAAGAAAATCACACTGCAATTACACAATAACAGTTCCTTTGGAAGCCATATGTTTAAGCCTTAAAAGCAATATTTCCCTTTTATTTCTTTTAGGCACTGAGTAGCCCAAAGATCCCATGCACATAAAGTCACAAGACAGCACAGAAGATATATTTTATTCTAAAAAGAAAACCCAAGTGAAGAATGACAACCGAGATGCGAAGCACAGAGCTTATGATGGAAAATGTGGATAACCTGAAAGACAGCATATGCAGCGAAGTGCCACGATCAAAAAAAAGGAAAAAAAAAATCACAGCTGCCATAAGTATGTTCTAGATCACAGCAAGGCTGCCCTTCGAACGGCACTGTCAAATTGGGTCTACATTTGATGTGAGATACACACCAGAAGAGCTTCAGAGACTCAGGTCACTGAGCGCGGCGGCCGTAACTGATGTGACTTTCTGCTTTTTTATTAGCATTGCCCTCAAGACGATCCGACTTCGTTTTGTGCTTTCTATAAGAAGACGCTTAGCTCTGATTCTCCTGCCAATACATGGTTTTAAAACTCACAGCTAAAAATTAAGAGTCCAAATACCATTCTCTCCCTTGAGATGGGGCGTTGGTAGCATTCCTGTTCACTCCAAACTCACAGTGCGGCAGAGTTACCTACACTTTAAGAAAGCAGATTTCAGGGGCACCGTTCTGAGGACAACTGGAGACCTCCAGGCCACCGCATGCGTGCTATTCCTCGACTCTACCTCTTTCTATTCATTCAAAAATGCATCACCCCACATTGTCAGTACTTTACCCCATGCTCCTCTCCCTCCTCTAAATCAGTCTATGTATGGACATGCCCTTCACCCGTTTGCCAAAAAAACAAAACATTCTCAGTTGTTCTCAAATCAAATAAAAATGGAAAAGTTCCTCATGACAGACTTTGAGATATTGATTGGTGGTTTAAATACCACCATCGCCTTTTCATGAGTAACCTGGTATAACAAGAGGTGTAGCCTTCCCGGTGAGACAGCCATGGATTTGAACATGCCAGTCAACGGGACAACTTCAGACAAGGGAATTAACATCTCTAAGGCAGATTTCCCCCTGTACAGGGAAGACAGTAATAGAAATCTCAGATGGCTGCCGTGAGGGTTATAATTTTCATAATTGTAATTATAGCTAACATTTATCAAGCACATCTATGTGTCAAGTAGGATTCTAAACACTTCACATAATTAGCTCGCTTAATCCACACAAACACCCATGAGATGGGAACTAGTGTGTGTTTTACAAATAGGGAAACCATGAGAGGGGTTAGGTGACTGCCCAAGAACACCAGATATAAGTGATGGGACAAGAACTGGAATCCAGGTGTGTCTACAGAACTCTTAACCCAAGGGACACCTCGCCTCGATGAATAACAGTTCTGCGTTTAAGAAGTCTGTTCACAGTGCCAGCCACACATACAAATGCTCATTTCTGCTACTGTTTTTGCCACCCTATCTCTGCTCCATCTTACACCATACAGATCATAAAATCAATTTAATAACTTAAGCGGGAAAGGAAAATACTATGATTTAAAAATGTTTAAACATTAGGGACTAAGAAATTAAGAAAAACCAACCAACCAACCAACGAAAAAACTTACTCTAAAGGAAGAAAGTCAGGCAGACCCTATTGGCAAGTGACTCAGTAACCTCCCCGGAGCAGAATCTACACATACAAGGTACACACAAGGGCCTCTGGTCCCACACCATAGATTGAATGTTTGTGTCCCCCCCCCAAAAAAAAATCACATGTTGAAGCCCTACTCTCTAATGAGGTGGACCTTGGGAAGGAGTTAGGGTTAGATTAGGTGATAAGAGTGGGTCCCTCATGGTGGGATTAGTGTCTTTATAAAAAGGGAGGAGGCAGAGCTCTTATTCTGCCCCATGAAGACAGCGAGAAGATAGCTGTCTATGAACCAAGAAGGGGACACTCCTAAGACACTGCATCTGCCTGTCCTTTGACTTAGGACTTCCCAGTCCTTAGGAACTGAGAAATAAATGTTTGTCCTTTATGCCATTCGGTTTATAGTATTTTGTTACAGATGCTTAAGCTAAGACCCCCACTCCCCAAACCCACACTGGGCACGAGGTAGCTTTGTTTTCTTCCGTCCTCTTTATAGAGGATGACATAAAGCTTGGGCAGAACAGAGAAATGAGAAATCTGGACAGCTATAAAGAACATGGCCCAGCTTCCACGGAGAGGAAGTGCAGGCACCTGCAGTGTGTGGGGTGGCCCCGCAGGGCAGTCCTGGACAGAAATCACATCATGCTGTGAGGCAGGCACAGCTGCAGTGTGATCTGCTGCGGGGCAGTCATGTCAGTGTGCAGACCACCGGGCATCGGGGCCCTGAGGCACCAACCTCAGAGTGGTGAACCTGGTCTCCTTACCGCAGAGAGAAAGAGAACAAAGCCAGGAAGAATTCCCAGTGCCCCATGAGCCTTTAACTCAGGCACTTCTCAATAACCTGAGGGGCTTGACTGGAGGTTCCCGGAAAACTCTGAAGATGCGGGTGGGGCAAATTTGATCTTGCTGCACATTAGAGTCACGGGAGTTTTGGCAAACACCATGCTGAGGCCCAGCTCCAGGGCTGCATGTAATCAGTCTGGGAGGGCCTAGATATCCCAGGGGCTTTTCAGGTCTCCCCAGATCCTAACCTGCAGGAGGAGATGAGAACCACAGCCTTGGGCTGTTAAAGTCTGGAGAAACACTGTTTCAAGTCCTTTATCCTGTGGGTCCTGAGAGTCATTACAGGATTCACAAAGCTGTTATAAAAGGATTAGATGTATCTTTTAGGAAGAAACTGGTTGCAGTGAGGAAGAGGAAAAGACTGGGGTCTATTACAGAGCAGGCCACAAGTAGTCAGTCGGTTTGCCCAGCCAGCCACTCACCTGATAGGTATTGAGCCTCTATTATTTAGGAGGCACAGTGAATACGATAAGGCACATCACTCTTGCTCTCAAGAAGTTCCCAGTGGGGGAAGAGGAAATAAAATTAATTAAAATATTGCACAATAAGTAGAATACAAATATAAAGGATAAAATGGGAGCAGAAAGGGAAGACACCTAAATCTAGTGTGCATAGTCATGGCGCCATAAAACACTTCCAAGATGAAGTGGATTCTGAGCCTAAGAGGGAGCCTACTGGGGTTGCCAGACAAGCAAGGTCACCGGTGGGTCAGTGTAAGCTGTGAGACCTCATATTATGATTCTGCAAAGTTAAGTAATGCAATGAAGCTGGACCATGAGCAACTGTGGGGACCTGAAGGTAGTCAGAGCTAGAAATGACTCGGGTAAAAGTTGCAGCATCAGAGGAAAGGCAATGGGACACAACTCATTGACTTTAAAAACCAAACTGACAACAGATTTGTGTTTGGGCTGGGGGGCTGGGGGATCAGTCTGATAGCAGAGAAAAGATCGAAGACAGATACGAAGACCAGTTAGGAGGCCATGCCAATAAACCAAGTCTAAAAGAGTGAGGATGGCAGGGCAATGGTGAAGGAGAAGAGTGAAGGGGTTCTATCAATTTAGGGGTAGGACTGGTACCGAGCTGACCCATTCGACACAGAGGAGAGAAAAAAGAGAGTTCAGAATGAAGTAAGGGTGACACTGGGAAGCCACTAGGAAAGATGAGAACAGAACAAGAGGCAGATGTGGAGTGTGAGTAGCCTGTAAAAACTGAAAAAAAAAAAATGTACTGTTAAATATTTGGGAAAATAAAAGTGAATCAATTTCAATGATGTATTAGAATGAGTATCCATCAAGTCTACATCATAGTTCTTTAAGAATTGTGAACAAATTTGATGAGAATGTGACTTCAATAGGTCACAACTTAGAACACCATATAATGATCCTAATATATGCAAAAACAGGTATTTGTCAAATTTGATATGGATTCTGATTTTAAAAGATAAATAAGTAAATCTTGGGAATAACATTACAACATACATCACAAAAACAAGAAGAAACGGCAAAAATTGATGACAATCTCATGAAAAGCCAAAACAAAACAAGAATGTCACTTTGCTTTTCGATTATTACTTTCTATCTAAAGAACCTGAATTGAGCTGCTTCTGGTTAAGAAGAGAGCTGAGTAAATTTGATGGACACAAGCTAAATTTGCCCAAGAAATCAAGAGTTTTCTTGAACAGTAAAAATAATTGTTTAATGTAAGAAAAACCCACCAGCAAAAGTAATCTAAATTATCGAAACACATATATAAGATGCAAAGAGTCCCATCTGAAGAAATCAACTCTTTATCGATCTGTTTAAAGGAAGGCTTAAAGAACTAGAGAAACATAGCATCTGTTTCTGGATGGGAAACTGGATTTCACTTTTTCACAAATCCACATGCATAATTAATGCAAATCCAATAACTACAAGGCACACTCTTATACCTAGACATGATGCTTAAACCATATAAAACTTTAAGAATAATAAAGGTAAAAATCCGGGCTCTTGATAGGGAAGGACTTTCCAAGCAAAGGAAATGACAAAGAATCGATTCCAAACTCACAAAATGTTCCTGTGTCCAACAGATCCCAAGGAAAATGAAAAAGCAAACAAACAGGACGAAAACTGCACCATGTGAAATGGGTGAAACTTCATTAGAACTAGGTCTCAGGAAAACGAGAGAGAGAGAAGGCACGAACAATTCACGAGTTACTACTTTTCAAGGTCCAGCTGGTCTAGCAATGCAAAGAAAGCACGCTACACAGACTACTTATAAAAGGAAATATTTAAGGTTGCAGTGCTCAGTGCAGGAGAGGACACGGTGAAACGGGGACGTGCAGACACTTGCTGGTGAACACGAAGATGGCACGGCATTGAGCACGCTGGTCGGCCTAAGGTGTGACCATTGTTTGTTCTACTTAGGAATTCCTCTTCTGTGATAAATCGATCTTAACAATTGATTCAAAATTAATGTTCATTTACCAAGTGCCAGTGGTGACAGCGCTAAGTTGCTGATAATGTGAAACTAGGACCCTGTTTGAGCCTTAAACCCATCTACACTAATAAAAAGGATACACACAGGGAACTTGACTGCTGTGCATGAAACACAATGAAAGAAGAATGGAGAAAGGAGGTGCCTTGGACACAAAAAGGAAGAGCAGAATCCAAGCCAGGGTTTCAGAAAAGGCTTCCTCGGAGAAATGTAGGGTCCATTCGGGCCGTATGTCTATGTTTCCACACATCCTAAATGTTCAACAATAAAGCGTTCTCCTGGCATTAATATCAGAAAAGGGTTGGCATACACAATCCTGGCGTTTTACCTTTCATTTCTACTTGCAGTAAATGACTTTTCCATGACTGTGCTTCAAATTCTCAGCCCACTTTTCTTGTGAAGCTTTCCTTACATCACCTTTTACATGTTAAAGAACTGATGACAGCTAGCTCTCACCCGCTTTGCTCTTTGACGTTTGGCATTCGCGTTTTCCTTCACCTTGTTTGTTCTGCATGCTACACAGATTACAAACTTGTCTGCTGAGTTCTCTGTCTTGTGCAAACTTTGTATATTATAGGTCAAATTTTTTATTAATAACAGACTGCAAAAAGTTGGAAATGCCAGAAAAATCAATGTAGTTCACAGAGATAGGTTTAAATCCCTGTAAGCATTTTAGATTTTCAAAGGAGAAAAAAACTTCTCAGTTTCATTGCAAATTTCAAGCACTGCATATTGTCATAGTTCTTATTCTCTAAAAGTAGGTGGAAGTTATGGAAAGTTGTTTTTGAAGAAATTAATTCCCTACATTTTATTCAAGTCTTTCTGTAAAATGAAAAATTAATACACATTCTGGAAACCTACTAACTGACAAAAATGGCATCTGAGGCCAACTTAGTTCTTTCAAAGTTAAAGAGCTATATATTTTTTTCTAAAAACGAAACAATGTGTTAGCACAGGCTTTTATATTTAGCAATGAGAACCATTTCCAAGAACAAGTTGGTTAAGACTCCCTAGTTTCTAAGCCCAAATTCCTCATTTATTTTCAGATCATTGTGTTTAATGAAAACATGAGGTTATGTTTTACCAACTACGGTTTGTCCACTTACCATTACCTTCGCTGTTAAGTCTCTTATCAATCCTGCAGTGTAATTTCACATTTGATATTTTTTGATCCAAAAATTTAGAAAAATGTTTAATTTCTCTTAGACTTTTTAGTTGTTCCAAATTTCTACTTTAAATGGATTTAGGCAAGCAAATAGATTGAATTGTGTCTACACTTTAAGATTTATTCAATTTTCATTTGAAGGCAAAAATATATATATATATATTTTTAACTGTTTCATGGATACTTAATTTAAATTATCTTTAAATAATATTGTATGTGTGTGTTCATAAATGTTCAATATATAGTCCCCCCAGCTTTTTGAGACAGTCAAATCTCAAACTACACTTGCCATTTGATTTGCTGAATTTTGAGAGAACTGCATTAAGGTCTCTCAACTATGACTTTTAAAATACAAAATAACCGACTTCTAGAAGTTGTAGTTTTATAGATATGGTTGCTACATTGGTTTGCATCATACTAGTTTGATGACAATAATACTTATTCTCAGTATGCCAGACCTTGTTTCCAGGGGTGATATGAAAAATAGTTAACAAACAGTACAGCACAATATCTGTGAAAAGTCTGAGATTTTACTCTGCAAATGAATAAATTAGGGTGCCATTGTTTTAGAGATGCTGGCACAAGACAGGAGGCTCCTGGGTCAAAGGTAAAGAATGGCCTTAATCACAACACAGAGGGCAGCATTAGCTTCACGTTCCCATGGGTTCTCCTTGCTAAGTCCTGTAGGGGTGATGCAAGATGGCTCAAAGAGCTGCTGCTGCACACAGTGGGTTTGGGTTACAACCGAAGGATCCCGAAGTTTAGGAAATGCCATTTTTTAAAGGGGTTACTAGCACATCTACCCGAACTTTATCCCAGAGGAAGGCAACATATTTATTCCCCTGGTTAAAAAACCAACCTATCCTCTGTGTCAAATGGAGACACTTTATGACTTTTGTAAATACTGAATTTCCTTCTTACTAGCTGTTACCTTTAATTTAGCCAATGTGCACCTCCATTTGCTTATCACCATCAAAAATTAACACTATATATGACCATTTCCGCTAATAAAATAGGACCGTAAATAAGGTTTTAATTGCCTTCCGTGCCAACCTCCTGAATTTTGCTAAGGGTAGATTCCCGATGCTTTCAACAGCACAGCTCTTGAATGTTGAAAATCTTTTCCTAACTACATCAAGATTCACAACCTTCTTAAGAATTGAATCATAATCTTAATCAATTTTACTAGCTTCAGTGTTCACTGCTGATTCTAACACTCCACTGCTATGTTCCTTGTGATTCTTTTGGGTAGAATACTTTTTCAAGTTAAAAATTTTTTATAGTGAAGTTGATGAGCATATAATTCTTAGACCTGTAAAACAACGTTTTTTTTTTCCTATGTGAGTTTTCTCATTTAGCTATTGTTATGTAGCAACCAACCATAGAATCTCAGTGCACATAACAAGCCTTTGTTTTCTCACTGGTTTTCAGCTGACATGGCTCTGCTTCCGTCTTTAAGTCAAGTAGGGTGACTGTTCCACTGGTCTTATTCTGGGGCCAGGCTCAGGGAACAGAAGCTACCAAGACACATTCGCCTCATGGTGGAGGTCAGAAGCTCTCAGAGGGCTGACAGCCACCAGATAGAACATTCCGAGCCTCTCTCCGTACCATGTACCAACATTCTACTGGCTAAAGCAAGTCAAAAGGCCAAGCACAAACTGAAAGGCCAGGAAAGTAAACTCTGCCTGGAGTGAATGAGGGGAAGGTGAGCGTTTGTAAAACAGTAATCTAAACGATAATACTCATCTATAATGCACAACTGAGTGTGGACTCCTTGGTTCATAGGGCCTGCCCTTCACCCTAGTAAATATTCCTTCTAAGTGTTCAAGATTTAAATATCAAAGCAAGAAAAGCCCATGACAGCAAATGTCTCGTTTACTTTGTGAGCAGGACCCACATGCAGAATTCAGTGATGCATGTTAAGGGCGTTCATTTTCTCGCCCTACATAACACCCCATCACCTACCCATCACCCATCATGCTCCAGTCACCCATCCTGCTACTCTGAAACTACAAAAACCTTTTGGGTGAAACCCATGCATTGACTGGTTACTTTCCAAGGCAGGCTCATCCCTTCCATTCCATGTGTTGAATCAAGGGCTAGTTAGCATTAATGTACTTTTCTCCCTATCTGATCCTGTCTCAGACAGAACTGCTAGAAATACCTCAAACTCTCAGGCTATTCGGTGGCATCCTTCCATGCTTTCTAGCACATCTGCACCTATATTTGCTTTATCATCATCACTTAACATTGTCAGGTTTTCTAATTTTTATATATTTATTCATCTTTTCTGTGGACAAATAAAGGGGGGCTCTAAAATAAATCTAACAAGTCCAGTGATCAAAGTCACCTCAGAGTGATATCATGAATTCCTAACTGGGCAGGACATAGTGAAAGGATTTAACTTCTTTAGTGAAAGCATATAAGCCAGCCCTGCCCAATGTTCTTATGCATCTAGGTTAAGATATCTTTGAAATATCCCTGAAGGGAGCATGTACTCTTGTTAACTATCCTGTAATGCAATCTCTGCTTGGCTTTCTTCCATCTCCATGTAATCTTCCTTATGTTCCCTTCTTAATTTCAAGTGCATAAAACTGCTGCAAAACTGTCATTCTCCAGAGCATTTGAGATCTTGCTTCCAGCAATTGTCATCAGCTTTGGCTCCTATAAACTCAGCATCAGTACTTATGTAAATTCCTTAGGTAAATCAAGCCAGAGAAGCAGAGCACTAACATAATTTTGAATCCCACTCATGTGAGCTCTGTAAAGAAAGGAGTCTGTCCCTTGAAGAGAGCAGAGGGAAGCCTCTTTGCATTCAGGCCAACTTGACTTCTTAGGCTAAGAGGCACAATAACCCAGTCTAGCCATTGGGCTGCCTCTTGGACTTTCAGGGGGTCAGAGATGCCCTGAAACATACTTTCATGCTCTTAGTCCCAAGAATCGAAAGAAGACCAGGCTTTTTCCAGGATCTGCTTCTTTGAAGCTCTTTATCCTGTGGTTCCAGCACTGTTTTCCCAGCAAGGGTCATACCATTTAGAGAAAGCTACCATCACTCCTCTTTCTGGAAGCCCCAACTCGCACAAGGTATCCTTTAAATCAGTTGCCTACAGGTCTTTCTGGTTCATAAGCCAGGTAACAAGGCTCTAGAAGAAATAAACCACACCCAGATCTTCAAACTCTACCTCTCAAGAGGGACCAAATAAACTTTGATCTTTCATTTTCCATATTTATAGTCAACATCTAAATACAGTTTTTGTTCACCTAAGTGGCAAATTAGCATCACTGGGGAAACACTGAGAAGCCAAGTCTGCTAACAATGAACTTTAGATGCCAACAGATTTCAAATGGGGGGTGGATGAGTATCAAGCAAACTGTGAGAAAGGACTGATCAAATAATGCCTAAAGCAATGTCAGAATGACTTACAGATATAAACAAATAGATCAGCAATACATTTAAAGATTAGATTTATACAAAGATGGTTAGCTGGGAGCAGGTGAATAGGAAATGACATTTTTTGTATTTCTTGTAATAGTGGTTAACAATGGGACATTTTGCTTATAAGAATTTATCAAGGATTTTAATATTTATGGATTTAACAGTGAGTGTGTGGTACCCTAGTGAGAAAACTCATGAGATAAAGATATGGCACAACCTCTGTGGATAATTTTGCCTTCTTATTTTGAGACATAAATGTTTTTGTTCACATTGTGAGTCCAATGTTTAAAAAAAGATTGCAAATACTACTTTCAAAGTTCTCTACATTCCTTAAGAATTAGGGAAAGGGCAATAAAGCATCACCAGATTCCAATGTTTCCAAAAAGTGGTTTTCAAACTGGTTTGTATCATTTTTTTTATTGAAAGGAGAGGTGAAATAAGAATTCACACTGGAAAACAGATGAAAGTGGAACCGAGACAACCAATGACCCATCCCCCAGCCCTAGGCATTCTCCGCACTAAAAGACATCCATGAGAGTGAAGCTTTTGTGTGTCTCACAGACACATCCCCGGTGCTGGAACATGCAGGGCACTTTCGGAGGCTTTCTCTAACATTTGTTTAAGAAATGATTCCGATCTGGGAAAACATGGTGGAGTAAGAGACATACTCAGATCTTTCCCTTTGAAACAACAATAAGCTGAACATTTAAAACTGAACAGAAAAACACCCAAACTGCACACCAGCATGTCTGAGCATGTGACCTGAGCATAAGAGCTACCAAAGGTCAGAACCCTGGTGGACAGGAAGAAACAAGGAACTGCCTCTTGCAGCAGCCGGAGCTCCCTGTAGGAGGACGGGGAGGGGAATGAGCCCAAATAAACTAAGGCTTCATCTTAAAAAACTAGAAAAGGAAGAACAAATGAAGCCTCAAGTAAGCAGAAGGAAATAAATTAAAATTAGAGCAGAAATAAATGAAATTGAAAACAAAAAAAAACAATAGAAAACATAAATGCAAAAAAAGAGCTTGTTCTTTGAGAAGGTTAATAAAATTGACAATCCCCTGGCTAGATTCACTAAAGAAAAAGAGAAAGGGACACAAATAAATAAAATCAGGGATGAAAGAAGGGAAATGACAACTGACATCACAGAAATACAAAGGATCCTGCAAGAATACTATGAAAAAGTATATAGCAACAAATTTAATAACCTAGAAGAAATGGATCAGTACTTAGAAAAATACAATCTTCCTAGACTGAATCAAGAAGAACTGGAAAATCTAAATAGACCAATCAGCAGTATGGAAATTGAAACAATCATCAAAAACCTACAAAAAGTAAATGTCCAGGACCAGATGGCTTCACCAGTGAATTCTACCAAACATTCAAAGAAGATTTAATACCTATTCTCCTCAAACTCTTCAAAAAAATCAAAGAGGCAATACTTCCTAACTGCTTTTATGAGGCCAATGTTACTCTGATACCAAAACCTGGTAAAGATAACACACACAAAAACTACAGACCAATATCTCTCATGAACACAGATGCAAAAATCCTAAATAAGATAATAGCGAGCCGAATACAGCAACATATTAAAAAGATTATACACGATGATCAAATGGGCTGTATCCCAGGGGCACAGGGATGGTTCAACATAGGCAAATCAATTAATGTAACATACCACATAAACAAATTAAAAAATAAGAATCATATGATTATATAAATAGATGCAGAAAAGGCCTTCGACAAGATGCAGCATCTATTTATGATCTGAACACTCAACAAAATTGGTATAGAAAGTACTTTAACATAATAAAGGCTACATATGAAAAACCTTCAGCCAACATTATACTAAATGATTAAAAACTAAAAACCTTCCCTCTAAGATGAAGAACAAGGTAAAGCTGTCCACTATCGTCACTATTATTCAAGATAACATTGGAGGTTCTAGTGAGTGCAATCAGGTAACAGAAAGATATAAAAGGCATCCAAATAGGAAATGAAGTCAAACTGTCACTATTTGCGGATGACATGATTCTCTATATAGAAAACCCTAAAGACTCCAAAAGAACACTACTAAAAACAATAAGCAAATACAGTAAAGTCTCTGGATACAACAGCAATGTTCAAAAATCTATAGCATTCCTATATCCTATTAACAAAATGTCAGAAAAAGAAGTGGAAAAAATAATTCTTTTTCCAATTGCAACAACAACAACAAAAAATATCTAAGAACAAATTTAACTGAACATGTGAAGGACCTATATAATGAAACTAAGTGATCCTATTAAAAGAAATTGAAAAGATACAAAGAAATAGAAAGATATTCCATGTTCTTGGATTGGAAGAATCAACATAGTTAAAATGACCATATTACCTAAAGCATTACAAGATTTAATGCAATCCCCATCAAAATCTCATTGGCATTTTTTAAAGAAATAGAACAAAAAATCATCAGATTTGTATGGAAGCACAAAAGACCCCAAATTGCCAAAGCCTTCCTAAGAAAGAAAAATGAGGCTGGAGGCATCACTCTGCCCAACTTCAAATTATACTACAAAGCATCAGCAATCTAAACGGCATGGTATTGGCAGCAAAACAGACACACTGACCAGTGGAATAGAATCAAGAGTCCAGAAGTAAACCCATACATATATTGGCAAATAATTTTCGACAAAAAGAAAAGCCAAAAACATACAGTGGAGAAAGGAAAGCCTCTTCAATATATGGTGCTGGGAAAACTGGAAAGCCACCTGCAAGAGAACGAAACTAGACTGTTGTCTATCACCACACACCAAAATGAACTCAAAATGGGTTAAGGACCTGAATATAATACCCGAAACAATAAAATGCATAGAAGAAAACACTGGAATGAAAATCAAGGACCATGTATACTTAAAGAAGATTTTATGAATTTGACCTCAAAGGCAAGAGAAGTAAAAGCTAAAATAAATGAATGGGACTACATCAAACTAAAGAACTTCTGCTCAGCAAAAGAAATCATCAGCAAGGTAAAGAGACAACCATCCAAATGGGAAAATATATTTGTACTCAATGCCTCCAATAAGAGCCTAATTTCCAAAATATGCAAAGAACTCATATGACTTGATAACAACAAAAAAAACAAACAATCCAATCAAAAAGTGGGCAGAGGACCTGAACAGACGCTTCTCCCTAGAGGACATTCAAATGACCTACAGACATTACAAGGTGCTCAGCATTACTAGCTATTAGGGAAAAGCAAATCAAAACCACAATGAAATACCATCTCACACCTGTTAGAACAGCTATAATCAACAGGACAAGTAATAACAAATGTTGGAGAGGATGCAGAGAGAAAAAGGAACCCTCGTATATTGCTGGTGGGGCTGCAAATTGGTACAGCCACTATGGAAAACAGCATGGAGGTTCTTCAAAAAAACTAAGAATTGACCTACCATACGACCCAGCAATCCCACTATTGGGTATTTACCCCAAAGACTTAAAAACTCATATCTAAAAAGATCTTTGCACACCGATGCTCATAGCAGCATTATTCACAGTGGCCAGGATGTGGAAGCAACTGAAGTGTCCTATGATAGATGATTGGCTAAAGAAGCTGTGGCACATATATACAATGGAACATTACTCAGCATAAGAAGAGATGAAATACTGCCGTTTGCGACAACACGGATGGACCTTGAGATAATCATGTTAAACAAAATAAGCCAGACTGAAAATGTAGAAAATCACATGATATTACTTGTATGTGGGATATAAACCTAAAAGCAACAAATGAATAGGACAGAGACTCAGAGACATGAACAGTGGACTAGTGGTCACCAGAGAGTAGGGGGTGGAAGAGGAGGAAGGTAGATGGGGTAAAAGTGGTCAAATATAGGGGAGTAGGGGGAGGGAGAAGTGGGTAAAAGGGATCAAATATATGGTAGCTGAAGGCAACTGGACTTGAGGTGGCAATCACACAATAGAATATATAGATGTCAAATTATAATGTACACCTGAAAATTATATAATTGTATTAACCAACATTATCCCAATAAACAAATTTTAAAAAGAAAAGAAAAATGAATCCCCAAGGAGTATGTGGGATTATATTTTCTGGGTAAGCCATTCTAGAAATAATAAAACTTTAAGCACCAAGAACAGCACATGCTGAGTGATTTAAGACAAAATATTTAACCTTCCTGTATCTCATGAGGGTTTCACAAGGTTCCTCCCCATCAAAAAAAAAAAAAGGAGGAAGACAAAGAGACAGATGGACACACAGACACACAGACAAAAGAAAAGCTTAAAGAGTAATCACTTATTTTTCATGGCATCTGACAGCAACGTAAAGTACCATGAACTTGTACATGCACTTTCTTAGGGCACTGCAGAAGCGTCTATAGAAACTACATGCCTTCCAGCTATTTCTTGTTATTGTAAAACTTCTGTATGATGGTCTCTCTCTCCATAAACTGAAAATTTGACTCTTCTCTTTAAGCCCAGACGCATTCCAAAGGTAGGCCAAAATTCCAGATAACCGAAGACTTATTAAAGTTCAAGTGGAAGCTGGACATGGGCATTTATTTCATCATCATCAGTTTGTGTCCCAGTTTATCTTTACTCTAACACTCACTCACAGTACACCGCAACGATTTCCTTCCATATCCTCTCCTCCAACAGAGAGTGGCTTCTCAAAGATGGGGGAGGGAAAAGGCAGTAAATGCAAATATAAAGCAACCGCATTCCAGGAAAACTCCTGGCATTAGCAGGTAGGGTAGCCTTTAAGAATGTCTCTAATCACTCACAACAACTCACGTTAGGAGACGAAGCAAAGCAGCACCAAACCTGTGATGCCTCACCTTCACTAGATACCTCCCCAGGTCCAACCCCTGGCTTAGAAAACCGGAAAGTTCTTCATGTGGTACTTATATGGTCCTCTAGAGAGAAGAAAGCACATCCTTGACAAAAAGCACTCAAACACTAGGTGACAGAAATGTCCCCTGTGAGACTGAGATCACGTGCTAAGGGAGACTGAGAAAGTCAAAATTAACTCAAAGAAAGTAAAAATCTGTCCACCTATTCATCAGGTTGAAACAAACATGGGAAGGGCCACCTTGAAAGTTAACAGAAAGCAATATTTTCCTCAAGGGGTCCTGCCACTGTAGAGTGCCATGAAAACCTCCTTCTTTTAGTGTCTATCATTTTCTTACACGTGGAGAAACCAATTCTATAAAATCATAGACTCTCAAAAACGTCGCTGTTTGAAATTATGATAGAATGAGGCATTTCACTTTTGCCTGGAGGATCTAAGGCACTTTGACAAAAAAGTATCCTCGATTTACAACCCAGGTGCAGAGCTTCAGAAAGAGTCATGGATACGACATTTCACCTCACTCTTACCTTGGCAATTTCCTAGGAAACAGGACTGTGGCCTACTTGGCAGTGAGGATGGCCCATTTAAACACAGTCCTGTTTTGCTCTGAACCTAGCAAAAGTTGCTTTGTTGAAATGTCACTGGAACTCCACCCTTCTCCAAAATCCCATAGTAGCTCAGTATTTTCCTTTTTACCGTCAAGAAGTCCCATGAGCGGTTCTGCTGGTGTGTGGTGTCCCTCACTGTGGAATCAACAAACATGACTTTGTTGGACTTTGGCGTTGTCCCTGATGGTCTCAGACTTCTCCAGCTACAGCAGTGCCCTCCACAAGTCTCGTGGTAGCTCCCTTTTCATGATTGAACTTAGATTCAAGTGAAGCCTTATGCAATAAATCTGGTCTCCTAAGGTCGTGGGGTGCCACTTCGTCCCTTGTGTTCGGCCAGGCTTCAGTGTACTTCTCCCCAGGATGTAAATCCTCAACCGGTCGCTCGGATTGAAGAAATGCTTGCGTTGGCAGTAAAAACAGTTCATCCTTTCTCTTTCAAGAATCCTTGCTTTCAACACTCTGTATGCCTTGGCTCTTGTCAGATGTCAGGCTGTTGACCACAAAGGAGGAAAAAGCACTTGCTCTCTTTAACTCTCGGTCCCAGGACTTAAGTGACTCCAGTCCAGATGTCCCCAAAGACGGAACGTGTTGGAGGGCAATGGTAATGGTTTGTCTTGGTCCTCGGTTTGGCTGCATTGGATGTGTGAGTGAAGCACGAGGATGAGGGGTTGCAAGAAATGTCCTCAGAAGCGTAGATTTCAACATTAGGGCATTGTTCAGATTGGAAGAATGTAGAATGCCAGCTGTAGCATCGAGTATATTTAGAGCTCAGTGTTTTTATAACCCTCTTCTTATCTGTCAGAAAGGAAGGCTTACTGCTTTATTAGCCCATCTCCCCCAAGGCCCATACATGTCAAGGAGGGGTCAGCCTCTAATCGGTTCATTTCTTCCAAAGGCCCAGTAATTTGGTAGTGAGAGCTACTATTTAATTTACTCAACCGCTTTATTTTGCTTCGGAAAGCAATCAAAAGGGTCTTGCAAGTGACATCAGCTAAAAAATACACGAAATTCAGCTATTTACTATAAGCATTACATCTTAACCCCAAAATATCTTGTCTCCAAATCCAGAGGACATTAATACAAATTCTGCTCCCTCCAATGGCAAGAAAATAATCACAACAATATGCTTTAAGAAATTAAGTTAAAGCTAAAAATGTCCCTAGATAAATGTGCACATTCAACAAATACTTTCAAAAGTTACTTGCAGATAAAACCCAGAGACCAAAAGGTACACACAGATATGGTGACTGCACAGCACTTTAAAGTTTGGTGTATGAAAACACAAAACATGAAACACCATGCAGGAGGCAAAAACATGTGTGAGGAGGTATCTGCAATGCTAAAAGGTAAGAGCTAGTTTCCTTAATACAGAACATAGACTTGAATAAGCAGTTCCTAGAAAAGGGACTATAAATGGCATTCATTCATTTTCTTAGAGAAATATAAAGTGCTGAAGGACAGAAACATAAGAGATTCTATATGTTCCCATAAGAATAAGGAATCATATATTGGCCTTTTTTTTTTTCTGAGAAGAGAAACACAGGTCCCCATAATCAAAGTTTGCAATGATAAGGCTGTGAATTAAAAACAGGAGGAAAAAAAAAAAAACCAGCATCAGGTTAGATGGATTTTTTCTCAAATGAGATTTTATTAAAGATCTTAGAATCCAATAAAATGTGCCTGACCCTCTCCTTGCAATTTCATTTTTAAAAGTAGACTCTGCATAGAAGTAAATTCAAAACACAGGAACTACAGGACCTTAAAATATCAAGGCATCATAAGGAACAAACTAGCTCTTCTTATGAATAAAACATCCACCACCTTAATCCATACGAAAGTGTTTTCTTTTTAAGTATCCAAATCTAGTACTCATATCCTTCAGTCATTCTTCAAATGATAGCTCATGAACACCCATCCAGGTCTGAAATTTGTTTCAAGGATACTCCGATGCATGATCTGTTCTACCTAACTGATTCATGACTTGAAAATTCACAGACATAAAGTCGAAAGCTTCCGTAGAACCAAGTTCTCCCAGGAGCCCATCTTTACAACTTGGCCTGCCCATCAGGTCTTAACACTAGGAAATTTAGGAATATTAACTCTGAGCAAGGATAAAAGGAAATTCTGTAGCACTTGAAATCAGAAAGCAAAGGGAAATGTACAAATCGACTTAAATGCAGTTTCACATGTGGCCTACCCACCGTGTCCGAAGCTGTGCATCCCGTCTCCCAGCTGTCTGAACGGCTCTTCTTAAACACCACGCTGGACAGAACAAAATTAAATCAATTCTTTGAGACTGCACCAATGAGGTGCGAAAAAGTACAAATGACCAACCTATCATGTGTGCGTTTCAGATGCTGAAGTTCCTACTTTAGCATCAAACTCTTATGTAAGAAATTATTTTTCTTTTTTGGTATGAAATATTATCTTTTGGATTTTATACTACAGAATGAAACACTGGGGAAACCAGCAGCAAGATGAGATGAGGTTCTTTTCAGAGATTCACACACATACAAATAAATTCTTAAACTTTGCCGGTCTTTGCTCTTTTTCCAAACATTCCAGTCTTCCTTGGGTTATTTTCTGGACACTCGATGTCAACGAAACCCTCAGTTTGTTCTTCACTAGGCAAAGGATAAGAGAGTCCAGCAGCACAAAGTGAGACAAACTAGCATAGCAACTGACAGCCGCTGCCAAATTAACAACAGCTTTTCAAACACAATCTGGAGAAAGAGTACACAGGATACCATTAGCAAGTACATTGTGATTTACTGACTTTATTGACATATCCATTTCATTGCTATTTAATTATTCTAAGCAGAGCAAGACAGGATGAAAGGATTTTTACAAAAACACTCAATCTTGGAAGTTTTTCAAGTTCAGAGTAAATTTTTAAGTAAAACAAACAAACAAAAAAAATGAACTCAATCTAATTATAAACCAGAATCTAAAATGTTTGTTTGGAACTGAAGACATTTAAGTATCGGAAATTACTAAATGGGTTGATTAAATCACAAATAAATGCATCTTTATCTCGTTGTTGCCATTAAATTAAAGATTTATATGTATCTAATTACGTCTCAGAATCATCACTGGTAAAGAAAATGGATTTTCTGTTACTGTTCTACGCCTTAAGGGAACTAAGTCAAATGGCTAAGTCAATCTGTAAACAACAGACCAATTCCCACACATCACATTTGCTTTTTTGTGTTGAATGTTAAAAAGGAACGAACCTCAAAATGAAAGGCAGACTCGGTGCCTACCAATCAAACCACAGTCTTGTGTCAAACAACATGCATTTCCAAGCACACCCTTGGCTGAACAGAGATCACCACTACTCTGGGAACAAACTATATCTTAAAAAAAGAGTCCAGAAAACTACCTTCAACTACGAAAAATGCAACAGTCATCAAAGGAGCACTCATGGGGTTATCAACAGCTATTTCCTCCATAAAGTAAGGCAAGGAAATGGAAACAATTACAAAATGTTCCATTGTAAACATGAATACAATGAGCAAAAACGGTAAATCTCTCGCCCCAGGCTAGGCCAAAGCATCTGTTGTCTCACCTAACAGCACCATGCTTAAGGTTAACTTCTGGTTCCATGCCCCACGGACAGGATTTGTACAATTCTAATAGGATTCAGGGCAGACTGCATGCTCCTATAAGCTGAAGTACTCACACTGGCTTGTTGTTCAAAAGCTACTGAGGGCAAGAGAAGTAAAAGCCATACCTTCCACCCATACCATTGCATGCACTCAGAGAGCCCCCAGGAGAAACACTGATTCAAGCGCGAAAAAAATCCAGTTACTCAGGCCCTTCTTTATTTCACAAGTTCGCCCTCATTTTTTCTTCCACTTGCATTGTTTAAAATTCCTTGGTCTAGCCCTCCAACCCCTAACCTTGAACGTTATTTTTCGACAAACTCAGATACAGAATTTATCTTCACAATACCTCCAAGAATGTTTGGCAAAGCACTCTGATACCATGGAAAAATTCTAACGGGCTCTCTCTTTCCTTCTCTATCTCCTTATTGCAACTGTTAAGAGGAGAGAGAGAGAGAGAGAGAGAGAGAGAGAGAGAGAGAGAGAGAGAGAGAGACACACACACACACACACACACACACACACACACACACACACACACACACACACACACACACACACACACAGCGCCTCCCCAAACATGCCATTCTCCTTCTTGACCCAACATCATTGCTTGCCCAAGGCCCCTGAATCAAGATAAAATGGTATTCTCCCTAATGAAAAGCCAAAATAAGCACAAAGACTTCCCCCCACAGACTGACCGGATCATTTCAGGTGTAACGTATTCACAGAAACAATGATAAACTATTTAAACTGGAACCACGGCTTCCTAGAGGATTATGCTTATAGCCTCTGCAGTCACATCAGCCTATACACATATGCTATATTATCCCAAACGCTGCAAAGCCAACCAAAAGTTAGTCTTCACAAAGCTTACTTTTAGTCTTAATGCATAACATTACAAAAGATGTTCTGACAAGACACTTAATAAGGGTTTCTTATTAAAATCGCTATTAAAAATTCTACCATTGCCTCCATTACAAGCTTTTTTTTGTAGACTCAATAGTATCAGAACTCCAGAGAGACGTCTGTTTTATTATCAACTCCATTTCATAAAGTTCCTGTTCTAGGAGGAAAATAAAAGAGCTATCTCGTGGCAGGAATGTTTGTCTGAGGTTTCCTGAGCTCAAGAAAAGATATTTTTGCAAATCTACCTGATCTTCTGCTTGATTTATTCCAAGACAGGGAGGGCGGAGAGGAAGAAATCTCCCTTTGCAGAAAGTACTTACTTGTTAACAGTTACTTTGGGCAGCAAGGTGGTGACTCAATGCAAAGACACCTTCTATTAACGGCAAGGACTAGTTCAATCATCTGTTCAAATGCAACTCGCATTTAGAAAAACTGATCTTCCCTTGTGAAAATGCTGGTCACATTTTCACACAGGGCATAGAACTCTAATGGCTGTATACACAAAATCTTAAATAGACTCAAGTCTGTAATCTTCCTAGAATGTGGCACTAGCACAGCGTTGCTAACACTGTAAGAACTATGAATGGTGTCAGATGGTACTAGACTTACTGGGGTGTCTCTCATAAAGAATATAAATGCCTAATCACTAGGTTGTGTACATGAAACTAACATAATGCTGTATATTGACTACAATTAAATAAATTTGAAAAGAATATAGCACTTCCTTCACATACCAGCTGTGAAATGTCAATCTGCATGAAAATATTACCTATAAAATCTGGTGCCCGGGTAATGCAAGCAACAGTAGAATGCAAGATACATTATTTTCTTTTCAGATTAAGAGAAAAGCTTATGTTAATACGTATTGTTCATTAAATAAATATACAATAGAATTAACCTAAAAAATTAAAATGGAACCAAATGTAAGAATAAAATTTCTGTGTCAGAATCTGAACAAGGAGATTAAAATGTTAACGGTGGCATTCAAAGTAGTCAATATATATACCCAACAATTAAAATCTTTAAAAATATTCAATTTCCTTACGGAGGATTTGGTTCAATGTCTCATATTCATATATTTTTTAGTCAATACATTTATGGGTGCAGGAGAAAAGTCAGTGAACCTCAAATCAGGGGATGTAAAATTACATCTCCTGGCCCTGCCACTTACAAGCTAGCATACTTTAGAAAGGCTACCTCTGGCTTCTGCGGAAACCTGTAGAGAATTTTCATGAGTTTATTTAAACCAAACTGATGACAGAAACCAGAGAGCAAGGTCTCAAATGCTCCAGAGAATAAGTTCTGGAGCCTCTTTTATGCATTTGAAATTAAAGAGGGAACATAAGGAAGGTTACGTGGAGGTGGGGAAAAGGCAGGGATTGAATTACAAGACAGTGAACAAGACTATGTGCTCTCCTGAGGGCTGACATTCCCTTTGAGGGATACTGCTTCTGCTATTTCAAAAGTGTGTTAACCTGGATGCACAAGGACAAGGGACAGGGCTGGCTTAGAAACTTTCACTGAAGATGTTATAGACCTGAGGCGTGACCCCCACCTGCTCAGTTAAGAATCTGATCAGATCACCCTGTGAGGTTACTTTCCATAGAATTCTATTTTTTTGTCCATACTTCTCATCAGGAAAAGTACAAGTAACCCCTAACACTCGGTTATCCTGAGATGTGAACAATGTCATGGTGCAGAGTGCTCCACTAGTGGCGTTTACACACAAGAGATTATTCCACTGTCTGCTGTCTAAGTTCAGTACTTGGAACATATGCATTCAATAAATGAATCAACAAACACATCCAGAGCCAAAATAACAGTACTAGATTTATTCCTACTAAAAACCTGATTCACAATATAAATACTATTTGAGAAATATTTTGATAAATGGAGTCATGTTGGAGAATTTAACATCTCAGAATTCTCAAAATTTAGCACATCGAGTATACAATATAACTTGTCAAAGCAGACTTTGACCTCGCAAACAGAAAATGTTTTTTTTTTTTAATACCCATGTAAACTTTACAAAAACTGTTCAGTTCCAAAGCAGTGATTCTTAGACTTTAACATTCACATGAGCCACCTAGGAGTCTCTAAAATGTAGACTGATTCAGCAGATACAGGATGGGGCCTAGAGTCTGCATTTCTATTAAGATAACAATGCTGCCTAAACCCACTATTGTTTATGCAGCATAAACAATATGCTCGGGTGGGTCCAGCAAGAAAAAGATGTCCTAAGGAAATCTGTTTCCATAACAGATTAAAAGATAAAAGCCATAGGGTCATGTTAACCAAAGTTTGAAGGATCTGATCTTAGTAATTCATCACCCTTTGCTAACAAGATGTATTAGCAAGCAAGGAGTAGTATTCAAGGTTCTTCATCTAGTAAAGGGTATCAAAGTGCCCCTGGAACAAATATCCACACGCCATAATTAATGGTAAAATATTAGAAAAAGGCACAAATACCACTCATCACCACTACTATTTATTTGCTGGAGTTTTTAGTCAATGCAATGAGAAAAGAGACTGCTAATCATAAAGAAATATACATCAGAAAGGAAAAAGATTCTAATTATCTTCACTAGAAATTATGTAACTGTCTACATAAAAAAAATCCAAGGCAATTATTTAAAAAAAAATAAAACTATTAGAATTGATAAGCCTTTAGTAAGGATTCAAAAAGGAACATATAAATAAAGTATTATAAAAAAATAACAGAAAATAACTTTAAATATCTAAAAAAAATGATAGTATGTGTAAAATCTATCTTTTAAAAAAATTCTTGAGCACAGAACAAAAATAATTTGAATAAAATGAGTTTTTATATTTCTACTACGGGGGAATCAATACTGTGAATGAATGTTAAATATCCCCCCAAATTACCCTATAAATGCAAAAAAAAAAAAAAAAAAAGGAGTACGGCTTTTTAAAACTGACACAACCCAGAATTTATTTTCAAAGAGGAAAGAATGATAGAGGTGCTCAGAGATCGTTTCCTTCCTGGAACAAACTGGGCCTGTACCTGCCTCAGGGTGTTTCTACTTCCCTGTCCTTCTGCCTTAAATGTTCTACTCCTCGATCTTCTGGGAAAGCTGGCGCAGTCTCACTCCTCGAAACTCAGCTCAGAAAATGCCTTCTCTGACTTCTTTATCTAATGTCGATATGCACACACATGCCCATGTACATCCCGGGTGTAGGTTGAGTTCGTCATACATCTCAAACCACCACCATCCTGTCTTCGTCTACCTGTTCAGTGTTTGGCACTCCCAACAGAACAGAAGCTCCATCAGTGCGGGAAATGTGCCTCCCCTGACATCTCTAGGGCCTGGCACAATGCCTGGCTCCCACGGTTGTTTTTCTTAAAAAAAATTTTGGAAGACATAAGGATACACAATTCTTACATTGGCTACCTTTGATTAATATAACATGTTAAGTGATTTATTTTTATTTGTATTTATTTTAATTTTTTAATTTTATTTTTACATTTTATAAAATGACCGTGAATTATTTTTAATAAGGAAAACCCAATACAGGTGTGGTGTTGTTGTATGAGTGTATTTTAAGAATACAGAACTTTTTATTTTCCCAACTCCCTCATTACCTTTCCCAATGTGTATAAACACAGAAAAAAAATATTTTTAATTACACTAGTATACTCAACAAGTCATATAGCTCAGGGCTGCATGAAGAAATCCACTCAATTGTATCCTTGCTGCTAAAAAAAATAATAATAATACAGATCTTAAGTGAAATAAGTAAATATTGCCAGTACTTGTTCTGTAAAGGTAATCATAATACAGAAGACTCATTTCTTTCCTTTCAAGGTTGGGACATGAACGATAAACCCCCCCTCAATTCTCACCCTGGTAACGTGAGAAGACAAGCAGGGGGAAAAAATGTGTTGCTATTACAAGATCTCATTTCAAGATCTGAAACAATGTCAGACTGCTACCACTGCGACTTAGAGCTCAGCATTTTCCTGTGTTTTCTACCAGAAGCATGCATGCAGGTGTGACACAACCATAAATCACCGTCACCTTTAACCACTAGGTGGTGATCTTGTGGCTTGACAGGTTCAGGCCTCTGACATCACTGGTCTCTTCAGAGGAAAAAAAAAGTTTAAGAAATAAGATATTCAATTCTTCTTAATACTGGAATGTTTTACATTCATAAATAAGCATGTGTAGGTCAAACACCTTTTGTTAAATAACCAGATGACATACGTAAGCCCTGGTTTTTCTACTGCACATTTAAACTCAAATTTAACTGAGGTGGGGGGCTGGATGACTTAACAAAATGAAAATTCCTGCGCTTAGCCTTTCTAATTCTGAACACCCATCTCTGCCATCTCTTGAATAGAAAGAATCACCACCAGGCTTGCACTGAGGTCTCTGCTTCAAGTAACGGGCCAAACCCTGGGAAAGAATAATCCTCTGGAGTCCACCTTTCCCAGCCACCAAAGGCTCTCCCTTCTGTGGTACCTGACTGCGAGTGGGACTCCTCCTGAGCTCTTGTTCGGAAAAGTCCAGGACAGAACGTTAAGCACGACCCGTGTGGCTTCATTTCCCCACCCATCACTGCCAAAACATCGCATAACTGGTCATTCCCTAGAACAGAACTCTGCTGGGCTTCTTGTAAAACTCATTCCCATGGGACAAAACAAGGCCTACCTATCAATCAAGATTTGGGATACAAATATTCACAACCACTGAAGGCCATCCTCTTGCATTTTTACAACCCTGGCTATATGCTGTGAGTTATCGTTTTTCTTTCGGGAAATATTTTTAATGTAATAAAACATCTGCTCTCTGAAACCCTATGCAAATGAACAGCTTACAGTTTTAGAATCACTGATCGTTTGGGTTAAAGACAGGAGATCACGTCATTTTCCATTTTCACAGGATCGTTATTCGATAAGACTTTAAGGAACCGCCAAGGATTATGGTGTAACTAGGATACATGGTATGAAGGTGATGAAGCAGAAAATACTTAACCCTTTCTTACACCTGACTTATCATTGTAAACGGCAATTATTATTCCAGATTAAAACACAGAGATCCCCTCAGGACACAAGGTGGTACAAAGGGTCGTTTCCCTGTATTCAATGACTCTAGACTGACTTATTTTTTCAATTCTTATACACTTTCTAGGATTATTTTAGGTCCCGTCTTGAAGTCAACTATCGCTTTTCACACCAATCACTGTGCTGCCTACAGAAGTTCTCATCCTAACCTATTTGCTATTACTAAAACTATACACTTAAAAACTAGGTAAGTTGTAAGAATGGTGGGTAGAGCAGTAAGCAGACTCCAGGAATCGGTAGGGAGCTCCTGTACCTGTGTGGGAGGACTTTACCTATTTAGGGATACATTATCCCTTTAGCATCAGTTCTTTATGTGTCTTATCTTCATTTATTAACTATAAATTTCTCGAGGGCAAAAGCCACATGATTCCTCCTTGTCGTCCCATAGCTACCTCCCAGCCTTGACAAACACTGGAAGAATTCTCACATTCGCATTGTTTACTTCCTTTCTATTTGGAATAGCTTATGTCCAGATGAGTCCTGTTGCACTAATTTTCACAGAGGCACCAAAGAGCAAAACTTACGAGTTTACAACCCAAACTACAGTCCTTCCAAATCAAATCCCTTTCACCCTGACATGTCACATAACCATCTTTTCCCACGTCTGATTCAAGCAGTGCCACTGGGAACCAGGATGGGGACCAGGAGAAGCCACAACTGAGGGTCTCAGAACTGAGGGGCTGATGAAAGGCTGACACTGACAGTAGTAACATGACATAGCAGCTACCAGGGAATACGTGCCCCAGCACAAAAGAAACCCCTCCCTTGGAGATAAAAGGGGAAAAAAATGCACACGGACACTACCTACTCGCTACAGCCCTTCCCATGCCTAAACCTGAAGAGGGTGATAAAAGGAGAAGCACTGACCTGCAATACGAGCTCTTCACGGACGTTTTACACGGTTTTTCAATGTGAGCTCTCCGACAAAAGAGCACTTTTTGTTTGAGCAGGAGCAATGCTTTGTGTATGTGCATATTTATACTACAGCACTGGGCACACAGCCTCTGCTGTAGGATCATTTCTCCTAGTCGAAATAAGAGCTACTTACACCCTAGTTACTTCGGGTTTTTGGAGGTTTTCAAGGTGGCAGAGTCACCAGATATAACAAGACTTGCATTGTGGGAAGCTGTTTACAATGTAGGTAACTTACACAACTATAAGCTCAAGGTACAAAACTCAACCCTACATAAATGTTTCCTAATTTCTAAGTATGTAGAAGATGACTGTTCTCTTTCGAACGAATAAATCAGTTTTGTGATGATCTCAGTTCTACACTAAAGTTGCTTAGAACTGGCAATAAAAAATAATTTGACCTGTCCGTTTTTTTCCCTACCATTGCACCCACCAAAACTAAAAGAAAACACATGTAATAAAATGCTCTGATTGAGAAATAAAGGCCAGAATCTAGAATGTATTGCCCAATTAATCCCCTTTCTAGTAACTTCGCTATATTGTCAAGGACAGTTTATGGATTTATGACGTAAGTGCTGCTTTAACACTGACTTACATAACTCACTGCGTCCAGGAAAACAGATTGATCATCTAGAGTCCTGCCACCCATTAACAGCAACCCTAATGATTTTGTCTTTCCCAGTTTAGGAGTCTGTGGAATATTCTAACGTAGCCATCATGATGAATAATACAACACAGATTAAACCGTGAGTTACTGAGGTTACTGCTAAAATTTTTTGCCAGGATTAGCACTTAGATAATCTTTTCCACCAGACAAGTCTGTTAGCTTAGCCTATTATCTAAAGATGGGTAATATTAAAACCAAAATATCCGTTGTAAGTTTACTGTTTTTTAATGAGTCCCAAAGAATTCAAAAGACTGCATGTTAGTTTACGGGACAGAGGGAGATATAATGTGAAAGCCATCAATCTATTGTCTCTTGGCTCCAAATCTACCCTTCTTTGCCTGCTTTAGAGACAAGGGCTGAACACTGGGAAGTATTCCTTCTTTGCAATGAACATGTCAAGCTTTATCAGCAAAGGATGCTGAGGGACACTGCAGGAGGAAGGGGCTTTCTTTCCTGGCTTCTTCATGCTCCTATCACCGAGCTACCAGTAGTGCAAACAGGGGGTATATACTGTTGCAGCCTCATCACATGCCCCAAACCACAGGCTGGCAGTGAGCTCCCAGCCCCCACCTCAGCCCAGGAGACATGCACCACAGCCTCCTGACCTCAACAGTGCACATCCCCAGGCCCGCTCCACTCAGGCAATGAGCATTCACCAGTCTGGGACCAACTGAACCCCGGAGAGGTGCCCCCTGCCTGCCAATCTCAAGCGTCCTATAATCTGGAGGGGTTTCCTATTTGCCTGACAACCGTGGACAACCCAGTAAACACCCTGTGAGCAGCAACCACGTCTTATACTAGGAGGTCTGAATCCCAGCGTTTTAGAGGGGGCTCCTTTTCCAGCTTTGTTCTTTCCCTGGTTTATGGGCTTGTGAGGGCCGCCACAAAAATAGCATACACTAGGGGCCTGCACAACAGACATTCATTTTCTCACAGTTCTAGTGGCTGGAAATCCAAGATCAAGATGTTCAAAAGAGGTAGCTTCAGCTCCTTCTGAGGCCTTCCTCCTGGACTTTTAGTGGACCGTCCTTCTTGCTGTGTCCTCACATGCTCCCTTCTGTGTGCTTGCATCCCTGGCATCTGCCTCTGTATATCCTCATCTCTTCTTATAAGGACACCAGCAGACTCCACTAGGGCTCACCCTAACAGCCTCCTTTTAATATGATCACCTCTTTAAAGAGCTTACCTCCCAATACAGTCTCAGTCTGGGGTACTTGGGGTTAGGATTTTGACATATGAATTGGGGGGGGGACACAATTTGGGGCACATGTGGGTACTCTAACTCATCCAAATAAGACACTGTTTCGGTTCATTTTACCCCATTTATGGTTTATTCTCTGCCGGTTATTTAAATTTTTCTTGTTCAAATTACTTTGTATTTTCTGTCTCCTGACTGAACCCTCTCTGATACACAGATAGCACAGTCCAGTTGTTCAAACTGGGGACCCCACATATTATATTCATGTTTTTATAACTTCAGCATTCCTGTGGTTTTGTACCTGATTTAAAATTATGAAACTATAGTTCTGTTGACTTCTCTGCCTCTTATTACTCTTAATCAACATAACAACTTTACTGATCAAGAGCATGAGGTCCTGTGGTGTAACATTAAGAAACTGGATAACGGCGGCCTTACCTACTGCTAACCTGACAAGTGCACATAACCAGAGAAAACCCATGCACGTGCTTAAAAGTGCTGCTTGGAGGCATAAAAAGAGCTAGGAAATGTGGGCTTATTTACCTTTAATTATATAGAAAGATAAAATTATGATACATAGGTAGGTGTGTACATATATATGTGTGTATGTGTGTGTGTGTGTGTGTGTGTGTGAGTTCACATTGATAATTCTAATTATGCAACCTGTAGTCCTAAATTTAACTTCTGCATAGTGGAAGAGGACACTGTAGTACTTAGAGTACTATGTCACCTTGTCACCAAAATGAGGGTGTTTGCCTTTCATAAGCTGTTAAGGTTTATATTGGTTTTATATGTTTTTTGCATGTATATTACATATATATTCTTTCAAGTCATAAAAATGTTTTAAATAACTAAAATTGCACAAAAAAGATGGAAAGCGTCTAAGACAAAAATATGCTCCCTTACATCTTAGTATAAAACAGCTTTGTAATGTATTTCAAAATATCCATAAATATAAATTATCAAGCTATGAGGAAACCTTAAATGCATCTTACCAAGTGGCTTTTCATATATGGAGATGAAATGTCCTTGAAAAAACTGGTTACATTGCACTAAGCAGTACTACTGATTAGGGAGATAATGTGCTAACCTGAGGAAAGTCATCTTTTATTTAATTAACTACTCAATCATTTAAATCATTCACTGTTGTTTTTTCCTCTTCTAAGATTCCAATAACCTTGGCCTTCAATTAAATAGGGATTTCACTTATTTCTTTCCTTCCTACATATCTCCTTTCATGGAACTTGGCAGACTGAGGTCCCAGAGGACTAAATATTCTACTTGTATCAATATCTTGCTCAGCGATTTCAGAAGCAAATCAATTCCCCATCTATAAGTTGAAAGTGATATATCCATGGAAGTTGTTCATATTGATTAAAAAAAAAAAACTGTTCCAAAGGATGCATAACATTGACAGAGAAAACTTCAAAAAACAAAGGTTCCATTTACTTCTCGTTAACTATAGATATAAAACTTTAAATGCTAAAAGCTAAAAAGTCTGTTAGATAAGTGTGGAAAACTAAAAAGAAAACTAGTGCAAAAGACCTTTTAACGTGGGAATTACATGTGTGGTGGGTGGGCAAGGAGTTGTGTTTGTTTATGCTGGGGCCAATGTCTTAGTTCCCTCCACAGTTCTCAGCACATAGTGTTTATTCATTCAACAAACATTTCAGTCTCTACTATCCTCCACGTATTACAGTAGATAGGATGTTAAAAATAAAATTGATTTCTATTACTAACAGGAGTTGCTTTTCATGAAAGCACTGTGTTCTGTGATGAACCTACTGTACAGAGCCAGTGCTGGCTATTGTTTCTTATGCACCCGGAAAACCGAAAGGACACATCCATTGGCTCTTGGTGCACCGCTGGTGGGTAATGTTCATTCAAAAGGCTAATCGGCTCTCTGTTCTGCTTCTGTAAATATGCTGGCTGCATGGCCTGGGCTCAAAATTGACTAAAGACTCACCTTCCCTTTGATTGTTCTGTCTAAGCCACAAATGTAGTAACTATTTGTACCCCCTAGCAACTCTCACCCTTGTAATGGTCTGAGGACAAATTAACCAATCCGCCCCATGCCAAAACAGATGTATATAAGGAATGTTGCAACTGAGTTCCTGGCCCAGATCTTCAGAGCACTAGCACCTCTGGGTCTGCGGGTATAGTAAGCCTGAGTTCTCCAATTCTCTGGGTGCTGCTTGGTTTCTCACTGGTCTGATTTTGGATATTTTCCACAACACTGGATGCCAACCATTCCTTGGACCTCATAAACTAGCTGTAACAAAATAAATACACAAATAAATAAAACCCAAGGCTCTGTACCACTTCTCAATCTTCTTCCCCCATTCAGATTTTAAAGCAGCATAGGCAGTAAGCTTTTTAAAAGACAACATCATCTTAGAGAAAAGTGCTAGCTAATTATGTCTTTATCTGCATCAAGTCCCTTCTGACCCTCCCTGCCAGATGTAAATCAATAACTACATTTATTTCTCTTCTCTTCCCACTCCCAATTAAAAAAATACTTAAAGCAAAATCATGAAAAAGAACTTTCACCTTCTATACAAGCCCTATTTTTAAATTTAATTTTATGAACTGCCTATAATAATTATATCACTTAATTATGCTAATTTGTAATTACATTTAAATCCTTTGGCTAAATTGTTATTGTGAAATTATGTTAACTCATTATTTCAAACTGTTTATTAACCATAATTAGAATGTTTACAGTTCTTTAGGGAAAAAAAAGAAAAACATTAAAAACCACTATCACTTTTAAATTATCTCACTTATTTATGTTAAGAACCTTTCAGGAGCAGACATTCTTTTAAAAACAATTTTATCCAAAAGTTAGACTTAAGTAAATGCCTAGTAATGCATGGAGGCTACAAAAGGCATCCTGACAACATCACCGCACTAAAACTGAACAATTCTGAAAAACAGTCTGCTCTCAATTACTTTTTAGGTTTTTATTTGATAACACCATTTTAAGAATAGCACACAAAAAAGGACAGTGGGCATTGGGAAACACTCTTTAAGGAATAGATGGTATTTCTTCATAAGATACAGATGCCCTAGCTTCCCTTTTCAAAGAGCTTCCCCTTAAACAAATGCTGAAAAGCAAATATGTCCCATAAAATGTTAACCAAGGAGAAGTCAGGTGTGGCTGACAATGTTAAAGGTAGAGTTTACTATCCGTGCTAGCTCTTAGAGTAGTCATTAAAGCAGTTGTAAGTTCACAACATGATTGAGGGGGATGTTCAGGGGTTTCCTATATACCCCCTCCCTCCACAACCTACAGCACCCCCCACTATGGACGTTCCCAGCCCAGTGGTACATTTGTTACAACTGACAAGTCTACAGTGATACATCATAATCGCCCCAAGTCTGTGTTTTACATCACAGGTCACTGTTGGTGGTGCTCATCCTGTGGGTTTAGACAAATGTGTAATGACATGTGTCCATCATCATGGCATCATGCCCGAAAAATCCTCTGTGCTCTGCCTATTCATCTCTCCCCTCACCCTCAGCCACCACTCATTTTTTCACTTTTTCTACAGGTTTTCCAGAATGTTATATAGCAGGAACCATACAGAAGCCTTTTCAGATTACCTGCTTTCACATAGTAATATCCATTTGAGGTTCCTCCATGTCTTTTTATGGCTTGATAGTTCATTCATTTCTGGCCCTGAATAATATTCCATTGTCTGGGTGATGATCCATTGTTTATTTTTCCATTCACCTACTGAAGGACATCTTCATTGCTTCCAAGTTTTGAAAATTATGATTAAAGGTGCTATAAACATCCACATGCAAGTTCCTAAGGGAATGTAAATTTTCTACTACTTTGGATAAATACCAAGGAGTGCGATTGCTGGATCATATGTTAAGAGTTTAGTATTGAAAGAAACCACCAAACCGTCTTCCAAAGTGGCTGTACCATTTTATAGTCCCACCAGCAAAGCGTGAGTTCCCGTTTTTCCACATCCTCACCAGCATTTGGTGTTGTCAGTATTTCAAGTTTTGGCCATACTAATAAGGTATGCATCTCATTGTTCTAATTTGCATTTCCCTCAGATTTTTTGCTTGTTTTTAAAATTACTTCATTAATCTGTGTACAGAGATATGGGGGCAAAGCTAACCATGTTACTCCCATTTTAAAACTGGGAAAAATGAGGCTGAGAAAAACTTAAATCGGCCTCGTTCACACAATGAGCACGTAGACCTTGATTTCAAAGTCTAACTACACCTACTTGTTTTGCCTCTCAACTGGTATCTTGCTCGTATTTTGAGAGATAAAATGCAGATGGGGGTGAATCAAGGAGAAGACATTCTCAGTGGTACGAATAATATGATTTGCAAAATCCTAAAGAGAAATAAATAAGGAGATAGGGAGACAGACACTAAAGCAGATCACACAAGCAAATAATGAAATGAAATCTTCTCAACATAGCGAAGCCAAAAACAAATAGAATTTTGAAATATCAACTAAAATATTCTAAAATAAGCATGTTAATCACATCACCATAATCCTAACGGTGTTAGTAAAAAGTGTGAAATTTATGAGGATCAGTAAACATTGTGTAGGTCCTATAAGGATGGTATTCTCATGTTTAAATGGTTGAAAAATCCAAAGTATATTTTTCATGATGCATCAAAATTACATGAAATTACAACTTTAGTCTCCAAAGTGTTATATGGACACAGCCATGGCCATTCATTCACATACTATGACTGTTTTTGTACAGAGACACTGCGACACACAAAGCCTAAAGTATTTATGTATCATGTATGTGTACATACTAATAACATATCAAATTGAATCTATTATGATTTTATTATATAGCTTTGAAAAAAGTCAGCATTTCACTGCTATTTTTATTGTAAAAGAACTTACTGTGAATAAGAAACAATGAAGTCAACCATTATATAGAGCTGCCATTTTATGAAATTTTCTATATTTTGTTTAAATAGAAACTTCCTTTTGGACATTTTGCTTCAGGGCCTGTGTCCTATAACAGGCTGGGTGGGAACAGGTCCTAGGTCAGTCCCACAGAGATGGTGCACAAAGCTTAGAACTCAAATTAGAAAACAGAAAGGAAAAACTCCGAAGCAGTTTTAGATGCAAAAGTCAAGACACAGTTAAGATGCCAAAGAGGCTAAAAAGCAACTGTTCTGCACAGACTTCACAACATAGCTACAACAAAGTGGCTTAAGCATGTTACTGCAACAACTTTTAAATCGTAATTCTACACATAATGTGTGGCTTTTCATGAAAATTGTTGATCGTCAATCTGCAAAGCTCACCTATTACAGTGGTCTTCCTAAACGAACCCAAAATGCTGGCTAATTGGCTTCTAGCAAGAAATGTGTTCAAGGTCCCCAATAATACTCCAACTGATGAAGTTGTTCAAACTACAACACTTTGACCTCACATCTGGAATAACTGTTAATGCTTTCACAAAGCTGTACCCCAGAAACGTTTATCCACAGTTTGTAAAAAAAAAAATATCAAAACATTAATTCCTATTCAGAAATCAGTGAAGGATGCAATTGTAAAAGTTATTCCATGTCTTGAGCACAAACAAGAAATGCTCTAGGAAGGTGGAAACATGGAGAAATAGACCTAAAGAGAAAGAACAGCCAAGGCTAATAATGAAAAATAACCAAAACTTCAGAGTATATTCCAGAGAATCAGTAGACCCTGATAAAGCTAATTCAAAATAAACCGTATGAGCTCCCACATGATTATAAAAGGACATCAATTATTACCTCTAAACAAGCATTCATTGATAGAAAAATGTTTCCTTTTAACTCTCAGAAAGCAGCTCCACTTGAAATCATTTTGCTTAGGAATTAAGCAACAGAGTAACTGCTAGCAGAAAGAAGATGAAGTCCTATTTTCTCAAAGGTTAGCATTTATTCAAATTTTAAAGAAATTGTTTTAGCTCCAGGAGCATGCTGCAAAAAAAATATGATCCTTACCAAGGAGATAAACATCTGAACCTCATCTCACAGCAATTTCTTAATCACACAATGTCATTCTATTTTAGGAGAAAAACAAACTTCCCTTGCCTTCAGTTTTCCCCTCTAAATATGTAGACCAGAAGCTAACTCCTAAATTTGAGATATCAAATGACAGAGTGTACACAGTGTTTAACAGAATCTTATCACATAAATAACTAATAGATCATTTTGATGACACATCTATAAAGTCTCAATACTGAGAATGAAAAGATAGCAAAAAGACAGCAAATCAGATAACAAAAATCTAAATCAGGTATGGAGTCCATCGCTTTCTCTTCCTAGACAGCTTTACTATAAGAGTATCCACTAGGCAGTGCTTCTGACTGTGATATGCAGATAAATTTCTTGGAGATTTTGCTGAAATGCGGTGGCTACTACAGTGGCGAGGCGTGGGGCTGGAGATTCTGAATTTCTCACAGGCCCTGGCGACAGGGTCCTGCCTGTCCACAGGCTTTGAGCAGCAGAACTCTGTGATTAACTGGAGGGAGATCAGCTGCAATCGGAAGGGCTATTTTGGTTGTAAGGAACAGAGAGACTCCACTAAGAGTCACTCAGGAGATCGAATAAAATACAATCTGGAACAGACCTAACTCTGGAGCTGTGTCTCTGAGAAAGACTCTTCCTCACTCCACACCTGGCTGCACATTTTCCTTTTCTCTTCTCTATAGGTCCCTCACCACCTATTCCCGTGGGCGAGTATCAGACTAAGGGTGGAGGTGGGGATGGCTCTGTGTTTTTTAAAAGCTCTCTGGGAGTTCTGCTGTACCTCCCTCAACAGACAGCTTCAGTTTTACATTTCACCTTCCCAAGCCCTGCACTTGCATAGGCAAAGGGCTTGCAACTGCCCAATCTCACCTTAGAAGTATCTTCTTGCCACTTGATCTTCAGCTAAATAAATTACTCACGTTTTCTCGTCCCTTTAACACCCATTATTTAGCATAAAAATTTGGAAACATACTGAAGGTGATGGTGAAAAACTAAATGGTGTGTTTCTATGTAACGAATCATTTAATTCTCACAGCAATCACCCAAGACACATATGTTTACCGTCACCATTTCATTGATGAGAAGACTAAATGTTAGGGAGATTAAGAAACTGGTGTAAGGTCATACCACTCACTACACTAGTAGGAGCTAAGGCCCATCTAGTTAGAAGTCCATGCTCTTAATACACCCTCCAACGACGCTTGCACAGGAATTGGTGAATCTGAACTCATAAGCAATGTCATAGAGTGCTTTGTTCTCAAAAGTTTTGCCAACAAAAATAATAATAAATAAATGTTTAGAATTTTGCCATTCTGATAGGAAAGAAGAAATTCCATTGTTGTTATAATTAAGGACTGTATATACTTTCTTATGTTTAAGGCCCATTTGCACTTATTTTCTCTATCATTTGCCTTTTTTTTTTCCTATTGGGCTATTATTCTTTTTCTTTTTGATTTTTAGTAGCTCTTTACATATCAAGATTATTAGTCTTTATTCTGTGTCTGTGGCATGCGGCAAAAATTCCCAGGTTATCTGAGTATTTGGCTTTGTTGATGATACCTTTGGCCATGCACATGTATCGGTGTCTTCTTTTAATTGCTTCTGGGTTTTGAATCTTGTATAGGAACATTTTCTCCACTCCTAATTGATTGTACTTTTTCATCTTCTTTATTTAGAATTCGTTCTGAATTTGGCATTCATGTGTATTACATGAGAAACAAATTTAATTCTATTTTTCTATATAGCTATCCAGTTGTTCCAACACTATATATGCCATCTATTCCATATACTAAATTCTTGAACAGTGAAACAAGATAATGTAGACATAATCCCATGCCGAAAAAAAAACAAAAACCTGTAAGCAATCTAGATACTCTTTAGCAGTTTATTTATAAGTTCAAGGTAGAGAAACAAACTGCAAAAACAGACAGAAAAAGCACAGCAATTGGGTGAGGGGGAGGGCCTTCCAGCCCTAACAGATATTAAATGTACGATAAAGTCTCTAGAATTAAAAGTTCTGACAAAATTATAAATATGTTTACACTTGATCCAGAAATCCCATTTCTAGTGCATTCCAAAACACACTGGCAAGAAGACAAAATAACCCAAGCACAAAGATAGTGTGTCATTATTTTAAGAACAAATAAACTATGGTTCATCCATGTAACACAATGATGAAGAGTCCTAAGATTTTTACAAAGATCAGCCTATGTAGAGTGATCTCAAGAAAAACTACTCTATGAAAAAGCATGGTGCAGAATGTTTCAATATGATTCTTTCTTTATCAGTTGGTATAGGAAACAAAATTAAAACAGGTTGAAATTTTTCCAAAATAAACAGAAAGATAAAAAAAAAATATTAACATAGTTACAGAAAGAAGGAGGGGACAAGGTTGGAAAGAAGATTTCTGTGAATATAACCTTACTATATAGTTTCGGTTTTGGAAATAAAGCTTTTCTTAAAGTCATTAATTTCACATTTTTAATTAATTTTTACTGAGATCATTGCAGAATCACACACAGTTATAATTATACAGTGAGATCCAATGTTCCCTTTGACAGTTGGCTCCAATGGAAACATTTTACAAAACTATAATATCACAACCAGTATACTAACATACTCCATCCATCTTAGTGAAATCTGTCCAGCTTTATTTGTATTCCTGTGTGTGGGCACATTAGGTTGAATACAATTTCATCACACGAAGGTTCCTATATTCAACAAGACAGAAAAATGACAAGGATTCTTCACATTGCCCTTTTATAGCATCACCCGTATCCTTCCTGCCACTCCCTTCCTGGTACTTAACTCCCAGCAAACACTAATCCGTTCTTTATTCCTAAAAATTTTTTTCATTTCAAAAATTGATAGATTTGCTTCTGGAAAGGTTGAGTAGACATTCTTTTCCCTACTCCTCTTATTAAGTACAACTAAAAACCTGGGATAGCCATACATAGCCAATAAATGTCACAGGAGATGCCTAGAAGTCCATCCTCTCAGAGACTTTAACAAGGTTCCCAACACTCTGGCCCGGTGGTGCTATAGAAGGCCAAGAAGGGAGCTGGGATTAGTATGCCCACTGGGCGGTAACGAGCACCCCCTCCTCTGTGTCAGTGAAGGCATCACAGGGAGCCTAGACTTCACAGTACCCCAGCCTTCCCCACTGGGGCAGGGGCAGGGAAGGCCTAGTGGAGACTAAAGACTTTTGCCATCACCCAGTGGGAACACGCGGGTGTCCAAGGAAAAAGTCACTCATCATAAGCAAAAACTGGGAAGATCTCAAACTGTTACTCGGATCTATTTGCAATTATAAGAAGTGGAAATTTCTTGGTATCTCCATTTCCTTACTGCCCACCAATTAGCCTTTTAATATAAATTATAATTAAGTAGAAAATGTTGTATGTGAAAATGAATTAAACATATATATTATGTTATGATAGAATATTAGATTTTTATATTTAATATATATTAGAATTTACTTTCTATGGAATAACATAGACCACTCTATTTTTCAAGTGTATTTAAATCAGTTGTAAGCAAAAATTATTAAATTATTATTAATTATTATTAAAGCATCTAACAGTTCATTAAAATTTTAATTTTTAACAATTTTGTTTCATTAATTGATTTACAATAAAAAATTATAATACCTTAATTCTTTTGTCAGCCAAGAGATTAATTTCTCACATTTACACTTAGGTATACATGTACCACGCATGTCTTGTTTGTGTAATACATTTACTTGCTGATGATAACCGTAGATCTGCTTTCCAACTATAAGACCACCCCATATTAAACTCCAACTATGACTAAATAAATACAGTCTAAAGTCATACTAGTGCAAGCATTAAAAGGAATTTATCTTTTATCCTGGGTAAAAGACTGCTAAGTGATGACCTCAGGGCACTGTATAACATCTAGCACAGCATTCTACAAAATAGCAGTGAAGAGAAAACAAGAACTCCACCATCACCTACATTAGATCCCTTCTGGTCTTCTTGCTCCATCTCTTCTACCGCTTTACATACCAGAGTAGAAAATGAGCTCGAGGATGCCAGAGTCATACCAAAGCTCAAAAAGATACTGGTAAACCATGCAGATGCCCAGCACAGCCCACCTGAAAGCCTAATGCTAGCGCACCTAAGACTAATGGAAAAGTTACCCCAAGACAGCCATCTCCCACAAACTAAGAAAGCCTCCAACTTACAAGGGATTTTGTTATTGCATCAACTATCTGAAAATCACAAAACAAATGTTCCATTAGTTTTCTGAATTAAAAGCATTTTAAAAATAAGAATAGTAGAAAGTTAATAAACATGTAAAATGTATCACACTAAACAAATTGCCAAAACATACTTCATCAAGAAAAACTGGAGATCTTCTCTTCCAACGCATCAGCTTAAAAAAAGCCTATTATCAGCATTAATAATCATTTGAAAATTCTTAATGCTATGTTATAAAACAGATATCACAGTAATAAATAGTATAAATGACTACATTATTCGCAGACATAATTAATAGCTACAAAAAAGATAATAGTAAGATTATAAAATAAATAAAATAAAATAAAATAAAATAAAATAAAATAGTCCCAGTTTGGTAAATGCATAGCACATTGGAAAGGAAGAAAATAAAACCAAAGACTGAAATAGAAAATGAATTAAATGTGAAAAGAAAAGAAAAAGGCTGAAGAAATAGATTGCAAAGAGTTTTAAGAAACTTCTTAAGGTCACACAGCTAATAATGAGCTACAGTTTACATTCAAGTTTTCTGGCTTCATATTTAATATCCACTCTATTATATGACATCTGCGTCATTATAAACGCTCACTGTGATTTTACACGTAGGATTATGCAGGTCACTAAGCAAGTTGTAACAGAGACCGCAGTGTAGCTGTCATGGTTGGCCAGACAATTCTAACAGGTCCTACCGTTTATGGAACTGAAAGAAGCAACAGACCATAAAGAAAAATGTTACTAAAAGCATTATATATAGCAAGAAAAAGAGGAATTAACTGGAAGATTTTATAAATCAAAGGACAGGTATTTGGGAGATGGCCATATTTTTGGCAACCAAGGAAACCCAAAATAGAAGGGAAACAAGAACTAAACTTCTGTTGTACACAGACAGTATCAATCAGGTTTTACTGTGTAACGAAGGGCCCCCCAAAAAGTAGCTAAAAACAATCACATATTAGCTAAGGATTCTGTGGACTGATAATTAGTTCTTGCTCTGTTATGTTGCCTCCAAATCTAATGGCTTTAATCAAGAAACATTTATTATTTCTTATAATCCTATGAATCAACGGGGCAGTTTTCTGGTCTGAATCAATTCAGCTATGACTAGACTACTTGGTGGCATCCCAGGGGCAAACTCAGAGTAAGTTAGAAAAGCACTTCCCAAATTCATGGGCTCAGGGAGTGTGACTGAGGCCTCTTTTCATCTTTTAACCAACAGACACCTAACTAGTAAGTGACTCCACATATACGAAGTGAGAGAGAGGAGGAGGAGAAAGGGGAGGGAAGGTAAGAGGGAGGAAGAAAGACAGACACCCATACACAATCTGTCCTGGAAACACTCACCCTTTCTTCTTTTCTAGAAATCAATGCCTTACCACACAAAATGTCAGGTCTAGAAATGAACACTTCTAATGTCACAAAATAACATAGTTTATCTAGACTTGAGTCCACATGTCAGAAGGTCAAGTTTAAATTTCTCAAATAGAACTTCATGTTTGAGAGAGATATTTGTACCATTTCAAAGAACACAAAGTTTTAGAGAGTGGAAGCAGGTAAATGACGGGCCCTTGGGGTCACCCAGTTTTAGGGGACTTTCGCTTTGGGGTCATGGGGTCGTCCTCACACACATCTTTCCTTCTCCAGGCTGTTCATCTAGAGGTGAACGCCACCAGTCAAATGACTGGAGCAGAGGTCTCTATGAAGGCCACATCCCACTCTCATCAGGGGACATTTTGAACACCTGTGGAGTTATTTGTAGTTGTTCCAATGACTGGGGGCCAGTGATGCTAGATGATCTGCTACATGGACAATCATGAGGCTTCACACATCCTGTATGAAACGAATGCTGAGTCAAGGTTACATAAACACAAAGTATTTTTGCATGGTTTTAATACTCAGAGAATTTTTTTTCAGAAATACAACCAATATGCAAATTCAGGGAAGATATATTTTGTTTTATTAGAAAATTTCCCAATGGTTATTTACTAGTTTGGAAAATCATGTTGTTGGTCACGGTATTTGAGTAAACAACAGAATATACTTAAATTAGTCTGCACTAGTGACCAGCACACTTAGTGACTTTTCTACAAGTGAAAATGTATGCATATTAACTCTTCTAGGGTAGTTGTGCCCCAGTATTTACAGATAGATATACATGTTACTTTATTAAAGTTATTCTTTATGTTATAGATAAGGCATTGTATTAATGTTAATTATATTATACATTTAAATAATGATAATATTTTTAATTAAGAAAATATTAGATATATCATTTATGAATTATGTTTCAGAATAGAAAAGGTGATGTTACAAATTATTTGCTAGGGAAAAAAAAAGAAGTCCTGGTCCTGGTGAAATTAAAAATAAGTAATTTAGTAGCATCATTATTTGATTTTAAACTCCTTTGTTTAAAAAATAGTTAAGTTTGCACCCTAGTTCTCCAAAATTAGTTTCTAGTTCCTTTCCTTGGAGATTTTGGTTGCGATCATTCACATGTAATTAAAATTATATCCTTCTACTCACATGGCCCAAGAAGCATTCTCATCATTACCCTGTATCCCAGGGCCCCTGAGCCTCCAAAGAGCAACTACATTAGCCCAGTGGCAAATAAAGTTACGTCTCAGCCATAAAAAATGCTATCATGAGAATCAGGTCACAACTTAAGTAGCTACAGAGACACCTTCCTGGGCAGTGAAAGATGTGAGGATAGGGAATCAAGAAGATCAGCTTAGTGACCCCACAGTAGCACCAAATAACCAAAAAAATTTTCAAATAATTTGGTTTTTTTTTTAACATTCTTCCTAAAGCGGGCCACATGAATCAAAGATCAGCAAGAGCTGAGACATACAGTCTTGGTTTCAACTCTGGCTTTCAACGTGTACTTGGCTAAACTATATAACATTTAAGAGCTTCAAATTCTTCAACTATAGACCTAGCATATGTATGAGTGTACACACACACACACACACACGCACACACACACACATGCACTTTGATCTGAAATCATTAAACAAGTTGTATCAGAATAAAAAAAAAAAGTGATACCCTTTGGAGAGGAAAACGGAAGGAAGAACACAGAACATCAGTGCTTTGATACAAAGGATAACATTTTAAAATGTACAGCAAACAATGCATATGTGACATCTCTAACATAGAGTCCAAGGGGAATTACGCTCTCAAGTCAGATTACAACATCTGACAAAGGAAAGATAACTTCACCATCAAATTAAGTAGTCTGACAAGACAGGCTAAGGAAGGTTGAACTTGAAATTGTACACTGATCAGAATACAGGAACAAGAAAAAGGAAGACCAGTTAATGAGGAGATGATGAAGGGCACCGGGTCTAACAGCAGATCTGAAGTAGGAGGATGAGTCTACAAAATAAAATGGCAGGTGGAGGGTTAACAGAAGCCAAAAGCTGAAAGTAAAAGCAGGATTCAGGTGGAGGGCAATTTGGAAGGTATCATGAGCGGAGAAGTCTGACAAAAAAGTGAACAAGAAATGCAAAGTGAGTGCACTGTCTCTGAAAGGAAACTGGGATGCCCAGTGAAGAAGTGATCACAGATGAACACAGCAGGGATTCAGTTTCCTGGCAACTGGGCACCGAGATGAGAACAGGCTTTTGAGCATAAGCCCAACGCAGTGTGGAGTCTCTGGCCGTCTGCTTCCAACCTGGCGTACAAGTCTCCCTAGGGACAGAACTCGCCCTGTCTGCAGGGTACGGCTGAGCCTCAGGGCTGGGGTTAAGTGTCGCAACTGCAAGAGAACTAGATGAGTAGGAAGCCTGGCCAGATAGAGCTAAGTTGGATTTCACATTCAGGTTAAAATTTATCTTCTAAAATTAGTGGTAAACTTTTTTCACAGTTTTAAAGCTAAAACAAGTACCCAGTTTGCCCTTTTCTCTAAAAGGGAGGCTCAATAAGAAAGAATCCTGATTTTCAACTGAACAAATCCCAGATTTCTAACAGATGACTGAAAAGATATATATCTTTAATCACTTTATTTCTAAAAATTCCCATCTCAAAGAAAATGCCATAACGATATAGATACAATTAAAGCTATGCACAATGCTATAAGAAGAATTTAAATATATCATTGAATATCTCTATTATATTAATGTGCAATAAACATTTTAGAAGACTGGCACTCTAATACTAGGATGGAAAACAATATAAATTAAGTAGCAAATCCCTCTTTATATATATATATATATATATCTATAATGATGCGTATTTATATATACGTATGTATGTGTATGTATGTATGTATGTGTATGTATGTGTATGTATGTGTATATATATATATATATATATATATATATATATATATATATATAATGTATGTTACACAGTTTGTGGCCATGGACTCGGATATGATGTATGCAACTAAGGGTTTATTAAAAGTAACATCAAATAAAGGACTGGAAATCTAGGAAGTCTGATGTGGTTAGATAGGTTGAGCTATTCAAATTTAAGAGACAATGTGGGGTGGGGGGAGATTCATACAAAGTAGTTATAAGAGACTGAGCAAAGCTCATCTAAATGTATATACCAAAAACATTTTTTTAAGGCTTGTTTGTTAAGTACATGGATGTCATACATGTTGTAGTTTTACAGGTTATATATTTTTCTCAAGTTTTTCTTATCCCATAAGCTCATAGCAGTGGCAAGATCAAGGTGCTTCTGTGAGTTTAAAACTTCAAAAAAGGCTTTTCAGTCACTGTTGCTACTGATATGATATGAGCTAAATAAATATCTTCAATCCCCTACTAGAAATCCCAGGGATGAAGGAGATGAGGGGTCATCACCATAAATCAGAAGATACTGGCCACAAAAGACATATGGTGACAAATATCTGTCTCACAAGTCCTTGGACTGGTGGCTGTGTGACATCACTGGGGATCCCATATCACGCATCTTTAAGCATCATCATGTTCCATCTCAGCCTGTAAACAAGATTGATATGTGCTGCATTGCAACTAAGTACTGCCTTCAGAAAGGCCCGATTTCTCTGCATGGCACTCAGGGACATCCACAATTTGAACTTTCCAACTTAACTTTACCCCCACAACCATTCCTTTGTTAAAATCTTATTTATTTAAGACCTAAACGCCACCATATCCTTGGTGCCTTTTCTAATCACCCCAATTAAAATTAACCCTCTTGCATAGGTATCCCAGGCTTTACTTTTTTCTTTTTTCATTTTTAAGTAAGAGGCCTCATGTTTTATTTACTTAAAAATTGGTTTCCTCTTTGGGAGTCAGACACTGGGCCAGCAAGCTGGAGAGAGAAGCAGTGTCTACCCTACTGCAGGCTTCAACCTGAAGCAGGCCCTCACATAGAAGGAAGACCTTTCCAATTTAAATGAAGTTAGGAGTTTTAACTATGACACAGGATTGAACATTAACTGCTGAAATGAAACCTTATGGGACCACAAACAACAGAAGAACTTAATACCTGAGATTCTATACAAGGAGAAAGTCATTTAAAAAGTAATTAAGAAACGTTTGAAGAGACGGAGAAGAAAACACAAATTTGCATTATGACTGTACATCAACACAATAGCTAAAATAATATCACAGGAGAAAATGGCACATATACATATCTTTAAAAATATATATATATATATCTTAAAAATTCAGGAGTAAGAAAATATGATGAGTTCTAGCTGTTTATCTGCAGAGATGTGATGACTAAGTTTTTGAGACATTGACTGTTATGCAAGGTACTAAATGGCAAGCATTGTATCTTACATATTCCAATTAGTCATGTTAAAATTAAAATGCTGAGGATGTTCAAATATTAATTGATAAAGACACTATAACATCTAGTAAGCAAAGTTTATTCATCTCAAAGGAATAAAAAGATATAAAACTGATTTAACAACCCTGTGCAAGACAAATTGCTTCACATGCTGGAAAGATTATATACTAAATTACAGCCCAAAGCAAAAGGTAGAAATCTCTCCAATATAAAAATGATTCTAAATATTTTACAAATGCTCAGAATCTTAATGGGTATGCTTTGTAAATCTCAAAAAGTAAACTTTAGGTTGAGTTCAGTTGGATGTAAAAGTGCCCGAACATAGGAAATCTAAAGCCAAGAATGAGGTGTTTGAAATGCCACCTCCATTTTTACATGAACTATATGTACAGATATTTTTTCACTGATTCAGAATGAGAATTATTATAGAAATAAAGAATGTGTCGGATAAGCTATGAAATGAAAGACTGTGTCGGTAATGCTCCAAACAGAGAGCCAAAAAGTTTTTGAAAGACTTACGTCTTGGTAAAGAACAAGCAAGAGTAAATAGGCTGAACAGTCAAAAATGAGATTCCAAGAAACAAAACTCAGAAGACACGAAAGTCAATGGGATGGTTAGTTTTAGGTGTCAGTGTTGCTCGGGCCACAGGAAGCCCAGAGAGCTGGTAAAACATTTTCTGGGTGTGTCTGTGAGGCTGTTTCCCTAAAAGGTTAGCATTTAAATCAGAAGCAGGAGTAAGTATTGTCCTCACCAATGCTGGGGGCATCCTCCAATCCACTGAGGATTCAAACAGAAGAAAAAGGGTGGAGGAAGGGCGAATCTGCTCTCTGCTGGCCCTGACACATCCATCCTCCTGTTTTTGGATATTAGGGCTCTTGGTTCTCGGCCCTGTGGACTCAAACTTATCCCACTGGCCCCTCATTTCTCAGGCCCTTGGACTCAGACTGAATTATATCACCCGCTTTCCTGGACCTCCACCTTGCAAAGCGCAGACTGTGGGACTTCTTGGCCTTTATTCCCATGGGAGCCACTTCCTGCAATAAATCTTTTTTCCTCCCCTCTCAGTCTACATACAGTTAGACACAAACACATCCATCTGGTTCTACGTCTCTGAAAAGTCCTGACTGATGTAACTGATTATGTGAAAAAGTCAGCCAAAGCTCCTTTGCCTCTTCCGATACCCCTCAAGTTGGCATCCCTTCTAGCAGTGTGCCATGCTGTGCATAACTTTGCTGCAACCCTCTACCAAAAACTGCTCGATGTGACCAGCAGCCTTCACTGGGGTGTTGTGAAGAGGCAAATTCCTGTGCCCCACCGCATGCCTGTGGACCCAGAACTCCTGGCGACAGACCCAGGAACGTGCATTTGAAAGGACACCTCAGGCGACTTTAATGCATGCTACAGTTAGAGAACCACTGCTCCAAAAACCTAAAGTCTATTTCTCCTTTATTCCTCATTCACGTCTTCTACTCTAGTTCAACTCTTAGCACTACCAGAAGTCTCTATGAAACTCCTTCCTGTTCTGATGTGTCGTCTACTTGTCTTCAATAACCACGTATGCGGCTCTGCATCTTTCCCCATTTTATTGTACTTACTGTTCTTGTATCATTCCAGTTGTTTGTTGAACAAAAACAGCCACCACATACTAAGCTTTCGCTTTATCGACGTGACTCAGATTTTTTTTTTTTTCATTTAACCACTAACAAGAGCCCTATAGGGAAAGATACTTTTCTTATTAGGCCAATTGAACACATGGGAAAACTGTGATTTTCAAAGTAATTTTGCTTCCGTTCACACGGCTAGAAATTTATCAAGTTGCCATTCAAATTCGGCCTTATGAGTTATTGTTCTTAACTATTATTTGTGTAAACTTTAATCTCTCTAAAGCAAATTTTGTTGCAGAATATAGAGGAAGCACGGGGATGTGTTCCTAGCATCGTAGCTGGCAGTGGTGACAGTGACAAATGTATTCATGGCTCATGCTTATTTTGGAAAACAACCTAGCAAAACCAATATAACACAGTATCACGCCTAGATAAGAAGTATTAGGTGGGCACAAAAGATAACGATTGTCATCGAGCAACTACAGAGTAATTCTCCAAGAGAAAACGAGGCGACCTGCTTGGAATAGTCCCCATTTGCCTACAGCTAAACTCTTGTAGTCTCACATGCATTCCTGACAGAAGCAACGCTCTTCCTCTCAGCCTAGTCACCAGCATGATGAGAGACAAGGCCTTGCTGAAGCAGAGTTGCAGGATAGGCCTTCCCGCAGGGAGAGCCCTCGAATGCAGTCGCTGCTGGCACATCGACGGCAAGGGACTCTGAATCTCTCAACTTACGTGGAAAGACACAGGGGAAAAGTCTCCCTCCAATGGGCAAACACCAGTGCACCTTCACAGAAGAGAGACTGTCTCTCTCCTGGCCACCAGGCGCCAGGTCCACACTAAGTGCTGTCATCACAGATGAGCCAGGACTCACGAGGCTCTGACGTCGTCAAGGCCAGACACCAGAAAGTGCACAGCGGAGATGCGAACAGATGCCGCAGCCTTGCAGGCCACCCGCACCCGCACCCACACCCACACTTCATTGTTGCACACTCTCATTCGGAGGTCACTACGAGTTACACGACAACAAATACTTGCCTCTCCGTGTAAAATGCAATGCTGACTTTCCCCTCCAGTTTCAGACTCCACGGCAGCCACCAGCTCTCAGCAACTCAGGCTACAGAAACTCAGCAGCCGTGGATGGACGGTGGGCAAGGGAGGGAAACCCCAAGCAGGAAACCTGCAGGTTACACAGGAAGCCATCGAAGGGGAGGATCTGTCACTCCAAAATATGCCTCTTTGGCACGAGGATTCTCTTGTTCTGATAATTTTAAAGAAAGAGAAGACAGAGGAGGACCTCTGGAAACTAACTAGACGTCCACCTTCGGAGAGAGGCATTTGCAGTTATAAGGGAAACCCCCGTTTGTAAGGGCATCTCCCTCTCTGCACCAGGAAGAGGGTGGTGACCTGGTCTCTAGAAAGTCTTACTGATGGAGGGGGCACTGACTGAAACCTGTGTAACCAGCATGTACGCGTTACTGTGGGTGGCTGGATAACTCCCCTCCCCTCGCCACACACACACAGTTTCTCTGCGTCTCTGCCACATATACAAGAGGTAAACGGTGTTAAACTTGCTCTTCTCCTGGACTATCTTAGCCAAAAGAACTCGAATGAAAGCTATCTGTCCTCCCCTATGCTATCTTCTGACGACTTCATAAGGGAAAAAAAATGTTCCAGAAGTATCTTGAAACAGCTTTTTCTATTCTATTAGGAGTTATGATGCAAGAACATGGAGCTGATTTCCCTGGTCCCAAGCAAGTTGACAAATGATTATTAAACTTCTCAGGTTTTTTTTTATTATTTGTTATTATTTATGCCTACAGCACCTGGTCTTCCGAGGTGGTCTCCCATCTAAGTACTAACCAGGCCTGACCCTGCTTAGCTTCTGAGATCAGACACGGCTTGTTCAGGGTCATGGCTCTGCTGGGGCGCATGTAAAGCAGACACGCTAACCGCTACACTATGGAACCATGTCCAAATCTCTTGGCTTTTTGCACATAGTTTTCATCTGAAGGCTAAGAAAGAAACTCTACCGAAACTTGTTCTCCTTACTAACGTATCTAAAGACAACTCAGAAATTCACATTTTTATCAGTGACTGATAAGTCCATTAGTTGCCCAGTATTTTTCATAAACACGCTAATCTAATTTATTCATGTTTACCAAATTTTGAAAAGCTCGATTTATAAAGAATGTTAGTGCATCCTAAAGTGCTCTTCAACCTGTAAAATACCTGGGTAAAATTATTATTTTTTCACTCTATTGAACATTCTCAGTCAAAAATCATCTCAAAAATAATTTGCATTTTACTGAACCTTGTAAACAACTTACAGCAGAGATGAATTCCGACAGCTTGACTATGCTACTCCAGGCATCATAAACGCCGCTGCTGTAGAGTTCCTGGGAAGCTCCCCGGCAAAATCTCAGAATTCACAAAAGAGTTCCTCAATCTCTGCCCTCCCTGGCTGCCAGCGACGTCTTTCTCACCCACTCACACTTCCTAAGCGAAGCGAGAATGGTGTCTGTCCATTAAGGAACGTCTACTCAACCTAACAAAGGTTTATTAAGTGGTTATAAGTTCACTACTATAGGTAGCTGCTGTGGCTGCTGTAAAAGCAGCATCTGATTAAGTCTCACCTTAAAGGAGCTTTCAACTCAAAAAGCTCATGAAGATCAGCAAAGGTTCCAACAATAGCCAACGAAGACAATGCCAAGTTTACTGGATGCCCCTTCACTGTGGCAGGGGCGTACTGCGGCTAGTGGGCTCCTTCCTTGCCACCTGAGCACTTCTGTTCTCACTAGGGCTGGTTCAGCTATTCGTCTACAACGAGACGGTTGTGTCTCTCAACTCACTCATGTCAGTTGTACTTATTATTTCTTTTGTTTTTACTAAATGATTGTTTCTGCTATTTAAATATCATGTGTATTAGTTTGGGCCCACCAAGAAAAGGTAAAACCAAAATAAGAATGGACATGGCAAAAGACAAACTGTGGTACTGTCTCAGTCCATTCAGGCTGCTTTAGACAAAAACACCATAGACTGGGTGACCTAGACAACGCACGTTTATTTTTCACAGTTCTGGAGCCTGGGAATCTAAGTGAAGCTGCAGGCAGATTGAGCACCTAGTGAGAGGCCACTCCTGGTTCGCAGATGGCCGTCTTCCTGCTGCATCCTCGCATGGCATAAAGAGGTAAGTGTGATGCTCTCTGGATCCTTTTTATAACGACCCTAATCCCATTCATGGGTGCTCCATGCTCATGACTTAATCACGTCCCAAATCCACCTTGGCAGTGAAGAGTTCAACACACAGATTTGGGAAGACACAAACATGTCAGTCCATAACAAGAAGGGAACAGGAGAAGACAAGGAGCGTCGTCAGATGTGATGGACATCTGATGCCTGCGGAAGCACAGAGAGGGGGGAAGGAGGACTGGACTTACAGCAAAAGTCCTACAAAGGTTCAACTAGGCCGACGGGCAGTCCTTGAGCTAGCACAGCACCACAGCTCAGAAGGATGGGTCTGCCTTACCATCACTCTGTGCCCAGACACTGGCCACAAGAAGCCCACAGAAAACATGACCTCATAATAAGGTGGAAGCGCAGGGGCAGCAACTGGGCTGTCAGTCAGTCCTGCTCCACAGCGGGAGACTGGTGGGTGCATTCTCCTGGTCATCTTGGCATGTAAACCAAACTCATAACAGTTAGATTTAGTGAGCACTTACCGTGTAGACTGAAGTGATTTTCATGCCTTACTATTCACAACCGTGTAACAGGGTCCTAACTAATATTATCTCTGTTACAGACAAGAAAGCTGAGACACAAGTAACTGTTCATGATTAAACAACTAGCGTCAGACCTGTGATTGGAATCTGGAAGTCCCTACCACCTCAAAAATTTCAGTGAAAAGCAGTTATTTTTTTCTATTAATAATTAAGTTAAACAGTTTAGACTCATTCAAAGCAAGTTGTAAATTGTTATTGTCACATTAATGCAATTAATACAACTGGAAAAGGTTATGAGAAATCCTGAAAATCTAAGAAGATGCTGCAGCCATTCATTCAGCATGAGTCAGATGTTGTTCATTGAACAAAACTCTCTCTCTCTCTCTCTCTCTCTCTCTCTCTCTCTCTCTCTCTCTCTCTCACACACACACACACACACACACACACACACAGTCCCTGCCCTCACAGAATTTACATTACAGGAAAGGAGGGCAGAGTGGGCGGGGAAAGGTAGGGATGGATAATGTATTATACAGTATATTTGGAGGTGATCAATGCAACGGAGAAAAATAAGGCCAGGAAAGAAAGCAGGAATAAGAACAAAGAAATCATTTCCTCCTGGGAGATCAGGAAATGCCTCACTGCCCTGAAGGCGGAGCAAAGGTGAAGGACAGGAAGGACGGGAACCCTTTGTGCCAGTCCTTGGCCTGTTAGCTGCCCCATCGCTTCCCCTGCCTGCTCCTTCACATAGCTGAACCCCACGAACTTCAGTGCTGCCCAGGCTTCCCTGACATCTGGTTACTGGTGTCTTAGGCTGATGAGAGACTAGCAGGAGGCCAGATGTCATGAGGGACAAAATCAGGGTATTTCCCCTGCCGCCTCCTCCACTTCAGGCGGCATTTCTAGCATTAGCCCTGTGTCTGTTTTTCCAGCTCCCCATTAGGAGGCCCCTCCGGGGTTCCAGTTGCCACTGGGTGGCCCTAAATCCTGGGTTCTGCTCTCATCAGGTGGTTCTTCTGCTGCAGTTCAGCTCCCACCAGGCAGCTTCTGGCTCTGATAATCCCAGCTCTTTTCCTTGTCCCTTTAGCCCAAGGGAAGGTAGCTGCTTCCTGCAGTGGGTAACCTCTGCCTTGCATAACAGATTCATATTTGCTCTTCTGCCTTTCCCAATACCTTTGTGATTAGTTCCCTATATTAAATTCTCACTATTAAACCACTTCCTGATAGCTGCTTTTCTGACTAGATTCTGACTAATATACTGACATCAAAAGATGCACAAATAAATGTTTCTATATTGTGCTAAATTAAAATCTGGAAGGTATGTATATATCATTCTGTATGATCCCAGGGAAATCAGGCTGGAGGGCTGATGGGGGAGACAGAGGAAGAGGAAGGCAGGAGAAAACAGGGGAGCTTGGGGAGGTGAGGGAGGCAGAAGAGGTGTACTAACCTGTGCCTCAGTTTCAGGGCTCTGCAAACATCCTCTTATCTGATCCCAAGACAAAAGGCCCAGGGGCTCCTTGGGGCATGCAACTCTGGAACAAACCCCAGCCCAGTCCTTCCAGAGAGCCTGCTGCTACCAGTCAACACAACAAGGCTCTGGGCACTCCTGAGGCACTGTCCTGGGAGCTGCCATGAAGGAGGATCTGGCTTTCACCTGCCCTGGACTCAAAGTACATAATAATTCAAAAGTCAGTGGCGAAGCAGTCCACAGAGAGAAACTTACACACTTGCTACAGAACACTGCCAAACGAGACACCCCGCAAGCAGCTGCCCGGGACCAGGAGGGCTGCACACATACATGTAGGACTGAGAGACTTCCACAAGCAGCCTCTGGGGCTAACACCTCTTAGCGTTGCAGATGAGGAGTAAGCACCAGCATTGATAGGAAATTTAGCTTCCCTGAGCACATGCAGAGAGCAACAAATTCTACAGAAAAACACTTAAGGTTATATTGTGCTGTAAAAGTGTCTGGTATAAAGGGAATGCTGAATTGCCCCTGGGGAAGGCCGGTACCCCCACTGATCAGAAAACACGGCTGCAGCTCTACACTGTCAGTCACCATTTAGTTTAATTCAAAAAGAAATCACATCCTTGAAAATCGCAGCGTAAAAGGACATCACTATATTTGCATGAGACCAAAAGAAAATAGATAATGTTTGCTGAATTATTTTATGAAATATAACCCATACAGATATAACCTATAAAAGCCTCGAATTACTTAAAAGCCTTTCTCCCTGGAGAGGAATTAGTCTGTGGTGGAGTCTAAAAGCTTTTTAAAGAGTGACTTTGATCCCCATCTGCTGGGTGGGAGCCGGAGAGGAGTACAGTTGGGAAAATAAGCAGGACCCTAGAGAAAGGGCTTGCCAAGTTCTGGAGGGGTCCCTTCCTTGGTAGTGTCAGGAGTATTCCTCAGCAGCATTCTGCCTGGAAGCTATCATTCCTGTATCAAATCATGGACAAGGAGACAGGAAGGAAATGATCAATGGAAGTGAGAGTTACCATACCACATTTTATTTAGTCCGACAGACAATCCGTTCCTCAAAATACGAAAAGGCATATTTAGCGAGGGGTTGAAAAATGTGGCTGTCATATCCCTGATAAATTGCAGACCAGAATTCAACTTACCAATACGGGTAAAGGAACTCCCCCACACACTGTATTCACACTATAAGCACACCCAGGAGAATCCCGAGGGCAATTAATAGCAGCAAACTGAACCAGAATTACTGCACGTCATGGGAGAGTCTGGCCTTGTAGCTAAATGGTGCAGAGTGCAGGCATGATGCACAGTGACGTGAGACCTAACACATGGAATTCAGAAATGAGAGACACCATGGGAAGAGGAAGAAAAACCTAGAACGAGAGGTTTGAAGTCCTTTAGAGAAAAGTCTGAAAATGAAGCAAACACAGAAGTCTGCATTTACATCTATTTTTCACACCCGGAAAACAACTTCTGAAACCTAGGCACATTTTCCACTGTAGAAAAGTCTCCTCCTCAAATATGGCCAAAGTTAAATTTATTATCTATCCCCTGGCCGGCATAACTCTGATTCCAAATCCCTTCTGCCCTGCTTTTCTCCAGTACAGAGATCAGGAAGAAAAAAATTTAATATCCCAGCCTTCCTACCAGCTATGGTTTGCCAATAAGATATTGAAATTTGTACAACCCAAAGCAACCTACTGATTTAACACAATTCCTATCAAAATTCCTATAGCATTTTTTCATGAAATTAGAACAAGTAATTATAAAATTTATTTCTGAAACCACAAAAGACCCCTAATTGTGAGAAAGAACAAAACTGAAATTATCACATTACTTAATTTCAAACTATATTACAAAGCATTAGTAATCAAAACAGAATGGTACTGACATTAAAATTAATGGAACAAAATTGAGAGCTCAGAAATAAACCCACACATATATGGATAATTAATTCACAACAAAGAACCCAAGAACATACAATGGCGAAAAGCCACATGAAAAAGAATAAAACGACAACTATCTTCTACAATACATAAAAATCAATTTGAAACGTACTAAAGACTTGATTATAACACCTGAAACCATAAAATTTCTAGAAGAAAACATAAGTGATAAACCCCTTGACATATGTCCTAGTGATTTTTTTTTTTTTGCTATGACTCCAAAGGCAAGGGAAACAAAACAAAAATAACTGAAATCACATCAAACTGAAAATCTTCTGCACAGCAAAGGAAACCAACAAAGTGAAAAGGCAACCTATGGAATGGGAGAAGATATCTGCAAATCATGTATCTGACAAGGGGTAAGTATCAAAATTACAGAAAGAACTCACACGACTCAAAACACAGAAACAAGCAATCTGATTTAAAAAATGGCCAGAGTATGTGAATAGACATTTTTCCAAAAAAGACATACAAATGGCCAACAGGCACATGGAAAAATGTTCGACATCACTAATCATCAGGAAATTAAAATCAAAACCACAAGATATCATTCATACTTATGAGAAGGCCAAATAACTGTTGTTATCCAAAAGTCAAATAACTGTTGGGGAGGATGTAGAGAAAAGGAAACCTTTGTACACTGTTGGTGAGGGTGTAGACTGGCACAGCCACTATGGAAACCTGTATGGAGATTCCTCAAAAAAATGAAGAACAGAACTACTATATAACCCAGTTATTCCACTTCTGGGTATTTATCCAAAGAATCTAAAAACACTAATTTGAAAAAATATATATGCACCCCTATGGTCGCTGCAGCATTGTTTATAATAACCAAGCCAAGGAAACATCTATGTGCCCATTGATGGATGAATGGATAAAGATGCGGTATCTACATACAATGACTGCTACTCAGCCATAAAAAAAAGGAAATCTTGCCATTTGCAACAAGGATGGATGCTGAGGGTATTACACTGAAACAAGTCAGACGGAGAAAAACACAGTGTGATTCCACTTATGTGTGGAATTAAAACAAAAATAAATAAATGAATGAATGAATGAATGAATGAATAAATAAATAAATAAATAAATAAAGCTCAAATGCAGAGAACAAATTGGTGGTTACCAGAAAGAAAGGGGGTTGGAGGAGGGTGAATTGGGTGAGAGCAACGATACGATGATGGGTAGTAAGGAGACTTACAGTGGTGAACACTATGCCATATATACAAATATCCAATTATAATGTTGTACATCTGAAATATATATAATCTAGTATACAAATTTTACCACAAAAAATATATATACATATAGAGAGAAAGAAGTCAAGGTGGGGAGTGGTGCTTCTTTCGAGAATAAAGTCTCTCCACGATGAAGCTCATGCATCCTTCTCCTTTCTTCTGCCTGGAACATAAACCCCTCAGCAAGTGGTTGTAACCATGAAGGCAAAAGACTCACGCGGCAGATGAAAAGCAGGAAAACAGGAGGGGGCTATTTAATGATGGCACCACTGAGCCACCACCCCAGCTGCTGTGTTCTTGCAAAGTGAGATAAATAAAGCCCAGTAGTTTAAATTACTACGAGACAGGCTTTCTGTTCAGAGCCAAGATAATCCTTCCTGGAATAACCCCAAATCCTTTCCTTCTCCTGTTTCCTATCTTGGTAATATTATCCCCATCCCACAAGTGGCATCAGCAAGATCCTAAGGATAATCTCTAAATCCTCCTCATTTACATCAGTCCCTGTTTGCTTTTCATTGTTTCCCAAACGTCCCTTACAACTCTTCTCTTGTTTCTCCATCACCTTCATCTTCACATTCTCCACCTTCACTCATGTTCTTTCCCTAGACTACTGAAATGCCACCATCCTACTTTTCCTGCCTCCAATCTTCCCATCTTCTCAGACAAACCTCTACTAACAGCTTTTCAGACACACCAACATGAACTCTTGATTCCCAGCTTGCCTCACAAGAGCCTTCACAACAACAGGGCCCAACAATTGCTAAAAAAAAACATGTGAAAAGTGAGAGCTTTAGCTAATATTTTTTTCAGAAAATCAAAACAATACATTGTTTGTCTTAATCAAATATATAAAGATGTCCAAGAAACTCTTTATGGAACAAAGTAAAAACTAGATGTCTTTGTTAAAAAATAAACTTAACAAAGACATCTTTAATATAATATTCAAAATTGGCAAGGTTGCCATGAGATGCATATACTTACAAACTATTCACAGGAGTAGGTATCAGTATATTTGTTCTATCAGAGAATTATTCAATATATATTACAAGTCTCAAAACAGGCATGCTCTTTAATATTTCCAGTCTAGAAATATTGTAAAAACCGTATTCACGCACACAAGGTATATTAAGATGGTCATCGCAACACAAATGTTAGGTAAATTATGATATATAAATATGAGGAAAGTGTACATATCATTTAAAAAAGTATTAGGAAGAGTTGAGTTTTTTAAAAAAAAAAAAGGAAGATATTCAGGATATAACGTTAAGTGGGGAAAACAAGCATGGAAATAATAGTAAGCATGACCTGCTCAGACTCACTGCTGTTCCATCTGGTCAGATCATAAATGTTTTCCCCTCAGTTCTTCTGTATGCTTTACTACAAGCATCCATTTCTACATTTGGGAAAAAATAAATAATTCTGGAGACATGAGTAATAAAGAAACAATAAAGATGGCAAAAACTAAAGAAGTAAAAAAAAAAATTGAGGTTGAGCTATTTATTAAATGAGGACAGCTTTCTATACCCAGATGCGACCCTGCTTTGGGGAAGGTAATGGGAAACCCTGAGTACAGGTGCCCCAAGGCAGGTACTTGGAATCAAGATCGATAACCTCCTTAGCAGTTTGACAGACTCTATTAGACTCTATTAGAATTCAAAACTCCAATTATGAGGTCGTGACACTTTAGGATTTCCTATTCAAACCATTTCTCACTCAGTCCTAACTCCCTTTACAAAGCCACTGTTGAAGACCACAAAAATATTCAAGTTACATTATGTCAGGCTTTGATGGATGTAGTAATGCTTTAGGGACACGGAATCTGTCCTGCAATGTCCCTACGGACTCCCCCCTGACTTTGGTGCAATCTAACAGAACTATTTTAAATAAGAGCTCTTTAGAGGAACAAAGCAGTTCTTATTTTTCAAGCAAAGAAAGATGCCTTGGGAAGTACCTGAAGACCCAAGGGTTTGGAGGCACAGAGATCTGAGTTAGAACTCAAACTCCATCACTTGCAAACTGAATGACCTTAGACAAATTGCTGACCTCCTCTGAGCCAATACAGAAATAGAAATAAGATGAACCCAAAACTTCTCAGAATTAGAATGTCATTTAATCCTATTTATTTCTTTTAACAGCTATTATGCGTTTTATCCCTTGTTTTTTAAACTTCATACTCTGAAGGAAATCTCAACCTGGTAAATATTAATATTTCTGGCATATTATGTACAGTTGACATTTCAGACTACATATTTTTTTGTGAAGATATTGAGACCATTCTGCTATGAGGCCTCTGAACAGCAATATGTAATTCTCAAATTAATGAAAACACTGGGAGCCTAGTGACGTCCCTGAAGAGGAAAAAAAAATCCAAGTAAAAGGTGCAGTGTTTAATCATATATGAAGAGAGCTGTCTTTAATGAGACTAAAAGAAGAAGCTTCATAGAAAGTTAAATTTTTCTTATTGTCATGCACTTGGCTCTTGGGGTGTGGGGGCAGGTGGGTCACAGACGGTGCTCCCTACTGGAATCATTACATATAGATATGGCCTAAGGGCCACGCACTAGAAAAAGAAGGGAGTAACTTCTTCTAAAAGTTGCTAATGCAACTCAGCTCTCTCCCTGACCCTCGCACATACCTCAAAAGTTGTTTTTCAGAACATACTCTCGATTCACTTTCACTACTCCCTTTACTGGTTTGTTCCTAAAATTGCTTAAAATATTCATTTCAACTGGGTTTTGGTTAAATTGAAAGTTTATACAATTTTATATGAAAGAAAAATATCCCAAAACGCTCCTATACCATTTTATAAATGACTGTCTAGACATGAGTCATATATACATGTTAAAAAGAGCTGGAAACCTAATGAGATGAGAACCTTTTTTATTCCTAATATTTGCAATACCTGGTTTTGTTCTGTTTTGTGGGAAACAGCAAAAGTGTTACACTCAGGCACTGAGCTGTTTTTGCCGGCAATTCTGCACAGATTGCTGTGTGAATTATAATTTCACAAGCCAATCACATACAGGATAATCTTTCTTAATAAGGAAAAAAAAAAAAAGAAATAGCATACTTCAAACAAATGACTACTGACACTGTTGTTCCAGGCAAGGGGAGACAAAGCAATGAACTCTAAATTTAATGTGAGGTGTGCCTTTTTAAATGAGGAAGTACCCAGGAGAGTCAGTGTCCAACCAAGTACTGATTTTCAGTCGCCAGGACAAAAGCCTAAGTCCCCGGCTGCTAGAGCACACTGCTGGGGAACACAGATGCCAGTGGTGACAGGCGACTGATCTCCAGGCCACGGCAAGGCTTATCACCACTGCTGACCGAGGAGCCACCGTGACCACAGCAGAAGCTAAATGCCCCAAAGACTTCTGGAGAGTTTTCCGGTTAGCAGAGAGTCACTGAAACTCTTAAATACTCCTCATAAACTCTAAGAATTTATAGCATAAATGCCCCCCTTGCTTCTCCACAAATTCTTATCAATAATCCACCCCGGCACTACTTATCTCATTCTTGTACCTATGTGGAATGATGTCATCCCAACACAACTTCATACTTATATCAAAGCAACTTTGTTCTCTCTGTCATAAATAAGTATATTAAAACTTCACTTAAGTCATAAACAAGTAGATTTAAAATCATATTAAACCTATTCACAGCACTGGCTAATGCCCCTAGGCAAAATATAATGCTGAATGAATGAGCAGAAGTTTCTTTTGACATCCCTTTCTCTATCAAGGCCATCTTAAAATCTATCCCAGTTTAAAGTTAACATACTGGGGAGTCGAAGATAAAACTACTAATTCATAAAGAAGATTAAAACAGAAGAAAAATAGGGAATATTTTGAATATAGTCCAGGAGATGACATGAACATACTGTTATAATGTTCTTCGTTTCTTCTAAGCAAACTCTTTGTGACTCTGTGTACTTAAAGTAAAGCTAAGAGGCAGGTAAAAATACTTGTTTAACAACATGAAGAGTATGATTAGAAATTTCATCCAAATCGAACATTCTGAGATTTATAAGTGTACTGATAAAGACAGCAGGATGATGTCAAGGAGCTGTGTTGCCCTGAAGAAACACCACTCCATACCACCTGGATTTCCATTCCAAGTTCACAAAAAAAGAATTTCTAAGAGTTGAAAGACACACTCCTATAACCAGACGAAATGTAAACAAGTTTCCAGCACAACACATTCTTTTAAACCCCCAAAATTTATTGTAGCATTTTAGAGACCCCTAGAAATAAAGACAACAACATAAAGCATTTGAGAAAAACTGGGTCGTACAAAAATGAAACAAGACTTTAGACTTTTCCCTGGCAACGTTGGGAACTAGAAGGTTGTAGAGTAAGGCCTTTGAAGTTCTGAGGGAGAAAGATTTCAACCCAGACTCTGAGGCCCAGTCAATTTTTCCCTCAAAATAACGTTTCAGTCCTGCACAGATTCATGTCAGATCTGTGATACACACTTTCTTACAAAGATGCACGTGAAAAGATTCAAGCAAGATGAGAAAACAGGAAAACAGTGTCTCCAACACAAAAGAACTACGAGAAGGACAGCTCCCAGCCTGCTGTCCACATACAGGTTCAGATCCGAGTAAGCAAGGAAGGCTACAGGATGGCCATAGCAGGGGGGAAAGTGACAACAAATTAGTGCATCTTTTGGAAAGTGATTCTCAAACCCAACGAGACACAATATCCCATGTGCTGGATATGCCCCCTTTGCCCCTGCTGTCCGCCCTGCTCTGTGCCTCCTGAGCCTAACACACCACCACAGCCAGGTACTTTTGTTCCAGCCCCTCTTCTGGGTTTCCCTTTTGGGGAAGTATCAGCACGAAAACAGAGGAAGGGAGAGGAAGAAGATAGGTAATTTACTCCTTTAGCTCCCTCCCTAGCATGCAGAGTTTGCCAGCGACCAGATGCTTCTCCTGAAGACCTCAGCCTGGCAGACAATTCCCACCTCGCTCAGGCCTCAGCTCCCTCCTTTGGCCCATGGAGGCCTGGAGGTAGCAACGATGCCCCCTCTGCAGCCGACCATTGAAAGCTTCGCCATCCATTTTGGTTTCCTTAAACCCGCCTGCCCCTGTGTAATTCGTGAATTGCCCCTTGAAGTGTGATAGCTGTTTCTACTGGGCGCTACCCAATAAGCTCTCCTTGAATTTGAAGAGGAAATTTTTGCTATGCAGAGATGAAATGTATAGCTGTTCCATTATCTGCACGGATGTCTTCAAAAATGTTAAGTTTACCAGAGGTTAATGGAGGTTTTTTAAGCATAGGTTTAATATGAAAGCGGAAGCAAAGATGATTAATATAGCTGCTCCCTGAGAATGGATGTAGCGATGATTTTAGGCCCAACTTAAATGCCTCCACAGTAAGGAGGTCTTTCCTGGCATCACCAAACCCACGTACAGTTAATATGCACCCCATCTATGGTACACCATCTTTCTTTCGCTGTTCTTATCTACCCTTCTCCATTATAACACCAAATAACGAGGCCTTTTTTTACGTCTGTACCCTATAAATTATAGCTCAAGAACTTGGTCAAAAGTAGCTATTCAAAATATAGCATTTAAATTAAAATGAATTCTAGAATTGTACCAAGAGAAATGGGTTCCATTCTCGCCTCCACCACTTAGTAGGTGTGCTCCCTTGCATAAGTTACTAGCCTTAGAGTTGTATACACCCTGTGTTGTCCTTCAAAGCTCTGTCCTACTGCACTGGAAAACTCCCGTCTAAAATACCTATGGGACCTAGACACACCAAGACAGACCCCCTACAAAAAGTAATCTTGGATCAGACTTCATAATCATTTTTAGTGTAATTATTATCCCTGACATTAAACTGCCCCAAATAGCAATGCATCTATTAATCTACCTAATCCTAATTGGAAGAGAAATAAACAAAATAAAGTGACATTACATGTGTCTTAGAATGCTGATGCTTAAGCATGCATACACCCACTTATATAAAAAAGGAGTCTAAATTTAAGGGAAGTTAGGCATCATGGTTGTCAACACTATTCTTTATTTTTGACATTTGGAAATAAGGGTTAAATGGTTTTTGTATATAGCCATAAAACCGAGGAGAAAGTGACAACTGAAAATTAAGGCTGACACGAGGATCCTGTGTTGGCAACAAGAATATCGCAAGCATCACTGCTGTTGGTAACATTATTTTCAAAAAACGGTGAGCAATTCTCAGGAATAGTCTGAACAAAATAAAGTTCAAGCTCCTCTCACTTTATCCAGCAGTTGTGTTTCTAGAAAAATCACTACATATTAAAACCATGTAATTCAAATAATTATAAACCAGCTTATCTACATCAATGTCCAATAGGACATTCAGGTGCCATGTAGGATGGACAATTCATCATGCGTTTCATGATTTCTAGATTCTCTGGACTCCTACTAAACACCAGTAGCAACTTCTCAATCACTGGGAAAACGCAAAACACCCCAAAATGTTTTAAATGTCAGCTAGAGGGTATTACCATCCCCAGTGAGAGCCACTAGTTTATAATCTGAAACAATTTAAGGAGATAATGAAGGGAGGCAGATAGGCAAAGAAGAGAAAAACAAGACTCCCAGAAAAAAAATATAAAGTTTTATAAGAAATGCAACCAAGCATATTAATGTGCTTTGGCAGAAAAAAAAAATTAGCTTTGATAATGTGAACTATTAACTAGTTTTCAATTTCTAGAATCAACTACTCAACAAAGTATGAACAACTTAATAATTCTTGCAGAATGTAAAATAAATTAGCAACCTTGGGAGGGTATTTTCTTCAAAGAAAAAAAAAAATCTAGATGCAGATGCTATTGGCAACGATTCAGAATTGAGTGTGCCTAACCCAGCCAGCACCTCTAAAATTCCCTTCAGTATCTCCCCCATAGTCACACGATTGTCTCCTGTCTCATACACCATAACTTAGGTCACACAGCCACCCGCAGCTACAAGGGAAGATAGGGCTAGAAAGTAGCTAGAAAGGAGGGGAAATGAACACCAAGTAACTAACACAGCAATAAGAGTGCAGCTAAAGGACTGAGACTAAAGGGGTGAAAATATTACTTACATTACAAAGATAACTGTGGACAGGAAATGGCTATCACAGCCCTATGACAACAGCTACAATCAACTCAGTTAAAGCTAGCGTAAACATGACAGAGGTTCACTTCTCTCACTTAGAAACCTGAGCGTTTACGGCATCTTTCCCCTGCAAAGCTCTCCGGGCCCCCAAGCTCCCTCGAATGCATAGCTCTGCGGTCTTCAGCGAGTAGCAACCATCTCCTGAGTTGCTGCCCCACGACTGACACTGACATTCCAGCCGGTGGGGATGGGAATGAGACCAGAGAAGATGCAGGGAATGGCCCACAGGGTTGGCACACATCACTTCCATTCAGACCCCAGGAGCCTGGCCTTGGTCTTTGGCTACATCTAGCTGCAAGAGAAGCTGGAGCAGATAGCAGACCCTGACTGTTCCCAGGCAGCACCCATTTGTAACAATTTAGGGCAACAACTGGTGAGCCCCACACTTGCTCTTCTTCTGGCAAGACTCACTTTCTGTCTTCCTCGGGGATTCCTCAGCCGTCGATGGCCTGTCTCACTGAATTCTGTAAAAACAAAGACACTGCCTGTACAATTCCTCATGAAGACTGCTCATCTCAGTGGACCTGGTCCTGCCCTTGTGTGGGAGAAGTAAAGTTGGTATCCCTCAGGGCTATGTTCTTTCCTCAAATGGCCTGTGGACAAGTGCGGTCGGTCCCATGGCTAACAAAACCAGGGGAGGGCAAGGTGAGAAATGCAGTCTTCAGCCAGGCAGCCACGTGCTCAACTAAAAAGTCTATTGTTTGTAATAAGGGGAGCACATATTGGAATCAACTAGCAGAAACCAATGATGGCAAATAATCCTATTCACAGTAGAAGAAGGGGAGCCAGATGCTTGTGGGAACGAGCTAAATCTCCCCACCCTGCCCCTTCTACAGGAAGTGATGGCTACAGTCCTAGAGGATGAATGAGGTCTGAGAATCTTATATCAATGTACAAATATCTGATGGAAGCATTTAAAACATTACCAGTTAGGAGTGGAAAGAGTTCCTTCTGAGTGTGTGACCGACCGGGAGTGGAGAGGAGTGGGACAGGAGACAGCGGCTTTTTACTGTGAGATCTGCAAGACTTGGCTTCTAAACCACATGAATATCTTTTAATAAAATAGCTAAAATATTTTTAGAATGTTATAATCTCAAAATAAGAGTATTCTACCATATTGTATATCATAATGAATTTTTGAACTTAGTTAAATAATGTCGAATAAACAGTGCCCATATTCTTCCTACCTTACCTTTTAGGCAACAACCCTTGTCAAACCCCTAAATGGCCTTCCTTCTTCTACTCTTGCCCCTCTAGTCTATTCTTTAGACTATACAACTCTAAGGAGGAGAGCCTTAAATTCCACGTAAATGGTATTCCCTGGGGTTGTACAATGTGGTAGCACTACCTATTCTCAGAAAGATCATTTTAGAATTTCAATCACTTCTTCAACCTGCTCAAAACTTGTTCGTAGCTCCCCATTAGACCTAAATTTCTATCTTACCATTGCCTAAAACGTGTATCTGCTGGCCTTACCTCTCCAGACTTATCACTTACTATTTCCTTTTCTTACTCCACTCTCGACCTCACTGTTGCTCTTCACTTAAAAAGCTTATTTTATTCCATCTCAAGGCTCTTTGTACTTCTCTGTTAAGGCCACCTGGGATGTTCTTCTCCCTCATTTCCCATCTCCATCTTCAAGTGGCTCGGTCCTTTACTTAATCTCAAGTTCTGCTCAACCACTACCTGCTTCTCATGTAGCCTTTTCCTGAGGAGGGGACAATGCAAGAGGGGAGACAACATTACCCTAGCTACTGATGCCAACCCCCCCCTACAGTCACTATCTATCCCTTAATATGTAAATGCATATTTTCGTAGATTATCCATCTTCTCTGCTAGAATATGTGCTTCATGAAGGCTGCCCAGTCCACACCTATACTCCCAGTGCCTAAAATAGTGCCTAGCGTACAACAGCAGTTCAAATATTGCCTAAAACGTGTTAAATGCAGTGGGCTTTTTAGAATGAAGATTTTCCTTTATGAATGACATGCATGGGAAAACAAAGAAAACTCTTTGAAGATCTACTCCATGCCGCTGTGCTAGATGCTTTTCAGAAACCTTATGTGAGCTTCAAAGCATCTCGCTGAAGCAAGAATGAGTCATTTTATAGATGAGGCAACAGCAATTTAGAGAGGACAAGAAAGGGAGAATTAGGCAGAACCCAGATTCCTTCAGACAGCGTTTCGATAAACAAGATATGACAGTGAAAGTGGGAAAGCCAAACAAAGAGGCGGGGGACAATGCAGGAGGGGAGACGTACATTACCACTGAGATAAAAATATATTACAAGCAACCTGGGTTTCACCCCACTTTGGGATTTAGGTATTCCAGCATTTGCAAAACTTCTTTTGCGTTTGTTTGATTCACAACTGAAATGAAAACCAGCGGAACTTATTAAATACCCAATTAATGTCAAACACTTGCTATTTGTAGCATCCTGCACGGTCTAGCTCTCGCTTATACCAGATGTGAAATCCATGGTTATCACCGATCATTTTTATTTCACTTTTGTAAAACAAAATCACCACGAATACACACATATGTACATTTATACATTTATGTTTATATAGTTTCTCCCATAAAACAGTCTATACAAAGAATGGCATGGCTGAAACATAACTGATGGGTGGCAAAGTCACCGCGACACGACCCAAAAGGTTCATCAGATATAAGAAAGGCTGAATTCAAAATACAAAATACAGCGTAGAAATATCAACAAATGAAAAAGTGGGCTAAAAATTAAACCTAAAATGAGTTGCCAGGGTTACCAGTGCTGGGGTCATCTCCATATTGCTAAATCCAATTAACATTTTCAGTCCCTGTGGCACTTAACCTTTCACTAGCACCTGACATGGTTTTCTACTCCCTTCTCTTGAATGGCTCTTCCTTTAGTTTCTGTGACACAGACCAGCCTAGCTTTCTTCCCACACACCTGGCTGTTTCTTCTCCATTTCCTTTGCCAGTTCAACCTTCTCTTTCAAATTCTGAAAAGCGAGCTGTTAATACCTTTTCTCTGCTGGGCTCTCTTCAGCCACATCATTCAAGCCCATGGCTTCAATTTCAATCCACTCATTTCCTAAATTTGCCACTTGCAACTAAGTTTCTCCCCTGGGATTAAAAAAAAAAAAATGTCCTTCGGATCTGCACTTATTTAAGGAACCAAGAATTCAATATCTCACCTACTAGATTTCAGCTTCTTATGGCAAGTTCTGTGTTGGATTAAAGTGTACATCCCCTATCACTTAAATATCTGTAAGGGAATAAAAAGGGAAAATGAAGTCTAATGCCATAATATTCTAGGCTGTGGTAATCAAACTACAGAAATTCGGATAGAATTGCACACTTGAATCACACAACTTTGATTTTTCATAATTATTTGGTCACTTTGTCCTCCCCATTTTCTGTCATTTTAGGTGTATTATTCTAACATGCAAAAGCAGAGTTGCCCTAGTAGAAACAGGGATGGGGGAACAAGAGTGGCTTTATACTTTATCTCAATCTCCCTACTTACCACTGCCTGTGAATATATGCAATCCTCTGGTTAAGAAAACGAGAGCTTCACGAATATAGGCTAGAGTCATCTTCTTATAGTTCAGAATCGTTCCTGATGATATTTAGCATTTTGTAAAGCCTTTTTGGCTACAGCAGTATTCTGAGTCTTGCATATTTTTCTAGAGAACCCAATTAAAATAAGATCCTTAGCTCCTTAAATGAAATTTTGAATGTATTTCCCTAAATTTGTTAAAGTAGTAAGAATACAGGTTTCATGGCAGAGTTTAATTTTTCTCACCTGCCAATAAAAAAATGTTCAGGTAGAGCCATAAAAACAGTTTAAAAGGTAACAGTACTGCAGATCAAATATAAAATTAAACCCCACTTTCCAAACTAATGTCCACTAAGTCTGCAAACCATGAAGAATACCGGAGACACAGCCTCTCACGACGTGTGCTCCACCCAATGAATTGAAACAGTAACCACAACCATGAGGAAGCAAAGGAATGTATCTATCATGCCACTCTACCTGTCCCACGGTCCAGGATGAAAGAGATTAAATACCACATAGCAAAGACATAAAACAAAAGCAAAGGAAACATAAAACATTGGACAAAATGGAAAACAAGGTGAAACATCATACGAATATGACTAATACAACATTTCAGACTCTAGAAAAGATTAGGCAAAAATGTGTTGAATAATTTTCTTCCATAGAAAGTAACCCCAAAATGCATGTATATATGTATACATGCACCTGTGTATACAGATGGTTATTTGTGTACATGTGTGAACATAGGTGTATATGTTATATGGAAACCTATCAATATTTCTGATAAACTCCCCTGAAGCAGTATCAACATGAAATTGGACAAAAACCCATGTTCAACACCCAACACACATTTACACACATACATCAAATGGATCAAAGGGAGTTACTTGACAATGATTATAAAAAGTATTTATGAATCTTTATACTATTAAGAAGAACGTGGCATACAAACTTCTGAATACTCTAGAAATGCAAAATAAATTAAAAATGCACACAATTATAGGATAAAATAGTCAATGATAAAGACAAAAAATAAAATAGAAATGATTACTAGAAGGATGCTAATTATTCAATTTTTAGCACATTTTCATCTAAGTCAGAATATATACTAATTTACAATGTAAACTTAATTACATACTACAATGAACCACACTTTGTCAACATAAAATTAGAAATTTACTATTAAAAAAAAAATAAAATTTCAACACCTGAAATTTTTAAAATTACTCTCTGATTAGCTATGTAAATAGTGGTTTAAGGGAGAAATAAAATCTGAAATAACAGATATTTACCAAAATGAAAATCAGTTTCATAATGTAACATATAGACTGATGCCAGCCAAACTGTATCTAGAGGTAAATTCATACCTTTATTTTCATTTTCTTATTACAAAGAAGAAAATCATCATTCTAACTCAGACTCCCTTTAAAAAAGAAAAAATACCCTAAGGGAAACAAGAATAAAATAAAAACAAATGACAAGAAGAAAAAAAAAATAAAGCCAACTATTGATTTTTAAAATATAATTTTTTTACAAAGTCGTTAGGCATATTTGTAAAAACAAAAGTATCTGGGATATGTAGTGAATTTTTTAAATGCAGGTTAAAATCAGAAATAAGACTTAAAACTAACAATATTAAGACAAGTGAGAAAAATGTCCAATTCTATGTTTACACCTGAAAATCTAGAAATGGCCACTTCTCTGAATCATGCGATTGTCATATTTGAATTAGAGTAAGAAGAAAATATAATAGGCTAAAAAAAAATCAAAAATAGGTTCTAGATAATAGCTAATTTCATTAGCGAATTTTTTCAAAAGTCCAAGTATCAGATACCTTACATACTTAAAAAAAACTATTCTAGAGCCCAAATAAAGTTAAACTGTCTCTCACTTAACTCTATTCCTTAAAACTAAAACCATGATCATGACAAGTCCCCAATTTAGAGACCTTGATAGAAGCATAAAAGCTTTAAAAAAGTATAAGGAATAGAAAATCAAAGGTGTATAAAATATGACCTCAATCAAGTAAGAATTACCCTAGAAATTCAAATATGATTTAATAGAAAACCTAGTAATCTTATGTGTCACAGCAGAAAAATAAAACTAGGCAACCATGTCAACTGATACAAAAAAAAAAGTAATTTGGTAACATCCAAATATTCCTGGTATTTTAAATCCTCTTAATGCAATAAAAATAGATTAAACAACAAGCTATCCTAGAAAACTAACTGACCATATATTCACTGGTGGACTACCAAAAGCATTCCCAGTAAGGACTAGAGCACACAAAGGTATTGGCAAGAAGCATGAACATTGTTCTGGACATTCTTAGAAGTATAGTGACATGTGAAACAGAAGTACAGCTGCAGGGTAGGACCATACAAAAGTCATCACTCTCAGCAGATGATTCACTGCCTACCTAGAAAATCTAGAAGGATCATGTACTAATTTCTGTAACTACTGGTGAACAGTAATATGACCAGTTGTCACACAAAAATTAGAGTTTTGCATTGACCCATCATGAGAAAATAGAAAAAGTTACAATAACAAAAATTATAAAATGCTTAAAATATCACTTTGATTATAAACACAAGGAGCCTGTATAATGAGAACTACAAAACATCACAAGGACATAAGAGGCATGACTAAACAGATATGCTGTTCCTCATAGACTGAATAGAGTAAAATCTATCATTTCCCAAACAGGCTTAATTAAATTGACAAAAAAAAAAAAAAAAAAGATAGCATCTCATGTGGAGCACATGCATATAGTGGGCACCTACTAAGCACTTTATATGCATCATCACATTTAATCATAACAGGAACACTATGAGGTCATTTTTTCCCGTTTTACAAATGAAAAGGCCTGTGCTCACAGATGTGACATGACTTGCTCACAAAATGAAAGAAAACTAGAAAAGAATGAGGCCCCAGCCCTCTGAAGACAGAGAGTGATTTCCTAGCCAATATGCTATATGGATGCTATATTTTTTTAAAGGGAGAGGGGAACAGAGAACGATTAAAGGAATTCTTGACACAGAAATGGGAACTAATCCCATCGTATGTTAAATATATGATAAAATTACCTTAAATCAAAATTTATGATAGGTTTTACAAAATTTTGACGATATTCCTATGCTCTCAGCAACAGAAAAAAGAGAGCTGGATTAATTCATTAGAATAGGTAACCTAGAAACAGATACAAAGAAAAACATGTACACATTATATATAAATTATTGAAGCCCATGAGAGGACTTTTGCTTGTTCTTCTGTTCTCTACTACATATACTCAAGACGTTAGAGAGTGAGTGCTAAACACATATAATAGGGGCTCAAATTTTTGACCAAATAAACGAATGAAGTAAAGAATATGAACAATTTGGCCTTACAACTGAGTAATTAAAGCAGAACTGAATAAAAAATTAGGCTGCAAGAGTTGCTTGGCTCTTTGTGGTAAATGTAAAGCCAACTTATTCTGAAATGTAATTCCACATGGAAAACTGATTGTCAAAGAGTGTAAATGAGAAATAAGATCAAAGAATATCTAAAAAAAATGAATGGTAGACTACAGAAACATCCTCCACAAAAGGAACAGTATCCTAACCGCATTGATAAAGGGTTTGCAATAAGTAAATCCAAAAGCTCAAGAGGAAAATGAAAAAAATGTATATTAGACCATATATACACACACATTCGTCCTCATAAGCATTCATAAAGGAACAAATTAAGTACCATCTTAGCTATGAGATTGGCAAAGACAGCCTTTACGTTGTTCATATCTTTTGCCCCAGTAACATTTTCACTGAAAATTCATCACTAACTTTAAGATTGTAAAATTCAAACCATAAAGTTTATAAAGTGATATGACAGTCGCACAAAGCACAGCATGGCATCAGTGACACTACAAAGCAGAAGGCTCCCAACTACAGACCAAAGACTGCACCTGTTAGTGCTGTCGGAGAAAGGGAGACGTCTGCCTTCCTGTCTGCCAGATGCCGGAAGGTTGGAAACAGCAGAATAATATCAAAACTATCTTATGTAAGTTCTTGTTTAAATTGCTTTAATTACTTTACTTAAACGATTACTTTTTGAAAAACAAGCATTTGTTACTACTGCATACATGGAAAATATTCCACCCACTAATGATCTTGGAAGACTTCTGCGAAATTGACTTTTCAGTTAGGCATTATTCAGTGTCAGCCCCAGCTTGGAGATTTCACTATGTTTTCTCTCCCCGTTCACACTGGGATGGAAAACAACACTCTGGCTCACCTTCAGTAAACCACATTTTGTTGCTAGTGTAGTGATCTATCCACAGTCTCATGAACAAATTCCACAATTGCTAACGTAATTTAATCACTGCCACCATATCACCTAACTGAAGACCTTCTAAAAGCCTAAATGAGCACTTGCCTCACATTGGACCGATTCCATGAAGACGATATTTTTAATTATTTTATTTCTCAATCAGTTATGATTCAATGTTATATTAATTTCAGGTGGACCACATGATGATTAGACATTTATAAACCCACCAAGAGATTCCCCACCCCCAGAAGTCTATACCTACCTGGCACCAAACATAGTCATTACAATATTACTGACTATATTCCCTATGCAGTACTTTACATCCCTGTGACTATTTTGTAACTGCCGATTTGTACTTCTGAATCCCTTCACATTTCTCACCGGACCATCAAAACCACTCCCATTAGGCAACCATCGATTTGTTCTGCGAGTCTATTTTTGCTTTTTTGGATTCCACAAATAAGTAAAATCTTATGATATTTTCTGTGCATTATTTCACTTAGCATAACACCTTGTGGTCCATCCATGTTGTCACAAATGGTATGGATTTGGGACAACGATTCCATAATTTGATTCTTGAATATTCTTAAAACTCTAGGGAAGGTGTCATTTGTTCCAATGATATATCCACTATTTACAATCATTTTCTTTTCTAGCCTAAAAACTGAAAAACAAAAAACAAAAATCAGTAATACATGACTACATGACCTACCCCTTCCTTCCCCAAAAACGTCTAAATTAATTTAAAAAGCAGCTAAAGTAGGACAATAACTCAAAAGAGGCCTGTGTCACTAGAAAATAAGTGGTAGGATTTTCCATTCAGAATGCCCATATTTCATAACCTGGCACTTAGCTTTCTTTTGTTTTGAAGGTCTTTAATGACCGTACAAACTGTGCTATTGATTTTGTGAGTGTACAAATGAAAGAGCTGTTTTCATTAACAGAAAAAAAAAAACTGCAGAGGGAAATCATACAATTAAAATATTTTATTTCACTTTATAAGCAGCTGCATATTAAAATTACAGCTGATTTTGGAAAGACGATAACACCAACATCACTTAAATTGTTTGAGTTCTCATTAGCACAACTCATTCCACCAAATTAAGTGCTGTGGTCTCAAGGTGCCCTGTGGGGGGTTAGATGAATCAAAGGAAGCAACAAGCATTTTTCTGACTTGAGTCCAGCCTGAGGTTTTACTTTTATGTGTGTTTTCCAACTCCCTCCCCACAGGACAGTGTATTCTCTATTATTAAAAGCAGCAAACTTCTGATGCAGCAGTTGTACTTCTGGGTATTTACCCAAAGAAAACCAAAACACTAATTCATAAAGATCTATGCACCCCTATGTTCACAGCAGCACTAGTCACAATAGCCAAGATATGGAAGAAATCTAAATGCCCATCAACAGTCGGCTGGATAAAGTTATGGTTCATATAAACGATGGAATATTAGCTGTAAAAAGAATGAAATCCTACCATCTGCAACAACACGGATGGACCTAGAGAGTATTGTTGAGTGAAATAAGTCAGAGAGAAATACCTACCGTATGATTTCACTTATATGCAGAATCTAAGAAACAAAAGAAATAAACTAACAAAATCAGACTCACAGAGGCAGAGGACAATCTGGTGACTGCCAGAGGGGAGGGGAGGTGGGGGGCTGGAAGAAAAAGGTAAAGAGATGAGAAAATACCAATTAGACTTACATAATAGTCACAGGAATGCAGAGTACAGCATAGAGAATGTGGTCACTATTACCGTAACGGCTGTGTGCAGAGCCAGATGGGTGATAAGAGTAATCAGCGGGATCACTTCATCAACTACATAAATGTCTAACCTACAGTGTACTGTAAACCCGAAACAAACCAACAAATGTGGCTGCAAAAAACTGGATGGGACCAACTACAACTCTAATAAAATAATTTTAATAAATGAGGGCATCATCACCTTGTAAAAGAAAAAAAGCAAATAAAACCCATCCCTTCCATACCAAACCAAAGCACCAAAGGACAAAACGTGGCTGTTAGACTATTACCAGATCAGCTAGAACCCTGCAAAAAAGCAAAGCACATTGCAAGGCTTCTACACTGCATGTCTCTTGGGTTTGGTAGTGGAAAAGAGTCATTTTAAAGTCACTAGCTGTACGCCAAAAGGTACTACCATATTTATGGCTTTCTTTACAGGGGTAGGGTGAGTCCCGGAGGTCTCAGAACATGTTTAGCTCTTGCAGCACAGAAGACTTTTCTTTTGTCTTGGTATTATCTTGCCTCCTAACTTTTTTTAGAGGGACTAAATCTGACACTTCCATGAATCCAGACACTAAGTTCTTACACACCATGCACTGTGCTAAGAATATACTAGGCCACAGTTGTATCTTAGACCACGAAGATGGGGCAACACAACCACTAAGACACAATGATTCCTAAGTCATTCTCAAATGTTTTAAGTCTTTCCCTGAGTTTGAGCTTGGGAATCACCCAAGCAGTCAGAAGACTTTAAAAAAAAAAAAGCCCACACACAGAAAGGACTACCATTTCCAAACAAATAAAAGTGGCTACCTTACTGGAGTATAATACTCAAATGGGAGAGTTGTGGGCAAGAGTCCACGGCATGGAATTCATCCAGTACTACTTCCCCACAATGCTCTCTTCCTGATCTAAGCAGCTTACTTCCCCACCATCTGCAATTTCATGGTATTATTTGTATACATTATTCAAAATTAGAATTAATGAGGAAAATTATGCACAGTGGTGGGAGTGATTATATAAAGGCTTAATAAGGCACAATTTAGTGTGATTACAGTGGCAATGCACATAGAAATGCAAAGAAAAGAGGTATATGAATGAAATGGAAAGTTATTAGATACCATTTTAACATTCCTTCATTACTTCTGAATGATAGCTGGCTCCTCAACATCTGACTTTAATAACAAAAATAATGAACTCAGTAACCACTACTAGGAACCTATAGATTCCTGTCTAACCAAAACTATTAGCACTGTAAGTCATGCACACCAGAAAGACAGTTAAAAACTGAGACTTCCAGTCTAAACCCTCATGTCTGTGAGTAAATGTCCTTCACCCCTACTGTGGTGATCAATTATGTTCACCACATTCTCCCTACCTTCTAACCACCATGGACACTCTTTATTACTTTTTCCTCCAGGGTTGCAGTGTTTTCCATAGGTTCCACTAACTGCGTTTAATAACTGATTTGCTTGGTCTGTCATTGTTTTCTCATTTCGACACTGATCCTACCTTTAACCAATGATATAGAATCATCCAAAGTTCATCACTAATACCGTTAGCACTTTGACTGTGCAAAGGTAATGAAGGTAAATAATTTTCAGAGGTTTAAGCACTATTCACAGCTCAACCCCTGATATGTTCACTTAAGTGATGTGACACATGGTATCGAGCTTTTTCAGTGTCTCACCACCTAATCTTCTGTAAAGTCATCAGCAGTCCAGGACCTATCTGGTATAAGCTGACAACTATTATTCCCAAGTTGAAATTTCCCAGCCAAAATCAAAGACATGTTTTAGTCAACTGTTAGTTTAATGCTATTAAGCTCTCCCCTACTAGTTTTGTGGGCCATTTTAGCCAAGTGAAAAGAAACACTCCAGCTCTTCACACAGGCTCATCATCCCTAACGGTAAGAGTGAGGCTCTTACCTTTCTGTGATTAATTTCCTCCATTTATAAAATGAGGAGCCTTTCAGATCTCAATTTCCAAGTTTCTAGATTCTCAAAGTTGGGAAGAGTAAGTGACAATGTGTATTTTCATGATAATTTAAGCTATTAAATACTTTTACTAAATGTCTGACTTGGAGACAAAAAATAAAAATAAACAATGGATTGTGATTTTGCAGTTTTTCTGTTATTTCTTTTATATAACTCAACTATAACTTTGTATAACTTTGGACTTAAAGTTTTGGGCATTAATTAATTTGGGCATCAAATGAACAAGAATATAGTTAGATTCTCATTTTACTTTGTCCCAGGGGGAAACCTGACTGCCAAGAATTGCTCTAGCTCCACTCAGCAAGCAGCACATTAAAAAGTGTGGGATCTTTTAAAAAGGTCTAAGGGAAATACGTTCGGAATATCCCCCTTAATAAAAAAAAAAAAAAATTTACAAAAGTTTAACAGCACTCGATGTTCTCAACATTTGGAAGATGGAAATTTCCAAGCATTCTAAATATTTTTGTGCAGAACATATGCAGTTTTTTGCTTTTTTTTTGCAGTTTGGAATATTTTTTGGTAATGCCTCAATAAGGTCTTAACAGTCTCCTCAGTAGTACTGTAAATATACCTGTTTGCCAACTCAATTTCTGCAGAAACATTCTGTAGGCATACCTCGTTTAATTATACTGTGCTTTACGGCGCTTCACAAAGGTTGTGTTTTGGGTTGTTTTGTTTGTTACAAATAGAAAGCAAGACCCTCCACCGGCAAAAAGATTATGACTTTTTTATTGATGTAGTCTGGAACCAAACTTGCAATATCTGAGGTATGCCTATGTTTAAACAGGAGGAGTCAAAGAGATCTGCACTATTTGAACAGAGTTTCATTAACAAAATACAACGAGTATGGACAGTATAAATCACCTACCAGTAAGTTAATTCTTACAAAAGCATCTCCAAGGATAATATTCCAAACAGGAACAACATCTCAATTTATCACATTGCTTTTAAGACTTTATGGAACTAAAAATAAGCTTAAATGAAATATGAGTGAAATACTGGAGATGGATGATATTCACCAACTTTGTGGCCACAAGATACGTCAAAAATTACATTTAGTTTAAGAATAACCACTGAAGTTGAAAGTCGCATGACCTAAGGAGTTCAGAAAAGGTAATGGCAACGCAACTCAACGCAATGGACACTATAGATGAGAAAGTATGGTACTCACCTAGGAGTGGATGGAAGACTCACAAAACTCTCCACAGGGCAAGCAAAAGTGACCTGGGGAATGTTGTCTTCAATCATGCCAATAGGTTTGGAATTAGGAAATGCTACTCTGACATATTTCCCTCCTCCAGAACAAGGGGTTTGCCCAGAGGATCCCAGCGTCTTTTCGAGCTCCAGCATCCTGTGACTCTGAATTTCCTAGAGGGTTAAGTACTTGAAGGATCTGTGTAATTAGCCATCAGCGGCAGAGCCTCATCCTATAAGCATGCCAGAGAATGACCGATTTAAAACAGCCACTTAGTTTAGGCCTGTTTTAAGAGAGCTGGTAGCTGGGGGTGGACGGTGGTGGGAAGACTGCGTTTACTCTGAACTACAGTTTTTCAAAATTTAATTCAAAAGCTCTCCAAATTTCTAAGAGATGTCTCACACACTGAAGTTACTACTTCAGAAAACTAATAAACGTCTGTGCATCTAGTATGCCTTGGGCAAGTTACAGTCTCTCTGGGTCTCCTTACCAAGTCCCAAACTAAGGAGACTGTTGCAGACAGCTACTGAGCCTGGGTTCAGTGTTCTGTTAAGGAGATATCCTGGATGGTTTCTGTTGTAAACACCCAGTAAGGTCAATTTGAGCCTTTGCTTCTGCCTGCTACAGAACATTAGACCCCCGGGGTCTTGTTTTTAAAATCAAAGTTGGCAGACATCTCACCTGAAAAACTCCTTACCTCTTTAGCGGGACAGAGGGGGGAAAGCATTCCTTACGAAGTGGTTATGCACCCAACTTAGTTTTGATCAACAGTGCGTTTCACTGGGCCTGCTCGGACCAGGAATTACTAATTCGTAGCACCCCTGCAGAGCTGCATACCTTCTGCGTGCTTAGATGTGATGTCCTACTTAGGAAGCAGTACAGGAAACCTGTCAATCTTACTTTGTGTTCCATTCACCAAAGAACATTTACGCCCCTTCGCTCTAATGAAGACTTCTTTCCAGCCATCAGAAGTGTCCCGATTCCACCTGTTTCTCGTAACTCCACAGTCAACTCCACAGTCAGAGCCTGGGCAAAGCCCAGCTGCGGCCGGGCTCTAGGTGAATAGGATGCGCCACCGCCGTTCGAAATTCAAGTAGATGGGAGCTGCGCTCTGAGCCGGCCAGAGCCCAGGCGCCCAGTGCCCGGGGGGGTCTCTGTCGCCTCACGGATGCCAAGCTGCAGCTCCTGCTAAGCTCGGGCGAGGACGCGTCGGCTGCACCCCGACCCCCAGCCGACTAAGGCACCATGCTCCCCGCCCCCGAAAGCTTCCCGTGGCCTCACAAACTAACAGAAATGCAGTGTCCTGCCCTGAGCAGGAGGACAGCGGGCAGGTCCCCCGGATCCCTCCCGGGAGAGAGCCCCGGGGAGGACGAAGTGGCGGCAGGAGGGAGGCGCCGCGTCCTGCCCGCGACTCACCTTCTGCTGCCTGCGGGCCATGTCGGTGGGCTGCTTGGCGTTGAAGGGGTGCGCGATGCATCTCACCACGAAGACGTAGAGCTGCAGGCGGACCCTCCGCTCCTGCTCCTCGTCCAGCTGCCGCTCGGGCTCGTCTCGCCCCTCGCTGAGCACCGAGGGGCTCGGGCTCCCGGCTCTGGCCGCGCGCCCCGGCGCCTCCCGCCGCCCTTCGCGAGCCGCGGCCGCGGGCGCCCGGGGCGAGCCTCCGGCCGCCACCAGCACCTCGCGGCTGTCCGAGCCCTCCAGGCCCTCGTCCGAGTCCTCCTCGCTGGAGGACGGGTCCAGCATGGTGCCCCGGCAGCCGCGCCGCGCGGCCCGCGGCCCCCGCGAGCGTCAGCCCGGGACGCGGCGCCCGGGTCCGAGCGCGGCCGCAGAACGAAAGGGAAAGTGCCCAGGGCTTTCCGGACACGTCGAGTTGCAGACTGGACTGTTTCCGACCGCCCGGGCGCCGGAGGCGGGCGGGAGCCGGGGGGAGGACGCGTCGGGGCGGGGGACGGGGAGCCGCCGGGATGAGAGGCGGAGTTAGCGGCGGGGGGCGAGCCCGAGCGCCTCGGGAAGGGGCCGGCCGGGCCCGCGGGCCCGCAACGGGTGCGGCCGCCGAGCCAGCAGGTGCAGGTGGGGAACCTGTGGCGCCCGCAACAAGCAACACGTGGACCGCGATGCTGCGCCGCGGGGCCGCGCAGGGCGCGTGCGCGCGCGCGCCCGCCGGGCGGCCCCGGGGTGCGGGGGGCCGGGGCGCCCCGTTCGCAAAGGCGGAGACTAGTTGAGCGTTGTGTGCGCCCACCCGGGGTCGCTGGGACTGGCTGCCGGGACCCCGCCGCCTCTAGCAAGCTCCCTGAGGGCGGGCGGACAGGCGGCGAGAGAGCCACCCCCGCCCGCAGGTGAGCGGAGCCGCCGCCGCCTCTCTCGGACCCGCACCCGAGAGCCAGGCTTCACCTCCAGCACGGAAAAGTGGGGCCGCAGCCGGTCGCCCTCCCAAGAACGTGGGGAGGAGACTTTGAAAAGTCTCCGGCTCTGCCCTGGCGCCGCTGGGCGCGCACCGTGAGGTCCGGATCATAAAAGTCGGAGGAAGAACCGCAAGCAGAGCGCGCGAGGCGTTCCGGACTGGGTTTCGTTCCTGGACACGCGGGAGCAGAGAGATTTTCTCTTTGCGAAAGGACACGCCGATTCAGCTCGCATACAGCCCGGTTATTTTCTGGGTTGGAATGCGGTTACCTCCAGGCAGTTGTCTAGTGCCGACGTGTACGCAGCAAATATCTGGGTGCGCGCCCGGGGTCCCGCACCCTGAAGCATGTGGGTTGGGGCGCGCACTTGCTCACTGTGGGTTCTGACCTCAAGTGGGCGGCACGTAGCCGACCCTGAAGCCTGTCTTATCTGCGCAGATTTCTCACGCCCGATGCCGTAACCACCTTGGAGTTTCTGTCTGTCGTTTTGTTTCCGGTGTCCTTAATCCGGACGGAGGGGGAAATAGGGAAAACCGCATTCAGCGCCAGGAGGCGGTGTGCAGTGGCCAAGTGGCAGGCAGGTGGTAAAGCTCAGTGGAAGTAGCACCAAGCAGGTGAAATGACTGGCTCTTCTACCCCGTGGCCAAACAGCAGTTTTAGCTTTTTCAAGCCGCTTTCACAGGCAAACAAGAGAGGAAGGCTTTCCTGCTGCATTTACTGACATTCTCCCTAGATGGGGTAGAAAGACAAGAAGGCATTTGCTCCTTGCTAATTCATCAATCCTTAACGAGTGTCCACAGTGATAAAAAGGTGTTCATTGAGGGTGTGATTGATCTCCAACCACCAAAGAATAGGAAATCTCAAAAACTGATGTGTTAAAAGACAGTTATTTTTGGCAATGCAAACAATAAATGACCAGCTTTTTAAGTCATAGGATCTAGTACTTAATAGCACTTCAAACGTGAAGTTTTGTGAATGTGCTTTTCTAATGTCACCAAAGTAACCTTCTGAGACAGGTGATGATGATTTCCTGATGATGATTACATGCTCGGTACCTGGTACTGCACTAAGTCCTTTACATACATTATCTCAGTTATTTGTATTTCCATTATACAGATAAGGAACCTGAGACTTGACTTCTTTTCTACAGAACTAACAACTAATGGGATTGGACTCAATACAGTGAGCCCTTTGTAAGTCCAAATAGCGGCTTTTTCTATTATAATTTGTCTAATTATAAATCGGTATATTAAACATATGATGTTAATTAAACTAATTAAAATAATTTCTAGGGACATAAAATTACAATTTAAATATAACAGCTTTATTGCCCTTCCTTTTCTTGCTAAGGAAAGGTATATTTTTCAGTTTCCTTTATTTATTAATTAATTAATACTATTTGGTGTGGTAGCTTATTAGTCTCTTCCTATTAAATATGGTTATCAAACTAAAGATTCTTCAAGCTTTGGGGATCCCACTGGAAAACATACAATAATTTTTAGAATAAAATATACAGAGTTTTCTCTATGAAGATGAAAACAGTTTAAGAAGCATGAGTTAAGAAATATCCAAAAGACAACAAAGAGAATGTTTAAAGATTTCATTAATTAAATATACACTGGATAGTAAATTAACATATGTTAAAACTATGCTGGGTATACTTAGAAGAACAAGATACAGCCTCTGACCTTAAGTAGTATGCAGGTTAAAGAATGATAAGTGAGAAAAATATTTAGTAAAATAAATAGATAGATAGATGATAGATAGATGATAGATAGATAGATAGATAGATAGATGGATAGATATTGGTATTGCAATCTGATGATCATTCTAATCAACCAAGAGATAATGCTGGCACAGAAGAGAAATTCTTCATTCAGGATAGAATGAGGGAAGGTCTTCCAGGATGCTTGACTTATATCTCAAAGAATGAATAATTCAGAGTTTTTGGCGGTGAGAACCCTGTAGATAGTAGGGACTACATTTGCGAAGCCATGAAATTGCCACATTTGAACACATTCAAGTAAACTGGCATACCTGAAGTGAAAGATACATGTGAAGGTGGGGGAGATGAGACTAGAGAACAGGCAGTGGCAGATTTCAGGATTGAGCAAGATAGTGGGCACATGTCCATGGCCTTGTATGCCATGCTTTGGAATTTAAACCATATCCTGAAGAAAATGGGGATATAAATAATGGTTTAAGTAAGATAAGACATAGGTGATCTGTAACCCTTAAGGGCCAATCTTGAGCAATGTAAGGACAATGAAATCAGAAGCAAGATACCAAGAGATTACTAAGGAAATCTGGGAGAGAAATAGTGAGGGCTTCACTTTAAGGTAGGAGACAAAGAAAGAAGGAAAGTTTAATAGATGAACAAAGGAATTAATAGAATATGAATAAGAAGCTTAGAAAGAAGTCAATAATAGAACACGATTCCCAGGACAGGATAACTTGACTGGTAATAAATGAAATATGTACTTCTAGAAAACAAGTAGATTTGGAGAAACATCGAGTTTTGAGGAGCTTATCAGAGAGATCCTCAACTCCACTGGAAATACCAATGTGTTACCCAAATCTGGATAAGGATATCAGTATATTGGTGATAATTGAAGCTACAGATATAGATGATAAAGTCCAGAGGTCTTGTGTTTAAAATGACAAGAGGGGCAATGGTGGATCTCTGGGGAACTCTCTCTGCCTCTCCTTTAATAAAGAGATGGGTGGAAGAAAAGGAAACTGAATAGAATAACTGATCATTAAAAATTAACTATTCTCTAATAATTTCTGATTAACATGTTCAATTTTGTGCATACACTAATGTTCTTGCCTAATTTTTATCTTAAATATTAAATTTTCAAGTAATTATAACATTGGTTGATGCTCTGGGATAATTGAATAAATGATGCCCAGCGTAAGAGTGTGATTGGTTTGTACCATTTCATAAGTACATGAAATACACCTGAATTTATTCAATGATTCATTTTTACTTTTGTGAAAGTGAGCATAAAAACAAATTGAAGTTATACTGCTTCCTAATGAAACACCTCTAACGCTAGAAAAAGATGAATGCACAGTAATAAAATAGAATATAAGTAGGTGTGTTTTGGCAATGATATTTATGGAAGCAGGTGTATGACCTGAATAGCTATAGGTGGTCTGTTTTCTGGTTGAAAATTGATTCATGCACTTGACCTGAAAGGAAGGTGTTAACTCTTTCAAGTCCCAGATGAAATCATCCTTTCATTGAACAAACATTGTTTGGGTACCCACTCTAGGCTATGCGGTTTTCTGAGTAGATAAAGCAATAAAAGTTAATCCTTGAGGGGATGCACATGAAGCAGACATGAGCAAAATAAGAAAATATGGTAATATGTATGCTCTCATAGTAACAGAGAAAAAATTCACAAACTATTCCTTAAGTATTTTGGAAGTGGGCTATATATTATCTTTCATAGTACAGTTACAGCTAAAGTTATATTACAACAGAGAGAAGAATCTTTTCAGGTCAAATGGAAGGACTGTTTTTCCAGTATGTATGGGAAAACTGTCAACTCACAAACCCAGCTAATAAAAGCAGTATGCATTTGCAAAAGTTAGATACAAACAGCAAATTTTTGAGACTTCAGGATGAGTATTTATATCTTATGAAGCAATAATCCTCCTGGCAACTACATTTAAATCCCTTTCTTCCCTTTGCTCAGCTTTTTCTTTTGCTCCTCTCCAGCTAGAATTTGAGTTTCAGCAGAGAATTGCTCTAGGACTCCACTTTTTACACATAATGGGTAAAAATATATGCAGATGACTAGCACAAATTTTCCAGTAAATGCGTAGTTCACACTGATACACTGACACACACATACACACAAGATACACACACAATATAGTCAAAGGAATACAGTGAAGATTAAAGAAAATAATGCATGCAAAGTACTGAAAGACTATCTGAAAGAGTAAATTCTCAGTAAATGTCAAGTATTTTATTGTTATTCGCATTCATACTGGGTTTTACATAACTTAGAATTTGTACTTCTAAATTATTTACCTTGAAACAACCAGACTTAGAAACTCTCAAATATGTGTTGTTTTATTAAAATCTCAAAGATTTCATGATTTTTATAAGAAAGTTGAGTCCACAATAAGAAGCTACTTTCCTTCTGTTTCTATTTAATCTGTGAGTATTCATCAATGATTGATTATAGTCTGTTCTTTAATTTTTCATTTTCTGCAAAATTTGGAGGAAGTATTGGATATTTGAGTCGGTTCTGAAGTATAGAGAGGAAAGAAAGGTAGAAGCATACTGTGACCTTTGCGCTCAGTTGTGAGGAAGTCTTGCATTAATTCAAGATATATAATGTATGTGATGATTACTGTGGTCTCCTAGAGAAGCAAGTATCTAGCCTAGAAAATGAGACTTTTTGATTGTTTGTTTTAGCGCCTACAGGACCTGGTCTTCCTAGGTGGTCTCCCGTCCAAGTACTAACCAGGCCCGACCCTGCTTAGCTTTTGAGATCAGAGGAGATCCAGCACGTTCAGGGTGGCATGGCCATAGATGGATGTGTATATTTTTCCTGTTAATAGAGACACAAACTATGTGAACTTTTTGTGGGAATGGATAAAATCTAGGAATGATGCTCGTAAATGAATAAAGCAATAAATAGAGATTTATTTTCTCCTCTAGTTTTCACAGGTTTTTTTTTTGCACTTATATTGACTATTGTTAAATATATTTTATGCCAGTCGATAACATTTATTGAGTGCCTATTGTCTGTTAAGCTCTAGACCAGTACACTTTAAAGAGAGCATTGCATTGATTGGGAATTCAACGAATGTCTCATTTAAGAGATGAGAAATCCACTGCTGTAAAAATTTACACCATTTCAACAATAATGCTCAAGAAAATTAAACTAAATTGAAGAGGAGTGTTTTTTGGACAAAATTATAAAGGCTAGTCAAATGAAATAGAGTGGGAAAAATAAAGCTACGTCTTTATTAACTACTTACTCTTACTTTGGTCTGTAGCAATAATTAACAAATTTCTTCTCAGGAACCATTTACACTGCTAAGAGTTATTAAGGACCCCAAAGATATTTTGGTTGTGTGAGTTATATTTATTAGTGTTTCTAATATTAGAAAATAAAACTAAGAAAATTTACAGCTATTTATTCATTTAAAATAACAAATTTATTACATAACACAATTACAGATTTTGATGAAAAGCCACTATATTTTCAAAATAAAAGGTTGAGTGGGAAGAGTGGCATTATTTTATACAAAACAAGTCTTTTTAAAGTCTGCCTTAAGAGGATTCACGTGGATTCTTATATCTGCTTGCATTTAACCTGTTGCATTACATTATTTTGTTTGAAATAGATGAAGAAAATGCAACCTCATAGATATGTAGTTGAAAAAGGGAGGGGCATTTTAATAGACTATTTATGTAATTGTAGATATTATTCTTTGGTATTACACCAAAAATCAAAAAGTGGTAGTTTCTTCAATGTTAGTTGCAGTGTCTAACCTAAAATAACATTAATAAACTTTTTTAGTTGTAGTGTTTAAACTAAAATAACATTAATAAACTTTTTTTACTCCATATTAAAAAATTCATTAGTCTATCTTGCAACTTAAACAAACCTTTTACTGATGCATGACTTGTGATGTCATTCATTGCTTATTTGGAAAATATTGGTTCCTTGGGTAATATAGATTGTCCAAAAGTTAAAACTTTGTATTTTATTATATCGTATACAAAACTTACATTTGTCAAAAGTATGATCACATCAAAAAGTTGTTAAGTATTGGAAAACTACCAAGCTCATAGTGACAGATACAAATTATACAAAATTTTAATTTTTGCTTGATAGCTTGAATTTTATCACTGGCAACAATATTGTCAGTTGTTTTCCTTAAAGTGACAAGCTCACTTCATTGACTTTTGAGAAAATGTCCACCAAATAGCTAAGTGTGAATAACTATAACTTGTTTTCAAGTTGTTTTCTTAAGGAAAAAATGGTGTTCTTTGAAAATGCAGCTACTTTATAACTCAAACTGGTGCTTCTCCTTCAGACAACCACTGTACTTCACTTTGCAGAAGTGTTTTATGTAACCTTTCTATTGACCTCACAGGGTATTTTTCAATGTACCAATGAGTTCAGATTTAACAAAATTAATACTTTTCATTGCTTAATCAGGAATATTCATAAGTAAAAATTGCTTTTTTCCCTGTGAATGTGAAGAACACAATGATTACTAGTAGATTTTGGTGCCATCGTCTTGAGCCATGCTAAAGCTCCAGCATGAATTCACTGTTGCTTCTGTATCATCTATGCAGTGTCAAGGCAGCAAAAAAGACAAATACTTGTATAAATATTTTAGTATTTATATGAAAATAGTTCCAGCCTCACAGACTTCCTTGATAGGGCCTCAGGAACTCCCAAGTGTTTGAAAACCATTTTTTCAGAATCATTAGTCTTTAGGTTAGGTCTGTAATTTTACTACTGCATAACTAACACGTTGTTACTTAACAAATATTCATTCTCAAATATTCTTCTCTCTGCCTGATTTAAGGATAAAGTACACTACATTGAACAAATATATCCTGTGGATCTTATTTCATTAAAGGTATAAGTTGAGAAAATGTTTTCATTCATATTTAAATAATCAGATATCTAAATTTTTCATGAATTGTTATGCAAGCCCTGAAAAAAAATCAAAGCATTGTATTAAATTAACCCGCATTACCAAAATATATTTGGGGTCTTTAATTACTTTTAACAGGATATATGGATCCTAAGAACAAGTTTTTTAATTATTACAATTATTACTACAGACCAAAATAATAGTAAGTAGTTAATAGACATATCTTTATTTTTTCCCCACTTGATGTTATTGACTATCCTTTGTAATTTTGTCCAATAAATTAACCAGACTATTCCAGAACATTAATAAAGTATTTAAAAAATAAAGGTAACATCATTTGAAAACAGGAAAAATTAATTTGACGTTGAAGGAATTAATTTTATTATATCAATGACAAGTTTATATTTGAAGCAAAATTTAGACATTTAGTCAAGAGTCTACATTATATACAAAATGCTTACTTAATAGGACATTAGAGCCTGTACTATTCTGTGTGGATAAAGCCAAAAATTCTGTGTTGTTAACATATTTTCACATCTCACTCTAAAGTAAATAACATGAAAATAAAACATATAAAAATAAACCAATAAGAACCTGTTTATTCACACTGATATTTTAACATAATTTAATTGGGGGAAAGATAAAATTATAGGAGCTTAAAATTAAAAATGTATTGTATCCACGGATTTTTTTCTAAGGACCTTTTTTAAAGTTCTTATAATGGAGTTCAAGACACCAAAAAACTATGAACTGCTTAATCAGTGTTTTGATTAGAGTGGAGAAATTCTACACTATGAATGTGGTAAATCAGGTAATGCCTCAGATCTATCTATGATAACTAAGGTGAACTAAATAAAGCTATGAACCATACATATGTAATTATGCTTTAATAATTAATTGGGAAGATTTGGTCATTGGTTTTTCTAAAATCTCATTAACCTGGCTATTTAGTGTTTTGTTGTTTTAAAGCATCTATGCAAGGCGATAACTGGAGATGTTCCCATATCATTTAGAGACGAACAATATTCGGGACTACCTGCCTTATTTCACAAGGTAATAAATTTGTATCATAATAACAGCTATTTATTTTTCTTCTTATTAGAGTTCTTCATTTTGAAAGGAAAAAAGAATTACAAATCTTGATTTGTGCCTTTATCATATGCCATTACAAACACAAATTCATACTCACAGACCCACACACACACACTCAAGTTATTCAATATTGCATCTTTTTCTTATTGCTACATTAAAATATTCTCCTCCTGAAATTTTTTTATACTAATAGAGCTTTTTCATTCCCAAACTAAAGATTTTTGTTTTTAAATTTTACAAATATAGAAATATCCATAAGATGGTGCTGTATCTTAAATTTATTTGGTCAGACACTTGAATGTTAAAATATATTATTACAAATATGGTTTTAAAACTAGATCAGAGTTCAATCTTTAATAAATCTCATGCTGTAGAACTGTAAATATAAATATAATCAGAATCTTTATATAAGTTGTTTTTCATGTATTACACAAATGCTAAAGTACCTTTGTCCCAGTTTTAGTTGCCAACTACAGGTGGAAAAAATAATCGAAATTCTATTTCAATGGATGTTCTCTGAAAAATAGCCACTTTGCATATTAGACAAATGAAGCAGTTTAATTCTATACAGTATCAATTTCTACCAAGGTCAGTAATAGTCTTTAAAGTCTTTTGAAACATTTGAGTTGATAGAAATTAGAAATGACATTGCATGTAAGCACTTCTTTTCAAAAGTTGAAGAAATATAGAGGAATTAACTCAATACTTTTCTATACCTAGTAAGATTATTTACCCAGTGAGGGAAAGGTAATTTTAGATATGCCAATTATATAACGTATTTCCAATTTAGGGTGATGCAGTCAGGGAAAATGATACTTCATATGCCATTTGATTATCACTCATAAACAGAATTAATAAACAGAGTGCTTAAAAATTTGTTAAAGAATTCTTTATTTTAGAGATGAACAATCTTATGCCAAAGGAATAGAAACCATGTAGTGGAAGTGACAAGGAAAAATGTGTTCATGAAAGAAAGCATCTGGAGTTACAAAGGGCAATAATATCTATTTAGGTGTATCTTGGGCAGGAATCAAGTCCCCATCACATAAAAATCTCAAAATATTTACTGCTGTGATTTGGGGCATATTTAATTTTAGAGATTTGCTTTTCCATCCATCGTTCAGAATTTTTTCTCCCTTTGAACAGTGCCATCTTCTGAATGACAGCATCATTACACATCTTAATCCAGATGTTCTAATTTTGCAGAAAACTTCAAATACATTGGTAATGACTGCAAAGCACTAATGGACAGAGAATTCTGTACAGCATTATATTGCAAAATAACAAAACCTAGTAATAGTTATTATTAAGAATATATACATTTAAGTTAAAATTTGTGTCAACAGAATATCAAAATATACTGGTACTCTAAAAAAAATCATAAAATAATTCTAAGAAATCTGTGATACCACATTTGTGAGGACATTTTTACCTTTTTGAAACTTCCCTGGAATTCAACTTTAAAATTTTTTATTAATATACATTTTTTTCATACTAAACTAGAATGTTTAAATAACACTGATGTGTATATAAAGAACATAATACAACAAAATTTATATTTTTGTGATTTAGAATGAAAAATTAAGAAACAAAAGTCAAATAACGTAGACAGACACTTTCATTAAGGTCATCAATCCATCAAGCCTCAAAAACTTTTTCCATTCGCTTGATCACAGTGTTGGTCATGCAATGCTACATAGTAAACATTTATGTCAACGGCACTTTCCCATACACTACTTTCTATGACAATGTTGTTCTATGTTTTAGTGGGAAAAATAGTATTATGATGTATAAGAAATAGTTAATGAGCATTAAAAATATCAAGAAGATAAATATTCTTTAAGTTTTGTCTGCATATTCATTTTAAAAATAGGCCCAACTGTATCTGTTGAAAAAAATAATACCTTACCAGGTGCTTCGGAAGAAATCCAAGAGAAGATTGAAGTCTCTATTTGGAAAGAGTAAACGTACCAACGGGCAGGGCTGTGTGCAGGAAATCTTTGGATATCAGTCAAAAGACCACTAGGAATGCTCAGAATACGTTCTATGGAAATTCCCACGGCTTAATTAATTCAATCGATATTTCCTAAGAATTCACTACAAGCCAGGCACTATGATAAGTGGAAGGAATAGCATAATGAGCAAAAAAGAAAAGACACAATCTTTCCCTCTTGAAACATAAAATGTAGGGTGAGGACAGACATTAATTCAAAAACTACACACTTATATATATAATAACATGCTGAAATAACTTTAATCAGGAGCACTGGGTACAGTAAGAGGATAGGACAGGGAAATATGACCTACTCTGTCAGAGAGGTGAGGGAAGGAAGAGGGGCTTGAGCAGATCTTAAAGATTTCTTAAAGAGCGTTAGGAAGTCTGTTGTAATATGTCTGGGATTTGCTTCACAATTATCTGGGGTGGAGGTGGGTGGATGGTGCCACAAATGAAATAAGATTAGACATACATAGTAATAATATAAATATGTTTGATAAATTCAATAATAAACACTTTTAAAATATGCGTTTACACATGGTATTTCAGGAGGAAGGTGGGACATATTCAAAGGCCCTGAGTCAAGGAATTTGGTCTTTTCTAAGTCTCTGAAAGAAATATAGAGTCTCTAGAATTTATAGAACTGAAGCCAGACAGTACAGGGCCCTGTAGAAGTTGTGGCCTTTATCCTAAGAGCAATGGTGAGCACTAGGCATCAGAGTTATATTCATTATATGTTTTACTTTTATAATAAAAATCACTTAGATTATATTGTCAATACTAGAAGATTACAAGACAGCAATAGGTGAAAGCAATGGAAATGTAGGAAAGGAAGTGACTGGAAAGAAATATAGGAGGTACAATTGCAATAACTTGATGAAGAAATGGAAATTAGGCAAAAATGAGAAGAAGATGTTGAGAAGGTCTCCTAAATTTTTTAGTTTGTGCAACACTGAGCTTAAGAAATTTTTTTTAATTAAAAAAAGTTGGTTTACATCAGATTTTTGAAATAACATTTATGTTGGTATCTTTCTCATATCATGGAATCTTGGGCAATTCACTCCTTTTTTTTTTCTTTTTAAAAAGAATATTTAAATCTCTACTAGGGGTTAAATCATTCCCATTTAGCTCCTACTTCACTGGAGTATGGGGACCATAAAATCAGGTAAGTTTCTGTAAGTAAAATAAAACCAGCTTTAGAACCCTGCATCTTTTCAAAAATCCAGGATACCAGTTATCTTTGTAGTCCTGATGTTTATTTCCCTCTATTATCTTACAGAGTTCCTAAGTCAAGAATTGCAAACATATGGTCTTTGGACAAATGCAATAGATTTTTAAGAAATAAAATAAAGAAATCTAATAAAAATCTACAGCAAAAATAATGCGATTGATATTTCCTTTTTTTTCAATACTAGGATTAGTCTAAGAACTCTTAATCTATTGATGACACCGATAGATTTAATTACATTCCTAACACATTAACTGGAGGCAAGAATTGGAGTAGCTGTTAAAAAATTTTAACTGAGACAGAAGGAGTTTCACTCGAAAACCTCACAGGAGAATATCTGTCACAGGATGAAACACTCACTACAATGAAGAATACTTAAGCAAAATTTACTGCTTCCAGACGGTTAGTCAGTTTCATGTTGATGATGCAATATTGTTCAAATGTTCCCATTTGATATTTTAACAGGAAAGTTTGAAGCTGATGTAACCCTTTATCTCTATCAAAACAATTTTTTTTCAGAAAATTATCAGAATTTTGGGATAATAATGTAGTTTATGTTATAATAGAAAGTAGAACAAGTTAAATAACATCTCTAGCTCTTAAATCTCTCTGTGATTTGATGTGAAGAACAAACTGCTCACTTAATTTAAACCCCAACTAAGCATAGTGCTAACCTGAATCCTAAGTGAATGAAATGCAAATACCTTAATAGTGAGACATTTGGCTATCTCTTGCTTTATGGTAAAGAGAAAAGAAAAAAGGATAAGGCATAGAGGTGAAGCCATCTTGCATGCATATTTTAAGTCTCTGTTTGTGTCATGTCTATTAGCATCCCATTGGCTAAAGCAAAGTACATGGCCAAGCCGAAGTTCTAAGTAATGGGACAAGCCAAAGACAGTCACATGACCAAAACAAGGATCAGTAGGGTCAGAAGTAAGGGTGGGGAAGAGCGAATATTTTTGAACAGTAATTTAAAATACCACGATGGCCTTAACATCTCTTACCTCCATTTCTAACTGTTAAACCCTTCTAAGGTTTCTATGAGAATTTAACAGAGCACTTAGGATGTTTGACACGTGGGAGTGCTGGTAAACAGTAGACCCTGTTATTTCTAAACATCTCTGCTCATTTAATGGAATCCCCACCTCCAGGCACCTCATAGCCATTCCTCTTCCTCTCATATCCAACCCTTTTTTTCCAAGAAAACACATTTGTTGGGCCCAAGACAGAAAGTTTGCATTTAGGTGAGGCTAGCTCTAGTGATCACAACAATAAATGACTCATCTATAGAAAGGCCCTATCAGGCAGGCCATACAAGTTTCCCTTTTTAATTTAAGGCACATCTCCTCATTGAGCTACCTTATCCAGATGAGATTGCTAGGATCTAAAACAGAGATTAATGAAGAATTTATCCTTATTTACATTTTATAAATTCTGTTATGAATGTGTTTCCTCTTTGAAAGAAGGCAAAAAAGAATTATAAGAACGACAGTTGAATTCAAGTGACACACCTTGGTTATCTTCTCTAATTTCCCTTTTATTGTGATGGTCAATATTTTTTTCCTAAACCTTTATTACTGTAACAACTGGATTGTTTGTGACTTATTTTCATTTTCTAGAAAATAGTTCCTTATTCTTGCCTCTTTTCTAACATAATACATGACACAAGGTAGATGATCAATAATATTTATTAGGTAGAATTAGGGAGAAGACAGAAAAAGAAACTAGCAAAAGATTATTGGATTTCACTTTTGTCCCACTTTTAAAAGTGATGTTTATTAAAAGGTATAGTTTGCTGCTTATAAGTTATACCTTAATAAAGTTGATTTTTAAAAATGAAGGTTCCCAGAAGGCAAAGAATAAATGCCTACAGAGTATTACCATTTTACTGGAAGATAATGACATTTATCGTCAAATGGATATAAAATAATATTGCTGAACACTTTTAAAAATGAACTTCAGCAAGTACCGGAAAATCAGCTTGGTACAGAATATGAAGGGTAGTGTAAAAACAGTCTTTTCAACAAATGGTGCTAGACCAACTGGATACCCATGCAACAAAATAATATCAACCATCATCTCTTATCATACACAAAAACTAACATAGAATTGATGACAGACCTAAGGAGGAAGCCAAATCTATTAAATTTCTAGAAGAAAACATTGGATAAAAAAATCTTTCTGACCTCGGGTTATGCAAAGATTTTTTAAATAAGATGCAAAAATTGTGAAACATAAAATAAAAAAATAGTAAATAGATTTTTATCAACAGTAAAAACTTTTCTTCTCATAGAAAAATACTATTAAGAAAGTGAGGAGGCAAGTTTCAGACCGGAAGAAAATATTCACAATACATGTATCTGATGTAGGACTTATTTCCAGAATATGTGATGAACTCGTGTAACTCATTATTAAGAAGTCAAATAATCCAACTTAAAGATAGTTAAAAGATTTAAACAGATACTTTGCATAATAAGAAATACAAATGGCAAGTGAACACAGATTAAGATGCTCAACATTACTAGCCGTTAGGGAAGATGCAGATTAAAACCAGAATGAGACAGTACTATATATCAATTTGAATTAAAATTGAAAAAACTACCACCACCAATTGTTGAAACAACTGGGACTTAACACTCTGGAGGGAATAGAAAATGGTAAATTGCTTTAGAAAATTATTTTACAGTTTGTAATACAGTTAGACATATAATTACCATGTGATCAAGCAATTCTACTCCTACATATTTATTTATTCAAGAGAAATGAGAACTTACGTCCACACCAAGACTTGTAGATGAGTGCTCAGCTCAGAACTGTTCAACATAGTCAAAACCTAGAAGCTATCCAAATGTTCATCAACAGGTCAATGGATTCAAAAAAAATGTGGTAACTCCATACCACTAAATACCACTCAGCAATAAAAGAGAATGAACTACTGCTACATGCAATGTGAATGGATCTCAAAAATATGATGAGTGAAGAAAGCCAGACACAAAAAAGTTCATGTGTATAATTCTATCGATATAAAATTATAGAAATTGCAAACTAATCTATCGTGACAGAAGGCAGATCAATGGTAGCCTGGAGCCAGGAGCAGATGAAGAAATGGATTGCAAGGAGCCATCACAAATATTTGGGGGTTATGAAAGCATTCTGTCTCTTGATTTGTAGCAGTAGTTTCACAAGTGAATACGTCTGTCAGAACTCAAGAAACCATGTAGTTAATACGGATGTAGTTCGTTATTTGTAAATCATACCTCAATAAAGTTAATTTAAAAAATAAAAATTTCCAAAGGCACGGAACGATTGATCTATGGAGAATTAACGTTTTATTGGTAGATAATGATATTAATTGCAAAATAGGAAAAGTAATACTGCTGAACTCTAGTAAAACAGTTAGTGTTTAAAAAATCAACACTGTAAAGAAGATTGAGAGTAACATAATCAAATATAAAAATGTTATTTTATCCTTACTCTCCGAGTCTATAAATTCTTACTATTGCTTGTCCTCTGTTCCCATTTCCTTAGCTGAACAGATGAACATGGCTTCCTTTCCTCCTTTCCCATCTCTCCTTACCCCCTCCACTCCACATGTTGAGAAAGCCTCTATTATTTTAGGCACTGCTACTTATACAAAAGAATTGATTTTTTTTTTAATTTAAGAAAGAATTTTTAGGTATAAAATTAAAATACTAAAGGTAGTGCATGTAATCCCATTAAAGCAATTGGAAGCACTGACCAAAAAAATGAATTAAACATTTCATAAAGTCTCCAGAATTCAGAGAAAGTACTCTCAAAGCCACTGTAAGGTACAGTGCTTACAAGAGGTCATGACATTCAGACTTAATTTAGTACATCTCTAAGGTGACTGTTGCTGGTGTCTGGCTGCTTTCTGCTCACAAATGGCACACCTGAATCTGCAAATTTCAGTTTATTTTTAAAATTTGTCTCTATAAGTTATAATTAATCTAAATCTTTCAACTTAATTTCAAAGGACTAGTATTAAAGAGCCAAAGTCACATGAGAGTCTTTGGAATTCTAACAGAATCTGCATATTGAGGAATTTTTCACCTAGAAGCATTGCCGTATGTATCAATAAAATTTCCCTGGCAAACATATACCTGCATATATTCCCACCACACTCACAAACTATCAAGAGTTGGAATTGAGAAGACAAAAAAGACTTAGTGGGACAATAAATAAATAAATAAATAAATAAATAAATAAATAAATAATCAGCATTTTTAGTTCAAACTTATCCACAATGATATATTATGCATAGAAATATGAGGAAGTTAGCAGCATTTTGGATACACAGCAAAATATTGTACTACTAACATTTGTTCCCCTATCACTCAACCACTTATTTGAATTCCAGAATTTTTGTAATAAGATATCCATTTGCTAATACCCTGAAGATAGCCAGCAGTGAATTCAAAAGATGGGTTAAAGACTGACTAGAAATACAAAACTTGCTTTAGGGCAAAAAGATGGCCTAAGAACAATAAAAATAGCATGAATGCTTCTTGTCAATACTATTAATTTTCAAGTATAAAATTACCTGGAATTTTTTCAAAGGTACCTTAAGTTACCAGCCTTCCTTCCCATAACAAAATTTTATTACTTGAAATAATATAATATAATATAATATAATATAATATAATATAATATAATATAATATAATATATAATATAATATATAATATATAATCACTTTGATGTAAAATATTTAAGTAGTTAATAATAATGGTAGCAATAATAATAATGTGAAACCAGAAGCATAACCATATGTAAAGTGAAAATGTATATTAAAGCTGGGCCTTTTACTAAGAATTTTATATAATTTTTTTCACTGGCTGTTTACAAAACCCCCAAGAAGTAGTTTCTATTATTAAACCAACATTACAGCTGAAGAAACTGAGACTTGGAGATATTAAGTAACTTCTTCAAGTTGTCTCAGCTCGTGAACAGCAGAGCTGGAATTTGAATGCAGATGGTCTAATCCCAGAATTCAGCCTGTTGACCACGATGAACTGCAAATCTTTGCAGTGTAGAGGTGAACAGTAAAGGCCTCCAACTTTCAGATAAAGAATGGCAGAAGCTAGGCTCATTCCTGAGAAGATCTTGATTTCATCCAGGGTCTAGGAAACTTGTATCGACTTCAAGCAACTGAAATGGTGAGTAACTGAAAGAACAGATCTGCAGATATGGGGGGACTACTGCGTTATGGGAAACCCCATAATACACACACAGATCCACATTTAATCATTACAGAGCTTACTAATGATTAAACAGGACGCAAACCCAAACCACCGGGCCTCACAGAGTTCTTTTCCCCCCGCACTTCGTGAGAGAATGCTTTTTGTTTTCTGCCCACTCTTTCTTTTCCTCTTAATTTTTGAATGCATCCTGATGTTTTCATTATTCTTGCAGGGAGCTCCCCACAAATCTCCTGACCACATGACAGTTTTCCACTGGTTTTCTTTTCCGTTATTCAAGCTCTCCTCCCTGCCTATTTGATTCTATCTATTATAATCTGTATAATGTTCTTCCATATTAATTTTTTGCTATCCTATCTCAGGGAGTTTATTCCAGGTGTTCTTTGTCCACACCTTCTAAATCAGAGCATAAGTGTTAATGCATGGACTCGCTTTCCCTCTTAGCTTTATATTAACATATTGCTTTCACGTTCATGTTATTCATCATATAATTCATTTTAGTAACATTTAATAGGCAACTTCTTCTTTCTTTGTAATATTCTTAAGTATTTAATGTACAATTATTTTTCTGGTTGTACTTGTGTTTTCATTTTCTCATATTACTTTCTGAATATAATAATTCATTAAACATTTTTCCAGTATTTTGTCTGATTTCATTCCATTTTATTTCATGATGTTCAAAGTTCTTAGCCATCTCTAACTGAAATAAAGTAGAACTGTTGACTGCAACAGAAAAGAACAGCAATAAATTCATTAGATTTAGGTTTATATCTATACTATAAAAGCTAATCATTTTCGTTTTTTATTTTATTTCAGAATATGGTATCTTCATTAAAGTCACTCGTTTTCTTGAAGAAATATTACATTTGAATGTCCACATATCTTCACAAAGGACACAAGTTTAACTGAAGTTGTAACCTCATCAGATAGAGATTCTGAATAACTGTTACCACTTTTCAGTGTGTAGCTAGAATCAGCGTCTAGCCATGCTGCAACCTGAATGGTGTTCTGTTCGTATTAGGAGAAAACCTTTTCTTCCTCAAGACACAAATAGCCATCTGATAAACAGCCACGGTAATAAGCACACGAGTCCAACAGGGCAACCATGAATGTGGATGGCACTTTCTAGAGCTGTTTCTAACCAACCGTATGCTCTGGCCCTGACAAAGACACTTCAATGCTCTTACGTTATTCAGCCATCATGAAAAAGAACTAAAGTAATTATACATGGTTATTCAGATTTTTTGTAACTGAGAACCAGGTATACTGAGATAAAATAAAATACTTTGATATTTTAACTTCTACTGGGCTTCTACTGAGTGCCAAGTGAATCTTGCTACTTATCAGAATTTTCTCCTTTATCAATTTAAGCCCAAATCTCTTTTTCTGTTTTGATGTTTTAATTAGCATTCAAAACTCTCTAGAACAATATGAAATAAAGTGACATTTTAACTGCTAAGTATAATTTAGTTATTTAAATCACAAAAAATTATTACATGTTTTTGAAGAAATCACATTCCTTATGATGTAATAATGTAAATGTCGTATTTCAATTAGAAAATTCATGTTCTGCATGTATAAAAATTTGCTTGATTAGCGTTGAAAAGGGTTAGACAAAGTAGATAATAAAGGCTATTATTAAAAGTTCTTATACTTGAAGAGAAATTAAAGATCAGTAGGATTTGTTTGGAAGCAGAGACAGGGGTGTGAAAATGCTTTATTTTAATGAGATTTATGAACTTTTATAGTGAAGCTAAAAGCTGCCTTAGTAACTATGTGTAACATACAATGAAGAACATTATTTAACAAGTTAAAAGCAATATTAGTAAGAATTTAGAAAAAAATTGTAGAAAAGAAACTTCAGATACTGATCTCAATTATGAGAGGTACCAAATATTATGACAATTCAGAAAATAAAGAAGAAATTATGTGTGTGTGTGTATGTGTGTGTGTGTGTGTGTGTGTGTGTGTCTAAAGTTTGTGGTTAAGTTCAGAGGTACTGTTTTAAGTTGTATCTTGGAATATATATTGAGTTTTTAACATTCTCCATTCCCTTTCATTTTCTCTGCCTAATTTTTATGAAAAAAAAATGTGTCTTTGAAGGTCTACAAATTATTCTTCCTATTATCAAATGCCCATTTTTTTGTACATTTGTTGTTGTTAACATTTGAGTGTGACAATGATGATATATTTTATGCATTTCGAGATTGAAGTTGAAATAGGCTTTCAGATTAGCAGCTTTCTCATCTATTACCTTTTTCCTCATAAAATATGGAGACTAACAAGGAGATTCAAATGTAGCCAGCCACTATATACACAAATATTTGTAGGTTTTGAATGATGTTGATATGAATAGTTTTAATGATAAAATTTAGCACACGGCAACAAAATGTATCATAAACAAAATTGGAGTTAATCTAAAAACCATGAACTCACAAACTAAAAGGTTTCTTAGTAAATAAACAATAATGGAAAAGATGGAGAGTAAAATAATCCAGAATCAAAATTAAGTACCCCAAACTTCAAATGAACATAAATAGCAGTGATAATATGGCTTAAGCAATTTTTAGATATCCAGCCTGGGTGTAGCAAGGTGGAGTATATCCAGAGTTAGGTTATATAGGGTATAGAAAAAACTGATATACTGAAGTCTAGCTGCTCTAAATAAAAGTTTGCCAATATATTAAGAGGCTGGATGACATATAAAGAGTAAACAGAAACCAGAGCCTTTTATTAGCATTTCAAATAAAGGAGCAGGGACCCAAGTAAGCTTTGAGCTAACAGGTTACTTCCAGAAGATTGATGATATCTTGAAATTTCTCTGAAAATTGATGTTTCTTTCTATTTCAATGTTACTAAGAATTTGGATATCCAACAATAATTTTTAAGAACTAAAATTTCCAGAGATACATATGTGATATAAATCATAGGTTGTCATGTTCTCCAAATGGGGGGGTTGTTGGTTTAAAGAATAAAAATGAAAGCTCTACACTGTCGTACATGGGGGAACAGTGAACCTTAATGCTAATGTCAAAATAAAGTGTTCTTTGGTGTCTTCCATCTGCCATCTGTGAAGCCCTTGATTGAGAGATGTTATAATAGCGACACTGCAACATAATTTTTTTTTTTATTCTTTAGTATATGCATGTTTCTTTCTACCCAGATGAATTCATTTGTCTATCCCAGGAACTTACCCCCTTGAAACTTACCTCTTTTTAGTCCAAAGGCAAAAGCAAGGCCTGAACAGACATTTGTTTTAACATTTAGCAATCTTGGGGGGAGATTTTTTTTCCCACTCATATCTTTTAGTTTCTGAAGAAATTTTGTATGAAAAGGTACATGTCTAAAGGAGTTGATTAGGGAAGGCATGTTGGCTGTTTGTTCAGAGCCCTCGGAGAATAGCAATAATCTTGACAATTCATCAAGGATTAGAAGTTGGTTCTCAGACTTACAAGCTTAAAAACTTGATAGCATATTAAGAATTGACTCTTCGTTGGGAGTATACTAACAATCAAATTCGTAGAGACTGATGTGTATAATCAAATGATTATTATTTTATAATAAGAAGAATAATTATGCAAATCAAAATTCTTGCACCTATATAATGCATTGGATGCAGGCCTTTTAGGGAAAACCATTTATAATTGAGAATCTGGAATGAACATGAGCCAGAGCTAAGGGTGTTATGCTGAAGGAAAACGAATGGAAACAAAATCTCCTCCTGACCCAAAAAGCCTCACCACAAAGATAGAGGAGAATATATTTCATTATTGAATAAGCATTAAACCACATGTGAGACCTTAGCAGCAAACTGAAGTAGTAGGTAAAAACTGTGCTTGCTTCCTCCCATGACCACATTAAAATTACAACTAAATTATAGTGCAATCAACCTGGAAAACCATCTGAAGACTAGCTGACTAGAACTCCTGTAACTAAGGATAAAAAGAGGTCACATCGAGACTGGTACAAGGGGAAAAGCCATGAAATGGACTGGCCTCACACCCACATGCGGAGGCTGAGTATCAGAAAAGATATCTCGGCCACAGAGGTTCCCCAGAGGAGCAAGAAGCCCAGCCCCACACCAGGTCTTCTTAGCCCAGGGTTCCAGTGCCCAGAAGAAGAGTCCCTACAAAGCATGGCTGTAAAAGTCAGTGGAGCATCCAACCATTCAGGTGGTACTGAAAGCTGCTGGAAACTCAGTGATCTCCTTAAAGGGCCTGCACACAGACTCGCGCGCTCGCAGGCACTCATCCTGGGCTCTGGCAGAGGAGCAGTACCTAGGGAAGTGCCAGAGACATACACAAAAAAACTGAGTTGTGAGGCTTCAGGCAAGGGCTGGAGGGACAGCCAGCACTTCCGTGTGTTGAGCCTCCGCCTATGCAGCCTGCAGGCAGGCGCTATCTTGCCTGTGTTGAGTCCTTCCCACAACATGGCCAAATCTGAATCTGTATTGGCCTGGTGAGATCTGCTCATTTCCCCCTAGTGACTCCCTGGGACCCCACCACACCCAACCCTCCAATTGCCACAGGCATATTCCTGGTATTCATAGCTAAGCAAACAGTTATACCCAGGCCTCTGGAAGGAGGCTCTTTTAGCATCAATCAAAAGGATTCAGCTTGCTCACCTCTAAAGACAATTCAGGTGGCAGGGAACTAGCCCTGCCCGGAGCTGCAGTATTTCTCGAATAAATCTGGGGAATCGGTGGGCCCATAGCAGGTAGTGGCTAAACTAGTGTGATCTGAGACTTTTGCAAGTGGCCACAGGTTCAGCACTGGTACCAGTTCTGAATCTGCTCTAACCTGGTGAACACTACTCATCCCACCTTGGTGACTTCCTCACCCAACTCACATCCCACCTGGGACTCCTTCAACTGCTGAGCCTGATAGGCAGCCAGTGGGCAGCTGCAGGCCTTGCGGTGTCTGGGGCTTTTGCTGAGGTGCCCCATGCCTGGTACTGGTATCAGCTTGCCTCGTTTCTTAGTGTGGCCTCTCCCACATTCCTCCAGTTTCAAGATAAGGAGTGACCAATTGTGGATAGCTTTGTAGCTACTTTAAGGTAGCTCTGGTTCAGTCACAGGCAGCAGCTGACCTTGGACTGCACGGTAACCCCAGCACTAAGAACCTAGAAACTGGAGTCAGACCACAATAGAGCACCACTTCATAGGACCACAAGCAGCACACCCAAAGGGTGGTCTCAACAGGCACATGAACCTGCTAAGGCGAATTCCACTGCATGGGGTCAGCCCCACCAGTACCAGGTCATAAATTGTGGACAAGGCCAATGCTAACAGCTAGTCCACCAGAGAGACAATCCCACCCGCTGCTGTGCTAATGTCAATCAAGGATTAACTGCAACAGGAGGGCCTACAAACCCACACAAGGGACACTCCTGGAGCACCTACCCCAGGTGATAAGAAAGACTGTTTTACTGTGCCACACAGGGCACTGACTACTTAAGGCCACCTGATGAAGACTGGGAAAATGAAGGACAACAGCCTAATACATAGAAATGACACAGAGAGGCAGCCAAAATGAAGAGACAAAGACACATGTCCCTGGTGAAAAACAGAAGAAAACAGAAGAAAAAGGACTAATTGAAATGAAGGCAAGCAACCTACCAGAGACAGAATTCAAAACACTGGTTATAAGTATGTTCAATGAATTATTGGGAAAACTAGATGAGTTCAGTGAGAACTTCAACAAACAGAAAAAATAAAAGTGAAGCTAGAAAATATTTTTGAAAAGTCAGAAATGAAGATACAATCACTGAAATGAAGAATACCGTAAGAGGAATTAACAGAGATAAAATGAAGCAGAAGATTGAATCAATGATTTGGAATACCAGGTAGCAGAAAACATGCAAGTGAAAAAGAAAAAAGAAAAACATTCCAAAAAGCAAAGGACGGTTTAAGGGACCTCTGGAACAACATCAGGCACAAAAACATTTGCATTGTAGGTGTATAGAACGAGGAGAGAAAAAGCAAGGGATTGAGAACCTATTTGAGGAAATAATGACTAAAATCTTTTGTAACCTGGTGAAGAGAACATAACCCTAGGAAACACTTATGCACCCAACTTAGGAGCACCTAAATATGTAAAGCAAATATGAACCAATGTAAAGGGAGAGATCAACAATAATAGTCATAGTAGGGGACTTGAACACCCCATTGACACCAGTGGACAGATATTCTAGACAGAAAATCAACAAAAAAACAGTAGCCTTAAATGACACATTAGACCAGATGGATTTAATTCATATTTTTAGAGCAGTTCAGCCCAAAGCAGTAGAATATGCATTCTTCTCAAGTGCACATGGAACATTTTCCAAGATAGACATGTTAGACCATACAACAAGCCTTAACAAGTTTAAAAAGATTAAAATCTTATCAAGTGTCTTCCCTGACTACAATGGTATGAATTTAGAAATCCATTACAAGAAAAGAGCTGAAACACATATGAACATATGGAGGCTAAATAGCATGCTACAAAACAATGAATAGGTTAACAATGAGATCAAGGAAGAAATCAAAAGATACCTTGAGACAGTGAAAATGAAAACACAATGACTCAAAATCTGTGACACAGCGATACAATCACTGTGAAAGCAGTCCCAAGGGGGAAATTCATAGCTATACAGGCCTACCTTAAGAAACAAAAAAAAATCTGAAATAAATAATCTAACCTTACACGTAAGGAAAGTAGGAAAAGAACAACAATGACAACAAAAAAAGCCGAAAGTGAGTAGAGGTAAGGAAATAATAAAGATCAGAGTAGAAATAAACAAAATAGCCTAGGAAGTAAGACAAAAGACCAATGAAATCAAGAGCTGGTTCTTTGAAAAGATAAACAATGTTGATAAACCTTTAACTAGACTCATCAAGAAAAAGGGAGGATCCAAATAAATGAAATCAGAAATGAAAGAGAGCAAGTGACAGCTGACTCCACAGGAAGGATTATAAGAAAATACTATGAATAATTGTATTCCAAAAAATTAGACAATTGAAAGAAATGAATACATTCCTAGAAATATATAATCTCCCAAAACTGAGTCAAGAAGAAACAAAAATTCTGAACTGACTAATTACTACTAACGAAACTGAAACCATTATCAAAAGACTCTCAACAAACAAAAGTCAGGGACTGAATAGCTTCACAGGTGAATTTTACCAAACATTCAAAGAAAAATTAACACCTATTCTCCTCAAATTATTCCAAAAACTTCAAGAGGAGGGAAAGCTCCCAAGCTCATTTTAAGAGATCACCATTACCTTAATTCCAAAGCCAGACAAAAAAAAATTACAAAAAAACCTCAACAAAATATTAGCAAATCAAATTCAACTAGACATTAAAAAGATCATATACCATGATCAAGTGGGATTTATTTCTAGGATACCAGTTTACTTCAATATCCTCCCATCAATTAATGTGGTATATCACATAAACAAAATGAAGGATACAAATCATATGATCATATCAATAGATGCCGAAAAAGCATTTAACAAAATCCAGCATCCATTTATGATAAAAACTCTCAATAAAGTGGGAATAGAGGGAACATACCTCACTATAAAAGGCCAACCATGTGTGACAAACCCAGACCTAAAATTGTACTCAAAGGAGAAAAGCTAAAAGCATTTTCTTTGAGATCAGGAATAAGATAAGGATGTCCACTTTCACCATTTTTATTCAACATAGTATTGGAAGTCATAGCCACAGTAATCAGACAAGAATAAGAAATAAAAGATATTTATGGTAGAAAAGAAGTAAAACTGTCATTATTTTCAGATGACATGATACTATATCTAGAGAACCCTAAAGATTCCACCAAAAACTGTTAGAACTGATACATGAATTCAGTAAAGTATAAGTATACAAAATTAATATTCAGAAATCAATTGGATTTTTGTATTTCAATAAGGAACTCAGAAAGAAAAAATTAAGAAAATAATTTTATTTACAATTGCATCAAAAACAGTAAACTACTTTGGAATAAATTTAACCAAGAAAGTAAAGACCTGTACTCAAAAAATTATATAAATCATTAAAGAAAGAAATTGAAGAAGATACAGATCAATGGAAGTATATACTGTGCTCATGGATAGGAAGAATTAACATTTTAAAATATCTATACTACCCAAAGCAATCTATAGATCCAATGCAATTTCTATCAAAATATCAATGGCATTTTTCATGGAACTAGAATGAAAAATCCAAAAAAATATATGGAACCCTAAAAGACCTCGAATAGCCACGGCAGTCTTAAGAAAGAAGATGTTGGGGGTCTAACCCCACTTAATATCCAACTATACTATAAGGCTATAGTAATCAAAACAGCATGGTATGAGCATAAAAACAGACACATAAATCAATTGAACAGAATACAGAGCCCAGAAATAAATCGACGTCTGTTATTTAATCTATGACAAAGGAGGTGAGAATATATAATAGGATAAACAGAGTTTATTCAATAAATGGTGCAGGGAAAACTGGACAGGTACATGCAAAAAAAATGAAACTAGACGACTTTTTTACACTATATCCAAGAATAAATTGAAAATGGATTAATCATATATATATATATATATATATATATATATATATATATATATATATTTATACAACTCAACACCAAAAAACAAACAATCCAATTAAAAATGAGCAGATGATCTAAATAGACATTTCTCCAAAGAGGACATACAAATGGCCAACAGACATATAGAAAGATGCTCAATGTCACTAATCATCAGAAACATGCAAATTAAAACCACAATGAAATATTGCCACACTCCTGTCAGAATGGCTCTCATCAACAAATCAACAAACAAGTGTTGGCAAAGATATGGAGAAAAGGGAACCCTTGCACACTGTTGGTGGGATTGCAAATTGGTACGGCCGCTATGGAAAACAGTTTGGAGATTTCTCTAAAAATTAAAATTAGAACCACCTATGACTCAGCAACTGCATTTCTGGGCATTTCTCCGAAGAAGCAAAATACTAATTCAGAAAGATATATGCACCCCTGTGTTCGCTACAGCACTATTTAAAATAGCCAAGAGATGGAAGCAACCTAAGTGTCCATCAACAGACGATCAGATGAAGAAGGAGCACATATACACGTAGAATATTAGTCAGCCTTAAAAAATGAAATCTTAACATTTGCAATGGTTTCTATGGACTTAGAAAGTATTATGCTAAGTGAAATAAGGCAGAGAAAGACGAATATCATATAATTTCATTTATATTTTGAATCTAAAGAACTAAACAAACAAAACAAAGGCAGAGTCATAGATACAGAGAACAATCCAGTAGGAGTGGTGTCGTTGGGAGGCGGGGTATAAAAAGTGAAGGGATCAAGAAGTATAAATTGGTAGTTACAAAATACGTATGGGGATGTGAAGTACAGCATAAGGAATATTGTCAGTAATATTATAATTATCATGTATAGTGACATAGGGGTACTAATCAGGGCAATCATTTATAATTTATATAAATGTCTAACTCGTATGCTTGCTATATACCTGAATATCAACAACTGAATATCAACTCTAATCGAAAAATAAAAATGTAAAAAACCCACTCTTTGATGCGCATTGTTGACAATCAGCTGAAAACATTACAGAGACAAAAAGAAATCCCATTGGGTATAGCCAAGCAGATACAATCCATTACATGCATGTTCGCAGAATGAATAATAACTAGATCTTAAGAAAGAGAACTTAAGAGCACCGTTTGTCATGCATAGTTCATCCTCAGTTCACTTGGTAATTGAGGCGACCATCTGTGTTAGCTAATTGGCTTTATCCAAAAGGAAACAGTCAAATCTTTATGACAGGAGGTAGCTTGCAACTTGGAGTGAGGGTCTCACTAAAGTTAGGCCACTGTCTTCCCACAGAAACTTGGAAATAAAAGTGCTTCCTTCCTTGATAATTGTGTTTCAAAGAGGCGGTTCCCAAGTCCTTGAGAAATACATTACTGTGTCTTGTAAGAGGCTAATTTAACTTTTAAAAAGACATATTCTGTATCATCTCACTTATAGGAGGAATCTAAACAAACAAACAAAATCAAATAAACCACCAAACAACAACAACAAAAACGAAGCTTTTGGATCAGAGAATAGATTGGTGGTTGCCAAAGGCAGGCTTGGGGGAAGGAAAAATGGGTGAATGGGGTTGAAAGTACTAATTCCGAGTTATAAAACAAACACATCATGGAGATGTAATGTACAGCATGGGAACTATAGTTAATAATACTATATTGTATATTTGAAAATTGCTGAGTATGTCTTAAAAGCTTTCATGACAAGAAAAAATTTCTGTGACTACATGTGGTCGTGAATGTTAACAAAACTTACTTACTAGGGTGATCATTTCACAGTACATGCAAACGTTAAGTCATTATGTTGTACACTTGAGACTGATAGAATGTTATATGTTGATCATAGCTCAATTTTTTTAAATAAAAAGACATACACATTTCAAAGAGGAAAGGAACTGCAAACTTTAAAGTAAATCAGAAAAGGGAAGGAGAAGAGAACTTCTCTTATTTTCAACAGGGAAAATTGAGCCTCTTTTGTTTAATTGTATTTGCCCTTGGGGGTACAATATTCCAATGGTTAATTTGCTTTCAGAGCCCTGTAGGCCAGATTCCTTTCCTTTAGATGCTTGGATTTTGAGTTCCTACCTTTGCATTTTCTCCCTCCCTCCCTTCAGCTCTTTCTGATTGCCTCTCTCTGTGCCTTCTTTCTCTCTCTGCCCCCCTCTCTCTTTTCTCCCCGGTCCCCTACGTTCATTAACACATCCTTCCTTTAAATATGTTGCTATTTCATTCAATCAGACAATAATTAACCAAGGAAGGCATTGAGTCCTTTGAAACAAATTTGCTCATTGCTGCTTTGTATGTTGATTCCAAAGTTTTGTCTCTTAAAGCGAACTCATTTCCTCTTCTTCCAAGCTTTGGGGAGGCACTAGTGGTATCTTTACACAGGAAATCTGATAACACAGTTTCCCCTAAAATAGCACACCCCTCGAGCAGAAGCTCAGCAGCTACTGTTGATTGACGGAGAACCTCATTAACTGAAAGCCTAGCATAGCTTTCCTTCCAGTTCAACTGGTTTCTGCGCAAAGCTTGGTATTGGCAATTACAGGAATGCTTTGCATTTCCCTTTGCTGTTAAAGAAATTAGCAGAATGAAGGAAGGACGTTATCAAACCATGAGTATATCTAAAAGGAAAACGTTTCAATTGTCTTGTGAATCCTTATTCGATCTCTTGAGAGTTACCTGAGCTTGTATAACCACCTTGCTGCGAAATTTTAGAATAGAAAGACATCTCACCACTGAATGAGGACTAGTGACCTACTCACCTCCTCTTTCCAGATCCTACTTCCCGTTACTTCATTAGCATGCTTGTTACTGCGGGCTCTGTGGCTGCCTGTGACACCGCGAGAAGTACTCAAATTAACATGCCGCAGGAAACCTTTGCCTTGATTCCCTTAGGCCTTGATTCTTTCGAAATTACCTTTGGAGGGAGCCTTGCTGATCTATGTGCACTGATTTAATAAGGAACCATCACCATTCTTAAAGTAAGAAACTTTCAGCTGCAAGTTAGCGCTTCTTGCTTCAGAGCAACATCTTTCTCCAAATCAGATTATTTCCTCTAAATAACATGGAAAACAAAGAGAAATTACTACAACCATCTATAAATAGCTCTTAAAATAGTAACCAAATGTTGTGTTCCTACAAGGCATTCCATAAATTTCTATAAAACCACTACCGACAGCATTTATGGATTAAGAAATAAGTGACAATGTTGTGCTCTCCATTAGATAATAAACAGCAATTTATAAAAAGCAACAGCTCCTCAATATTATTTCTGCATTTTTATAGACATTCCCCTTACTTGGTATATATTTGCCTGGGGTTCCAACGTGCAGAATTTTTTTCATAGGGTAGGAAATGAAGAAATGAAGAGAGAATGCAAGGCCCTCCCTTTTGGGAAGTTTCAAAAAGTCATGGTCTCAAAGTGGGAAAGACAATGGTCTCAGAAAATCCAAAAGACCTGAGAAGGATCCATCTCTGCCAATTACGAGATCTGAGGATTTAGGCAAATTATTAATCTTCTTGAGCACCAATCTCCTCATCATTTCCTCATACGTATATCTTACTTCACGGTCACTGTATATAACACTACATATGGTTATGAAAGAGCGTTCTGGAGAACACACTAAATAGCCAGCATGTAGCAGATGTTCAATAAAGAGTAGCTATTATTATCTTCCTATTCAAGGTTCTATTACATCTTGTGTAGAAATCACTGAAAAATGATAATTATAATTTATTTGGCACTATTCTCCTGGAATCGAATGCACAAATTCTGTACTTGAGACTAGTGCCACATGTTTTCACAATGAGCTCTAACACATTATTCTTTTCCTTCTAAAGAATCCAAATCACGTGTTAGTCAGATAAGAAAAACAATCTCATCAAAATAGGTACCCATGCTTCCATGTGCAATATTTCCTACATATTGGTCATTGAAGAGTGCAGCTTCGTTTTTACATCAAACCTAACACCAGGCAATAAGAATATTCCATGGCATCTTTCTGAGCAATAACTAGGCAGCATGATAGATTTTAAAATATCAGTTTCTTAAAGATAAAAAGGAAAATAAGTTTTTGTCTACTCAAGAATCTTAAAAGTTATCAAGAAGCATAGAATGTTGGTACTGATACAGCTTTTGGTACTTTATAGTTCATCTTATTTAATTCTCTCCCTTCCTCCCCTCCCTTTCTCTTTTCTGAACAAGGAAACTGACATTAAGTAATTCTGTTCTGATATTGCTGACACCAAAGCTCAGACTGCTACACTCCATTATAACACGGAGGTCATTTTCTTCATTATCCATTTGCATACAGAGCTTCAAGGGGAAGAGACAAGTGGCGCAGTTTCAAACTTCAGTCCTCACTCCCACCTTTCCACGGTGTATAAATTTTGAAAATAAATGGAATCACTCTTTGCTGGGTTTTTTTTTTTTTTTTGCTCAAAATGCATCACCTTTCTTCTGATAACAAAACGAATTTTTCCTGTGGTCATCCACTCCATCTCTACTCTTGGTCCACGTGACTTTCTTTAATAAATACTTGTTCAATGAGTGAAATAATGATGCAAACTGCATTTTATTAATCAGGTACACAGCAACACATTTTAAAAATAGCAATGCCTAGATGGGGCAGGCACCTCATGTTGCTGTCTAAAGATGATTTTAGGTGTGTATCTAAAGATGCTCAGCTGCAGTGTCATACAAATGGTAGTTGTTTTCAACATAAGAAAAAGCAACAGAAAGCATTTTGCAGAGTATTTTGTGCAAAGTAAACAATAAGGGTTGAAAGGGGTAAAGATAAACCTGGGGATCTCCTGGTGTCCTCTTGTACCATCTTCACTAAAATGAATGGAACACTAGATCAAATCCTCCAGGGCAGAATCATCCCAGTTTCACTTCCCTAAGGAATCAGGTTAGGCTCCCCTTGCCAGTCAAAAAACCTTAATGAGCTGACGTGGTGGCTGAGGGCAAAGGCAACACTGAATGGATAATGTGAGATGGAAGTCATACATGCCAACTGTGGTCTAGTGACCATCTGTGGAAATGAAGATGACATTTAACATATTAACTAAGTTTTACTTCCCTCACTTCATCTACTGTATTAGATAGGCTTTGTGGCTGGTGGTTATTTTTATAATTTAATTCATAAATTATAGAATATTAAAATAACCCTGTAACTATATATAATGATAAATAATAACTAGACTTATTGTGATCATTTATCAAAATTGCAAATATCAAATCATAAATGTCATACACATGAAACTAATACAATTTTTTGTCTCAACAAAAAAATTAAAAAAAAAAAAAAACAACTCCCAAAATAGCATGTAGTAACCTGGAGGAAGAGAGCACTATAGAGCTGAATGCAGTAACTGAGGAGATTTATGGATCGTTTCTGTTTACGGAATAAATAAACACATTTCATTTTGCTTTGATTTTCTAGAAGCAGCATTCTTCTGCTGGGATAACAGAATATTTGGATTTTTAGGTTTGGAAGAAGTAGCATGTTGTTGCTCATCAATCAAGGGATAAGATTTAGAGGATATTCATCAGAAGCTGTCCAACCTCTTTAAACACTCCTCTTCTGTTTTGTAATTTTCTACATTATAAATTCAGGCCTTCCAAGAAGCAAGGACATTCATATACCCAGATGTACTCTCATCTAGGGTGCAGGCATGTGGTACACAAGTCTAGACTGACAAATACTTTCCCTTAGTGTTTTAAAGATATTTGAAGACACTTTTCTGAATTCCAAGATAAGTTTACTTCTCTTGCTGCCTTTTAAGTTGCTATGGGTATTAGCATTTTGTATTTCACTACACTATAAGTGAGTATTGATTTTTATTTATTCTTATTTGGATTTCCTGTGAGTCTACAAACTGTACATTCTAATTTTTCATCAGTTCTAGAAAATGAGCAACTATCATCTTTTCTGATATTAGTTTTCTCTGATTCTCACCATTCTATCCCTCTGGAATACTATTTTACATATAATATAATTTGTTATTCTACTTTCTGCATCTTTTAATTTCATGTTTTCCTTTTGATTTTTTTTCCCTGTGCTGTATTTTTCAAAGCTTCTTCAGATCTCTCTTCCAGTCATCACATTATTCCTCATCGGTGTCTAATTAGCTGTTCAATCCTTTCATTCAGATTTCCTAATGTAAATTTTATTGGATTATAACACACTTTTAAAAAGTATACAATCATAAGAGTAGCTTAATGTGTGCTTTTTTTTTTTTTCAGCTTAATACATTTTTAAAAAGTGAATGTACCCACTTAACCTGAACATTATCAGTATCTCAGAAGGCTGCCATCTGGGCTCTCCTCTCTTTCCAAGGATAATCAGTATTCTGACTTAATGGAATTGGTTAGTTTGGCCTGCTTTTCGGACTTTCTAGAAATGAAATCTCAGAGTATATTCTCTTTTGGTTATGGCTTCTTTCTTCCAACAGGATATTTGTGCCGCTGTGTGAAATAATCGCTTGATCTTAGTTATTTCTCCATAGTATTGTTTTTTAAAAACATGCTACAATTTATCAATTTTATTGTAAGTAGGCATTTGTATTTGTTCAGTTTGCGCTATTAAAACAACAGTTATGAATATTCTTGTATGTGTTCTTTTTATTAATATTTGTTTGCATTTCTGTTAGATATATACCTAGGACTAGAAACTTGATAAGGTCTGTGTATGTGCCATGTTAGTAGATATGGCCAAACAATTTTCCCAAGTGATAAAATCAATGTACATGTCTACTGCAGTGTATGGCAGTTTCAATTGTTGCACATCCTTCTCATCCTTGCTGTTCTTTTCATTTTGACATTTTTGTGGAGTTGGTATGATAGCAAAATTGAACACATTTTTATACATTTGTTAGCCATTTCAATTTCCTCTTTTCTGTAATAACCTGGCTTTTGGCTCAGTTTTCTCTTGAGTTGTCAGTCTTTTTTTTTTTTTTTTTTTTTTTTTTATGGATTTGTGTGAGTTCCTAAATATCCTGGAACTGAGTAAATTTAATGTGGTCAAATATATACATTTTTTTTTTTTGGTTGTTGCTACTGCTTTTTGTAGCCTGCATAAGAAATATTTGCTTATCCCAAAATAATAAAGATATGGTCCTCTAATTTTTATTTGCCTTTGACACACTTCAACTAAATTTTTGTATAATGTATCAAGTAGGGAGTCAATGTCTTTTTATTTTATATAAATATTCAATTACTGTAGAACAATTTATTGAAACTATTTCCTACTGAATTGCCATTTGGTTCTATTTTTCAGTTATCATTGATCCTTGCACTAATGCCACTAATGTATTGTGGCATTACAGTAAGTCTCAATACGTAGTAGGTCCTTCAAATTTGTTTTCCTTCAAGATTTTCTTGGCTATTCAAGATTATTTGAGTTTTTATGTAACCCTCATCAATCTACATACTCACAAACATACACCTTTCTGGATTTTTTGTTAAAATTGCATTGAAATCAGAGATTAATTTGGGGAGAATTGACATCTTAAAAATATTAAGCCTTTCAAATCATAAGTATGGCGAATGCTACTTTTATTTACTTGATTTTTCTTAATAAAGTTTTGAAACTTTTATTGTAGAGCATTGAACTTCTATTAGGTTTAGTTCTAGGTATTTGATGATCTTGCTGTTATTGAAAATGACATTGATTTAAAATTTTACTTTTCACTTATTTATTATCAGTATACAGAAAAAAATTGCTTTTTGTATATTAACCTTGTTAATCTTGCAAGTTTGCCAAACTCATTTATTAGTTTTAAATTTTTTCTGTATTTTTCCCTTGATGTTAAAAAATATATACACATGCCATGTGCAAATTAACAGTTTTGCTTTCTTCTACCAGAACTTCATATATTATATTTCTTTTATTTGTCTTATTACGCTAGGACCTCTGGTACAATGTTGAATAGAAATGGTGAGGGGAGACTTGTGAGTCTTGTTCCTGACTTTAGGGTGAAGAATTTACTCTCACCATTAAGTATAATGTTGTTACTTTTGGGTTAATCATAGATAATCATAAGATTATGAACATTCCTTTCTAGTGCCACTATGCTGTTGTTTTTTTTTAATCATGAGTAGATGTGAATTATATCAAATACTTTTTTGAACCTATTGAATTGATCAATTATTCCTTCTTTATTCTGTTAATGTAGAAAATTACACTCATCGATTTTTAATGTTTACTCAATCTAGAATTCCTGGGATGAACCCCAGTTACTTTTGATGTCCTGTATATTTGATTTGACAACCTTTAAAAAGAATTTTTGCATCTGTGTTTGTAAGAGAAGGTGGACTGTAAATTATCTTTTTTATCTATGTTGGGATAAAATGAAATGGAAAAAATCTACTCTTCTATTCTTTGAAAGAGCGTGTCTAAGATTGGTACAATTTCTTACTCAAATGTTTGAAAATTTCCACCAGTGAAACTTTTGGAGAATGTGGTTTTCTTTGTTTTATAAAAATAATTGATTCAATTTCATCAATAGATTTGGGAGTATTTATTTATTTTTTATTTTTTGACTAATAACTGTATATAATTAAGGTGTACAATGTGATGTTTTGATATATGCATGTACTGTGAAATTATTACAATTAAGCTAATTAACATATCCATCACTTCACATAGTTACCATTAATTTGGTCTTTCTGTTCCTTCTTGTATTAGTTTTAGTATTGTGAAAATTCAATATGTTTGAACAATTAAGGTAGTAACTTCATTTTTTATTTTTGTTCAGCTGAAACATATAAAATTGATTCTAAATTCACACATTTAATTATATTTAGTACTAAATAGAACTAATTAAAAGACTTTTTTTGAGTAGATCACAGGCTGCTAAAATAGCAAATTTCTTCTGAATTTAAGTTATCTATTGAGTGGTTTTTATGGTTTCTCTACAGTGTTATTCATTTTGAAAGAATTTTTAGATTGTGTATTTGGCATAAAATAGACAATTAAAAAGTAACATAACATTTACTTTTCTATATTTGCTTGTTATTAAGCCATTTTCTTTCTGTTTCAAACACTTATAATCTGCCTTGTCTTACTCAGGCTGGGTCTCTGGAAACTACACTTCTGCTTTCCCAGTTGCCTCACTGATAAGCTTGGAAAACAGAGAATTCTAAAGTAAGATTGGACACCTGGAGAAGGAAAAGGGACATGTTTTTTCCTGTTTTGCTTCCTGTGGCTGTCAACATCGCCTGAGCAATGGTTTTTAACCCCAGAAGTGGCAGTAGGCAACAGTAACAATTGGGTCTACTTTTTACTTTTCCAAACCAAACTTTTACAATCGGTCTCACTTTGGCTCCTGGGAGAGACCGCCATCAGTTAATTAGCTGGTATCCTATCCTTAGATAGCTAAATCCTAGCTCCCTGGGGCCTCTCCTCTGAGATCCTTAGTCACAACAGTCAGCAGGCAGTCCATCCTCAAACTACTAGTTTTTCTAGTATTCTCATTACCAGCCTTAGGGTGATAGCTTCTTACTCCAGTTGCTCCCTCTGTGATACTTCAGTGATCCTTTTCTTGTCTTGTTGATCCTCTAGTACCTGTTACATCAATTCCTTTAATTCTCTTGTCAAAATAGTTGGTGTGATTTTTGCTTTCTTAACTGATAAGACATTACTCCTTTCTTTCTTTCCTTTGTTTGTTCTTTCCTTCTTTCTTTCTTTTTTAATTCCTGAAGCAACACGTTTTTCTAGGGAGTCTCCCATTCAAGTACTAACCAGGCCCAGCCCTGCTCAGCTTCTGAGATGATAGGCCATTTTTTAACCTATACCTTTCTGCTCAGATAACAGAAACTTATTTAAACTGGGTTAAGAAAGAAAAAATAGAATTAACCGTAGAATATAGGTTTCTCCTGGAATCCTGGGAGATGAGGTACAATCAGGCCTGGCCAGCTTTGGAAAAGAGCCTGGAACTAGGATTACTCCTTTTTGTCTTCCTCATACTCCATAGCGTCCCATCTTCTTTCCTCACTTTCTCTCTATCTCACTCTGTAGACCAGTTTTCTCTTCCTTTCTGTTATAATACTCCACAACTCTGGGTTTATTTGCTTTCCACATCCTGTCTCACCAGTATTAGCCATAACAAACACAGCTTTGGGGCTCTATCACTGGGGTAAAGCAGGGCAGTTGTCAGAGATGGGAACTTTAAGCTGAGTTTATGGCTCAATAGTTTCTGATACATCAATTTTTTTATTTAAAAGGATCACCGTTTAAGGATTTTTTTAATAACATATTTGAGGCATATGCCATTTGTATAAAATAATTATTAGATTACTTTTAAAAAGATTGTTAAATATATGATCTCTGCACAGAAATTATAAATATAGATGAGCCAAGGTAAAAAATATATATATATAAATATCTCATAAATTTCCACCACACTGGTATATATTACCAAAATTACATCTATTTTTATATAAAATGTGCATAATTTCTATTCTTTAAAAAATGAGTTTTCCCATTAGTGATAATTTTGGATAACCTTACATGTCAACAAACATGTTCAAGGACATCATTTTAAAAGACTACATAATAATTTATGAAACAGTTACTTGCTTAACTCAGGTTATTGGACATTTATAGACTTTAATAATGCAGGTACAGTTTTGCAGCTACCATTAATTATTTGCTCAGAGCAACTTTGAGAGGCATTTTTAAGTTGATAAAGATAATTTCAAGATATTTGTTATATATTTTTTAATTGCCAGAAAGTTTGTGTACAGATCACCCAATTGCCAGGAAGTCTGTATCAATTAATGTTGCTTCCATCAATATAAGAGATTACCTGTTTTCTTTCTTTTTGTACTCTCAACACAATTTTTTACATCAATTTTTTTAAATACAACAATTTGGGAGGTTAAAAAAACCCCTAGTATCAAATTGTTTTATTGTACATTTTATTTTTAAATACTTACTTGAAAATTTTTAACATTTGTTGGTTATGTTTTTTCTTCTATGAACTGCTACCTTTCTTTGAGTAATGTGTAACAGTTGAAAGAGTTTATTAAATTCCCATTTTTGGTTTTAGCATTTGATCCTTAAAACCATCGACTTTTAAAGTCCTGATCATTTATTTTTTAAGCTCCATTGAGGTATAAACTAATACCACTGCTTTCTCATCTCAAGCTCCTGTTATATTTTTTAAAACTTTTATAACTGAAATAAGTGTTTATTAACCTTTTGGATATTATTATATATTAACCTACTCTAATTTGGTTAAAAGGTAAAGTACAGTTCTCTTACTAAATAGTACTCAAAAATAATAAATCCATGAACAGAAGAATTAAATTAGTTATAAGCTTATCTACTTAAGATTCAATGAACAATGTATACTAACTGATTTGATTATAGGGTATGTTTGAGATAGTAACTTAAATATTATTTATCCAAGCAACACATTTGAATTTTAATAGAAAATTTATGAAGATTAAATACTGTAATTTTAAAAGAGTGGAAAGTTTATGCAAATAAGGAATATTTTGGGCACTTGTATATTCTGCACAGTTCAAATGTCATCAACGGTCACTTACTAACCTCACCTGGAGATGATAATTCGTAAGGAATTGCATCAGTTTAAATAGAGAAGATGAAAACTAACATGAGTAAAAGCAAAGAAAAATCATATTGAAGATGAAATAGAAAAATAAGTTTATATTTAAAAGAATTCAAAATACAAGGGAGACATTTTAAGTTCACACAACAACTGGGAGATTATTGCAAAGGTATAATTCACATAGTTGCTAGTCGTTGGATTGTCATTTCTAGCTTCACATTGCATGATTTTTCCAAGTCCAAATGGGAGAGATGATATAAATGATAAAAAAAATAAAACCACAAAAATATTCTAGACTTTTTAGGAAAAAGTCTTTCTGAAACATTCTGATTTTCTTTTGTTCCATATCTTTCAATTCTGTCTTGTGGGAAACAGCAGAAGTACACATATTAATGTTTAATATTTAAAACATATCTTGATACTACTTGAAAAGAACTGTGAGTCTATAGTGTCAAACATTCTGTTTTACTTCTTTTAGGGATTAGAGTATTTTAACGAAACAACCTTAGAGCTTAATGAGAACCAAGAGAAGTCTGGGAAGGCCTGAGGGTGATACTGGTTCAATGGAGACAGGTGATGACATAACACAGGAAATGAAGTACATTTCTCAGTTAGGGAAGATTCTGTGCAAGTTATGCATATATTCAAAAGTAAATAAGATGACCCTCATCTTGGCCTACTCCTCGACAGAAACAATTTGGCTTCAATCCACAGACAAAAGTGCTTTGGGGGAGCTACAGGATAAAGAATGATATATTAGAGAACCCAGGATTCTCACCCACTGAGGGCTGGATAACAGGCATACAGACCTAGGTACTGTCTGTGGACTCTGCAGCGACCTGTGAACTGGCTTCAGACCCTCTTGGCTGTGGTTTGAGCCCCTAGAGAGCACTGTCTCAGACAACCACCCATGAATGAGAGAGCCTTTGTGGAAGTCCAAGTTTTCCATGGAGAAGTTCCAGCACAGCAAAAATAATAATAATAATAATAAAATGAATGAATGAATGAATGAATGAATGAATAAAAGCTTGGATGCATTAGAGAGGGTAGAAAGAACAGTTTGACTTAACTCATGTCACCCTCCCCCAAAAGTGGCACAGCTCAGTGCCCGTTGAAAATTTATTGTCCTGTAATTTCTCAAGCTTATCCAGCAGTGTGGGTTGTTGCCCAAGAGCCTCTCTTGCTTCATACAGAGTACTGAGTCATGAGCTGCTTGACTGGAGAAAGAAAGAGGCTGAGAGAGTGGTGGATAGGACTCTCAGAGGACTTTAGAGGGACATGCATCCTACTATGTCACAAACTCCAGCAAGAACCCCACCCACAAGATAATGGGGATGCCTCACCCACGGATCCCCTCAACTGGCCCATTAAAGAAAATAAGGCTTACATTTTATAGTAAATTTGTCTGCATCATTTGACGAAACACCCATTTATTTGACATTTACATCACTGTGTGATGTTTGCCAGTTGCCATTAGTTTCAATAAACAGAGCTCAGAAATTATTGTTAGTTCCTAAATTTCTAACTGACCACTGTGGATTTACTGAGCACTAATATTTAATGAACACTTGTAATCGGTAGAACATTCGCTAGATTTTGTGAGAATCTTAATATGTGTAAGTGATGTCGTCTGCCTTTGAGTTGCTACTGAAAATAGGAGATTAAAACCAAGATCGGGATAAATGAAGATCTTGTGTTACAGAACCTGAGGTTCGAAATAAATACTCTAATGGTCTAACGTGGAAACAAACCTTACATTATTCTGATTTAATAGATTAGACCTTTTCTTCACCTTTAATTGTAACCTCCAAATACAGGGAGAAGTCTAGATGTGAGAAACCCTTTCTTATACATCTTTTGGACATCAGCAATTCTTTCTCCATGCTTTACTGTCCTAAAGACAGATTAAGACTTTCTCTAAAGTGCTTTGATTTGGAGTAACTTCATTGATTGTTTCCTTCCTGACATTACTTCATGAAATTAGATCGGGACACGCTTTTTCCTGAAGAGCTGTACATCCACAAATGTTTCCAATTACGTGAATCATTCAGAGCTGAAGGGTCATCACACAGAGCAGAGTGTCTAGCTATCCCCTATGGCCACAAAGGACAGAAAGAGAGAATGAGTTTAAATGGAAAGAGAAGAGGGATTTGGCTTACCTATGGGGGAGGTTTTGTTATTTAAACCCTTCTGCTTTAGAGTAGCACGGATCTCCTGTGGCTAATAGGAGCCAAGGGCTACTTGGAGCTTAGTGTGTCAGGAACTGTTCTAAGTCCTTTGCCTGTGTTAACTCTTCGACTCTTTGCAATAGTCTTAGGAAATAGATTTTGCTGTTATCCCTGCTTTCCAGAAAGGGAAGAGTTATGGTTTCAAACGAGACAGAGAGAGGGTGGGGGGTGGGGAGGGAAAGGGAAAGGGAGGGAAAGAGAGAGAGAGAGAGAGATTTCCATGCTCTCAAACACTCCATTATTCGTGCTGTCTGTTCTTACCCTTCACCAGCTTCTTTCACGCTTAGCCTTTCTGACCTTTTCTCCACAGCCCATCTTCCCATCTTGCTGATTGACACTGCATGTCCAAATCCTATATGATGAATCATGTAGTTCTAATTAAATTTTCTATAATATTTTAGAAGTCTTGCCCATTTAATCCTTTTGGGGCAGTTATTGTGGAGCGTTTGCCTCTGCTGCTCTCTAACAAAGAGGTTCTCAAGCTTCACGTGGCTACGTAGCAGCAACATTTCCCACTGATGTTTTATGTATTTTTCTAATGTTATTCATAAACTCTTACCCGTTAAAGGGAAGTAATCAATTAAAAAATATTTTAAGGAAAGCTTGGTAATGAAAACATCTATCAATAGAAGAGAAATAATTATATTACAGTTCTCCATAAAAATATGGTCTGTTCTTGTTTGAAGAAGACTATTTTCTAAAATCTCATACAGTATAATACTGAAGGCTCCGACAAGCTTAGTTAACTGAAATTACTCTCATTAGTGAGTTAAAGATTATGGTGTACTCCCTCTCAATATGTACCTTCATTTCCTGCTATCTTTTAGCTGTGCTTTGCATTATTTTCCCTGCTACCATCTGCCACTGGGCTATGATCTCATCAAATTTCCAAGCCCAAACCAGTGGGATCTTCTAATGGCCTCAGTCCTAAGAGAGTGTCACAGTGTAGAAGTGATGGTGGTGAATTATAGCCACTTTGCACAAAATCATTTCTGATACACTTTTTCTCTTTCTTACTTTGATGTGATAGGTAATGTTTAACACGGCCTTTTCTCTCTCATGAGTTCTTTTCTCATTTTACAGGGAATTGGGCCCTATTCTAAAACATTTAGACTGTAAGGAAACTTAGTGCAAGATGATATGTATGGTCAGGTAAGACTGAATAACTTCAAATGAGTTTGGACAAAGCAGAGCACATTGAAAAAAAAAAAAAAACCACATCAATTTCTGGCTTTTCTCTATAAGGAATTTCTCAAAGTGTGATCCTCTACCATCTTCATCAGAAAAACTGAAGGTGCTTTTTTTAAAAATGGAAGTACTGATTTCCCTCTAAATCTATTCCATCAAAATATTTAGGCATGTGGACTGACACCTACACTCTAAACAAACATTGCAGGTCAGTCTTACATACTCATATAGTAGAACTGATGTTTTATTACTGAGCAGCACCTACCTACAGAAGCAATGACGCCAGAGGAGAATAGTGGGAAAGTTCGGCTTTCACACCCTTTCTGAAGAAATGCGCTTCTCTTTTAAGTTGCTGTGGTTTATGATGGGAGCAAAAATGAAGTGCCCTGTATAAAGTAAACCTATGTAGGATAGACCTAAGACACACTGTCTGATACTGAGATAGCTTGGTGCAGAATGCAGCCCAATTGGGGTGTTCCCTGTGGGATGGTCCCACTAATATGAGCTTGCTGCAGTGGGAGGGGGGTTCCACAGGCTTTAGTCTGAAATATCCCGGGTGAAAACGGGCCTTTGTTTGGTTTCTTCGCGGAGCTCAGAGCAATCCCAGCCCTGAAGGCGAAGTACTTCTGAAGGAGTGTAGCTGCCAGTATGAAGTTCCTAAATTTCTTTAATTCCTGGGGCATCCTTGTCATAACGTAACGTCATCCAATTTGGCTTGTCTTTTCCTTGCAGTCTCAGAAAGCTTAGCGAAAAATCAGTGTAACAATTCACTTAATTATTGCTATTTGGCACCAGCAAAAGGAAAGAGACCATCAGTAACAGAAACAGGGCGATTTTTATTCAATAGAAACATCCTACTATATGATTAGTTATGTTTATGTCTGCTCTCTCAGTAGTAAAAGAGGAAAACTGTGAAACTGAAGCTTAATTTGTGTGAAAACATAGTGCTGAAAATCAACACGTGGGTATCTTTCACTGAGTATTCTTAAATTCTTAATTATTTTTTCTCGGGGAGGCACGTAGTGTGGGCTCAGATGCCAATTAATTGAATGCGATTCAGTGAAAGCGGCATTAGCCTAGAAGTTTGAGGGCAGACCTCTCCTACTCTCTCCTGGGATTGTTAGGCAAGATGAAAAAAATAATTGAAATTAATAAACAAAGTATGTTAAAGCTATATTCCGTTTATGATCAAAAATAGGAAAAATTATGTGGAAGGAAAATGTTCAAGAAATATGAACTTCACTTCCATAGGAAGTCTCTAAACTTAAATCTCGTAGTCCTCAATGGGCGAAAGAAGAGTACTTAAATCTTTGAGTTTCTTCCAAAACTAAGATGGTATGATATGCATGATTTTCGTATTTAAATTTGAGATTTATGTTTACAGAATTTTAAGGCTGTTAATGTTCATGTACCCTTCCTGCTGAAGGAAAATCTGAAAAATTATGATTCATAACTGAGGTTACTGAGTACATAGCATAATTTAGCGCCAAAGTCATGACATAATTTATTGTGAAATATTCACTAATCCCAAATGCAAGGCAATGATTAAGTGCAGTACTTCACACTTGGAATAAAATGAAAATGAAAGCTTAGGAGCCTGACAAGGCAAATCAAGGGGAAGCAATGCATATTTTCTACAAACTTCAGCTTTTTATTTCTCCTTTTTTTCTAACGAGAATTCTGTTTTGAACATCTATCATTTCCCATCAATTATTTCTTTCCAGGCCCTGGGAGGTGGCCTTTTGGCACACATCATCAATTGTGGCAACTAATTTTTTTCACTTTCCCCTATCTCCTTATGCAATCATAAACCAGCTGTTCTCCACAGACATGTCTATTCTTCATCCATCCACCTATCCTCCACCATGCCCTCATGCCTGTTTTTCTTGCTTTTTCTATCATTGTCTTTCTTCCAACCACGCTGCATTCAAACACGCAGAGCTTTATCCTTTGCCCAGTGTGTACCCCTCATGTACGCTTTTACTTTCTGTTTGTTTCATCTTGATCACACAGACTATTCCTGCGGACTTTTCCCACTTTTAAAAATTTTTGTCATTCTCTATTATGATTTCCATTTTGCTGAAACCAAATTAAAAAGTAACCAGAGATATCTAAGTCAAAGTGCCCATTCTCATCCTTTTACTCTCCATATTTGACATGACAATACTGCAGACCTGCTCACTTTGCCACAACCACATTTTGCTCATTTCTCCATTGATCTCTTTATTTGCTCTTGAAGTTTCTTCTTTGCTGGCTTCTTCTCCATGACCCCCCTTTAATCTGATTATGATGCTTTCTGGAGAATCCACTATTTCCTTGGGATAGTATTTGCCTCTAAGAGCTGCTTACATTCGCAGACACCAAAGTACGTCACATCATTCTTATATCTCTATGTAATGTAAAATTTCCATTTCTATCATCCAGTAAAATTTTATTTATCCACCCTAAGTTCACTTGAGAAAGCAGAACTCTCATCCTTATTGTCCATGCTTCTCACGTCACCTGCTTGTTCTCCAACTTTTGAGATTTTATCCAGCTCTTTGCCCCCTTACGACTTGTTCCTGCTAGTTTAATGTAACCCATTAGTGCCTTTGTGTTCTAGTGCCACATTCCTTGTTGAGGCTCTAGTTTTTTTATGCTTGGACTCATTCAATAAAACTTATTAATATTTGTTATGAATTGTTCTGAGTTTATAGATATAGAGATGAACACAGTCTCTGCTCTCAAGTTGTTCTCAACATAGTGGGGGAGATAGAACTTCAAACTTTTCTATGTGAGAAAAGATTCTGTTTAAAACAACCAGCAACATCCCTGTTTCGGTGGAGATTGTAAATTGACTTGGATCAGCTTTTACTTTGGAAAGAATCATTTCAGTAGTCTTAGTGTATTGATATAAGTCACCACTTAATGCTCAAGGGATAAATGACAATAGCAGTTATCCCTTCCTAGCATCCTGATTTCAGAGAATAAACCAAGAGAGAAGAGGCAAGAAAATGTGATTAGGAACCAGCATGTCCCCTGGGAGCAAGACAATGAACATATCAATCCTGTATTGTGGGAAAGGGTAGGACTAAAAGCCCAAACAAATACCCTATCACCCTGTCCATACTCAGTCTTGTCTCTCCAAAACTGAATGTAAAATGCGAGGTAATATTGCCATTATTTATAAGATCCATCTCTGAGAGCAAGACTAGAATAGAGCAGGTAGGAGACTAGGACATGGGATAGCGCAGAAGAGGAGACCAGGTACTTGAAAGATTAGAAGAGAACAACAAGAAGAGGAAATGGCAGAACAGCTAAGCTGGAGGTGAAGACAAAGGCTCTGTATACTCTGCAATTTTGTTTCGAACTGTACCTAATGATGGTTAATATAATTTCCTCATGTCCAATATAGCATTAATTTTTAAGTATGGTAGACACAATTCTTTACATTTTAAAAATATTCTAAGATTTGAAAGAAAAATATTGTTATATCAGATATGTTTGAGTAAGAACATGCTTGTCCTGATATATACATGAATTCTTATATTCTGATATCATTTGAGTAATAAATAATGATATTATTCTAGTTTATTAATCATGGTTTTCACTCTATTTTCATTTTTGTATTGGGACAGAATCTATGTTACTCTTTTAGGAAGGATCCAACTAGATTAGGGGGGATCCCACTAAACTTTCTGCTTATCATGTTTAATAATTATTTTTCCAGGATATTGAAAGTTTCGGAGTTATTTTCCCAGTGGCAGTATCATAATGATGACTATGATTTAAAATCCTTGTATCTAGAATGAATTTCAGGGACTTTCTATAACTCAAGTTATAGGATTTAGCGGGGGGGTCTCCTATAAGTGTCTCAGCATTGGCAAATGCTAACCAAGCCTCCTGCCATTACCAAAACCTTGAGCATTTTCTATAAAGTCTAAGAATAAAAATTTTCTATTCTTGTGTAGACTTAAATTGGATGAACTGGGTAATAGAAGCATCTGGCTTTAACTTCTGTTTTTCTGATGTTTAACCAGAGGGATTTTGATAATGATTCTGTTTAACCTCATTTTCATTTGTCAGTGTCATCCAGCCTCTTCTGTGGAAGTCTTGAGTTTATTTTCTGTGAACTGCTGGTTGTTTAGTAGGACTAAAGATATAAAAATGCCTTTCTAGGCTTTTGTGTTGGTTAATATCTTCAAGAAATAAGCCATATACACATGCTCTTAAATCCTCAAATTTCCATCTTGCTTATCTATTATCAGATTCACCCGGACAAATTCAGTCACACGGCACAGTATTTGAAAACATGCAGCTCTAATATATTGCCATTTCAAACTATCTATGCCATTTGATGTCATACTTTTACATTGTAGATAATTGTGAAGGTACCTGAACTTTCAGTTGAGGGGCTTGTATTTAATTTGCTATGGAATGGAACAGTGAGAAAATGCTGTAATGATAAAATGAGAAAATGTTGTAATGATAAGATTACTAAATGCAATTTCACCTTTTCTGTATTGAGAAATCCCTTGGATCTTTAAACACACTTCTGTGTCCATTAGTACCTACCCTCTTTTTCTATAGAAATAGAGTTTTCAGTGTACCACATGACCAACCAACCAACCTTCTTTATATTTAACTGCAGCCATATGAATTCTTTCTTACCAAGATATAGCACTTAAAGGGAAGGAGCTTTCCCTGCTTTGGCCTCTTCCTTCATCCTGCTCCATGAGATGTAGACAGGGTGGTGAGGCCCCTTTGAACTGTAGCTGCTCCAGGATGCAAGAGGGGCAACAGGAAAAACGAGAACCTCCTGAACTACTTGTGATATGACTATCATGGAGAAAGAAATAAACTTCTATTCTATCTGAGCCTTCTTAAGTTTGTTTATTATACTGTTATATCATAACTAATTCAATATGTGAAAATAACTATTGTTTAGCATAGTTAAATACAAAGTACAACACAGAGTATAAATACAGCTTCAGTACAAAGAAAATAACCTCTGATGACACTGCCTCTTTCTGTGAGTTATTTATGGCAATCACAACTATGTATGTGTTGCATGATTTCTCCATACACTGTTTCCCAAAGTTGATTCATTCCTGCACTACCTTCATAATACTACTTGCCATATCCATGTCCAGTTTTAATATCACTTATTTAACATTTTTTAAAATTGATTTTCGATAACTAATGAAAATCGAAATTGATATGACTTGGAGTAAGTAGAGAGCTTTTATAAAAATAAATGCATTGAAAACATTAAAAAAAATTAAATTATAGCAATATGCTATTGCCTGCCAAAGGCTCTGGCCCCAAGACCTGATCTCTATTTATTTAAAGAGAGCAGTTAGATTTAGAGGTATGTTTAAGACACACTAGCAAGAAATTAAGACTTTGTATTTGGCATAATCAACAAAAAGATAATTCAAAAAAAATTTTTTATCTTCATGTGATTAAATTTCATGATGCATGAAAGTTAAAATCATTCAGCAGTATCAATCCTGCCCTTCATAAAATGCCGCTCTTTGATTCTGTTTTTTTTTTTTCATAAATAAATAAGAGATGGAAATGATCAGAAAATATGTTGAGTGGTTGGGTTTCAGATGTATTCCAGTACGTAGTATAGTCTCACTCTCTGCCTATATAATCCCTCATTCTAGAACTAGATGGGAAGATAGTCAATACCTAAACCAGAGTCCTTGCTACTTGCTATATCCTCTCATATATTTGTTTTAAACTAGACATTAAATAATTTTAAAAAGTAATTTTGGTTTACCAATATGTGACCCCAAGAGGAAAATCATGCCTACACTGTGGTATAAGCCTGAAATGAACATCAGGAGCAAACTAGTTAAGCTTGAATGGACATTTAACCTTGGACATGAAAATAACAAGTATCATTAAAGAACAAGATGAAAAGAGAGTGAGTCATTTTACAAGCAAATATAGATTTGTTTAATTTGAATATTTTCTTGTTACAGAGCAATCTTTCCAAGATTTTGAGTTTCTCGTTTGGAAACTATGAGAACACAATTATGTGTTTCTGCTAAAATGCTAAAATGGTATGTAAATGCACTGGGCACTTAAGAAAGCTGCCTATATATATATATAGGTTCTTTTTGAAAACTCTAATGAGGAGTTTGAGTCTCCAGTTAAGTAGTTTGATTACCCTGAACCTGTCAGTTATAATGGTCACATGTAGAGCCTCTAGCCAACTGATCCAGCTGAGCCTAGCTTTCCAGTCATCCCTGGAAGCCACCTTGGACTCACAAGATCAGTTCATTTTTCAGCTGAAAACAGCAACTTGACCTCAGTTTATGTTACATGGAACAGAAGAATTGCCCAGCTGAGTCCTGCTTGAATTTCTGACCCAGGAAATCATGAGATATGATAAAAAATGATGGCTGTTTTAAGCAACCAAATTTTGTTACACTTTGTTTTATAGCAATACATACATAGGACACCCAGTGGATGAGATATTCCCTCTACTATGTAGTGTAATGGTTAAAAACATGAAATGGAGCCAGTCTTCCTGGATTCAAATCCCGGCTCCACCATTAACAAGTTGTATCACCGTAAACAAATTACTTCATTTTTGTGTGTCACAGTTGCCCAAACTGTAAAATTTAGATAAAAATAGTGACTACCTTATAGTGGGGATTAAACAAATTAATATATTCTTAGAATATTTCCTGACACATAAGAATTGGCTTTATTCCTTGCTTATTACGTGTTTTCACCATAATGCTTGTGATGTATCCTGCCTCTGGTTGGCTCAGGAGGCTGCTAATGTGTTGCTTTATCAACAATATCAACTTGCTTAAACTGGAACTACTTTCCCCAGAATCTTCTTTCCTGTATGGTTTTACATTAGAGTCAGAAAAAAAGAGGAACTTTACAGGATTTCAATGGCAAAAAATAAAACTGCTTCCTGGGTCACGCTGCCTCTTCCTCTTCTGTGTGTGTCAAATCTCCCTCTGCTTTTTCTCATGTGGATACTTATGATTAGATTTAGGGCTCACCTAGATAATCCAGGATAATCTCCCCCAATCAAAATCCTTAGATCAATCACATCTGAAAAGACCCTTTTTCCTTATCAGGTAATATTTGCAGATTCCAGGGGTTAAGACCTGATTTCATTGGGTGCCCATTGTTCAGCCTGTTATACATCTCACCGTCATATTCATTCTTTCGTCTGACTGATTCACTACGCTGGCTCCTAATATGGTAGGAAACAAACCACATATCGACTTGGTTAAGCTGGACTACTTTTCCCAGAATCCCCATTCCCTGTATGGTTCCAGGTTAGAGTTGGACAACAGATGAATTTGTGCCGGGTTTGAAAGGCGAAGGTGAAGCAGCTTTCATTTATCACTGTGGTTGTGTAGTGACAGAGAGATGAGTTTGGGTTCTAGATTTGCCTCTGTCCATCATTAGCCAAAGCTGAAACAACAATGTGGTTGACAACCTCAAAGTGGTAGGTCGTTTTAGGCCACGTTCTTAGAAATATAGGGCCTAGAATGATGTAATAATAATTATATATTTTTATGTAGATCTCAGGTGCTATCATTTTTTTTTGAAGATACATGCTAATTTAAAGATATTTGAATTACATAGAGAAGTACAAAGGGAAAAAAAAAAGATAACCTTTACTCACAACTCAGAAATAACTATTTTAACCTTAGGTGAATGTCATTCCAAACAGTAAATAGTAAGAAAAAAAAAAGCCAATTAAAGAATTAAAGGATTTATGAAAGGATAGATTCATAGATAGAAAGTTATATGGAAGTAATGTCATATACCTGAAGGGCAGGCAGCTAGATTGGGCATAAAATTTGAGATTATATATTTTTTATTTCAGAACTTTGTAGAACATTGTTGACTTCTTTTTTTCACAGAATAATATATTTTTTTCTTTTTATGGTGACTTTCTTTTTCTGTGAAGTAACTGAAAATTCTCTTTCTTTCAAGACTTTTTAATTTTTTTTAGCTGTTTTAAATTCATAGCAAAATTAAAAGGAAGCTACAGAGATTTCCTATGCATTCCTTGCCTCAATACATGAATAAGAAATTTAACTAGGATATTTTTATATAGATAATTCTATGTAATTTAAGAAAAACATTTGTTTTTCTTGGATTACAATGAACCCATTTGATGTATATAATTGGGTAGTCTTCATTTCAGAGAAATTATTCTTCAGACCTCTAATGACTTTTTATAATGTGATATATTAGCTAATTATTTTAATCTTTTTCATCTTCTGTATTTATTGGGATTATTTCAAGCTTTTCCTTTATGTAATTAATAGATTTTTAACCATGTCAATTCTGTTCCTTCCTGATTCTGTTATTGTTTAGTTTCAAAATTATGATTTTTTTCTTCATTTATTTCTTTAGCCATTTATTTAGATGCTTTATCATCCTCCCCTTGAATTTATGTTTTATTGAATTCCTGTTATTTTTCTATGGCTTGAAGCTTTTCCTTACCTTGGATAATGTTTTCTTCTATACAGGGTTCTTTATCTGACTTTGCATTCTTTGTTCTTATCTCCTTTTTCCTCCTCTTTTCTCTAATATGTTTTCTTATTTTTCTTTGTAATTTTTTTTCCTCCCTCCATCCCACCCCAGCTTCCTCGTGTTTAATGTGGACAGTTTTATCCAGACATTCTCAATGTTTTGATATAAAGTAGTTGAATTCTTTTTGGTAGCCTTAATACATTGACTAAGAATGGTTTATCTTCTGCTTGAAAACTCAACTAAGTTTATTCTCCTTTCTGAAATTTGAAGTATGTGTGAGAGCCAGAGTTGAAATAGCCTTCTGCACAGGACTTGAATGCTGAGTTCTTATTCAATTTTTTCTTAAAGGCCCAATTCAGTTTTTATAGGGTCTGCATTATCCATTCCAAGGTACATTGTATTTTCAAGAGACTTTAGATTTGTTTGAGGCTTTAGATTGTTCCCCTATTCTGGAATTAACCACTGGACAGTAGAAATCTTAACATTTTCTGCTTCTGCTTAGTTTTTAAGATCCTGAGGTAAATCACAGTGGCTTCTACTCTCAAAATTTTATCCTACTTTCTACTCACATTATAGTATATTCCCCTCCACAGTGACAGTGTTTGTGAGAATTCTTAGGATTTTATCAATTTGTTTTTTTTCCTTAATAATATTTCTTGAGAGTTTGGAGCCACATAAAAAAAAAAAACCCAGAATTTTCTTTTTTCTTCTTTTGATTGTGATAGCTTTGCAATTTTGGATTGTTGTCTACTTAATTTGTATTTAAAAGCTGGAGATCTTGCAATCCAGTTTTGCTTTGTCGTCGTTAAAAAGACTTTTGACAACACATTGGAAATAGAATAATCAATCTGGCAGTGATTTAGAAGAAAACAATGGAGATAATAAAGTGATTCAAAACTTAGGCCATTAAGAAATAACTTAGGCACTTAAAAATTGTCATTTAAGAAGGAACAGATCTTTCCTTACAGAAGACTCAGACACAATCAGAAATTATTAAAAGCCTGCTTTTAAAGAAATGAATAGTTTTAGTGTGTGTCACCCCAGAGACAGGAGAAATATCAGCGGGTTAAAATCACAGAGTAACTAATTTCAGATTGATAGAGTGAAGAAACTTCAGAAATAAGAGCATGCCTACCTCTGGGCCTCAGCTCTTGTTTTTCACCTTGAAACTGTCTTTCCCTGAGATGTCTGTGGAATGCACCATTCTCACCTCTTCATGGAGATTTTTCAGAACTCTCTATTAGTATTTTCATCTCTCCTACATCTGTAAAAGCAAGAATGGTTTTGTAATTATTTGTATCTTTGTTTCCCACCTAAAATATTGTATCCACCTTAGTGTCTAATATATAGGGGCTTCGACAAAGAGCAGATGATTAGCAATTTTGACTGAATTAAATTAGAGAATGTATTTTAAAAATACATTTACTCTTTACAAGCCATTGAAGTAGTTTGCTCTAATATAGTTATCCTACTAAGAGAAATTAAATTTACTAATAAGACTCTATGTGTCCTAGAATATTTTATTTAATTAAAAAAACCTACCTGGTTATATTCCCACCTATTTACCTGGTTATTATTTACCTGGTAAATTTTGTAAAAATTTTACAAAATATAACATATAACAATTATGTAGTCTGTAGGGGTATGATCCTCAAATTTAAAAGAAAAAAGTAAAAGCTTATATTATGGTATAATATTGAGTTCCAATAAAAATTTGGCAGTATTACAACCCTTAGTTTTTGGTGTTCTAATAGATTATAAATCTTATTTTTGCTTAAACTTAGAAGACTTTAATATTCACTAGAAGAGCATATTATAGAAAGGAACCAGTTTGAATGTTTTTCTGTTCCTCTACCAACATTCATAATTAATGAAGTCTTTCATTATTTAAATGAGTATGCTGAAACCATTTGTCTCAACTATCAGCTACATATTAAACTCAATTATTAATAGTTTTGAATGGATGGAATTTAAGAATTTATATATACTATAACATTAAGTGTTACTAATATATATTTAAAACAATGTTCTTAGCCATGATTTTGCTTTTTAATTTGTATGTTATTTGATGTTATTGGAACAAAAGTCTTTATAATGGATTATCATACCTTTGCGTTTAACCACTCACTGAGAGCACTCAATATAGATTTTAACAATCCAATTTATGTGTTTTCCTGTTCCTTTTGCATTCCCACCAATCCTATTCTTTGCCCTCCTCTTTAGCACCTTCTCTAACTCAACATATTGACTGGGTTGCTTCTTCAGACTGGAAGCTTGGGTCCAATTGCCCCCCAAAAGTCACTGCATGTGGTTTGTGGAAATCCTCTCATCCTCTCCCTTCTTCTTTCCCCTCTTCTCCTCCCCTCCTTTCTCTTCTTCATCTTTCCTCATGCTGCTTTTGCAGAGGAGAGGAGAAGCAGAATTTAACTGATCCCTCAAATGTGCCATGGTTCTGTGAAATTTTTTCCATTTTACTTAAAAACAATACTTTCATTTTGTTCTATACATTGCATATCTCATGCTATTAGGGAAAAAAATAGGAAATAGAAAAGGAAAGACAAGTGTAAGGAATTAAGAAGAGTGGAGTTATAAATACAGACATGGAGAGAAGAGAAGGAAAATTTGAAATGGGGTTAAAAGGAAAAGATAAAAGTTATGTTTAAAGTGAGATCTAAGAAGTCTAATAAGATAGAGGTGGAAGAATCAGAATGGAAGTTGGTAACTAATTTCCTTATCTTTGTAGATTTTCTTTTTGTGTTTTAATTTCTATCAGTTTTCTATCTTTCTGACTTCTTTTTTCTTTATTTCATAATAAAGAAAAATTTTAGTATACCCTGACAAACAACAAACAAACAAACAAACAAACCAGATTGTCATCCTCCAAAAGCTCTCTACATCCAGGTATGGGATCCAAATCTCCCATGCTGGCACCTGTGCCCACCTATTTCATTACCCCCTAGGACACCAGGCTCAGAGGGCTGTCCACAGGTTCAGGGAGTTATAGAAGGAACTTCATTTTTTTCCAGTCTTTTTATTTTCTTTAGTAACTTTAAACAAAAAATCTCAACTACAGTTTGTTATTGCTCACAGTTTAATAAGACGGAATTTAAAGTCCTCTTTCTGTGTGACCAGACCACTTTCTCTGACTATTAACGGTAAGTTTAAAATATTTTTCTTAATACAAATCAGTATTTTTCAAAATTTCTTCATGGATTAGAACTGTTCCTTTCTTTCTTTCCCTTGGATGATTTTTCCTTGTCAGAGTAGAGAGGTTGTAATTCTCTCAGCACAAAGAAAGTAGGTGTTATTTCCTGAGGGAGAGGCTGCAGCAACTTGTAGTGTTTATACATCAAGACCTTACACTGTATATAAATACAAGCTGTGTTTCAAGCTCTTAGAGTTGTTTGTTTAAACAACTGACTGAAATACATTTTTTAGACGAGAGCAAATTCTTTACTCAGGGTTCTGTCCTTAGCTTATTATCATTTTCTCCCTCCTTCCTCACCTGATCCCCATGTAGGGAGGGAAACAGAACAAGGGAGATTTTTTTTTTTTTCTCTAAGAACGTAGATATTACTCAGCCATAAGAAAGATGAAATACTGCCATTTGCAACAACATGGATGGACCTTGAGATTATCATGCCAAGTAAAATAAGTCAGACAGAAAAAGTTGAGAACCATAGGATTCCATTGAATATGTGGGATTTAAAACTGAAAGCAACAACTGAACAAGACAAATGAACAAAAACTCATAAACACCGGCAATAGTTTAGTGGTTACTGGAGGGAAATGGTGAATGGAGGAGGTGGATAAGGGTAAAGGGGGTCGAATATACGGTGGAAGGAGGAGATTAGCCTTTCCGGGTGGGGGGTGAACACACAATGCTGCATACAGATGATATGTTATAGAACTGTACACTTGAAACCTACTTAATTTTATTAAACAGTGTTGCCCCAATATATTTAATTTTAAAAAATGCCGGTATTGAAAGTAATTTATAAAACACATATTTGAAGTGTTATTACTTTATGTTATAGGAAACAAAAAGTAAAGAGGGCACTAGGACAGTTGAGTGCACAACAGTGGCCATGTTAGAAAATGCTGTCATGTTTTAATATTCCTGCTAGAGTCCGAAAAGCAAATTCTAACCGGAGGATAAAGTCCGAACACCAGAGCAGATGCTAATCTCAGCTCTCACATATGAAATATTTAAGTTTTCAAGAAAGGTGAATCTTTGTTTGCCCTTCCTCCAGGCCTTCCCTGTCTCTGTATTTTATTTGTAAAATTACCCATTCTTCTGAGAATGACAGAACTAACATTCTACAAAAATCTTCCTCATACGGTCTGTCTCCTTAAATGATTGTCTCCACAGGACCCTTAGGTTCATGGAGATTATGTGTTTCACGAAGATCAACCTGTAACCGGGGCAACAGGGTAGACAGCCTGAGCTGAGCTATTACAGGGTGAACAGTGACATTCGATGTCGCAGCTCCATTTAAAGAAAAGATGAAATACTGCCATTTGCGACAACATGAATGGATCTTGAAATAATCATGCTAAGAGAAATAAGTCAGAAAAAGTTGAGAACCATATGATTTCACTCATAGGTGGGACATGAAACTAAAAGTAACAAAAAAACATGACAAACAGAGACTCATGGACACAGACAGTGGATTAGTGGTCACCAGAGGGAAGGGAAAGGTAGATAAGGGTAAAGCGAATCAAATATTTGGTGGCGGAAGGAAATTTAATTTTGGGTGGTAAACACACAATGCAATATACATATGACATGTTGTTGAATTGTCCACTTTAAACCTATTTGATTTTATGAACCAATGTCACCACTATAATTTTAATAAAAATGTTTAATAATTAAAAAAAAAAAGATCTTACATGGAATGAAAGCGGAGACCAGTGAAATTTCTGTCATTGCTTGGCGGACATCAGCCGAGACTGTGAGGAAAACAGCATGATTGTTAATTCAACACAGGTGTGTTGAATCACTACTTAGCCTGCTAATCAAATTATCTGAGTTTGTATCTCCTGATGGAAGGGAAGGATAGAATAGGTAAGCAGAGCCAGGAGTCTTAGGGGTTAGGATAGGGAAGGTACAAAAAGTTATGAAGAAATGCAGAGGATTGTTAGAAATCAAAGAAAACGAAAATATACAGGCCAGTTAATTTTCACAGAAGTCTTGTGTTTGGGAAGAACTAAGAGCATAGAATGACTTGAACTATTGTGGAGCAGCTGATTGCGTTTTCTCATTATGTGTGACAGCAGGAAAGCGAGGGAAACATACAGAGAGTAGAAAGAGAATGGGGAGGGACGTGGGGCCTGGGAGAGCCTGGAAATTAGAAATGCTCAATTAAATGTGGTTAAGAGAGGCTCCTTTTTCTCTTTTTTTTCCCCCTGTCTCTCAGAGCTCTTTTTCCTTACCATTATGTAAGCAATATATACTCAATGTTGAAATTTTGGAAAATGGAGAAATATACAGCAAGAACAATAAAAATCACTTGCAATCAACCATTCAGGCAACAACATCATGAACATTTTGGTGCATTTTCTTAATCTTCTTATTTGGCTTTTGTATCTTGAAATGCAGTTTTAGGTTGTATCCAAGTTATACATGCACAAGGCTTTAAGAGGATAAAGTTCTGCAAAGTTTGTTAGGAAAAGCAGCACTTTCAAGTTTTAATGGATTCTTTGGATGTTAACTCTAATTAACATACTTATTTTGCCTTTTTTAGATTTTTAAAAAAGTTTTTGACATTATCTCTTGAGAAAAATGAGAACCTGGTTGTTCCTTACTATAATTTTTAAAAAGGTAGTAGTGAGACTCTCGTGCAATCTTAAAAATGAATGTATGTCAAACTTAGTGGTTTAAAACAATTCAACTACAATTTTTCATGACTCTGTAGGTTGGCTGGGCAGGTCCTGGGTCCTAAGAGGGCAGGAGCAGTGGCCTCCAGGCTTCCTAGATACACTCTCACTCCACCGTTGGTCAAATATCCAAAGCACATCACAAGTCCCCCCAGATTCACCCAGACTTCCCGGGGTGGAGAAGTGGACTCTGGAGTGCTATGATCTATTAGGAGACCGTTCATGATAAAGTCTTCTTAAGTTTTGTTCCTGCCAAGTTACTGTTCCCTCTATTTTTGTTTCTCTACTTTTCCTATCAGAAGATTTCTTCAACTATCTGGAGATGCTGTTCAATTGTATTAAAAGATATGACACTAAAATGCTCTTGAGTCTACGGCCATGCCACCCTGAACAAGCCCGATCCATCTGATCTCAGAAGCTAAGCAAAGTTGGGCCTGGTTAGTACTTGGATGGGAGACCACCTAGGGAAGACCAAGTGCTGAAGGATTAAAAAAAACCAAGAGAGAGATTGTAAGCTGCCAAGATCTTTGAAACCTGTGAGGCCAACCAAGGGTTGCCTCTCCTAAATAAATAAATAAATAAATAAATAAATAAATAAATAAATAAATAAAATGCTGCTGTAAAGCTCTGTGCATAAGGCTTGAGTGTGTCAAATGCAGGATTCACTGCTGCGTGATCTGGGGCATTCATTTGGGGGAACCCCTAAAGCGTTTAATTCCCCAGAAAAGCATTTCTAATCCCCTGCCTGGAAGGTAGAAACTTGGCTGCTGGGGCTCTCTATCCTGAGTCCGACAGAAGGCTGGTACTCTGTCTGAGCGACGCTGATGTCTCATTACAGGTACCCTCTGTTGGATCCTCTCCAGAGAACAAACCTCCAGGCTTCCACCAGGACAGGCAGAGAAATCGTGGGTCCCATTGCTCTTGCCAATAGACTTGAGTAAAATCTTTTGTTCTTACTCCGTTTTCACTCCTACTCCCAGAGGTTCCTGGTGCCTTTACTCCTTTCATGGGTTATGTGGTGTAAACTGGTTTGCGTCTTGGATTTCCATATACCAGTTTAGAATTCAGATTTCTCATATTGCTGAGTTTGTTACCAACGCCTGCCTTCCAGCTTTCAAAATCTTGTTCTTCTTTCTCCTCCCTCTTCCTTTGTATAGGTTTGTTCTCTCCTCCCACCTCTGCCTCCTTTATCATCATAATTAATGTGCTTTGGGGAGTGATGACTGTGTAAATTCAGCTTTAACCAGAAATCTCACTGCTTTATGCATACGACTTACATGTGTTGTATATTATTTCACTGTGAATGTTTTCTTCTAGGGTTTTTCTCCGCACAGACTGCGCCACGTGAAGTGCTTGCAGTTACAATGACCCCCCTAAAAACCACAGTGCTACACCTATAGTCTTCACTGAGAAATACTTAGGTCATCCGATGCCATGTTTTGTGCCACCAAAGTCACCACAGATGACTGAAGTATGGATGAGCATCTGGTCAAAAGGACCCAAATCAGTGGCTTATGTCATGGCCTTTGAAGTGGCCACACACAAGTGCTCTGTCTTTATGTGTTATTCCGCATTGAATGATGACTGCCACATTTTCTAAAGTGTTAGTATTAAAAAGCCACACACAGAAAGAAAAAGAAGTCTGTTATTAGTAAAAACAAGAGCATTAAATAGAGATCAGCTGAGTCAACATCATATCAGAACATTGGAATAGAGAACAAGGGGCGGCTGCTACTGATTGGGAGTGAAAAAATTCAGACTCTCACAGTATTCTGTGAGGCCTGGTTATGGGATAGTTGATACTGTTTACTATTTAATTTACTTCCTTTTGTATCCACCCAACAAACCCAGTAATTAGCATAAACTAATCATAGTTCTGTTCCTTGTATAATTTGAAAATAACTAGGTCCTGATAAGCCTGATCAATGGTGAATACTCTGCCACTGTTACTGTGATGGTAATGATCCTGGAAGAGAGGGCCTGCAAGTGTCAGTCTTGTCTTCAATGGGTTGGGATGAGCACACTCTGTTAAGAGTGTATGAAATAAAAAAAATAAAAATAAAAATAAAAAAAATATATATTTTCTCAATTGAAAACTGAAAGATACAATTTTTAACTCTAGTTTTCCCCCCTGACTACTTAAATACATTAAACATGTCACCTACTTCCTACTCCTTTTATTCTCTTTATCTGTTAACTAGAGGACTCAAAGATCTCTCCTGGTTCACAAATTCTATATCAACACATCGATGTCATCAGATTATTTTAAGCTCACAGGAGGAGGGATTCATATGTAGCTCTTTTTCTCAGGCAGCGACTTCATCGCTACTCTAAAACAACACTCCCTCCATCCTTTTCAGTTCTATTCCTATTTCTCTGTTATCATCAGTCGAATTTTTTCTGCGCAAATATTTAATTAGTAAATTGGCGAAGCCAGGGTAAAAATGTTTAGATGTCCATGGAAAAAGAAAAGATGTGCAGTGTATGTCAGTGTGTGTGTGTGTGTGAGAGAGAGAGAGAGAGAGAGAGAGAGAGAGAGAGAGAGAGAGAGAGAGAGAGCACACATGGTGGACATGGGGATTAGGGGATGGAAATAGCAAGGTTGGGAAGAGGACATTTGATGGGAACCTGCAACATCTAGGGAAGCCTTTGACAGGGTTTGTTTACCTTTAAAAATAAATGTCTCTTGGACATAGTAATTCTTTTGTATGAAATGAAAACAAAGCTGATACTGGGTTGTGATACTGGATGTGGAAAATTATAAAAACTTGGTATAAAATTAATTTTGTAAACATGAATAAATTCGTCTATCTCTTCCTTAACAATGTTAAAAGAATAAGGTGAAAATACTTTAAACCAAATGGCTACTGTGGAGATTTCAAGGAGGGATATTGTAATTTGTCCCCAGAGCTTCAAAAGCCATAGCCATTTTCTAAATAAGTGAAAAATAAAAAGTGAGAAAAACATTTATGACTACAGTTTCTAAGTGAATTTTCTCATTAAAAATGCAATTAAAGTTATTAAGTTTTTTTTTAAGTAGACAATACAAAACATTCAGGATAAAAGTACAGTTTTGTTTATCCCTCTAGCTAAATGCATTTTAAAACTACATTATCTCCTCAAAAAATTAAAAATAGAACTACTACAGAAGCCAACAATCTCATTTATCTTTATATTTATCCAAAAGAATTCAAATCGAGATCTCAGAAAGGTACCTGCACTCCAGTGTTCATTGTAGCATCATACACACTTGTCAAAATATGGAAACAACCTTAGTATCCATCAAAAGAAGACTGGATAAAGAAAATGTGGTATGCACATGCAATAGAGTATTATTTGGTCCTAAAAAAAGAAGAAAATCTCACAGTGCAAGTGGGTTCCCTTTTTTCAACATCCTCACCAACATTGGCTGTTTGTCGACTTTTTGATAATAGCTATTCTGGTAGATGCCAGGTGACATCTCATTGCAGTTTCGATTTGCCTGATGATTAGTGATATCGAACATCTTTTCACATGGCTGTTGGCCACCTGTATGTCTTCTTTGGAGAATTATCTATTCAAGTCTTCTGACCACTTTTTAATCAGATTTTTTTTTGATGTTGAGTTATATGAGTTTCTCAAAAGATTAAAAACAGAACTACCATAAACTCTAGTAATTCCACTCCGGGGTAATAATCCGAAGAAAGTCAAAACACTAATTTGAAACTATGTATGCATCCTCACATTCATTGCAGGATCATTTCTAATAGCTGAGATATGGAAGCAACTTAAGGCATCCACTGACAGATAAATGAGTAAAGAATATGGAAGATCTATATACACCATGTACTCTTCACCACCAGCTACCTTGTCTCTCTAAGGTTCAAAGCAATCCTTGGTTAGCACTTGTATATATACACAATGTATATTAGACATATATACACTACACACACACACACACACTATATATATATATATACATATAGCTATACACACACTACATATGTGGTATATTGCTCAGCCCTAAGAAAGAAGAGAATCTTGCCATTTGTAATGACGTGTATGGACCTAGGGGGTATTATGCTAAGTGAAATGAATCAGATAGAGAAACACAAATACTGTTTGATTTTGCTTATTCGTGGAATCAAAAACAAAATAAAGAAAACAGAAACAGACTCATAGATACAGAGAAAAAATGTACGGTTGCCAGAGAGAAGAGGGGTGGGGGGAATGAATAAAAATGGTGAAGAGGAATATTAGGTACAAACTTCCAGTTATAAAATAAATAACCCTCAGGGATGTGGTGTACAGCAAAGGGAAAATAATCAATAATATCATAATAACTTAGAGTGGTGACTGATGGTTGCCGGACAGATGGTTACTAGTGTGATCACTTTGTAAGCTATATAAATGTTGAATCACTATGTTGTACTCCTGAAACTAATAGAATATTGTACGTCAACCATACTTTATTTAAAAACATAAATTTGGAAAAGAGAAATACTGCCTACGAGTCAAGAATAAAAGCTTAAGAGGTAGTTTGTAGGAAAATTCGAAGAGCTCACCCACCGCGTTTTCATCTCTTTCCTCAAAATTGAAACCAAGCTTCAATGCCTTTTGTATTTTCTACAAAAGACAAAGTTCTCCTTGTTAAAAGCTCTTCCTTTTTTCTAAAACACAAGCCTTCCCACTGAAGTATATAGCCCCTGATATTTCACAAAGAGGCTCTCAAAGTAGGTTCAGTTTGAGACGCACTTGGAAGAGGTCTGGAGCAATAATTCTGCTCCATCAGTCATGTGTTTTTCATGAATAAATTTTGATTTGTTCCTGCACATTTACTTTTAAATACATTGGAATAATTTATTAAAAAGTTTATCTCTTGTCCTTGAATAGTTTTTTAATGTTCAGGCAAAAATAAACCAACTACTTTGCTTAGTTTGCTACCAGCGTCTCACTAAAATTTACTATGAGGTGAATTCAATATTGAGTTTCTTCTATCTCCATAAAGGAAATTATAGTTTAATGAGTATACAGGCAGCTTCCAGTATTTAATATTTTAGTGTTACGCATCAGGATTACCATGCCTTGACCATCAGAAATGATCAGCTAGTAACAAAATGCTGATTAGGACAAGACATTGTGAAGAGACTGTGTCGTAAGACTGTTTTCCAAATATTTCTGATCCGAGGAACCCCATGGACCTTGGTTAAAAGTACACATTCTGAGGAACCTCGCTTGGAGATTCTGATTTGCTAATCCAGAATTGTTCCTAGGAATCTTTATTTTTAATAAGATGCCAGATGATTCTTATGATAAAATTCAGGAACACTGTTACAAGGTTGATTTTACTTGGCATTGATAATCACTGATAAAGAGGATAAGCTGTATTCTTCAGACAGCACGTTGTAGATGCTTTGATTTCTAATTCGCATGGCCACGAGAAGAGAGTCTGTTCTGTCACCTCAGGTATTTGGCTTACAATATTTGGCTTAGCTGCATTGAGCCTTTATACGGAACAGTTCTGTTATATACAATCTATTTTTTAATCTCATTGCATTAAGGACAGACCTGACCTTTCTCACTGCATCCATTTTATATGTCTCTGTGCTCATGGCTGCTGTTTTGGTGTGTAGTGTCAGTATAAAGAACTTGATGTATAATACACTTACTTCCCTCTGTAAGCACATATCCAGTAGGAGGGAATTTGCATAGTGAGTGTTTGGAGTAGATGAATTATTTTCAAACTGAGGAGGTGAAAGATTCCATAGGGTGCATTTAACCAGAATCAGGAAAAGGCTATATAGTTTGAAAATATTCTCAATATTATAATTTTTATTTGTAAAATAAAAAATTATTTCCATGGTTTTCATTTTAGCTAAAAGTGTAAATATATATAAAAGTGTAAATATATATATATATATATGTGGGGGGGGGATATGCAGAAGGCATAGTGATTTTTAACTAGAAGAAATTGTCTCCTGGAAGAAATATGAGTAAAATTTTAATTTTAACAAAATTTTAACATGGTTTAAAGATTTTACAACTAGGATAGATGGTTTCTAATATATTCCTTCCAATGTTAATATTCTGTCAATTTTCAAACATTCAGAATCTCTTGTTTTAAAATACACTATTCTAATCACTTCCCCCATTTTCATTCCTCCTACATGCATGTTTGATTATAGGACACATGAAGTTAAGGAAGAAAAAAAAAAGCCTGGAGTTCTGCTTACTCCTGGGATAAAGAAAACAGAAAAGAATATGCTTCCACCTATCAACGAGAAAGAACTGCACAAATAACAAAATTATAGCTTTTCCTAAACCTATCAGAGAACTAAAGACACAAGGCAACTGAGCAATCTGAAACCCATGGAGGATCAACCTTCTTAATGGAGAGGAGGGGTGTGTGGGAAGAATCACCGATGACAGAACAAAGTAGGAAGAGATATCAGATATACATCCTCACAGGAGAAATGGTATACCTGTCTCTAGGCACAAATGTTATTTATCTCAGCCTCTACTCTTCTACGGAAGGTGTCTGGTAGTCAATCAAAAATCATGAAACACAAGTAAAATAAAAGCACTCTCTAGAGAGGAAGAAATAACCCAAACGTTGAAAGTATTTATACAGAGAATTTAATTGCTCATTAAACATAAATTTTGGTTTTAAAATACGGTTAGATTTTCAGGAGAGTTGCAAAGATAGAAAAAGAGTACTAATACCTGATTTTCCCTGCTGGTAATTAGGGCACATACGGGGCCCGTGATGCATTCGTCACAACCAGGGGTCTAACATTGGTGCACTACTACTAACTTCTGAAGTTTATTCGGATTTCACTAGTTTTTCTTTAATGTTCTTTTTCTGTTCCAGAATCTTGCCCAACACATCACATTACAATTAGCCGTCATGCTATTTTAGCTTCCTCTGGTCACTGGCAGTTTATAGAACTTTCTGTTAAACTGGACAGTTTTGAGGAGTACTAGTCAGGTGTTTTGTAGAATGTCCCTAATTGGGGTTTGTCTGATGTTTTTCTCATGGCTAGGAGGAAGACCAGAGAGGTAAAGCATCGTTCTCATTACCTGATCCCACAGGCCCCTTCTGTTAGCATGACATGTCAATGATGAGGTTGCCTTTATCACCTGGCCTTGTAATACTTGCCGGTTCCGTTTGTCAAGCTTTTGACTTTCTGTAAGGATTAAGTGGCAACTTCTAAGTTGTTTATATGAAGAATGAAAATTAGAATTCCTTGTTGCATTATTCTAAAAAATGATTAATTTAATCTATATTTCAAAATTAATTTGCCTAGAATTTTTCAAAGTAGTCTCATGATTTTTTTAAAAAATCACTCTGTTTAAATTGTTTATATCTCTTTTGTCATTTCTAATTTTGTATAGTTTTGCTTTTATCCTCTATTTCTGGATTAAGTTAGGTAGTATCTGTCAACTATGTCAAAATTTTCAGCTAACACTTTTCAATTTTATTTGACTCTTTTTCTGTTTTTGAATCCATTAAATTTTGTGTTTATATTTATTAACTTCCTTTTGCTTCTGTTGTTTTCCTTTTACAACTTTTTAAATTGGGTGTTTAATTAATTTTCTATTTGTATTTCTATAAGCATTTAATTGCTTTAATTGAATCTCCATAGGCATTTTAATTGCAACTAAATTGCTTTAGTCCTATCTCATAAATTTGATGTATTGTATTTTTATAGTTGTGGACAATAAATATTAAAATCTTGATTTGTGTTCTCTCTTTACCCAAGAGTTGTTTTATTAGAATACTTTTTAATTTTTATATGAAAAGATCTTTTTAAACATTTTTATTATTGTTATCTGGGTTTATGGCATCATGTCCAATGCCATTATTATTTCCATTAGGAATCTTTTTATTTTGGACTAATATATGGTCAATTTTCACAACATGTTTCATCTACAATTAAAAAGATTTATTTTCTATTGTTAGAATTTAGAGTTTAACATGTATCTACTTTATTTTTAATACTATTTAGTTCTCATATATTTTCTTCACTAATTATTTGTCCCTCCTTTTATTCTTTGTTATTTTCTATTTGTTTCCCATCACAACAATATTAATATTGGTTTTTCTAAGTTCATATTCATTTCCTGAAAGCAAAACTTGAGCGACTTCTTGGTCAAGTGATATATTGAAGGAATGAATGCTCTCAGGAGAAAAATAGTGAGAAATGCTAGATAGGGCAAGGGGGTTGGGAAAGCTAGGTAAGGCTGGTATGGAGAAGCCCAGGGGGAATTCCTAGCATGAATTACACCATGGCCTTGGGGACTAGGTCTTTTATACCCTTGTATCACTTAGTCATCAACTGTAGGCTGAATATGTGGGCTGGAAATAGTCTCCTGAGGGAGGCTATTTCTGTTGCTTGTTGGCAATTCTCTTAAGAGGGACTATACCTGTGAGCTGTTAGCAGCCCACACTGACAATACTAGGAGATAAGTTCACTAACTAGGTAAAGTCGATCAGGGACAGAAAAAGACCATTTACTGCAGCTAATAATCTCTTCTTCCTCTTCTCTATCATAAAGTTTAGGGAAATTTTCCTCCACTGACATAGAAGAAAAACAACACGGGGAGGGGTATCTCATATATTGCCTAGCTTACCATTTTCTTGTTTGTATTTCACATATTTATGATACCAGCCCTGAAATTATTCAGATTTGGAATTCTTGATTTTAGCAAATCCCAGGGTAGCCATATTTAGTTACCCTTGTTTATGTTTATTTTATACATATTTTTCTGGCATAAACATTCTAAGAATTTTCATGATTTATTTTCATATCCATTCCAGGTATAAAACCATTTTTGCCAATATTTACCTTATTTTTATTAGTGAAAGGTTAATAGATGTGTGAGGCCTATAAACTGCAGGTTATATGTATTTGTGTAAGAAAGTTGTAGAGAGACTGCTAATCTCATTCCGTTCCCTCTTATTGCTCCCTTCCTCTGAGCCTTCAATGAAGGCTAGAAAACTAAACATGACATTTTCTAGCCTCTTTGCAGCTACAGCTCTCGGTGTGATCCAGGTTCAGTAAAACAGAAGCACCCACCAGAGTCGCACAAAAAGGAAGGAAGTGATGTGGGGTAGTGACTGTGTGGGAAAGATTTGATCTGGGGTCAGAGGCACCTAATGCTCCCAGGGCGACTGTGTTGCAAGTTCTACTGCCTGTTCCCCAGCATCATGAATGCCAAGTGGGCATTTCTTCGGGTTATATTGCTTCCCTCTATTTTCTTAGTTCTTCCTGAAATTATGTGCTGCCTAAAAACTGGTAGGAAATTCTTCCCTCTTCAAGTAATCGACAATGGATTTCACTGCTTGGAATTAAGAATGGTAACCTGTACAAGTCACTAATAATCTTAAATATTTCAAAATAATATCTTAGATTCTTCTTCTTAACTTTGTGGGCCCAGAGACCTATCCTTGTCAATTCTCCATGTTGTCAGATTAAGAAATTGGTTCATATTCTGAAACAAATGAGACTGAAATGGGCACAAGAATGTAAGTAAATTAAATTATCAAGATATTAGAGAGATTTCTGCCTATATGCAAGCTACATAATATTAAGCCTAGGTTAAAAAAAAACTGGAACTGAGTATGAAGATGGCAGAAAAGAACCCTCAGACACCAATAAATCAGTATTTATCAAATATCAAAAATATAATGATAACATCATAGCACAGAGTGAATACACCCTTGAGCTTGTCAGGGAATGCTCTCAGGGATGTGACAAACGTTGCAGAGCAGTCTGTGTGGGGTACCAGCCACCCGTCTTTAATGTCTGAGACCTGGATCCAGAAAAGTCTTGCTGCACCATACCAGTGTATGCTATACATCCTCCCTTTACCTGTGCCCATGTTTCAGGACCGAGGACTTTTCCTTTGATATCCACTTAGTGATGATCATAAACTATCATAGCACAAAACACCAAATTATCATGACAAGTGAGTGAGAGAGTTTGGAGCAAAAATCGATGGGACTTATATGACCTTGTGACAAATCTCTCAGATAACAGCTTGAAGGACTTGTCAACAGGACTATAAAGCTTCAAGTTGGTTGACCAAACATCTCCCTAACATGGGCAGATCTGGATAAAGATTATTAAGTTCAAATTTGTTACCTTTTTGCTTATTTAAGACCTGTTTTACCTCTTTTTGTATATTATGTTACAATCTGCACTCTGCCAAGACCCAAATCTTGAGGTTGGATTTGATGACATTCACCCATTTTCTGGTTAGTTCTTAGGTTATTACATTTAGATGGAAGTAGAAGGAAAACTGATTTACTCTGCAGAAGGCAATATTATTTCCAAGTCCTTGGGGTGAGCTTATCCAAACCACCAAGTACTGACAATACCAATCTGCCATATTCTCAAGTTATATCTACCTACACTCTATCTTTAGACTTTAAAAATGAAAGTTTGTGAAACTTATCTTTCCTCTAATTTTAAATTTAAATTATAAGATTTTTAAAAATTTTATTTTATTATTAGTTTCAAGTGTACAGTACATTGGTTAGACATTTATATAGTTTATAAAATGATCCCCCTGATTGATCTTCCTCTCCTCTGGCTCTCCACCTAGCCATTACATTAATGCTAACTGTGCTCCCTATGCTGTGCTCCCCACTCTGGTGACCAAATGTCAACTACTAATTTGTAGTTCTTTAATCTTTCACCCCTTTCTCCCAACCCCTGCAACCACCCTGGCTATCACTAGATTGTCCTCTATATTTGTAAGTCTGTTTTTGATAATTTGTTCTTCTTGTTCCTTGGATTCCACATGTAAGTGAAATTATATGGTATTTATCTTTCTCTTTCTGACTTATTTCACTCAGCATAATAACCTCTAGGTTCATCTGTGTCATTGCAAATGGTAGGGTTTTATTTTTCATGGCTGAGTAATATTCTATTGCATATTTGAACCATAACTTCTTTATCCAATCATCTGTTGATGAGCATTTTGGTTGCTTCTATATCTAAGATGTATTTCCCTTGCAAATGTAAGTATTGTTCCTAGTCATTGTGATTTTATCTATAAGTAAGTGTTTCAATTACTTATATCTAGCACATTTTAATAAAAGCTAATTTTAAAAAACCCTAGCATTTATGTTAAAATAAAAACTTAATTTCTGATGAATTATATATTATTCAATTACTGTAACCTGTCATTTTTTGCTATATTTTATATAAAAAATTATTTGAAGAAACTTGGCACTGGATTATAGGTTAATGCCACTAAAATTAGCAAAAGGTCAACTCACATTTTCCACATCTTATTAAAAAATAAAAGTAATCTTAAAGAAATGTTGTTTTGGTTGTTTGAAACATGGCTAATAGATGATGAAGGAGTCTCGAGTATTCTATTAAAAGCTCTGTCTAGAAAGGACAAAGGAGATACATCCCCCTTCTATTAGGAAGCACTTTGACATTACGAATAGTCATATAAATATTATTTAATACTGATTCTAAGTAGTTAATTCTCCAGGCTTTATAAGAAAAAGTTCCCAAACTCTTTCCTTTAATGTGCATTTCTGGAATAAAAGTAAAACTGGAAAATTTTTAAAATTGGTTTATGATTACAGTTATGTCACAATTATTTTATTGCTACAATGCCACTCACACTATCCTAGGTAGTCATTCTCTTCTCTTGCTTTTTCTTTATTTTTAGTAAGACCAGTTGTTTTGGAAACAACTTGCCACAATTTACAATAGAAATACAAGAACAATAAAGACCACTGACACAAGAATAATAACACTTAACAAAATCTAAACACAAAACACCAGAGTGAAAAGGAGAGCAGAACTTGAATGTTCTCCCCATGAGTTTTGAAGCACAAGGTATTGCGATCAAGCCCCAAATTTAAGGCTGTTCTCTCTGGACTCTAGTAGAGAAATCTTGATGGCGATGGTGGCAGAAAAACTGAGGATCATCAGAGGTAAGCCTTTACGTTAGTCTTTGGTTTAGCTCCTTCTGAGAAAGGGATTTATCTCAGAGTCTTTTTATAAGGGGAATGTAATACACAGCACCTGAAAATGTAGAGGTATTTCTCGTGTTATTGACTTATACGTCTTGTGTAACAAATTTATTAAAAAGACCGAGCTCAGAGGAAATAGGTTTTCTCCAATCTCTGCCTTCAAATATATTCTAGAGATTGTTCTGTCCCACATCTTGATGACCTTACAGGTTCCACAGGTTTCTCATTTTCTGGTTGTGAAGAGTGTAAGTCAAAATAGCAATCTCACATCAAATTAAAATCTTCATCTCTTCCCCTATCTTAAGTCTGGCGTAGAGGTTGAGGACCAGCAGGGAAGAAAGTAGGGATTCAATTCTTTCACTACTCTACGACCCCCTCTTTCTTTTCCTTGCTCTTATAGGATAACGAAGTTGAGGAGGTGGGAGAAATAAAATTAAAAAGTCTTAATTGACTAGTGGTACTGTAATCTGGCCATTGGTGCCCTCTGTTGGGGAAGAGGAACACATGTATGCTGTTTCCCATTCAGAAATGAGAGGATTTCCATATTTTATGATTTCTTGGTAAGGGAAGGACACTTACCTACTAAACTTCTCTCAGGTCTTACCCCACTGTAGAAAACCCACAGCTTCTTTCCTCCCAGGTCCTCTTGAAACAAGAATGGTCTAGGCTGATCTAAGCAGTCCCATCATGGATAACAGAACTCACATATGAACCTCTCAGGGGACAGCCCTTATTTCTCAGGGAAAACACATGTTGACAAAGTTGCCATTCCATCTTTGTATTCCCAATACAAAGTGCACAGTAGCTTGACAGTTAATATTTAAGGCATAAATGAGATCTCTGGAAAACTCTAAATTCCAGAATTCGGTGTTGTTCCTCATCATCACCATTTAACATTAATTAAATTCCTTGTGTGTAGAAAACTGTATTGTAAAGGAAGAGATTGGGCAATGGCAATGTCAGAGTGGCCTAAGATGTTCTTTCTGTTTGCCCCCACTTTAACAACTAAAATTCGACATCCATTTATGAACAAAAGTATCTCTGTGGTAGTTGTGGGATCCAGCAACATGTGCCAAAAAACTTAAGAGTCTTATACACCAAGAATTTTTTCTGCCCACAAGTAGTATGAAACTAGAAATCAAGAAGAGGAAAGCTGACAATTTACAAGCATGTGGCAGTTAACACACTTCTGAATAAAAAATGAGTTAAAAAAAAGGGAAATAAAAAATATCTTGAAACAAATGAAAATGAAAACACAATAACCAATAACCTATGAGATGCTTCAACAACAGTTCTTTCAGGGAGATTTATAGTGATAAATGTACATATTTAAAAAAAGACACTTAAACAAATTAACAGTACACCTCAAGGAATTAGAAAAAAGTAATAAACTAAATCCAAAGTAAGCAAGAGGGAAAAAAAACATGACAAGATCAGAGCAGAAATAAATAAAATAGAGACTAGAAATACAATAGAAAAAAAATCAACAAAACTAAAGTTATTTATTTAACAGATAACATGAATGAACCTTTCACCAGACTAAGAAAAAAGAGAGAAAACTCACATAAATAAAAGCATAAGTGAAAGAGGAGACTGATACCACGTTACAATTGATAACACAGAAATACATAGGATCATAAAAACTATTATGAATACCAACAAATGGGTGGACTAGAGTAAATGGATGAATTCTTGGAATATAAAAGTTGCCAAGACGGAATTGAAGAAACAGAATATACGAATGGACCAATAATGAAGAGAGACTAAATCAGTAATCAAAAAACTCCCAAGGGAAAAAAATGGTTTCACTGGTGAATTCTACCAAACATTTAAAGAAGAATTAACGCAAATTCTCTTGAACACTTCCAGTAAAATGAAGAGGAGGGAACACTTCCAAACTCAATTTATGAGGCCAGCATTTCTCTGCTACAAAAGCCAGTTGAGAATATTGATGAACGTGGAAGCGAAACTCCTCAACAAAATACTAGCAACCAAGTTCATCAGCACATTGAAAGGATCATACACAATGATCAAGTGGGACTTACCTTTGAGATGCAAAGATGATTCAACATACACAGATCAATAAATGTGATGAGCCACAGTAATATAATGAAAAATAAAAATCAAATAATCATCTCAGTGCAAACCAAGCATTTGACAACACTCAGCATCCTTTCACGATGAAAACCCTCAACAAACTGGGTATATAAGAAACATACCTCAACATAATAAGGGTTATATATGAAAAACCCAAAGCTAACATTATTCTCAAGAGTAAAAGGTTAAATTTTTCCTCTAAGCTCAGGAACAGGGCAAAGGTGCTCACTTTTATCACTCGTATTCAGCACAGTGCTGGAAGTTCTAGTTATAGCAGTTAGGTGAGATAGAGAAATAAAAGGCAATTAACTTTGAAAGGAAGAAGTAAAATTATCATTTTTGTAGATGATATGAACAAATATATAGAAAATCCTAAAGAATCAACCAAAAATCTGTTGACACTAATCAAGGAATCCAGTGAAGTTGTAGGATACATAATCAACATAGAGGAATCAGTTATATTTTTATACACTAACCATGTACTATCTGAATGAGAAATAAAGAAAACAATCCCATTCGTAATAGCATCCAGAACAATAAAGTACTTAGGAATAAATTTAACGGAGGAAGTGAAAGATCTGTAGACTGAAAATTACAAGATTTTGATTTAAAAATATTGAAGAGGACACAAACAACTGGAAAGATCCTGTGTACGTGGATTGGAAGAATTAACATTGTTGACATGTCTCTGCTCCCAAAGCCATCAATAGATACAATGCAATCCCTATCACAATTCCAATGGCATTTTTAACATAAATTAAAAAAACCCTAAAATTTCACAGAACAAAAACCCTGAATAGTCAAAACAATCCTGAGAAAGAACAAAGCTGAAGGCATCATACTTTCTGATTTCAAACTATGTTACAAAGCTACAGTGACCGAAACAGTATCGTACTGGCACAAACACAGACATGTAGACCAGTGGAATAGACTGAGAGACCAGAAATAAACCTTAACATACATAGTTAACTAATGTTTGCCAAAGGAGCCAAGAATACCTAACAGAAAAAGGATAGTTTTTTCAATAAATGGTGTTGGGAAAACTACATAATCACATGTAGAAGAATGAAAGTGCCCCCCTTTGTTATTCCACTTACATAAATTAACTCAAAGTGGATTAAACATTTAAACATAAGACCCCAAACTGTAAAGTTCCTAGAAGAAAACATAGGTAAAATCCTCCTTAACAATGGTCTTGGCAATGTCAAGCAACAAATGCCAAAATCAAAAATGGGGCTGCGTCAGATTTAAAAGTTTCTGCAAAGCAAAAGAAATAATCAACAAAGTACAAAGGCAACCTGTAGAACAGGGGAAATATTTGCAAACCATATATCTGATAAGAAGTAAGTATCTAAAATATATAAAGAGCTCATAAGACTCAATTACAAACACAAACAACCTAATTTTAAAAACGGCAGAGGAAATAAATACACAGGTTTACAAAGATGGAGAAATGGCCAAGAGGTACATGAAAAGCTGCTCAAGACCGCTAATGGTTAGGGAAATGCAAATCAAAACCGTGATGAGATTTCACCTCACACCTACCTGATGACAAGTGCTGTTGAGGACGGGTAGGAAAGGGAACACTCGCAGGAATGTTGGCAGGAATGTAAACGGGTTCAGCCATCATGGGAAACAGTATGGATGTTCCACAGAAATTAAAACTATAGCTACTATCTGAACCACGAATCCCATGTGTGGGTGTATGTCCAAAGGAAGCGAAATCAGGATATTGAAGAGCTCTCTGCACCCCCTTATTTATTACAGCGTTATTCACAGTAGCCAAAATGTGGAAACAACCTGTGTCCAACAACAGATGCGATACACACACACACACACACACACACACACACACACACACACACACACACACACACACACACACACACTTTACGCTAAGTGCTATCAGGAATTCACCATTTTTGCCAGTCTCCTCTGCATCCCAAGGCATGCAGCAAGCTCATGGGGCATTGGGTGGAGGGTGGAGGGTCTACTCTCTGGTTGCCAGTGCTTTAATGTACATGGTATATGTTTGTATACAGGTGCGGGGCTGCAGAATTCACATGGCACTACTCACAGGTGTCTAAACATTGTCCCCTAAAACCCCGGATTCAGCCTTTATCTTTATGCTCCCTCTTTGTTGTGAGTTTTCATGCAGTGCACTCCGTGTGTGTGTGTTGATGAGTGTTAATAATGAGTGTTATAGGGTAGGCTACTTATAAGTTAACAACAAAGGTGCATAATAGCCCCTTAGTACCTGAGATTCATATCAAAATAATTTCTTGTTCTTTGTCCGAACATTGCCGTCAATCTTTCTAAGCTATCTCCCTTTGAAATCTAACCATCTTTGTTCTAAATTAAAACTCTCTGCTCCTTTCAAATTTATCCCTTAGTTTCCTCTCCTTTTCTTTTGTTTCTTAGGTATTAATCAGTAATTCACCTGACCTTCTTAGGCCTGTTTTTCAGCTGAGTTGGATTGAATGACCTTGACCTGTCCTTTCAGTTGAAACTGGTAAAATGTCTCTCAAAGCTCTTTGTGAATATTAGGTGCCACAAGATAAGGGATAGTCATTATTTCTGTTTCTATTTTGTTTTTGATTTCTGGATTCTCCCGCAACTGCCCCTGACCTTCCCTCCCCACACCTCATGGTGTATCATGACCTCCAGCATATCATGCACATCCAGGATAAGTTTTCCATTGTATATAATACAAAGAAGACAGTGAGGGTATTAAAATATTTAAGAGTTTCTGGAAGAATGTACATGTGGTAGTTGTGGGGAGGGAGTTTCTTTTTTTTCCTATTCTCTATACATATATGAAGGAGACAATTTCTGTTTTTTCCAGTTACCTGAGATTTTAGAACATGCAAGATGTGAATACAAATGATCAATTGCAATGGTTTAAATTTCACTGGCTTTCATCCCACTTATTCCAGCAAGAACCTAAACCCTTGCAACCTATCTCCTGACCAGCCACGTAAGCATTCCTAGAAATCTCTGGTCAAATAACAGAATGTTGATATCTATCATTCATTTCCCTTTTTTCTACTCAATCCCACTTCATCTGGTTATACTTCTGCTTCCCAAACATCACTGCTTCCATGAGGTTCCTTTAGATTTCCTACTCCAGTTGAACCACTGGAGCTCGGGAGACGCCGAGGCCGCACTGAGTACTGCTGTGAACTGGAAAAATATGCTTTCTCTCATTTCTGTGAAATAGTAGAAATGCTGCTGAGATATGCCAAATAAGAGTCTTTGGTGAAAATGGTTTTTCCATTTGTACTTGAATTTCATACCATCAGGTTCAAATATTAATTCAAGGAACAACTTGGCTGAGACACAGATCGAAGTGATAGACCTAAAACCAGATCAGAATTTCTATTTTCTTCCAGGCATTAAATGTTTCTTTCATCGTCAAGCTTGAGATACCTGTGTTCTTTTTCCCATAGGATGTGTTTTGGTTTTTTTCCCCCTCAGGAGGTGTTTCAGTCTTGTAATGGCAAAGCCAGAAGTTCAGTTGATCAGAAATGCCCAATATATATATAAAATGTGAATAAAAATTATGTCCTTAACTTCTAGCACCAAAAAACCTTAAGAGATGAAGCTGTCTTTAAGAAAAACACATAGGCAATTGCCTGGAGCAGGTGGAAGATGAGACCCAAAAGCCTGGAAGTTAGGTATTACCAAGACACCTTGTTGCTAGTGGGTGAGGGTGAAGAGGAGAGAAATGATGAGAGGTGCCTTGGGGAGAAGGTGGCACTGGGTGCTATAAGGACAGGGATATGAAAGAAGACTGTGAATTTGGGGGAGGCTGAGAAGGACTTCTAAAGAACAGGAAAGTCCTGTAGATGATTTTTAATTGATTACTGTGTCGTTTCTGTATTCTTGTCTATTTGGGAAGAGTTTTGGACTTCACAGAGCACACAATAGCAGAGTATATAGAGAAATTAAGCCAATGACACTCAGATTTTATGAAATAAGAGGAGTTCCCAGATGACATCTGGGTTATATATGGAAGTAAACCAGTTAAGCGTCAATCTAGGAATTTTTCTAGAAAGTTCATTTCAAATTCTAGTATGATAGAGAGGCAACAATTCAGCCAATGAAAACAATGTGCAGTTGACCCAGCTAAGTTGCCAATATCTGGGCAAGTTCTAAGGTTAACCAAATTAGGTAAGTAGTTTGCTGTTCTGGGGAGAATATAATGTTTTAGCAAATGAAAATGAAAGAAGAGTTAAATTCTTACTTGAGTTTTAAGACTTTCAATAAAGGCACCGTATTTGTAAGAGAAATAAATAAGAAAATTTATGTCATTGGATAAAAGTCCACAAGCAGAGGTAGCAGCAAGAGAAAGAGAGAGAGAGAGAGAGAGAGAGAGAGAGAGAGAGAGAGAGAGAGAGAGACCTTTTTTTGACTAAATTTAGGAAAGTGAATTGATGGCTTTTCCAGGGGAACATTCAGGGGATGGGCAATAAATTCATTTTGGGGAGAGATTCATATTAGTGTGTGAAGTTATAAGAGGATAAAATAAAAACAATGTGTGGACACCTTGAATTTGGCTTTTTTGCATAAAATGTACTAGGATTAAGACTCCAGAGGTCAAGAGGACTAAGGAGAGATGGGGAAGTCATGAGAGTCAGGACCAACCTGGGGATCATGGGAAGAAAAAGAAAGGCATTGACCAGAGAAAGGATTGATTGTTTTAGGAATGGATGGCTATGGGCGTAAAAGAGAATGAGGCTTGCATTTATGATACATCTCTATGACAGAGAATTGTCAAGAGTAATGCTGTTGGCTGGTGTGAGCTTTGATGCAAACTTCATTTGCCCAGAAGGTCTTGTTGTACCCAGTGGCTCAGGCAGTCTCTAGGCCCCAGCACCTTACCTTGAAAAGCTTTTTCAATTTAGGGCTGCTCAGCATCAGTAAAGTGGAATGAATAGAGACTATAGCATAGATGACAGTTTCCCAGGCCCAGAACCAATGTCTCCTATTAAACAGAGTGCCCACTGTGGCGATAATTATGGCCAGAAAGTAAAAGGTGAAGAAGATGAGGAAGAAGGCAAGATACCTCAAGGCACTAAAGTGAGCTTTCAAGCTGGAGCTGCAGTGGCCAATGTTGTGATGTTGCATCTGCCACAAGTGCTGGCACAATGAGGCTATGAGCAAGATGGTGGAGGCCAGGAATAGGAGGAAAGGAATAACCAACAACACCAGGTGCTGAAATATCAAAAAAATCTGCAGAAGCGTCTTAATTCTCTCAGTCACGGTGCTGTTTCCAGGCAAATACATCATGGAGATTAACTGAAATTTGATGTGATTCTTAATGACTGAAAAGATGACTGCCACACAGGAAAGCAGCAGGGAGCCCAGCAGCAGCCGGGGAACCAACCTCAACATTCTCCACCTCAGCCAGAGAAAGACGGGGTGGGCGAAGGAAGAGACTTTGACACAGTAGACAATAGCAAGCAAGCTGGTTAACCAGAAGGTCAGAGTATTCGTGAATTCCCAGATGGTCGCTATGTACCAAAATGTGGTGTTCGGGTTGAAATAGTAGCAAAAATTGTACAGCACCGATGACCACTGTTGGCAGAAGCGGCAGAACCCCAGGCTGATGGAAATCATGTCCACAGGTGACATCCTTTTGATCCGCATCCACTCTCTGCCCAGCACTGCAACAACTAGGCCACTCTGCGCAATTATTGTCAAGGACTCAAGCACATAGATGACCATGAAGAAGACAGTGAGTTGGCTGGGTACCATCCTTTTTCTCCAAAGTGTCTTCCTAGATGCACACTCGGACTCTCTGCAACAACTTCCAGATAGGGAACATGTTCCTGGTCTCGTGCAAGAAAGGACCTCCTGTGGATGCAAATTTCCCCCTGCTCACTTTTGACTTTGCCATTGTCCTGTCTGCAGGATTTACTTATGCTTTGCTTGCTGGTTTGTTAGTGGGCCCAGATGCGGGGAAATATTTGAATGTGGGTTTGTGTTCCTGAGGTGATTTGATTGTTTCCATAAAAGCATATCTATTTCATACCCAGGCCATTTATTTTCCTCTTTATCTCTCCGAGGAGTCTTTAACTTACTTCCCCGCCTTCTTTAAGTGATGTCCTCACTCTTTAACCTAAAATTGGAACCACAGGAGAGATAACTCCTTCACTGTTCATTCACGTCCTGGGTAATCTATCTGTCCTGCTAAGTGAGTGCTATAACAATGCCAACTTCAGAAACCCTGTCTCTCCAGCTTCCATAGTAGCTGGTGGTGGATGCTACAACCAAAGTGTGAGCATCAATAAAAAACACCAAAGAAAAGCCCTTATTCTGTGATTCCACCCACAGAATTGCTGGAACTCCAGACCTTCAAGTATTCCCAGTACAGCTGCTTTCAAAACTGCCTGCTGGATTCTTCAACTCAGAGAAACCACCGCACACTCCCCATTGCGCTCCCCACAGTCAAGGTGTGGCATCCTTAGCTATTGTTCTGTCAGGTCCAATGCCTGGAGCTTTAGGTCTCTGGGAATTGTTCTTGGTCTCTTGATCTCTCTTTTTTGTGTGTGTGTGTGTGTGTTTTTTGTTTTTTCTCCTGTTTACCTGGCTAGGCTCTTTCAGTCACTGCTCACACTGCTCAGGATGAATAGAAAGGGAGCCATTTACTACTAGTAAAAGCACTTTTAAAGATTAGGCCTACTGGACAGCCTAGATGCCTTGCCCGCTTTGTTTTTTATTTATTGTCCTTGAGTGTCTTGAACCAGCCTGTGGTGACAAATGAAGTCACTGATGGTGATAACATCAAATGCTATTGACTCTGGTGCACGTTTTGGTAAAAGTGCACTTTTCTGGAGAGTTTACTCATTAGGTATCTCGAAGGGTCTCCTGTGAGCTCGCAAGCAAGTCCGACCCCAGTGGATTCAGGTTCCTGTGTAGGATACTGCACCTGCCAACTGCTTCCCTTCCCAGCACTGCAGCATGGATCTGTGGCACTGTCTCTGTCATATGCTCACGCTGCCCAATGGCCCATCCCCACGGGCCCTGAGCCGCAGCTGAGTAGCGAGCGGTCTGAGGTAAAGCAGACCTGTGTTCATACTCTGAACGGTTTGAGGAGACATGGAAGCTTAATCCCTTGCCCTTCTATTCTTTGTAATTTCACCAGAGGCAAATTTGATTTGCAGCTGCACAAACAACTATGATGGTGCTCTCACGAAGCAAGCTTTTTTCTCTATCTTGGTTCTAGGACTACAATTCAAAAGAGCCAGTGTCACTGGTGTGTGGCACCTTGGAACAGGAAGCTGGTGACTGAAAGGCTTAGAGGCAAAAAAATAAATTTTTTTTTTTTCTTTAAGCATGGAACTTGTGAAATTGTGGACTCTGGATACTGTTTTGGACAAGGAACAAACTACGCATAACTTCTAACTATCTAGAAATTCATTCATAGCTCTCTAGGCAGCCCAGAAAATGAATTCAGGTAATGAGTTCAGAAAAAATATACCAGATAGACACTAAATATTTAATTAATGGCTCGAAAATGAGAGGAGGATTCTATTAGTTGTTACTTGGTGAGGGAGACAAAGTGAAAGTCATTGATCCTTTGGGTGATAAACGCCAAGTCTGTATGGACTTTAATCATTCAAGGAAGAAAAAAATCAGAAGTGATCTAATATTAAGTTTAGCATTTGTGAATATAAAACAAGAAACCACTGAGCTCATGATGCAAAGGTAAACCATAGTAAAAATTATACTGGAAAACAGAATATTAAAAAGCATTTGCTTTGCCTTCTCAATAAAATGTAAGAACTGGGAAATTAAAAATGAGATGACAAAATACTAGTTTGCAGTTAAAAGGTTGAGATGAATTCAAACATAAGAAGAGAGAAAGATAAGGAATCATGGTAAGTTGAGGAAATAGGCAATAATAGCATTAGCATCTGCCTTTGGTCCTAGGTACACTAAGATGTTGCCTTCCAATTACATCGCCTCATTCTGACAACCCCCAGAATGTCCCAAACCTCCATCTGTGGGTCTCTGAAGTACAGTTCATGTGACATCCCTCGACTGGATACCACACATAGTAGTTTGACCAGGAATGAGCATCTGTCCACAGCAGTCACTCCTAGGTTGGCCTACAGCCTGAGAAATCGCCTGGAACCACTCTACAGTGGCACTGTCTATGGGATAGTGACCAGCAAAGTAACCCAGTTACTCTCTTTGGGACAGATTGAGTGTGAGACCTACAAGGCGAGTCTTTATACTGGAGGTTGATATTCCTTGGTGTTAGAAGTTTGAAACGGGGCTCTTTTATCGTGTGTACATGTGAACCCTGCAAAGCTATTTCCGGTGTCTCCTGAGCCAGCAAATAGAACATTACAACTCCTAGTGGACACTCAGAGGATATTTGTTGAATGATTGATGAGAACAGGAAGAGTAGACTAAATGGCATGTGTCCTACTATATTACAAGTATAAAGGCCTTGATAATCATAAAACCAGCATCCTAACATAGTAGAGACATGGACACTGTTATTACATGTGGTTATATTGCTGTCATTCAACAACTGATATCGGTGAAGAGCTAAAGTAAAAGTGTGTCCAAATTGACAACTATTTTTTAGAGAAAATCTTGTATGTTTGGTATTTCTTTTGAACAAATCTACTGAAAGTAAATGAGACGATTAGTGATTTCAAATTTTTTATGCATCACATGAGACGTTAGGGAAAGTGAATCCCATGAGCTGTATGCACTTCTGTGAATGTGCATGATTGGTCAGTGTTCGAGGGAGTGTGGACCCCGTGTTAGTGCAATGTGAATTCAACAATGCTCTGGTCATGCCCCATCCCCTGGGAGTGTATTTACACTGTTGTAGGTAAAATAATAGCCCCCCAAATATTCGCATTCTAATCCCCTAAACCTGTGACTGTGTTACCTTACGTGGCAAAAGGGCCTTTGGAGATGTGATTAAGGATTTGGGATGGGAAGATTATTCTGGAAAATGTGAATGGGTCCAATGTAATCACAGAGGCCCTTATAAGAGGGAGGCAGGGGGTAAGAGTCAGAGGAAAATGAAACGATGAAAGCAGAGATAAGGGTCATGAGCCAAGGAATTCAGGCAGCTTCTCAAAGCAGAAGGCAAAGAACAGTTTCTCCTCTAGAACAGGGAGAAGAAACCCAGCTCTGCCAATACCTTGATTTAGACCCAGACTCTGATCTCCAGAACTTTAAGATAATAAATAAATTTAGTATATAGAAGTTCCTTCTTGTCCATGGGGGATATGTTTCAGACCCCAGGAGGATGCCTGCAAAGCAGAGAGTACCAAACCCTATACATACTATGCTTTTTTCTATACATACATACCTACGATAAAATTTAATTAATAAATTAGTTTAATTTATAAATCACTGTGGTGATTAACAACAATAACTAATAATAAGATTGTAATAATACACTGTAATAAAAGTTATGGGAATGTGGTCTCCCTTAAAATGTTATTGTACTGCATTCCCCCTTCTTGTGAGGATGTGAGCTGATTTAATGCCTTCATAATGAGATGAAGCGATGTGAATGACGTAGGCATTGGGACATAGCCTTAGGCTACTATTGACCTTCTGAGAATAATTCAGGAAGATCATTGAACCATGATGATGTCATGTCTTCCACCCACAAATTTAATGCCTTAACTAAGCGCTTATGTGCCATGGCTATAACCCTTGCAGTTTGAGGTGCAACAACAAAACTAGCAAGAATTTCCCTTCTTTGCTCTTACCATAGGTTTTAGCAACCTTGGCATAGGTGTTTCCTTTCTTATTGAGAACTTTCATCTTTTCGTGCAAAGGAAGCATTTTACAGCTTCTCTTTGGCATATCCGAATTGCCAGCATAGCTACTCTTGTGCTTTGGGGCTATTATTAAATAAAATACAAATTTCTGGAACACAAGCACTATGATACAGTGACAATCTGATAACCAAGTTGCAGCTCCTGAGTGACTTAGGGGCAGGGAGCATAGGCAGGGCAGATTCATAAACAATGGGATGAGTCAGTCATGTCTGGGGCAGATGGAGTGGAACACTGTAATTTTATCATGCTACTCAGAATGGCTTACAATTTAAAATTTATGAATTATTTCTGGAATTTCTCATTTAATATTTTGGACTGCATTTGACTGCAGGTAACTGAAATCTTGGATGCTCTATACACATAATGGAATATTATATAGCTTTAAAAAGGAGGAAATCCTGCTATTCGTGTCAACATGGATGAACTTTGAGGGCATTATGTGAAGAGAATAAATAAGCTAGTCACAGGAGAATGCACACTGCATGAGTCTACTTATATGAGTTATCCCAAATAGTCAACCTCAGAGAAGCAGAGTATACAATCGTATCTGCCAGGGGCTGGGTGGTATGGGCAGTGGGGAGTTGTTATTCGATGGGTATACAGTTTTAGTAATGCTAGATGAGTAAGTTCTAGAGATCTGCTTAGTACCCATGTTGATAATATGACTTGTGTATTAAAAATGTATTGAGGGTAAATCTCAGTCATGTCAAGTATTTTACAAGAAAGGCAAAACCAAACCCAAAACAAAGGAACACAGGGAGACCCTGAAGGTGTCGCATACGTCTGTTATCTTGATTGTGTATCACCAGAGGTTATGTGTGTCTAAATTCATCACATTATACACATGGAATGTGCATAGTTCTTTGTATACCAACTGTACCTCAACAACCTTTAAAAATAAAAATTATACAAATTACAATAATAAGTGAAGCCTCGGTTCCAAGTCGTTTTAATGCTCTGATTTAATTGTCTGAGGTATAGCCTGGGCATCTGGGTTTTAAAAGATCACACCATCTAATGCTAAAGTGCAGCTCAGACTTAGTTAGATCCGCTGCTTTAGGACCACTTTATGGGGAAGATACCTCTGTGGGTAGTAATAACAACACAACCGTTAAATGTCTTTGAAAATCATCTGTGGGTAGGGAAGTGAGCTCTTAAATTCATAACCATTAGCAGCTGGAAAATGACAAGAAAGTCCTCTTCTTTAGGAAATATTTTTGGTGATCCATGCGATGAAAACGGCTTTCTCTAAATGCAGTTTTATCTTCCAGTGCAATCACACAATATGAATCTTGCCGGAGCTTCCTTAGTTCCCAAATGTGTGGATATGCATAGGTTTCTTCTGATATCGCCCCCAAATCTGATATATCAATTATCCTAAGAAAGCCAAAATTTTTCTGAGACTACAGATGAAATGTTTAATGCTATGTATTTCAATATTTCCAAAGCTTTCACCAACTCTCTATGTGCTACAATAATCTAATAGCACTAGAACCTGCACATTATATAAAATCTAGGGCCTCCGAACAAACCTGTCTTCTCTGAAGATCCTAGGAAAAGTTATACTTTATGTTCCTTTCTTTACCTCCCCATATTATATAAACCCAGAGATAATTTAGCTTTGGAGGTAACTTAAAACCTATTCTTACTTTCTACAAAGCCGCTCCTTCGTTTCAGTCTGTGACTCAGTCTCATTTTTCCCGGTATATATTTGTACTGTGGAGGAAGACTGCATCCAACCTGGAAGAGTGTGGGGAAAAAATGATTTCAGCCTCACCCCAAAATGAACAGCATACTTTGTTTACCTGCCTTCCCCTTTATATTTCTTTTTCCTGAAAAATAGAACACCTTCTCCCACAGGCTCATCACGAAGTCTTTTTCAGTGCCTTTCTTTGAGCTTTTTGATAACAATTCAAAATTTGTTATAAGACACTGGATTCAGATGTTTCCCAATGAACATTCAATAACAGTTCTGTTAGGTGGCAATGACCCTCAAATGGTCAGCATTTAAAAGATTACCTAATAGTAACTAATGTGGTCCAAGCACAGGATCAGAGAGCGCTGTCTCCTATTTCTAATTCTGCCATCCACCTGTGTGGCCTGAAGCAAACACTTTTTTTTTTCTTTGCTTTTTATTTCATTCTTCAAATAAGAATCATAGCATTAATTTGTTCAGTCTGCAACTTATTGAACGTATACATTATTGAAACTCTGAGAGCATGTACCTATTCGACTGACAAACTGGAAATTATAGAAAATATAAGAACTATAATTTAACAGTAGGCTCTAGGCAAAATCTGACCTAAAGGTGTAAACGACCACAACCATTATCAACAAAACGACTGTGTTTCTGGTGACACATGTCATTCTACTAGGCATGGCCTCTGTTTTCCTCTTTCTCGCTAGGCATTGTCCTTGATGTGCTAGAACTTTTGAACACTCAGGGTGCAGAGCTTCTGGTAATCTGTAGTAACATGGAGAATAAATTCTCCTCGCCCGTAATATTCAATTAGAGGGGTACAAAAGCCAAACACATACTCCAGAGCCTCAGAGATTTTTTGTTGACTTTGTCTTCCTCCCTAGGACACAGAATAAGTCCATGAGGCTCGCAGGTGTTAGGACAGATTGGTAAACACTACCCTCAGAGACTTTCCTCTCTTGCAATGTCTAAAGCCATAGATCCCATGGAATAACAGCAGCAGCACCTCCTGGAAAACAGTTAGAAATGCAAATTCTTGGACCTATGTAGACCTACTGATCAGACATTCTTGGAGTGGGACCCAACAATCTGAATTTTAACAAGTGATTTTGATGGTAAATAAAGTTTGAGAATCATTGATTTAAACATATCACGTCTGGTTCCTTCTAACCTTGAGATAACTCAAGTCCTTGTCCATATAGGCTATCCTGTGGTCACTCCCAAGGATGCTCCCGTTATAGATTTATATGACTCCGACGGAAGATACAGTTTAGTCTAAGCTGAGACTCTCTCAACATATAAAAGTGAGGTTTTTGTTTTGTTTTTGGCAAATGGTGTACCACTGTGAAAATGTCCTTGTTCTAGTTTCGGGGTAGTAAAATATTTTCAGAGATTGAGTACCTTAGAGAGAGGTTTTGGAATAAATCTTTATTTAATAGTATGTGATAAAGGAGAAGAGAGATGGATGGGCTACCGAGGAGCTGTGAGAAAACTTTACTTGGCTACATTTGTACCTTTCTCAACTACAAGGGCAGTAACTCATCAGCCATCCCTGGGTGCAAACAATTCTGCCAACCCCCATGGATTACTTGGATCCTTCTGTACCACCCTAAAAACTTGCTTGGGGAAAATGAAGAAATGGGAAGCAGTAAGAAATGAAGAGAAAGAAGACAAGAACTTTCAAGCCTCCTGTTTTGTTTTTTTTTTTTCTTTTTTTTCTTTTTTTTCCCCATCTCAGAATTCAGACTTATTTACAGGCTGATTAAATCGTCTTTGCAGAAGCAACCAAAGCTTTGCTTGGACTGTGTCCCTGGGGTTTGGAAACAATTACGTCTCAAGGATAAAGATGTCAACCACATGCCACGATCTTGCTAGGACCCATTCCCATTCCTCAAAATTTCACACTCATCTATTTATAAATTTTTAAAAAAGATAACATATTCTTATACAATGGGAGTAAGCTAGTAGAGGAGGAGAAATAAATGATGTAGGAGAGAGACAGACAGACGACAAACTTTGGAGCTTTGTTTTAATAGGCAAGAGGGGGTGGGATCTAGTCAAGCAGAGGAGCTGGCCTTTGCTGTAGATGAGGATATAGTAGGAGGAGGAGGAGAAGTATATACACATTAATAGGTAGGTAGTAATAATGTGATAGAAGATTCTCTTTTATCGTGCTTATGTTTTCAGTGAAGTTGGAAACAAGGCCCAATGGTTTGAGAATGAGGAAGGAGTGAAAACGTTGGAATTTGAAGATAGGTGAGTTTTTGGAGAACAGACATTTAGGGGTCAAAGACGTCGAGGGGTCGTGCCTTGCAGAGCTCTAGAGGACAGCACTTATATACACTCGTCAGCAAGAAGCTGTGGGGGGCGAGGCCACTCAGATTTCCTGCTGTTGGTGACATGACTGACTGATGGCCCAGCTTCTGGATCCGCAAACACATTTATAATAAGAGTAATGCTTCCCGTGGGCTGCTCTCACCTAGTGACTGACTGAGCATGGTGGGGGTAAAGTGAGGAATAATGCAGATCCATTCCTGTGAGATGGGGGACTCCTCAACTGTGTGCCTTTGACTCAAGGACACTCTCCATTCTGGCCAGAACATCCTTAGCACTGCATGTAGTCTAACAATCTTCCTACCTAATCTTTTTTCTTCCTTCTACTCCTCGAGAGAGGTTGTCTCATCTCAGTCTGAATACTACCTCTCTCTCTCCAGCTTCATCCTCTCCTCTTTTTGTTTCATAGGCATTTCTCCAATAAATCTCTTGCACATCTAATACTATTTTGATATTGACTTTTTGGAAGTCTGAACAAACACAAGTCAACCTAGGAACGGTCTGAGAAATAGGTCATAAGATTGGACTTGGGGACTGGCTCACTCACATCCTAGTTAGAAAAGGAGACCACAATATCAGTGTTATGTGGCGCACAAAGTCTCCCTGGCATAATATGGTAGCCTGCCTGGTTGCTAAAGATTTCATCCCTAGTGAAACATACCTGTGGAATGAACTACCCTGGCAGTCGTGATGATTTAGTCATTTTAAAGGTACAGAGGGAACAGTATCTACAAAGATAGGCAAGTTGGTTTGTTACCAATAAGTTCTACTGACACCCCAAAAAGGGAAAAGTGGCAAGTGGGGGTCCAAGGACAAGCAAGTGAAGGCTAAGTGTGAGAGCAAGAGGCACCTTTGGTAGATTATAATAATGTGGCCCTTCCCTCTTATAGTGGCAGAGCAAAGACCAGATACAGCTAAGCAGGAAAATGAAGATCTGATAGTGCTGCAGAAATCAGAGTCATTTAAGTGTTCAGCCAAGGCAGATCTGTTAGGGCGAAGCCAGGGCCTCGGGTGGGGAGATCTGGGATACTTTACACACGGATGGAGGATATAGGAATATCTGTTCCTGAGGATTTTGGCTATACAAACACCACTGAACGCTCAAAACTTTCAGAGCTATTCCCCCATTCCCTCTAAGAGCCAATTCATCTCCCACACTGGAAGATGATAGAGAGACCTCTTTCTGCAAAGCAACACATACAATCCTCTCCCGGATGACAAAGGCTGATAACCAAGGTTAAGTCCCAGCAGGACCTACATGGGGACATGGTGAACCTGATAAAAGATGAAAAGAGACTAAAAATAAAAGAAACTGCAAGAAATTGCATCGGAGAAATGCAAACCAAACAAAGCCATAATGGGATATCACCTCACTCCTGTTAGAATGGCTATCACCAAAAAGACAGCACATAGGGACATGTTGATCCAAGGGTACAAGACAAACGTCTGTCTATATAATGAATAAGTTTGGAGATTTTGCGTGCAGTATGGTGATCACAGGTAATAATACTGCACTATTTACTTGAAAGTTATTAAAAGAGTAGATCTTAAATGTTATCACAACACACACACACACACAGGTAATTTATGGATGGGCTGGAAGTGTTGACTAACCTTATTAAGCTAATCATCTCACAATATATATGTTTATCAAATCAGCACATTATACTTCTTAAACTTACATATATTATATGTCAAGACAATCACAATAATGCTGGGGAAAAAAATAACAGATTGGACCCTGCATGTGAAAAAATCCATGAACTTGAGGAAATAACAGAATTTATCTGAAACAAAACAGAGAGAGAATTGCTATAGAACAACTCTGAGTGGCCTAATATACATGTAATTGGTATCCCTGTAGGAGATGAGATGGGGAGAGGAAAAGGAGCAGAATAACATTTAAAGATGTACTTAAAAAAATACTCGTAGGCTCAGTAGATAAATGGGTAAATTGTAATACATCCATACAATGGAATATCATGTAGTGCTAAAAATCAATGATCTATCAAGCAAGCCCTTGAAGACATTGAGGAACCATATTATTAAATGAAAGTCAACAATCTGAAAAGGCTACATACTCTATAGTTACCATTCTATGATATTTTTGGAAAAGCAAAATTATGGAGACAGTAAAAAGGTCAATTGTTATCAGGAGTTAGGGGGAGTATGGAGGATTTTTAGGGCAAGGAAACCATTCTGTATGCTACTGCAATGGTGGGTACATGTTATCATGTATTTGTCAAAATCCACAGAATGCACACCAAAAGTCAACCCTAATGTAACTTCTGGATGTTGGATCGTGGTGATGATGTGTCAGTGCAGATTCCTTGATTGTAATAAATGTACTAGTCTGGAGTGGGATGCTGATAGTGGGGCAGCTCTGTGTGTGTGCAGGCGGGAGGTACATGAGAACTCTGTCTGAACTGTCTGTTCATTTTTGTTGTGAACCCAAATCATTCTTACAAAATAAAATACATTAAAATATAACGGTAGGAAAATCTTCCCAATTTTATAAAAATTATAAACTCATGGATCTAAGACGTTTAATGAACCCCAAACACAAGAAGCATGAAGAAAATTATGCCAAGCATATAATAACCAAATTACTTAAAACCAGAGCTAATGAGAAAATCTAATAGTCAGCCAGAGGAATAAAAGATGCATTAAGTACAGAGGGAAAATGATAAGTACGAAAGAAGACTTTAGAAGATAGATGGGCAAAATTTTAAGGTCCTGAATAGATAAAGTCAATCTCAAGATCTATAACCACAAACAATATTTTCAAAAATTCAGGTGAACTAAATAGTTTTTCAGACACATGAAAGCTGAAAGAATTCATCATTAACTGACTGACCAGACCTAGTGCTGGTAATACTATGGTTACTCCAACAATTTTTTTTCTTTGAGGAGTAAGGAAATGACAGTGAATTATTTCATAAATTTATTTGTTAGGTAAAGACACCGTCAGGGAGGACTAAATGTGAGATTAATCACAATTTTAAATCTTAAATCAACCGAAGGAAGACTAAGAAAATAACTTTCTGCTAATTATCACTCATCTCCTATATTAGTACAGATCTCCTGAAAAGCTGACAACATATCAGGGGTAGATGTACAAGAGATTTATTTTATAATTTCCTGTGAAAGGAAAATGGAGGTAGCTGAAGGAGGTGAGGAGATTCTTCAGACAATGACACAGGTGGACCTCTAGTGAAGGAGAAGGGCCAGAAAGGAAGATGAGGTAGCCAGAGTCTTAGACTGCAATACAGTTCAGAGAAATTGTCCAGTAAAGGGGTCTCCTGTCTTGCAGGAGTGGGATAGTCTCCACTGTTATAAACAGTTCTCAGCCTGAGGCTTTTCCCAACTTTTCAAAAATATCTGCTCATTATCACAACGGGAACCAGATGAAGGAATGCGTATAGATAATTGGAAATTCATCCCATTTGGGGAAAATAATTCAACACGAATGCTATAATGGTATTGAAACCATAGGACTCTCCTCATGGAGAAGTCCAGCATCTGCATTAAAACAGCTCAAAGTTGCTGGCTGGTGGCAGTTTGGTCTTGTGTCTGGGGTATGTAATGGTTTGTTCATTATTTCATGGAGCAACACTTCAAGATTTTATTGAACCCAACAGGTAAGCTTGTAAACAGTACCATGGAAGCAAATTGTAGTGGTGGTGAGGGAAAAAAAAAGGAGTACTTGGGAAAAACGTCGATCGGATATACCGACTGTGCTTACGAAATATGATAATAAACAATATGCTGTTGCTTTGAATATCTTCACAGATTAGATCTGTACAGGATGTTCTCCTTTTTCTCTTGTGCTGTCCTGTGCTAAAATAGCACAATTTCTCAAATTACCTTGGGAATGCATGGCCTGACTAGAGGAAAAGTCTACTACTCACGTCTCACCACCCCCAGGCACCTTGGTCTTTCCCTCCAGACACCCCGACCCTGTTTTCAGTGCCCTTTATCCTCATTCGTTCTCCTGAATCCCTTCCCGCTTGTGACACCCTCATGAGCTCCTTCAGCATCACTGCTGCTCCTCTCCTGGCTCCCCCATCTGCAGGGATGCTCTGCGATGTTTTTTCTGTGCCTAACCTTCCATATCTAGTTCATGGCTAGACATCAAGATTTTTCCGCTTTTATTCGTCTTTATTTATACTTCCTCTCCTAGCCTCAACTCCTCAACTAAGAACAGCGCCTACCCAAATCTCTGTACAGGAAAGTCCTTTGTTCACATGTCTCTGTCCTTCCATACAGCTCAGTGAAACGAGTTTTCATCTCCTTGCTGAGACTGTGCACTTCGTTTACCCCTTCATTTCATCTGGTCCCATTTCCTTTTGGGGTGATGTTCATATTTTGTCTTCTCCATTATCTACCTTCAGAGTTTCTCATGCCTTCAGACAGTCTCGACATTCCCAGATGATAAAATTAAGGCAAATTAAAACAAAACCATCAGAATTCAAACGGCACAAAATTCTCGTGGTCTTTATTCAACCTCTAATCATTTAATGCAAAACTCAAGCAAGTAGACTCTCTCAATACTTCTGCCTTTTATTTCTGCTCACACTTTATACTTTGCTTCTTGAACCATTTGCCTGAAAACTCTGAAACTATTCACCAGGATATCACTAATTATTTTCCTCTGGCCTTCTTTCATTCTGCCCCTAATCATTTCGTGATCATCTATGTTATGCAAGGAACTATATTAGGCAGTGTGGACATGCTAACTAACCCTAAACTGCTTTTTAAAAGAAAGGTTAAGTTATTTACTGAGTGCTAGTTAGAAAATGGGTAGAAAAATGTGACTGGATGAAAAAAGCAGAAGGTCAGGGAAACAAGAATTATACGTGGAAATAGCACAAGGGACAAACGATAATTACAGTAAGTGAAGAGTGCTTGAGGATAGTGAGAACAGAACTCCCTGGTCAGAATGACTGGGTTGGAGTCCTGGCTTCACCATTTAATAGTTCTGTGACTTTGGTCCAATTACTTAACTCTTTAAATTTGTTTTCTATAAAATGAGGATACAATTATAACCACCTCAAAAGGTTGACTTGAGAGTTTAAAACAACTCTTAAACAATTCAACTCATTGACTAGCACATAGTAACTGCTCAATAAATTGCCTACCGAGGTATAATTGATACTGTGAGAGATGAGAACAAGAAATTAAAATTTAATTAAATTTTAACAAATTTCAAACAAAGAAATATTTAAAATAGTTGGGTGTTTTTGGGTCTGTGCTGCAACACTTGTGTTAATATGATTTTGTCTGTAGTGCCTATTGCTCACTGAATTCCTTATGTACTTTATATGTTTCTTGGAATTTGTGACTGAGACTGCTCGTTGCTCTCACCATCCACTTTTCTTCTTTAGAAATAGAATCTTGATTTTAGCTGGTCACCTTGAATCCCATTTAAGAAACCGCATTCCCTAGACTCCTTTGCAGCTTCATGTGACCATACAAGTAAGTTCTGGCCAAAGAGATAGAAATATATATATGATGTGTGGAACTTCAAGGCATTTTCCCCTTTCCCTTCCTTGTTGCCTGGAATGTGAATATGAGATCTGGAGCTCTAGCAGCCATTCTGGGTGATGAATCAGCCTGCTAAAGTGCAAGTAGCCTGCGTCCCTGATAACTATGGAGCTGCCATCTCACCTGAAGACTGCCTACCTTTAGAGTCCTTTTAGGAAAGAAATAAACTTCTATTTTACTCAAGATGTTATTTTCTTTGTTATTTTTGTTACTATCTTTACATGCAGCTGTGCCTAACTCTGATACAAGCTGCTTTTCAATTATCTTCCTTTCAAAATTTACTTTAAACTTCTCTATTTCACTTGTATCCTTATCTAAGATTTTCCAAAATTTACTCATAAAGGGCAGCAGGCACTCCAAATAAGTTGAATTACCATTTTATTTTCAAAATATATTCTATTAATTAGTGTTGTAATATTCAGTTAATTGGAAGCACAGCCTCATTGTTTCCTACATTACATTAATCTCTTCATTATCCTGACAAACACAGGCAAACAATAGTTTTGTTGGATAGGAAGATAGAAAAATGGATAATTAATCATTCATTGGAGAGAATTTTGAAAGAATAACATTGTTAAAGGAGGTTAAAAAAATGTTACTTTCCTCAAGAGTAACTTGAAAAAGGGTCAGTTATTTTAATGGAGACTTCATCGAGAGAGGTAAGAAACATTGAAAAAGAAGTGTTTGTGTTCAGATGCTTCAATCATAATGCAGGAAGACTACCTCCTTTAGAAGCAATTGTGGTGTGTAAGTCAGAGGCCAACATGGATGGAACACAATAATCAAGATTTAATAAGCACGGGTCACGAAGGCTGCGTAACTCGTTCAAGCTGAATTTGGAAGATGAACAACGCAGACCTGTAACCATGGAAACACAATGGGCCAAGGATAATTCTAAACCTCTGATCAGTTTTTGCTTCGTATTAAATGCCACTTGGAAAAGGAGGAAAATAAAGTGCTGAGAATACCCAGATGTACACTTCACAAACCCTTTTAAAGACATATAAGCAGAGAGGTGTTGAACATTTTCCATGACTAAGGCAGGCCCATCGGCCAACACTTGTCCAATCAGACACAAGAGTGAATTCTCACAGAGAAAGTGACAGGACTAGAAAAGTTTTCTTTCTTCTGTTGGTATAAAAGATAGAAAATCAAAGTTACTACAGACACATGATCAGAAATGTGACTGATATAAATGAAATAATATAGACACTTGTAGACTATTTAGTCTATCATCGTGCTGAGAGAAGAGGGCCGTAATGTTACTAAAGTTCATTTTTTTTGATGACCAACCATTTATTGGCAGCTTCTATGTGCTTAGGGCTGCATTTGGCAACTGCAGCTCACCTAAGACACGTTCTGACGTGGACATACTGCATCAGCAGGCACGTGAAGACGGCCTCTGGAAAGTACAGTGCATTTCACGTGCTCGACACCACACACAAGGAAATTCTCTCAGACTTTCATTTGCAATATGTTTCTTCAGATTTTATACACAACTGTGTTAAATCTGAACCTCTATTTACCAAGAACCTACACAGATTAGAAGCAAAAACTAAGAAACAAAGACACTAAGATAAGCACGTTGACTCCAGTAAAAATGAAAAGTGTGACCACTGAGTAGATGAGAGATGAATAACAACAAAAAAATGATTTAAATATTTTTAAATAAAAAAAAAAGTATTGGTAAGGATGTGGAGAAAAGGGAACCCTTGTACACTTGGTGGGATTGAAAATGGTATAGCCACTATGGAAAACAATTTGGAGGGTCCTCAAAAAATTAAAAATAAAACTCCTTTTGATTCAGCAATTTCACTTCTAGGCATTTATCCAAGGAAAATCTAAACACTAATTCATAAAGATCTATGCACCCCTATGTTCATGGTAGCATAATTTACAATAACCAAGATATGGAAGTTCTTATCAATAGTCAACTGTATAAAGAAGTTATGGTTCATATATACAATTGAATATTACTCAACCAAAAACAAACAAAAAACAAAAACAGAAATATTACCATTTGCTACAACATCCTAGACCTAGAGTGTATTATTTTGAGTGAAATAAGTCAGACAAAGATAAATACCATATAATTTCACTTATATGTGGAATCTAAGGAACAAAAGGAACAAACTAAACAAAAACAGACACAGAGAACAAACCAGTGATTGCCTGAGGGAAGGGGTTTGGGGTAAAAAAGGGTGAAGGGGTGAAAAAATACAAATTAGTAGTTACAAAAATAGTCATGGGGACCTAGAACACAGCATAGGGAATATAGTCAATATTATTGTAATGGCAATGAATAGGGCCAGATGGGTGCTAGAGTAATTGGTGGAATCACTTCATCAATTATAGAAGTGTCTAACCATTATACTGTATACCTAATTAAAAAAAAGACTTTTTAAAAGGATGATGAAAACCTTGAAGATAATAATTTAGAAATTGATGACCTTACTTAACTCATAAGCCATTAAACACCATATTATATAATAGAGGCCACTAACTGATGATAACTAATTTTTACTGAGTCCTTATTATGTGCTAGGCACTAGGTAGGCATTTTCTATATATTTATTATCTCATTTAATTCTTGAGACAATCATGTATTATAAATGCTATTATTGCCCTTATTTACATACACATTAGGGACGTCTCCGGTATTTTAATTAATTTGCAATATGTCAGTAAGCTTCAGGGGTGGGGTCTAAAAAGTGACTCAAACTCTGGTCTCTAGGATTATAAAACCTAAGCTTTTTTCATATTTTTATAGCACCCCCTCCACTATCCGATGCTGCATCTCAAAAGAGAAATATTGTTTTAAACCCAGTTACTTTGAATCTAGAAGGGAAGTGAACTAATCAAGGTATATTTGCAATGACTACATTTATTGAAAGTTTAGCATATGCCAAGGGCCAGAATTATATGTTTTATTTCACTGACCAGCACAGAAACAGCAGAGAAAACTACTAGCATCCCCATCAAACTGCCATAGAGACTAAGGTTGACGGAAGTTTCACTTGTCCATAGTCACGTGACTTTTGAATAGTGGAGTGGAGTGGAGATGTAGAACCAGGTATTCCTGAATCCAGAGCATGGTGTCCCTTGCTGCATGGAGAAACATAAGCTCTGTCCTTCACCTGAAGTCACACTGTCATCTGTCTCTCCCAGACTTCCCCAGCTCCTTTGTCTTTTAACACAGGCATTTCCCATGTTGCAGCCCTGGCACATTTGATCATATCCTGATGGTCTGCTGCTCAGAGAACCTGGACTAACATAGTTATTTGGTATCTGCTCAAATGTTTGAAAAAGGAAGGCTCGCTGGTAGTTGGTGGCATATTATTTTGAATTACTGAAAGGTGTAGGTTGACAATCCCCTTAACAGAATTCTGTTTCTTGGTATCCAGAAACTGTCATCTTATTGTTTATGTAAAAAAAAAAAAAACAATTAAATTGGGCCTATTCAAAATGGGGTGTCCTCCGATACTGACAAGGTCCGTAAAGAAGCTGGTGCAGGGCACTGCAGGGCACTGACTGATGCCAAAGCAGCGCCTGCCCTGTAGAGGGGTCCGTCCGCATACTGGGCGCTATACTGTCTGTGAAGTAGAGGCCAGACCCTGTCAGGGGTACAGACCCATGTCCTGTTTCGTGAGGACAGTCTAGTGAATACTGGTTGTTGTGTCTCTCAGACTATGTGGTGTGACTTTTTCCTAGGTTCTGGCCACTTTTCCTACCTGTCTTAGTGTTGGGAGATATTTTGATAACATTTTTTCATTTTCAGGTCTAACACAGCAGGTGTTCTGCTAGTTCAGCCCTATTTTAACTTCACTATAAATCTGAGTTAAAGTTAAGCGAATGCAACTTTAACCTAAATGTGCATCACTTTTTCAAAAATTTGAAGTATTCCTTATGAAAATAAATTTAGTTTTTGTGGGACTGTATAATCTCCAAGCTTCCTTGGGGAGCTAATGATCTTTGAATCTATGCATTTCCAAGTATGTAGTGAAATCTATTTCTTCTATTGATGTAAAGCCTGGGATTTTATTAACTTGGGGGATAACAATAGATGGTTTCTGACTACTGTCAAACATTTTATATGTTCATGAATATAGAAATAAAAAGGCAAATGTATTTATATTCTAAAAGATTAGGTATATATTTCTTGGTTTGGGCAACTCCAAAATCAGAAAATAGAAACAACCTGTGACAATCTCATCACAAGAAACAAAAGTAGCTGTATCAGGTTATATTGCTGTTTTAACAATTTACCACTAATTTAGGGGTTTAATACAAATGTATCATCTTACAGTTCTGGGACAAAAGGCTAAAATGGGTTTTCAGGGCTATATTGCTTCTGAAGGCTCTAGGGAGAACCCACTTCCTTGCCTTTTGAGCCTTTCAGAGGCGCCTGAAATTTTTGGCTTGTGGCCCCTGCCTCAATCTTCAGGCCAACAGTGTGGCATCTTCAAATGTCTGTCCCTGTCTCCCCTGTTTCAGTCACCACATCTTCTTCTCTGCCTCTGTTGTCACATTGCCTTCTTTGACTCTTCCTGCCTCCCTCCTACAAGGACCTTTGGGATTACATTAGGTCCACTAGGATAATCCAGGATAATCTATCTCCCCATCTCAAGATGCTTAACTCAATCATATCTGCAAAGTCCCTTTGGCCATGTAAGATAATAACATATTCACAGTTTTTTGGAGATTAGAACAAGTGCATCTTCGGGAAATCATTATCCTGCCTACCACAGTAGTCTTCATAGTAATAGTAGATACAAGTTAAAACAATGAGCATTTAAAAAAAAATACAAGTATTCCATATTTGTCTGGTGGAAGTATAAATGGTTAAATTCTATAAGACATTTTAATAACATGCATCAAACAATTTCAAAAAAGCTATATCCTTTGATCTCCCAATACACACACACACACACAAACACACACACATACACACACACACAAATACAGTTTATCAGAAGGAAACTTAGCTACAAAAAATAGAAACAACTTAATGCATCATAAGAGAATTAAACACTTTTTTATATCCAGACTAATGTACCAAAGCATCTTTAGCAAAATTATTTTTGAACAATATTTAAAAATATGGAAAAGCCTTTATGGTATTTTAACAAGTAAAAAAAAAGAAGTTATACCTGTTATATACTACATGACCCAACTATTTTAAATTACATATTAAAGTATTTACATATAGGGATATATAAAGGCTGAATGGATATATAGCAAAATTCTTACTCCTTACATTTCAGTAATGGAGTTTAAGTAATTTTAATTTTTATAGTTATGCTTCCCTATATTTTCCAGTTTCTAAGTTGAGTATGAATTGCTATACTAATAAGAATAAATATCTTAGAAATTTTAGTAATCTTAATCTATTGGGATAAAGATTTTGGAAAAGTTCATTATGTAAGCATACTAATCATAGCTTCTTAGATGATAAAGCTGGGATGGATGGATGGATGGATGGATGGATGGATGGATGGATGGATGGACAGATGGACGTATTGACTATATCATTTTAGTTTTGACCATCACAAGTGCTTTTCAAGCCTCTGTTATTGCTCAGAAACAGACTTCTTATTTTTCTGATTGCTTTATTTTGGTATTATATCATTGATTACTTAATCTTTTACTTATGTAAAATTTAGAGGATTTATTTTTCCTGTGTGCCTACTTAGTGAAACTCCTTTTAAAATGTATTAATATTGTTCTTCATTATCTTGCTGTCAGATTTTAGTTTGTAGAATTACCATATTTCTATAAGCACGTTATTTAAAAATGAAACCATCCAATCATACAGACATAGAAGAAACTTCTGTGGCAAATCTTTGCATTGCCCCAGCAATTTTATTATATAAGGAAATGAATGCTCAATTAGCCAGAAAGCTTGAGGAGTAATCAAAAAAGCCAATTCCCCAATTATGCCAGTTAATAAACATTTGAACATTTAATTAGAACATCTGTACTAAGATCATAGAGATACACTTTAAACATATACTCTTCTTTATAGTACCCCAGATAGCTTATTTTTAGTAACTGGGAGATAGTCAAGACATTTCCTTAAGTCATTCAGTTATTCAATAGGTCAGCAACAGAGAGATTCAACAAAATTACCTTTTTCGGCAGTAGAATGCACAGTATCATTTGACCTGCAATGTAGACCCAGGAGGTGTTAGAACTATAGCGATCTTGGAAGTGATTTTACATGGAGTGCAAACATTGCTTCTGCAGTAATCTTGACACTTTTCAGGGTTTAGCCCCAAGAAACAGGTATATCAAATGATCAATTTACTGCAGAATCAACCGAAAACACTCTTTTAGTGATTGTTTTAACATTCCAGTGAATGTAAGCACTTCATGTGTGTAAGCCTAAGAAGGGAAATCATTAGTATCATGATAATAGAATATTTACCAGAGGCCATCCAGGAGTCCTGTGCCATGACTTTCGTGTCCTTAGACAAGTCACTTAGCCCTTTGGGCTTCAGTTTTCTCTTTATCAGTGGAGGGAAGGTGAGAACGGTCAAGGCTTCAAATGTCTAAGTGACTCCTCTAATGTCTTAGAGAGAAGAGGTCTGGGGTTTCAACTGGATGCCCTTTTGGCAATTAAGGAATGTCCAAACATGAGTCGTCAATGCCAGAGAGAAAGCATATGAGGATTTGGGGAAATTTATTTGAGAGAAAAGGAAACAGAAGGGAAGCCTATTTCTAAATATGTGCAGAGCCATCATCCAGGGGCTAGAGTCAAAGGATCTGGGGAACATAACCAAATGCTAGGCAGTGCCCTACAGAGAGAGGGCAGATGGCATAGGTGCTTTGAAGTAGAAGGGAAGAAAATATTGGTTCCCTAGAAGATAAGACAACTTACCCTAACAGTGGAACAGGCTGCCATATACAAGGTGGAATGATCCTTGACAGTGATAATAAGAGGAATCCCGGAAATCTGATATGTTATGAAAAAATTTATGGATAGAGAGATTGGACTTTAAGACTTTTCTTGCTTTTAGAGTCTATTTTTCAATAATCAGGAGAATAGCATTTTATGAATAGAGATTAACAGACTTAAAGTTTATTTTATTTTATTTATTTTATTTATTTTATTTTATTGTTTTATTTTATTTTATTTTATTTTATTATTTTATTTTATTTTATTTTATTTTTATGTTACATGCCTAGACAAACCATTGAGGAGTGGAATCAGATGACATATTTTTAGTCAAAGTTTTGACTCCCCCTAAGTATATGACCTTGATCGAGTCACTGGAAGTCTCTAAGTTTCCTCATCTGTAATACCTACTAGCTATCCAATTATTGAGTTTGTTGTGAGGTCAAATTAGAAAATATGCATATATGAAACCTGGATGTGAAACCCCTTTGCATTGCTGAGGGTGCTAGACAATCATTTCCTTTGTGTTATTAGTATTCTTATTATAACTACTTTTATTGGTCATAAAATAGGAACTTTCTCCTATTTTCATAACGACTCTGAAAAGGATTACTCATTTCCATTTTATAATTTAAAAAGGAGACTAACTGCAGGTTAAATTACTAGTCACATCTAAATCCAGAAAAGGACATAGATTTTCTTCTAAGCATAGAAATAAAGATGCTCTTTTCAGGGAAAGAAGACATTTCTACAAGCTTCTTCATTTCAACTCGCTGTGCTTGAAATTGGTGTTCAGGGTTACTGGTGTCTGATGTGTAATTTGAACAGCAAATGGGTGAAAGCTGGAAAAATGACGGAGGGAAGTAATAGAGCTGAAACTAAGGGGTAATTCACAGGGGGAAAAGGAGAGGGTATATTTGTAAATGGCACAAGAGCGACAGGCTCCTACGCAATCCTGACTGAGTTCAACCACTTGAGGAGCAATTATGAGATGGAGGATCACTTAATTTGACATAGATTTTATTAAACTTTAAGCTGCCTCTCTCTATATCTCTTGGAAAGGTCATATTTTCAATTTTTCTAGTGGATGAAGAAAAAATTGCCTTTCATTAACTTCAGACATTTTTCCCTTCACTCTTTCTGAAGGACTGGGAGTTAGAGAATGAAAGTAAAAGACATATTCTATCTTTCTTAGCTGTTGGAAGTAGAAGAAAACAGAAGGCAGGAGAAACATAAAAACCACAAAACGATGGCACAAGTCCCGCCAAAAAGCAAAAAAAAATAAATCTGAAAAATTACCTGAGCTGCCCAGAATACTCACCACTTGAAAAATGCAATCGTCATTATTACAGAAATGAAGAAAGCCACAGGGTGTTGAGCACTCAACTGGTCACTGCGATGTGGGCAGCTCGGGAGAGTCTGCGGCCTGGCGTGTTGTTCCCGAGAGAATGCACACAGCTATGGGGAATGGCTCCATTTCCTATACTGCCGTGATTCCTGATGGATAAATTTGTCTTTCAACAAGTGATGAAAATGACTCTCACAACAGAGGTTAATGGAAAATAAAATTCTTAAGGGCTTTGTGTAGGATTGTTTTCATAAGATTGTCATAGCACTTACATTTTTTGCTAAGTGTTATTTTGAAAGGCAAATAGAATGGTAATTGAAAAGGAAACATTCGTCACAAAGGAGGACTGTTGGAAGGAAAAGATGATTGGTAGGTATGATGTTTTTAAAGCAGAAATGTCAAAAGTTGATCTGTTTATATAATAATCATGATCATAATAAATGATTTTTACTTAATGGGCGATTGCTTAGACAAGAAAGATTAAATGTCTATTTGGAAGGAAATGAAATTTTTAGCAAATTTTGTCATCGTACTATCATTTGGCAGTAGAGAATGCCAGGGAACAAACCAAGAAAATTGACTTACAAGGCATGATTACCAGCAAAGGAACATTCACAATGAATAAAAGGAAAGAAAGGATCACTGAGGAAGAGATTGCATTTTTATGGAGTCACTTTTGTTCTCCCACCCCAGAATTTAAAGCAACACTTCTCTATTCCATTTCTCTTTTAACATTCTCTAACTTTCTTCCATCGATGCTGGCAAACTTCTTTAAAATTATGGAGAAGATATCTGAGTTCTAATCTCACCAAGCTAGCACAGCATATACTAGTTTTGTTTCTCATCTTGTGACATTATTTATGTTGTTATGTGTTCAAGTCTTAATCTGTTTGAAGATATATCCCAGCTTTGTTGAGATTTTAATTGAATGGTCAGTGGATGAGAACCTCTAATTTCAGAGGCAGCACAACAATTTGGCTATAACCTTAGATGTGGAGATTCATACTAACATGTGGCAAACCAAAAAGAACCCAGGTCCTGAGTCTATGAGGAAGATAACATACTCCATCTTTCTTTTCTTTCCCTCCTTTAAGTGAAATTGTACTTGTAAAAACTCAATATATATATATATATATATATATATATACACACATATACATATATATATATGTATATATTGATAACATCAATGCTTCTACTTCCTTATGGTACACTAAGCTATACAATAAGGAGGCATTAATAAATAAAGATAACAGGGTGCTGTAAATTTTATGACACGACTAATATTTGGAAAGTATTTTCAACAATTTACTTTATTTTGATCAGTGGGTTTACTCACGCTTACAACCTCTAGAAATGAATTTGGGTACAGTCCATAAGGGAAAGAAAACAAATTCATAGCTAGCTGATTTAGATGCAAATAAAGGCCCACGGGCGGGTGCAACTTTCTTTTTGCGTTGAGTCGTCTTGCTGTACACACAAAGGCTGCCTCCTGTGGCAGTATCTTCTTTTGTCCCGTCTCTTGTTCTTTTCTTCTCTCAGATTCTCCTCTTCTTTAGCCTCTGTTCCCCTTTGCAAGGTCCAACTTCATTCTGGTGGCAAGTTCCAGTGTCTCTGAGGTAAGGGTGAAATGTGAATGACAGTTCCCATGGCCAGTGACAGGTTCTCAACATCCCTTAAGGCGAGAGGCTGCTTTTCCCCACTATCTACAAATGGACCATCTACAGTGTACACGTTCAAGTGTATTTCATAGCAACATGTTAGTAAACAGGGAAATAAACAAAGTTTCTGCTTTACTAAAAGCCCCTCCCCATCGCAGTAAGTAGCATCTGGGAACACAGGAATGAGAGGAAACAAACTGATCATCAATTTTCCCGACATTATTTTATCCTAACATGTGTGATGAGCATCCATTTCAAAGGATTTTGTGATGCCATCCTCATATTGGCTCTTGAATCATTTAGGCTCATGTAGGCTTGTTTTAAAGTTGATGTCACCTTGGAAATAAACTGCTGTAATTTCCTATACCTTCAGAAGGATAGAAAAACTCAGCTTACTTAATATTGAAAATGTCAAGTCCGTTAAAAACCAATTAGTCTTGTCTGTTACTACTAGGCACAAGGGCCGATCTTATAAAATTCGGCTTTTTATTTTCGCTGCTTACAATCTCTTCTTTTTCTGTTGCTACTTTAAAATAATGGACAATATGAAGATTCTGAGATTATCAAGCTAAGCAAAATAACTCAGTCAGAAAACGTTCAGAAACGTGATTTCACTCACACGTGGGACATAAAACTGAAAGCAACAAACGAACAAGACAAACAAACAAAAACACAGACATGGACAACAGTTTAGTGGTTACTAGAGGGAAAGGGGGAAGGGAATGAGGCAAATGAGGGTAAAGTGGGTTAAATATATGGTGACGAAAGATTTGACTTTGGGTGGTGAACACACAATGAAACATACAGATGACGTATTATTGAATTATACACTTGAAACCTATATAATTTTACTAACCAATGTCGTCCCAATAAATTTAATTTTTAAAAAAATGAGCAAGCATTACTTCCCACCTATTTCACTGGGCTGATATGAGCAGGAAATGAGATAATGTAGGGGAAACCGCTTTGAAAAGTAAAAATAAATAATTATGTAATTGTGAAGTAGGATCTTTTTAAAGGAAGAATTAAAATGATGCCCTCCCCTCCTTTTAATCTGTGGAGGTTGAGTGCCAGGGAGTACTGGTAACTCAGCCAGTATTAATTTCGCTTTTTCCCTTTTTGATAGAACTTTGACTTAGTTGGGATAGCCATGTGCCCAGCTAAGGAATCACATTCTCAGTATCCCTTGGAGGTAAAGACAGCTTCACAGATTTGGTCCCCCAGGTACAGGTATAAGTGATTGGATAAGATCTCTGAAATTTTAAAAGAATAACTTCAGATGACACGTGCCCTTTTTCCTCCCCTCTTGCTCCTTTTTCCTTCATGGAACCTGGATGTTTCGGCTAGAACTTCAGAAACCATTTTCTGCCTTGTGATGGCTTTAAGGCTAGAAACCACAAGAAAGCATAGTACGATGGGAAAACTCCAGATCCCCGGGCTAATTCATCAGGACCTGGAGCTAATACATCAAGTCCTAGGATACCCAGCTCTACACTGGTCATGCTACATGGAAAAATGATCTCTATCTTGCTTCATCCACTTGTTCATGTATTTATTACTCACAATCAGGGTAGTTTCTAACAGGAGCAAGATAACTATAGTATCTATAGTTTATTTAGTTGATTTTTAAAGTATACCTATACCCAATGGTAATATTTGATATTTCTACTGGCATCCCATATGTGTCTTACATGTTCCACTGACATTTGACATGCAAGTACAATTCATCCTTCTCACAGAAACCCTTTCTTATCTTTTATTCTTAAACTCAGTGAAAGGCATCATTATGCTCTTAGTCGATGAAGCCAAAATGTGGTGCCATCCTTTTACCTCCCAGGAGATATTAATTGTACCTTCTTGTTATCAATTCTCAACTCTGTACTTGGCTTTTAAAACCTTCTTTATCTCTTATGCAGTTCTTAGTGATCCTTCTAAATTGCCTGTAATTGCCCAGATTAAATTGAATTTAAACTTATTACCTAGAGGAGTATGTCTCTACTTTTTCCTTTATCGTGACATACACAGAAATAATATGTATTTTGGGGTAAATGGATGAGATTACTTGTCTGGAGTGACCATTCTGAGAACTTTTACTGTGCACTCAGCCACCCCAGAGCTGAGTTTTTCATGAATGTGTATCTAACAGATTTAGCCTACCAGCCAAATGTGGTGCACTGTTTGGGAAACTTTGGCTTAGGAGATACAAAGTCGAAATATCTTAACATGTCATGCAAAGCTCTGGCAGGATCCAAGCTTTGCTTTCCCTTCCAAACTCATCTCAAGCTGCATTTCTTTTCTGCTCGTTCCATCACCCTCCATGGTTTTATCTCTTACCCTTTTCAACACATGGTTTTATAGATATACACACATGCACCTTTGTATATATTACACAGATCATATACATACGGTGTATAAATACATGCCTATGTATATACACACACACACATATGTGTGTTTGTGCATGTGATACCTATATCTATACCTATCTCTGGCAATTCTGAATTTTTTTCATGGAATTGTCAATTTTTTTCATCTTCCTGGCCTCCGCTTTCTCACATCATCCCCATCTCCAATGTACATGTTAAATATCAACTAATCTTTTCAAATTCAATTAAACTGTTGTTTCCTTTATGAAGCCTTTTCTTCTGCCTCAGGTATAATTGATCTTCTCCTTTGTTTATCCATTGGTCCTTGTTAGCACTTCTGTAACACTTTATTGCCTGTTTAATTAACATACCACTCTCCCTGTATGAGACTATGGATTAACAGAAGTCAGGGGCCATGCAGCACTAATTGTTGTACCCAATATTAATTTACAGCCGTGCCTACTCATGAAACTCAATAAATAATTGCCAAATATTATTTGTTGACTTAAAAATAAAAAATACTTTGGGAAAATGTTCAGAAAAATTCTTAGGCCATATTTATAGATCCTGCAGACTGAGAATGTACAAGTTTACCCTGCTTAAGAGTGCTAGTTAAAAATAAAAGCCTTCAAATTTGTCCCCCAGATGTGTCCCCCAACTGTTATACTATATGAACTGTGGCTAATTTTAAAGATGAATGTTACATTTGACATAGTTCTTGAGTTATTTTGGTTTTATCTCTCTGGTTATAGATATAGCTTTTCAAAATGTAAGGCTTTAAATTACTTGACTCTCATTTGAGAAAATGAATGTTCAGCTTGCTTGAAGATCTATATATCCCTGGTATTTGGTATTTGTTAAAAACCATGAACTTTACTGTCGACACTTTATAAAAATTATTTAAAAGTATTAAATTAAATTAATTCATTATTATTATTATTTTTATTTTTATTTATTTTTTTTTAGGTGAGGCGACCCTTGGTTGACCTAACAGATTGCAAGGATCTTCTCAGTTTACAATCCCTTATTTTTTTTTATTTTTTACTTTTTATGCCTACAGCACCTGGTCTCCCTAGGTGGCCTCCCATCCAAGTACTAACCAGGCCCAACCCTGCTTAGCTTCCGAGATCAGATGGGATTGGGCTTGAAAGGGTAGCATGGCTATAGACTTAAAAGTATTTTAAAATCTTCAGCCCATCCCAAAAATGACAATGACTCTGGAAATTAGAGTAAAAGCAAGAAGAATTTAATCTATAAAAACATCTGCACACTGGGTTAATTAATTTTTATGGAGTAGGTAGGAGCAAGTAACTTTCCATCCTCCTTGTATTCTTTTTGTAATTTCCAATGAATGTACTACATTTTAAGTGCTACTTCTCATTGAGACAAGCATGTTTACATCTCTAAAGAACAAGAAGCTTCCTTCTATCAAGGTAGAAGCATCTTCCATGGATATGATATTCTCATAAGTGATTTCCATTAAAGAAATTTATTGCTGAAGGGAAATTGACTATATCAAAATTTAAAATGCACGTCCCTTTATGTAAAGCATTGCTTATGCTAGTAAGATTTGAGAAACAAATGTCCAATAGGGAAGTGATTAAATGCATTATGGCATATTCACTTTTATATGGACTGATATGGAAATCTAAATATCATAACATTGTTATAATATTTAGTGAATAAACGGGTACAAAAGTGTGCACAGAATGCTATTTTTATCAAAAAGAAGAGTATTTATATGTTGTTTGTAAAAGCTTAATATTTTTTCTAGAAAGATACACAAGAAACTGGTAAAAGTACTGGCTCAGAGGAGGGGGGCCTGGTAACCAAGGAATGGAAAAAGATTCAGATTTATCTTTCACTGTTTATGTACTTTATCTTTTGAATAATATGCCAAGTACATTCATTATCTATTAAACAAACAAACAAACAGGCAAACGAGAATGTATTTCAAAGAAACTACGGTCTGATTTCAAAAAGAATGCAATTCATATATCCAGGACAAGGTCTCAACTAGTCAGTTTTGATAAGCTACATAGAAATTTGGCAAAAGATTAAGGTCACTGACTTTATCTCTGAAGAGTTATTAATCAGGGTTTATGCTCTCATATTAAGGGGATAGACATATTTTTTTTAAAAAAACTCGAAATTTCCATAGCTTTATCAATTCTATAAACTTGAGATTAGTATATGTCTATACACACACACACACACACACACGTGTGTGTGTGTGTGTGTGTGTAGTTTTTCTTCCCAAATAGATGGTGAGTATCTTTAGGTTAGTGACTTTTTTTTAATTTTGTAATGCATTAAAATACCTACTATAGTTTCTTTTGTATGGCAGGAGATCTAAACCATTTTTATTCATTGTATAAGAAAGAGATTACAATCTTCAGTAATCCCTACTTCTTGCTTTGTGGGGTCAAAACGTAAAAGTTTATTTCAGCCTGAAAATAAAAACCATCTGCCACCTTCTTTAGCGATTGAGTGATCTTAGAGAGGTATTAGCTATTAACTGGATTCGTTGAGTATACTTCTCAAATAGACAGCTAGATCTATTCACAAAACTATGACATAAAGGTGGAATTGTTGTTGTTTGTGATGAAAGTCGTCTAGAAGCAATCCATAAAGGTAGCAACTGTAGATAATCTGGCATGTGCTGCTACTGCTACTCATCCAGTTCAGAAATAAATTATATTTCTAATTTAGTTTCTAAGCATGATGTTTCTCTTACTTTAGGGTGCTTATCTGTCTTAGCATTCAGTCAACTTTATTCATTTTATATAGCTTTCTTAAGTGTTGCATTGGACATTCTGAAAAGTCTCAACAAATGCTTGTTGAAGGAATGACTGTGCGCAGTCTACCTTCTTCAAGACTTAAGTTTCAAACAAGTTCTTTGGGGCAGATCCTAAGGGACTGATCTAGATGAGTTGTTTTACATGAGGCTTGTCTATAGCAACCGAGGAAGAAGTCTCCAGAGCCAGAAGAGCTCAGGTAGGATAGAAAAGGAGGAAGTGGAAAGAACAGCATGCTGTAAGTCTCCAGCCAAAACCTCTATGGGACAAGGAATGTACATAAAAAGAGAATCACCTTTTTCCAGGAAGAACAGGTGAAAAAGACACAGCCACGGCATCATGAAAATGTTAGCATCCAGGGCCCTACTTAGTTCTCTCCAGGAAAGACTTCAAGGGAAAGAAATGTGACAAGAAAACAGTGAAGTCTGGCAAAATTAGGGTTGTTAGAGAACGTATGTTATTCACAGGAATCCTGTAAGTAATCAATGGGAATCTATGTGGCAGAAGATCTAGTTGATGGATCGATGGGAGTGAAACAAGCTATTACCATTATTCTGTCTCCATCAAAATGATAAGTTGGGAGTTTATAAATAAATGTAGATACGGCCTACTCAAACACACGAATGAATTTGGTAAAGAAATACCTCCATGGGCATATATTCATAACATGTCAACTAACAATTTTTTTTCTGAATTAAAATCGATTAGCCTGTGCTTTCGGCATGAAATCAGGATAGGCATACTGTTGTTTGATCAAGTGTTAAAGCTCATGATGAATAAATATCATTTTTGTGACTAAACTTTATGTTATTTTCCTACTAAGAATGTTTTCATGTTTATAGGAGGAGATGTAATAATAAGAGCTCCTGTGTTTTTTTCTATTCTAGGCTCTTCTGCTAAAAAATACTAACCCTAAAACACACACATACACACACACACACACACAATGTGTGTATGCATTCCTTCATTTACAAAATAGGAATAGGTAACATTTATGATCTGAGCTCTTCAGCAGATCCTTTCTCCCATCGTGAAAGGAACTGCTGTCAAATCAATGCTGCATTTTTTGTATTTTTCTTATTTAACCATCAGGCATTTAATGTTTGCTTGAATCATCAAAAAATTTATTTCAGATGGCAACTGACATTTTCTCATATTAAAAAAAATAAATCCTTGAGTTGACAAACATCTAACAGTAGGAAAGAAGGCTTGAGCTGACAGTTGCTTCCTCGTACAGGCTTTTAATTACAGAGTCAGCATGCCAGCTTCGGAATCCCTCAGGAGTCGGCAGCTAACACTGACTGTCGTTCAATCCACTGCGAGAATGGTAACAGGAAGGAGTGTGGCCAATTTACTGGGAGTGAAGAGTGCAGACCTGCTCTAGGACTAGGAGTTTTAAATTCATGTAGAAATAAAAAAAGACCATAGCTTCATCTACATAATTTTATCAGAAAATAAATTATTTCCCATAATTAAAATTTTATAATAGTTAAGGGCTTAATTAATAATTCACTGTCATGTATAAGCCTTTTAGATGTTTAAGTCATATCTTTTTAATGTAAATTAGATATTTTCCTGGCCTTTTAAGTACAGTATGCTTGAACAAAATATACTTTCTGTTATGGAACCCAGTGAAAAATTTAAAATTTTCCAGTTTTACTGTGAACACAAGACCCTATTCTTCTAGGTGCAGGTCTTTTATTAGCTATTTTTCCTCAGCATAAGCTCTAACAAGAGTCCAGTTGATCTTTCTAAAAGGTTGTTTTCTGCATTTTAGGAACACAGATGACCAAGTTTGTTAAATTAGAAAACATTTCTTCATCACTGTAAATCAGTGGGCCTTTATCTAAGGCTTGGAAGATTTCTTTTTCTTGTAGATTCGAGTATTTTATTATTTCTCGTTTTTCTGATCATTTTCCAAAAATATTTACAGAACATCTATTATGTGCCAGGCATGGGGGAAGTTGCTATAAATGTGTCCTCTGCATGAGCTAAATGCTGCTGAACTCAAATAGTTTGGGAAGCAGAGAAGGAGGGCTGGCTGTGATAATTTTGCCCAGGCCTTTCACGTCTCCCGGCATGGTTAGGAACTCAGGCTTTTCAAGATCTCTACATCTTCTGCATCAGCAGAAGATTGGACACCATCTTCCAAACTTTAGATTTTAGAAACAGCAGCACAGTATTGTGTGTGTGTGTGTGTGTCTCATGTCACCCTACATAGCTCTTAGACTCTCCTGGGTGAGTGAAATCCTGAGACAACAATTTATAAAAAGTTCTGGTCCACATCATCATATAAAGAAGCTCGTCTGTGAGTTTCATGTCTAAATTAAGATGACTCATTCTTAGTTTCTCTAAATTTGTGTCCCCGATATGCTTGGCTCAAAAATAAAGGCCCCACATGAATTTGGGTAGACCAAATTTAAGAAAATATGTAGAAACAGCAAACATATGATAGGAGATAAGGGATTTTTACATCACTCCTTAATTACAAATTCTTCATGGAATAAAAAGATATAAACTAACATACAAACAGAATCCTGCTCTTATAATCTCCTCTGACACTTACATTTTTTCTTTTAGAGAAAATCAATGGTTCCAACCTTGGCTCTTTTTAAAAGTACAACTCTAGCCCAATTAAATAAAAATCTCTTGGCTTTTTGACTATTGAGATTCAAAAACAAATCTCAGGTGGCTCTAACGTGTGGCACTGTGTTCAATAGATTTAATAGGCACAGTGAACAGACACTGCTTTTGCCAAGTTTCGTTTCAAAAAGGCATTCGCTAATTTTAGTTAATCTAGTTTCTGAGACAACAAATATAATTTAAAACTATCTGTGGAAAATTTGTAAATCAAAGGCAACATATCAGGGACATACTTTTCCTCCACAATGGCTCATCACTGACTGTAAGATGTGATAAGAGCATGTCATATGTTAACATTTAAATAATAGCTAGTAATAATAGCATTATATTGCATTATTGAAAATTTTCCATTTAAATACTATTTGTCAATGATAATTGCTTTGGAAGTCTATCCATGTGTAATCTAAGAGTGAAAATAGTTCATAGCCTACCTTGACTTCAAATTAAAAACCTTTTGTTAAAAATAATCTGGAACAGAAAAGGTATGGTGTAAGGCACTAAAAATGTATGCTCTAGAAAGAAAAGTAGGTGAGCTAGTTCTACCTCTTTTTTTTCTTACAAAGTTTTCATTTAATATAAAGGGGAATTTATAAAAAAATTCAGGAAATAAGAAAGTTAGATTAGTCCTTTTTTTTTTTTACTAATATGAAAACTTTTAATGAAAGTGTTATAACTTTTTTTCCAGGGAGCCTAAAATTTTTTAAAGAATTAAATTAAAAAACTGTTGGAATCAAGAGAAAATGACTTTCTTGCTTCTTTAGAGAAACCTATACCATACCCTTAAAGTTTTAAAAATCATATTATGAAATATCAGAACTGTTTTTAGGATAATTCATTTACTTTCTGATTAATTTTTGGAACTGTTCTGGATAAAATTAAAGTGGCTTTATACATTAAAAAACAAAAACAAAAAAACTAGAGACTGAGAGTGTCCTAGATTTTTTTATGTGAATAATAATGACCTAAAATTATTAAGATTTCAAAGAAGAGATGTGCTGAGGTTAACTCAGTGATGAGGCCTTATCTAAAGACAAAAAGGGAAGGGTAGGACTTCAGGACATCATCACATCAGGATGATGCCAGCACCTCCAACTTACCATACAAAAATGGGGCACCAAGCGGTCATTAAGAATCAGAAGTAGATATGGGGAGAGGAGGAAGAGAGGGAGGAAGGAAAGGGGGAGAGGAGGGGAGGGGAAGGGAAGAGAAAGAGTTACTTTACAAACATGCTGTTACAGAGCACAGTTGACGAGGAGAAAATATTATGTCAGGACCATCAGGCGGCCTCAGGGCTGAGAAAAATATTGGGCTTCTCCATATTGCCTGAATAGTAAGAAGACCTTTTGCACTTGACTCAAGATGGCCAAAATCTACTCTGCTTCATTAGCTCAAGTTAAGGAATTCCAAGGAGGCTGTTTTCCTTTTTCTTTCTTTTCTGTTTTCCATTTCCTTTTCCTTTTCTCCTCCCTCCCTCCCTTTCCCTTTCCTTTCCCTTCCCTTCCCTTCCCTTCCCTTCCCTTCCCTTTCCTTCCCTTCCCTTCTCTTTTCACTCGTCTCACTCTGTCTCTCTGTCTCTCTCTGTCTCTCTCTGTCTCTCTCTGTCTCTCTCTGTCTCTCTCTCTCTCTCTCTTGAAAACCAGCCTAAGCAGGACACTTTCTCCTCCCAACGTGAGAGTCTGATGCAGGGGGTTGGCTCATAGATTGCCTGGGGCTGGAAAAGGGAGCCCTGAAAAGGAAGAAAGGAAATGTGAAAGATCAAATCTTCAAAAGGATTGTGTGGAAAAAGATAAAGGGTCAATTTTTGACCAGCTTTATCCAAGAGTAGAAATTTGAGGAGAAAGAGAAAATATTTAAACAAACCTCTGGGGTGTATATGAATATTTTTCTGATGCATCACCATGTTGAGTCCCCAAGTGACGATTTATGTGGTAGTATTAAGATCTCATATTCATTGTTTGATTTGTCTACCTGCAATTCTGATCAAACCGGTATTCCCTCACATCTCGTTTTCCAGGATGCATGATTTATGGTTTTAGAAGAACGGAAGGCAAACACCTTAGACTAAGAGAGAGAGCATGGAAGCTAGTCTGGAATATGTATTACAGCTACTGTGAGAATGTAACATCTGGAACTTGATGTATTAGAAGAAAACAACCTTCTTGTAACCAACAGAACTCTGTCACATTTTCTCAAAGTTAAAAACTTAATTACAAACATCCTTATAGTTTATTCCCTTGAATAATTAATAAAACATCTTCATAGAGCTTCAGTGTCAATCTCATCTTTGTTCTTCTGATTATCTTAATTCCCCTTCATGCATACTCGAATATCTTTTGACATGTAATGGTTTTACAAATTTTGGTCTTTTTGGTTGAAGGTGCTCATCTTCCACTGTGGATCCTAAAGCAGTTCCCCAGGGCTGGGAAATCTTGGGTTGGACTGTACACTGATATGTCAAGGAGATTTGGCAAATCCTTATCTCTGGCTGATGATCTTATTTGTTTGTGATTACGCACAAAAGCCATATTTCAAATTTTCTAGTCTATCCCCTTTCCTACTACCTACCCCCCCCACACACACACACAGCTGGCGCAGGCAGTGTTACATGAGATACCCAGAATGAAAGTGTATAAGAAACTCTCTATCACACTTGCATGCTGGAAACAAAGTTTTATCTTTTCTTCTCAGACCCTATTTATTTAGATATTAGAGTTCTTCTTTCAAAGTGCACTGAGGTCTCTGACACTAATATTTCGACTGGAACCTTGGCAGTAGCTGAGCCTAGGTCTCAGGGCAACTGGGCTACCAAGATCAAGTACATTTGGGTAACCCTACTAGAAGCTGCCCCAAGTATTTCACATATATCACTGAGTCAGGGATGAGGAAAGAGAACATTATCTCACGGTTAGAAAATGCATTGAATTATAACAGGGCTTGTAGGCCTCGGGCTAAGCAGGTACTTGGGTTAACAGGATAGTCAGGATGCAGCATTAGGAAATATTTTTGTCCACACTGATTTTTGTAGCAGAATGCCCATGAGTCACAGAAAGAAGATAAAGAAAGAGATGTAGTTCCTAGGCTACATGTTGAGGTCATGCCTTTATGTAGACAGAAAGGTCAGTACATGCCCTACCAATGGGTTTAGCCTTAGGGAACATTGACAAGGGTCCAATCAGCCAGATATTGTGAAGTGTAGTTTAGTAAAACTGAAACATTAAGCCAATGAGGGTTTCAAAGATGGCCAGGAGTTCCTACCAAATGCAGATATTCCTCAGAACTCCTAAATTCTTGCTCTTAGTGAAACCATTCATGAAGTATAACAATAAAACAGCAATGCCTCAGACTATACAGATACAATAGGACTAGAGCTTCAGTGTGAACTTGAGGGCCTGGAGGTGAGGTAGGCACAAACCAGGCCACTGAAGCCAGATCCCCAAACAGCTAGGTCTGGGTGAGCAGAGAGGAAAATCCTAACCCTGAGTCAGAACATCCCAACTTTCAGGCAACTGGGTCATATCATGCACACCCAAATTTGCTTTCCCAATAGCAGAATGTTTTCCCAAATGAAATTGTTGACTTCAGTACGAGACCCTTGGCACTCTGTGTACCTCAGTATGATTGAGACATTTGGAAGAAAATCCAGAAATACCTAGACACCAGGGAGGGAAAAACCCAGCCCCAACTTATTTGAGCTACAGTGAGGAAGGACAATTAATGGCAGAGTGCAACTGTGAGGGTTAAAAAGGTAAACACCCTGCCATTCTCCCTTAGAACAAAGACCTGTGGCATAGTAGGAGAGAGAATTAAATTCTGCTGTTCCTGTGTTGGTTTTTTGGGTAGTTACCAGTTTTTCCGTCTTGGTGTAGGCTCATTTTCATGCCAGTTTTAAACAGGCACGTAGACACAAACATTCAAATAAAAAAATATATATATATATTCATACCTATGAGTATTATGTTTATATACTTGCTGTATGTAATATTATACTATATATCTATATATCTAAAGTATTAATTTTCAAGGTGACAGAATAGCATCTATTTATTTATTCATTCATTTTTTTCAACAAGTTTTCACTGAGCACTTATGATAATTCAGATACTGTTTTGGGTGCTAGGAATATAAGTCAGATAAAATCTCTCCTGTTTTGGAATCTATATTCAAATTTGGGGGAATACAAAATAAACAAAGAAATAATAAAACAAATTAATTCCAGATATTAATAATAATTTCTACGAAGAAATTAAAACTGAGCAATGTAGCTGAGAATACCTGAACTGAGCTAGGCAGGTTAGGCAGGACCTTGCACAACAAAATTTTACTTGAAATCTGAATAAGAGTCTATTCATACAAGTATCTGGAGGAAACAGATGCACAAGGAGTAGAAGGCAACAATGAGCTTGGCTTTTTTAAGGACCTGAGAGAAGGCCCTGGAGAGAAAAAAAATGACTGAGAAAGTTGAAGAGTTGATGTTCAAGAAGCAGGAAAAGTCAAATCACTCAAAACTCAAGCTTTGTAGGCCATTATAAGGAGGAAGGAGTCTATTCTCACAGCCTTTAGAAGCTGCTGGAGAGTTTTAAGCAGTGCAGTGATATTTTCTCATTTACAGTTTAACAAGTCAGTCCTTCTAGCTATTGCACAGAAAAGTTCCACAGGGTAGAAAGAGTGGAATTGGGGGACAGACTTTGGAGTTTCAGACTCACCAAATTAGAGGGGCTTGGAAAACACTTTGGGTACTCTAGGCCTAAGCCAGACAAAATGTGAAAGCAAGCCTATTCAAATGCAAGGTGATAAGCCTACAAAGGAACTACCTATTCACAGGAAGATAACAAAATCCTGAGTCTCTATGATGTAACATCCTCGAAGCCTGGTATACAACAAAAAATTATTATGCATGCAGAGAAACAGAACACTCATAGTCAAGAAACAGGCATCAACACAACCTCCCCCTTCCAAGACAGCCAACATGTTGGATTTAGCAGATGATTATTTTAAAGCAAGATTACAAAAATTTATGGAAAATATGTTCAAATAACTAAATAAAATATTTTCTTCCTAAGTGAAGAAATAAATCTCAGCAGGGAAATGGAACCTATAAAAAATTGCAAATTCTAAAACTGAAAAAAGTATGGTAACTAAAACGAAAAATTCCCTAAGTTTAACAGATTCGAGAGGAAAAGAATGCATTAGTGATCTTTAAAATATACTAATAAATATTTTCAAGTGAGGAAAATACAAAGAAAAAGGTTGGAGAAAAATGAACCATAATTTGAAAACATGTGGGACAATATCGAATAGTCTAATATACATGCTAATAATGAATAGCAAAAGATAGCAAAAGAGTGAGAATAACTCATTCTTTAGAAGAAAATATTTGAAAACAATGAACAAAAGTCATCAAACTTGATGAAAACTTTAAAAATCCAAGAGAGGCAGTAACCTCAAGCAGGATATTCTTTCAGCTATTAATTCAGCAATTCATTGATTATTTGTCAAAGCTTAATCATTCAATGTTTATTGAGTACTGGCTGTGTTGGGCAAGAGGGAATATACATCTGAATACGGCACGGTCTCTGCCATATTTAACGGTCTAGATCTGTGCTACCCAATACTCTAATCAGCATCATATTCTTATTGAGAATTTAAAATGTGCACAGTGTAACATCATCAAATGATAATATTTTTAATTAAATAAATTATATTATAGAACCTAATTTCACTTTCTTTTTATTTCTTTAAGCGATATTAGTAAAAAACTTAAAATTGCACACATAGCTTACATTGTATTTATGTTAGATAGCACTGATCTAGGAGATCATAGTCTAGTTGGTAAAATAGGGTCCACACAGAAATAATGAAGTAGCTAAGTCTCAAACCAGATACAGTGGAACTAGACACTTTTTATTAGTATTTTCATTTTATTAGTGTCATTTTCATTTAGTGTATCTGTGTTTGTTTTTTCAGGCTTGTTTTAACTTGTGTTTCTGGAGAGGAACCAGAAACATAGTAGGTATCAAAAAAAATCTGTCATCAATAATTAACATCAGATTATTCTGAACTCAGTATAAGACACCTGGGCTTTTAAAGTTATCAGTTTAGACTGCTTCCACTCTTTATCTCATGATCCACAACAGAAAAAGGAGGTATGATTTGGTATGCTTATTTCACAATTTTTAAAACGACATAATCTTAAAATTATATTAAACATTAATATTTAATACATTAATTACATTAAACATTAACATTAACATTAATATTATATTAAATATAACATTAAAACTGCTTCAAAACTCAAGTGTTATATACAATGGAACTTCTTAACATATCATTTAAAATAGGGTAGACTTTAAAAATTTTCACGTTCTACTCTTTGAACGTCATTTTACTTTTATTTGATAAATATTAATTTAAGGGGAAAATTGCACTTGTAATTATTAAAAATTGTGTCCAATAAAACATTTTTTATTGAGTTAGTTTTCATAGGTATTATTAAGTTAGTAAATTAAAGAGAAACTACAAAAAAAAATATTAAAGAAATTTATTCATTTATTTAAGCTTGTGCTATATGCCAAACAGGATAGTAGACCCTGGAAAACAACAGTTTACACGATCTATGTGATTCTTGCCCTCAAGGAACTAATAGTCCTATACATGGTGATTTCTTTTGCAGAGTTAGGTCCCCCTTCCTGCTCCTCCCCGCCCCCCCAAAAAAATCCTCTACTCATTTGCTCTTTGATCTCTTAGATCTCAACTTGTAAAAAGTGAATGGCATTAAGTTCTCTCTTTAGGAGCTTCCTCTTTGCCGCTCCCAAATACAACTCTTCCTTCTTAAGAGGAAGCTGCAGGTTTTAGAGTTAGGGTGTCCACAGGGCAGAGTGACTAGTGAGTGGTGAGATGGCTCAGACAAATAGGATTTCTGAAGTCTATCAGAAATGATGGGGCATGCTGACAGCTCGCACAGTGACTAAGGTTTCCTGCAGTTAGCAGTTGCTAGGTGGTGAGATGGTCAGGAAGCCACCACTGCAGGTCCTGCTGTCCCTGCCAAGATAACAAGGTCATACTTTCACAAAGATAAAGTCCATACAAATAATTTTGCTGGGAATATTTTGTTCAAACAGATTTTCTGTTTCCATCTCTACGGCATGCCTTGGCCGTTGCTATTTCCAGCAATACACATATAAATATAAAGGACATTGAAAATCTGCTCCTGCAGTACTTTAACCTGTAAAGGGTGTTCTAACAAATGCACAAAGGTGGGGAAAATCTACAAGGAAACTATTTAAATATGATGAGAATCTGACTTGTTCTAGGAATCAAAGTGTTATATACAAGGCTTCCATGTAAAGGTGGGTGGGAGAAGTAGGCAAAGGCATCTTTCTCATATATTCTTAGATTTCCATCAAAAAGATCAAAGGAACATAAAATAGCATTAAAATATATAACTGTGTTAGAAACTAGAAAGAAGTATATCTATGTGGCAGAAACATTAAAGAAATTTTCTGGATGTAAATGCTAAATCTGCTTGGTTATTCTGAGAAACAGTAGCATCAATGGGAAGAAAACAAAGGAGACTCTGCTAGAAAACACCCACAATTCCTGAGGAGTAGACCCTAGCAGTATTCAGTACTGATTGGTATTTATAAACACAAGCACCAAAAGACAAATGTTAAGGATACCAATAAGAAGTTTGAGTATTGATAATACCAAAGGAAAGTTAGCATGGGCTAAGAAACATATAATCAAAGAAAAAGCCTGTTGTGTATCTATACAATGGAATATTACTCAGCAATAAAAAGGGAAGACCTGCTATACATGATAACACAAGGTCGAAAAGCAAAAACACCATGTGAAGTAAAATAATTCATATGAAAAATATTACATATTGCACAGTTCCATTTAGATGAAATGTCAGAAAAGACTAGTTCACAGACATAGAAAGCAGCTTAGTGGTTGCAGGAGTGGCATTTGAAATGAAGTTTGACTGGAGACCTGCACAACTGATCTTTTTGGGGTTATGGAAACATTTTAGATATAGATTGTGATTACAGTAGCATAATTTTATAAGTTAACTAAAATAATTTAATTATACACTTAAAATAGGTGAACTTTATGGTCTGTATAATAATCTTAATAAAGCTATTAACAAAAATGAAACACTAACATCAAAAACAATTCCTAATAAGATGCGCAGTTAAAAATCCAAATTAAAAAGTTCCAAATAAGATGGTAGGGTGGATAAACTGTGCTCACTTCCTCCCATGACCACATAAAAATTGCAACTAAATTGTGAAACAGTCAAGCTGAACAATGATCTGTAGACTAGCCAAACAGAACCTCTATAACTGAGGATATAAAAAAGAGGCCACATGGAGGCTGGTAGCAGGGCCAAAGATGTGAACCAGGCTTGTTCTACACCTACGTGTGGTGGTTGAGCATCAGGACAGATATCTCAGCTTTGGGGGCCCTGCCACATGGAGCGAGGGGCCCTAGCACTACACCAAGTCTCCCAAGACCAGGATTTTAGTGCTGGGAAGAGGAGTCCCCACAAAATCTGATTGAAAATCAGTGGGGAGTCCAGCTGTCTGTGTGAGACGGAGGGCAGCTAGAAATGCAGATGTCCCGTTAAAGGGCCTGTGCATAGACCCACTCGCTTGCAGGAACTCACCTGGGCTTTAGGCAGAGGAAAAGAATCTTGGGAGGTGCCAGAGACGTACCGGGAAAGACTGAGTTTTGTTGCTTCAGGTCGAGGGATGGAAGGAAGGCCCATTTCTCCCGTTTTGAGGCCTCCTCCTGTGCGGCCTACAGGCCAGCGCCATCAGGCCTGTGCTGAGCCCTCCCCCAAATGGCCAAATCTGAATCTGAATTGGCCTGGAGAATTCTGCGTGCTCCACCTGGTGGCAATTTAGGGTTGTTACCAGGCAACAAGCCCCACCCCATGCTCTCAGCAGGTCCCTTCTACGCAATCAACAGGCCTCAGTTCATGTACGTTGGGAGATACTTTCAGTGGTATGTAAGCAGCCCTGGCCCAAGCTGCAGGAGTTTTTGAACAAATCTCGGGGGCAGCGGGCCTGAGGTGGACAAGCGGGCCTGAGGTGGACAACAGATGGCCTTGGTGTGAGCTGAGACTTTCGCGAGTGGTCACAAGCTCAGCACAGGCAACCAATCTGAATCTGCACCAACCTGGGGAATACCACTTGCCCCACCCTAAGACTCTTTGAAACCGTGCCTCATTCAGCTTCCAAGTCTTCTGGGCAGCTAGAAGGCAACCTCAGGCTAAGGGTGCACTGGACCTTTTCCTGAGCTGCCCTGGCCAGAACTGGTGGCAGTTGGCCTTGGTTTGCCGTGAGGTTCAGCTCAGGCAGTGACAAAACACGAGTAGCTTTGTATCTCCTACTAGGTAGCCCTAGGCTGGTCACTGTACTGACTGACCTTGGCCTGCATGAGAGCCCTTCCCAAAAAGCTCCAGAACCAACACACCCAGAGACTGGCATTAGACCTTATCAGAGTACCACCCAATTAGCCCCATAAGTGGCACACCCAAAGAGCAGTCTAAACAGGCACACGAACCCACTTGGGAAAACCCCACTCCGTGAGGTTAGCCCCCACACAGCAGCTCATCCATTGTGGGTGTTGCCAGTCCTAACAGCCAGTCAGCCTGAGAGTCAATCCACTCACAGATGTGCCAACAACAATCAAGGCTCAAATATAATAGGAGGGCACACACAACCACACAAGGGTCACTCCTGCAGCACCTGGTTAGAAAGACTGTGCCACTGGGCCACAAAGGACACCTACGTAAGGACACCGTGCTAAGATTGAGAGATGTAAGAGATCTACCCAATACATAGAAATGAACACAGAGAGGCATCCAAAATGAGGAAACAAAGAAACACATTTCAAATGAAAGAACAAGAGAATACTCCAGAAAAAGAAATAATGAAATAGAAGCAAGCAACCTACCAGAGACAGAGTTCAAAACATCGGTTATCAGGATGCTTAATGAACTTAGCAGAATAGATGAGCTCAGCGAGAACTTCAAGCATAAAAAAGGACATAGAAACAATAAAAAAGAACCAGTCTGAAATGGAGACTACAACAACTGAGATGAAGAGTATACTAGCAGACTGAATAAAGCAGAGGATCGAATTAGTAATTTGAAAGACAAGGTAGCAAAAATACCCAATTTGAACAGCCAAAAGAAAAAAGAACCAAAAAAAAAAAAAAAACAAAACAAAAGAATGAAGGTTGTATAAAGGGCCTCTGGAATGACCTCAAGCATAACATTTTCATTATAAGTGTCCCAGAAGAAGAGAAAACAGCAAGGGACTGAAAACCTATTTGAGGATATATTGACTGAAAACTTGCCTAACCTGGTGAAGGAAATAGACATACAAGTTCAGGAAGTGTAAATAGTCCCAGAAAAGGTGCACCCAAACAGACCCACACCAAGACACATCACAATTAAAATGTCCAAGGTTAAAGACAAAGAGAATCCTAAAAGCAGCAAGAGAAAGGCAGCTAGTTACTTACAAGGGCACTCCCAATAGACTGTCAGCTGATTTCTCAAGAGAAACTTTGTGTGCTGGAAGGGACTGGCGTGAAATATTCAGTGATGAAAAATAAGGACCTGCAACTAACACTACTCTACCCAGCAAGGCTGTCAATTAAAATCAAAGTTGAAATAAAGAGCTTCCCAGACAGGAAAAAGCTAAAGGAATTCACCACCACCAAGTTAGTCTTACAAGAAATGTTGAAGAGACTTCTTTAAGAAGAAAAAGGAAAGAAAAAATATATAAATAATAACAAAATAGCAATAACTAAGTACCTATTGATAATCACCTCTATGTAAGTGGATTAAATCCTTCAATCAGAAGGCATAGGGTGGCCAAATGAATAAGAAAACAAGACTCATGTGCTATCTACAATGGACTCGCTTCAGATTGATAGACAGATACAGACTGACCATAAAGGGATGGAAAAAAATATTTCATGCAAATGGAATGAAAAAAAAAGCTGGGGTAGCAATACTTATATTAGATAAAATAGACTTTAAAACAATATACAAGACCAGAAGGATTTAATATTTAATACTGTTTTGCCCCAAAGCATTCTTATCAAGTGCACGTGAAACATTTTCCAAGGTAGACAATATTTTAGGCCACAAAACAAGTCTCAACAAATTGAAGAAGAATGAAATCATATCAAGTATCTTTTCTAACTATAATGGTATAAAATTAGAAACCAATTACAAAAAAAAATACACAAACACATGGAGGCTAAATAACATGCTTCTAAGCAATGAAGGGTTAACAATGAGATTAAAGAAGAAATCAAAAGATACCTCGAGACAAGAGAAAATGCAAACAACCCAAAATGTCTGGCACACAGCAAAAGCAGTCATAAGAGGGAAATTCATAGCAATATAGACCGACCTCCAGAAACAGAAAAATCTCATATAAACAATCCATACTTACACTTACAAAAACTAGAAAAATGATGGCAATCAAAGCCCAAAGTGAGTAGAAGGAAGAAAATAATAAATATCAAAATAATAAAGATCAAAGCTGAAACAGAGTCTAAAAAGAGCAATATAAAAGGTCGATGAAACCAAGAGTTGAAAATATTAACAAAATTGATAAACCAGACTCATCAAGAAAAAAAGGGAGAGTATCCCAAAAAATAAAATCATAAATGAAAGAGGAAAAGTGACAGTTGACTGCACAGAAATACACAGGATCATTGGAAATATTACAAGCAATTGTATACCAACAAACAAGACAATCTTGAGGAAATGGGTAAATTCCTAGAAATGTACAAATTGAAAAGGAGATAGAAAACTGTCATTTGTAGATGACATATTGTATATAGAGAATCCAAAGATTCCACCAAAAAACTGTAAGAACTGATAAATGAATTCATAAAAGTAGCAGGATACAAAATTAATATTAATAAATCAGTTGCATTCCTATAATGCACACTGATACTGAATTATGAGAGAAATTAAAGAAACAACCCCCTTTTGAAGCAAGCAAGCAAACAAACAAATAAATAAATAAAATAGAGGGGAAAAGAGAAATGATCCCCTATATAGCTTCATCAAAAAAAAAATAAAATAAAATACCTAGGAATAAATTTAACCAGGGAGGTAAAAGTCCAATACTCAGGAAATGATAAGATATTGCAGAAAGAAATTGAAGAAGATATAAATAAATGAAAGCATATATCATGATTATAGATAGGAAGAATCAACATTGTTAAAATATTCATACTACCCAAAGCAATCTATAGATTCAATGCAATCCCTATCAAAGTACCAATAACATATTGTACAGAACTAAAACAAATAATCTTAAATTTTATACGGAACCAAAAAATACCCCGAATAGCCATTGTAATCTTGAGAAAGAGGGACAAAGCTCTGAAGTATCATACTACCTGATAACAAACTAAGCTATGCTACAAGGCTATAGTAATCAAAAAAGCATGGTACTGGCCCAAAAACAGACAGATAGATCAGTTTACAAGAATTGAGATGCCAGAAATAAATCCACACCTCTATGGTTATTTAATCTATGACAAAGGTGGCAAGTATAAACCATCTATTCAATAAATGGTGCTGGGAAAACTGGACAGATACATGCAAAAAGAAAAAAAAAAGAAACTGGACCACTTTCTTACACTGTATACAAGAATAGACTCCAAATTGATTAAAGATTTAAATATAAAACCCCAAACCATGAAACTCCTAGACAAAAACATAGGCAGTAAACTCCACAACATTGCTCTTAGTAATATTTTTTTTCTGATATATCTTCTCAGACAAGGGAAACAAACAAACAAATAAATAAATAAATGGGAATATGTCAAACTAAAATGTTTTTGCACAGCAAAGGAAACCATTAACAAAACGAAAAGACAACCTATTGAATGTGAGAAGGTATTTGTCTGTGATACCTCTGATACAGGCTTAATAATCAAATTTATAAGGAACTCATATGACTCAGCACTAAAAGAACAATCCAATTAAAAATGGGTAAAAGGACCTGAATAGGCATTTTTCCAAAGAGGATATATAGATGGCCAGAAGAGATATGAAAAGAGGCTCAATATCATTAACTATCCGAGAAATGCAAATTAAAATCACAATAAGATTATCTATCACCTCACATCTGTCAGACTGGTCATCATCAATAAATCAACAAACAATAATTGCTGGTGAGGATGTGCACTGCTGGTGGGATTGCAAACTGTTATAGTCAATATGGAAAACAATTTGGAAGTTCTTCAAATAGTGATAGAACTATGACAAAGCAATTAATTGCATTTCTGGGAATTTATCCAGAGAAAATCAAAACACTAATACTAAAAGGTATATGCAACTCTGTGTCCATTGCAACTCTATTTACAATAGGTAAGACATGGAAGCAACCTAAGTGTCCATCAATAGATGATTGGATAAAGAAACAGTACATATATACAGTGGAATATTACTCAGTCATTAAAAAATAAAATTTTGCTATTTACAATGAGGTGGATGGACCTAGAGGGTATTATGCCAAGTAAAATAACTTAAAACCAATACCATATGATTTCACTAACATGTGAAATCTAAGGAACAAAATAAACAAACAACACAATGAAAACAGGCTCATAGGTACAGAAAAGAAACTAATGATTGCCAGATAGAAAGGAGATTGGGGAGCTGGGTGAAAAGGTGAAGAAATTAAGCAGCACAAATTGGTAGTTACAAAATAGTCACAAGGTTGTGAGGGACAGCATAAGGAAAATGTAGTCAATAGCACTGCAATAATAACAACATTTGGTGCCAGGTGGGTACTAGACTAGCTGGGAGGAGAGGGATTACTTTATCAATTAGACAACTGTCTAAGCACTATACTGCACACTGAAGCTAGTACACAATAATATTGAATGTCAACTCTAATCGAAAAAAAGTTAAACAAACAAACAAACAAACAAACAAATAAATAAATAAAGGAAGATTTAGAAAGAAATCTAAAATATCAACTGGGCCTAAATTAGTAGAGTTCAGGTGGATAACGGAGGATAAGATATGGCAATCAGCATGTAGATTTTTCTCTTTTTACACTAAATGGTAGAATAAATCCTGTTTTACAATATATTTGAAAAATAGATAACAGTTGTTAACATTTAAGCATTTTTAAAATTATATGTCATATTTGAAATCAATGTTTCTCGATATAATTATACTTTATACATCAGAAGTTTCCTACATCCACCGCCCCAGTCCCAGCCACCTTGGACACTGCCACCACTTTGCTGTGTATGTTTCTAAGCCTTTCTTGTACAGTTATAGGTGTAGCCATATAATGTATATACTGGTCTGTTGTATTTTTTAAATGTCATTTTAAAATTTGTTTAATAAGATAAAATTGGATTCATTAAATGAGTTGAAAAAGCTTCCCTCTTATTTTAGTCTGTGGAAGAATTTATAAAACATGGAAAATAATTGTTCCTTAAAAGTAGCAAATCGACCCAAACACTCTTGTAGTCTAAGATTTACAAAATTTCATCCATCCACCAGATTTTCAAAATTCTTTCCTCTATATAGGTTCTTCCCTTCAGCTTCAATCAACCACGAAGGCGCTCAGAAGACCGGTGGTGTCATATTGCTGTAATCACAAAGCTTAGATGGAAAGGAAGGGCCAGGTCTGGGCTTCACAGTCATGGACTTTTCAACTTCACAGGGTTTCTTTCTGACTCTGCTATGCCCTTGAGCTCGGATTCTGTGAGATGGGCAGTAGGGAACTGTTGCCCTGGTCTGGTGTGGTTTTCTCCAATAAATGCTGTGCTGGGCCCGGTATTTGTCTGAGTAGTCCTTGTTTACTATTTAGATGTATTTTAAGCTATTCTTTTTAAAGTTATTGTAGAAGGATTATAATAGTGAAAAATGTAAATCTTATAAGTGGAATATTGATTAAATGGGTTACATACAATAAAATATGACACAATGAATAAAAATTATATTTTTCTGAGAAAAAAAATTGTTTTACTTATTCTATATGCTATATCCCTTTCCTTCTTTCCTTCCTTCCTTCTAATTTTGTTATTAACATTCAATAACACATTTTTTCCCCATGAAAGATGTGTCATGTTACTTTAGGGAATTGATAACAGTATCTAATATTGATAAAAATGAATCTCATGATTTCGCATTCTATCTAAAACCTATGTTCTCTCCTATTTAAGTTTCTGGTCATAAAAAAATGAAACTGAATAAGACTGCATATAATTCAGTACCAACCAAAACAGTCCCAAACATATGCCTGCAGAGGTGAAGTTGAAGTATTTCCTTCTGATTAGATGGCCATTATCATAATTATTATGGAATTGTTAAAACTTGAGTAAGGGTAAATGTGGGCAATCAGAGTTTTTAAAGAGGAGTAGGAATATTCGGTTACAAGATAAATAAGTTCTGGGATCTGAGGTTCAGCTTGACGATAGGTAACGATACTGTACTGTGTACTCAAAAAGTTGCTCAGAGAATAAATCTTAAGTGTTCACAGCACACACACAAAAGGAAAGGCTACTACGTGAGCTGATGAAGATGTTAACTAACCTTACTGTGGTGATCATTTCACCACACACACAAGAAACCACAGTCCTTAGAAAAAGCAGCTCTGGAAGTGGTTGGCTCTGAGCAGCTCGTAGAGAAGTAGCAATTAGGGTAATATTCTAGCCCAGAAGGTGGGTAATGTTTGATGGCTGGAGGTAGAAGTGAAAATGCTGTGGGGAACAATGTATGTTGCAGGTATGGATGATTAATCCCAGCAGAGGCCTCCTGGATGAGGATTAGCCAATGAAGATCTGACTACTGGGAAATGAGCTGCTTTCTAGCTCATACTTTGCTGGCATGATTAGAAATACGGGGAGTGATTCATACACAGAAAACTGTTCCTTAAGCAGCAGATCTTTTATTTGTTAGGACAGGTGTTCTGATTGCAGGGATGAGGGCTGACTTTCATTCAAAAGCAATTCATCTCAGTAGCCATTAACTTGTGGCTAATTTTATTTAGATGATGCCTCTGGCTTCTGGGTGCCTAAAGAAACATAACTCAAATCATGTTTTTAAGACCAAGATGTTAAATGAGCTTCTCAACTCCCCACTTCTCCCCCCACTAAAAAGCACCAGGGGTCAGAGAAGAGGGGGGTTCCAGTTGGGAATGAAAACCAGTCTTTGATTTTTGATAAGTAAATTCCATCACTCCATATCAAAAAAGAGTTTCTAAGGATTTCTGCTCTATGTCTGAACATAAAGCAAGTGTCCAGAAACTAACGAGCCTTTCTCCAGCCCACCTGAATCATATGGGGTCTGGTTTCATTTGAAAATGAACTTTGTGCTTTCATCACAAGAGTCTGCAATATTGGGAAAATAGACTGACATGGAGTCTTTAAAACCACATGCTTCACTGGAAATCTGAGGGAAAATTTCTCCCAGTGAGGTCATTCTGTGGCTAAACCTTCTTGGACGAAGTTAAAATAAGTCCATTTTCCGTCAGATTTCATTTTGTAGAAAGTCATATTGTGGAGACATTCTAGTTAGTTCAGTGGTGACTAAAATGGACCCATGGCCAACAAAGGCTTAGCCTTTGGCTCAGTTTGCCCGACTTTAGACAGGCTTCTTCCCAATTCCAGGTTGCTGACCTCCATTTCCTTGGAGCATTTACTTTGAAAAACATTCAAATTCCTCCTCTGCTCCTTTGAGATATAAACCTTTTAGAAGCCTCTTGCCAGTTGTAAAGCCCAGGAATGTCTTTCTCCGCATCCTTGCTCTTCTGGACCTGCCCTCACGACTGATGCCTTCATCGTGAAATATTTTTTTATAGACACATCCAGATTTATGATTCCTTCGAAATAAATGCTTTTAGCAATAATCCTTTCAGAATTACTGTATAATAGCTTGCTTTCAAATATTTTGCGTATAAATGAAGTTTAAAACCCAACAGCAATGTTTTATCCTGATTAGTAAGTTTCTTTACAACGTTAGTTTTTTTTTTTTTGGAGGATTCTAAATCGCTAAGCTATTACAATCTTTTATAAAAGTTTTTGTTAGATTTTCCTTCAGGAATAAAAATATTTCTACCTACCCAAATAAAAGTTTAAAAGAATCAGGTTCCTTTCTATACTAAGAATTAGGTACTTAGAATTTCAATAGCATTTTGAAAAGTAGGAAGTGTAATTTTTACCTGAAAAAAAAAAAAAAAGTCATCTAACATTTTACAAAACAGAGAATGGGAAAAACTATCAGTTCTCACATAATAGTTGAAACAGAGGACTTCATGAAACATGTTTTTCAATCGCTTTATTTCTTCTTTTGCAAAGAACACTGATAAAGCATTTAATCTGTGTCTTTGAATTAATAAAACAAGTGCCATCATGTTGTCACCTATTTCTAGAGTACTGGATCAAGATGAACAAGATAGTGATGGTAAATCTGAGAATCTCAGATGAACGGCACTGAGTAAGAAAGTACTTAGTTAAAATATATTCACACACACGCAAACATGCACACACTTATAGCATACACTTCTGTGTATTCACGTGTCAGAATGGGTTCTCTATGTCTCTGTGTTAACTGGAGCAGGGTTTCTCAGTCTCAGCACTACTGACATTTTGGGTCAGATAATCTGTTATGGGCACTGCCTCATGCATAGGAGGATGTTTAACAGCATCCCTGGTCTTTATCCAATAGATGCCAGTGGCACCTTTCATTCCGGTGGTGACAACCAAAAATGTCTCCAGATATTGCCAAATGTCCCCTCAAGGGAAAATCACTCTGGTCTAAATCACCGATTTAGAACTAAGGTAAGGGAGTCTGAATATGAGAAAAATCATAAATTAGGCCTAAAGGAAGATTTCGAATAAAAAAAGAATAAAACAGTTATTTTTTTTAAGATAATAGTTGAAAAGAGACTTTTTAAGAGACCTTGATAAGGTAACCCAAAAATTTATATTGGAGAAAGAAAAGGACAGGAATGACTCTGAACAAAATTGGTAGGGAAATTGCTTGTTCGTTAAGTTGTTATGTCAATTAAGGCATGTACTACTTGAACAGGAATAGTCAAATAGACCAACAAAACATGGTGAAAAACCTGGAAACAAAAGCACAAGATACCCTAACATTTGTGGAATCTGGGGCAAGGGTGCAAATGGAAACTCGTATAACATGCCATATGACTGAATATTTAATCGAGCTGGTGAATAATTAAATTATGTGTGTTTTATCTTTTTACCTTGACGCATATACTTTTATAATGACCTAGAAGGCAAGGTGTAGATTTGTAATTCTTGGATTCCTGGAGTTCTACGCCAGAATGTAGTGGCACAAGAAAAGTAGGCCTCTAAATCCACTCCAGAGCCTTAGCTCAACCTTGTTCTCAGCAATATTTTCCCAGAGGTCTCATGCACACAGGTGTGTGGAAGCCAGAGCCCTAGCCTGTACACCCAGCTCTTTCCACAGACACCCAAGACAGCCTCCGCTGGGCCAGTTCTCATGCTTACTGACGGTATAGACTCCTCACAGGGGAAGTAGATTGCACAGGCTGTATAAGTAGGGTCAGAGTTGTTTGGGAAACAAAATTCTAGGGTCCGAATTATCCAAATTATGTATCTATCACTAGGTAGGTTTAAAAATGTGAAATGGGCTCTAAAAGGGCATGCCTCTTACCTTATCATCTCCTCTCACCATAGGAAGGATTATAGCTGGAGGGGAACCAGAGCAGACCCTTTGCAGCAAGGTTCCTAAGCTAGAGGATCCTCTTCTTGAAGTCTATAGATGGTACTGCATAAATATATACGGGAATGTTTTTATATGACAGATTTCAATCAGTGGGGAAAGAAGGGAGCATTCAACAATTAGTATTGGGGTGATTGACTATGTATATAGAAAAAAATTGTGTCTTTTCCTTAAAGCAGCACAAAATAAATTCAACCTACACTGAATAAAAAAAATACTAAAATCAAAGTTTTAAAGTTTTTTCTTTCTTTCTTTCTTTCTTTCTTTCTTTCTTTCTTTCTTTCTTTCTTTCTTTCTTTCTTTCTTTCTTTCTTTCTTTCTTTCTTTCTTTCTTTCTTTCTTTCTTTCTTTCTTTCTTTCTTTCTTTCTTCCTTCCTTCCTTCCTTCCTTCCTTCCTTCCTTCCTTCCTTCCTTCCTTCCTTCCCTCCTTCCTTCTTTCTTCTTCTTTTTTTTTTTTTCTTTTTAGTATAAGAGGATAACTATGATCTCAAGGAGGGTAGCATGTTAGACCACAGGGGAAAGTCAGACAGATACAGCCAAAAAACTATCACCACGGAGTCACAACTGATATCCTGGTGAGACATTTAAAAGAATATTCAGTAATTCTCTAAACATTCACTAGAATAAAGTTTAGAGTCTCAGTTCAAAGAAGAGAAGTCTTAACTTGCTTTAGTGAACAATGTAATTGTTATGGCCATCCTACTGAGGTGAGATTGACTGTCTCTCCTCCCTGCAAATTTGGTTCGGATGCCAGCTGATAAGCCACACTAGCACCAAGAGGGTACGAAAAGTTGTACTATTCACATAATAAAGCTTTCTGGGGACAGCAGGGCAAGCTCCCAAGCATATTAAAAAGATAATAATAATGACAACCGAGAACCCCAGTCTAATCATGAGAAAAAAATCAGACAAATGGTGTTCTACAGAATACCTCACCAAAACTCATTAAAATAGTCAAGATCATCAAAACAAAGACAGTCTGAGAAACTGCCAGCCTAGTGAAGCCTAAGGGGATATGAAAACTTAATGTAATGTGATCTTCTGAATGAAATACTGGAACAAAAAAAAAAGAACATTAGGTAAAAGCTAAGGAAATCTTACTAAAAGGACTGTAGTTAATAATTATATACCAATATTGATTCATTAATTGCAGCTAATATACCATACTAATTAAGGTGTTAATAATGTAGAAATTGAGTGCAAAACATATGAACTCTATATTTTATACTATCTTCACAATTTTTGGTAAATTTAAAACTATTCTAAAAATAAAGTTTATTTTAAAAATCTATAAAAATTTTATTTAAAAAACATAAAAAATAAATTAAAATAAAAAAAAAAACAGGGATGAAAATCAGTGAAAGAGAATACAGACCCCATACAGGGACTATTTTTATCAAAGAATTTAGCATGTGAACAAGGTGGTTTTATAAATCAATGAGGGAAATATTAAACTTCTAATATTACTGGGCAATAGATTTATTCATACTGAAAAATTAAAAATAAAATCCTATTCTCAGTATTAGCAAAATATATATTTCAAGTGGATTAAAAACAAATATGAAAAGCAAAACAAATATTTTGAGACACATTAGAGGGGATAACTTTATAAAAATGAAGGAAGACATTTCTTAAATAAGGTACAGAATAGAACAAAACACAAAGGAAATAGATTAATATGATTAAAATTAATGAGGAATTAAAGTTAATTTAGTGAGGGTTTAAGTGTAAAAATGTCAACTTGGTAAAAAACAAAATAAAGGGTAAACACAGTTATTCACCAGGACAATGTATATGCAACTCAAACAAGTGTTAAAGGATTATAAGCAAGAATACATTAAAAATTTAGAAGTCAAACAGCTAAATAGAACAATAATGGGAAGAAGGCATGAACAGGCAATTAATAGAAGAAGAAATTTAAAATATTTAATCTCATTAATTGTCAGGAAACCCCAAACTTAAATTATTAAATACTAACTACTCATTCATCAGATTGGCTAAGATTATAAGAAAATTGCAAATATCAACTGTTGCACAGAGTGAGGTAAATGGAAAATATCAATAGTTATGGTGGTAGTGGAAATTAATGTAACGACTTACTTTCTAGAATCACATGACAATATATAGTGAAGCTGAAGATGTACACATACACTAGGTCTCTACTACACAGATGTTCTCACGAGGAGTCATGGATAAGCCTTTTCATTGTGGTGTGAGTTGTAATAAGGAAACATTGCAAATGATGCAAATATTAGTATATACCAGTGGAGAAAATGCAAATAATTTATGGTATAGTCTTACAAAGAAATCTACATTCATTATAAATGAATGAAATATGTGTATTATTTTGAATACATATTGTTAAGGAAAATATATAAATTCAGGAAACATGCATAAATATGAACTGATGATAAGCTAATCTAAAGTCGTATTTATCTAGTCATGAATTCAATTCCCTAAAATTTTTAACTGTTAAGTTTTTATTCATTTAGTTTGAATAACAATAGAAAATGCAAAAATAAGATTTATTTAATAATTTTAATTATTTACAAAATTTTTTTCACTCACCAAAAGTAGTGAAAGTTTACCTTTTATTAACACCTGCAGAAGTACACAGTAGTCTGACAAAAATGGAGAAAATGAAAGAATTTAGAATTAAACTTTTATTCAATGTTTACTTTGTATTGCGTCTATATTCCTTAAGTTTCTAAAGATTATATTTTCAGAAATATTCGTCAGACAATATTTTACTTGAAGAAAAAGGCTATTTTGTCTTCTTTTGTTTTCATTTCTGTGACCTCTGCATAGGTTCTAGAGAAATCACTCCTAAATTGCTGAAGGAAAGAATGAGTAGTGCGTCTCGGTCACTATAACAACTGCCTGTCAGCTGTTATGCCCTGGTGGCTATAATGCCAACGTTCTTGATCACATTAACATTATTCCCATGTTCTGAATTATTTATTAATTTTGCCAATATGATCAATTTTTTAAAATTCTACTAGCTTTTAAATACAGAATTTAAACCACATTTTGTTATCATAGCTACCTTGTTTTTTTATAATTATTTATGTTCTGTAAATTAGATTACTATAATTTGTAATTACAATTAAGTATATATAACTAAATATAGTATATATCGGTGGTTCTCAACTGGAGTTAATTCCCCCTCACCCTGCCCTGGGGACATTTGACAAAGTCCAGAGTTAATTTTGGTTGTCGCAAATGGAGGACGTTTGCTATTGGTATCTAGAGGGTTAGAGGCCAGGGATGCTGCTAAACATCCTACAATACACAGAACAGCTCCTCACACAAACTCATCTGTACTAAAATGTCAATAGTGCTGTTTTTGAGAACCTTGCTTCATACTGGAGAGGGAAAGACATTCAGAGATAAACTAGTAAATTAGTTCTCCAAAGTGAGAAAATGTGTAACAAAATTCAGAATCTCTCAGAATAAGAGACTCTACTGTGTGTTAAAGGCCTGCATGTTTTGTTTGTTTTACTTCTTTCCCTCATTAAGGCTTGGTTGAGGTGTCCCTCTCCTCTTCATTACACTTTAAGGGACTGGAGTTTGGCAGATCCTGGTTTAGGACGCTCATCTCTGTAGTGAATAGAAAGAATGAGTTTTTGCCCAGACTAGAGGAGACTAAGGGCAAGCCTAAAGAAGTTGACTCAAAAGAGAGTTAAAATCCTGCATCTCTTAGCTCTGCAACCTACAGATATATCACGTAGCTAAAAGAAAAACAAATTATCTATTGGAGATCTCAGGACCCTGCCTCCATGAGAGTGTATGAGGACAGTATCTGTACTTTTCTCATATCTATTTGAATATAGAAAAAAACTATTAAATAAACATGTACAGGCAGTGAATATAAAATTGCAAGAATTATTTATAATCTACAGGCAATGAAGAAACTTTGAATGTATTAAAGGTCAAATAATCAGTTACATTTGGCTGTCTTTGCATATTTTCCCATAGCCCATGCAAATAATGACTGAAATTTTGCTAATCTAATATGGCCTGGCAATTTCAACTTAATTTTAGCCATAAGGTCAAGAAGAACATGCTGAACACTTGTTTATCGCTAATCTTACAGGCATTGAATCTGAACTAAAATAATTTTCCACCTTTAAAAAAATATCAAATATATCAATCACACTGCGGGAAGAAAGCTACAAATGTCATTATGACTACTGTGAAATAAAATATTCACATCCAAAATATGTGAGTAAATGCAGGTAAATCTAGAATTAGGTCTGCTGCACAATAAACACTCAATAAGTATGAGCTATGATAATTATTAATACTAGGTCCCATTATAGTAATAGTACCTATTGATACTAATTAAATGTAATAGTATCTTATGACTCACTGAATGAAGGAAGCATAACCAAATAAAGGAAGCAAGAAGGAAGATCTCAGTCCAGAAGTTCTCATGTTGCTGATTCTGAACATTAGGGAGACTATTTTGGGGAAAACCCATCTACTTATAAGAGGAATATATTCTTCTGAGATACTAGTACCACTAATAGCGATGCACATTTGTCATTTGTTGTGTTCTTTAAGCAATCCCTTTTCAGAGTCAGAAAAAGCAATCTGAATAGAAACAGAAATGTGAGTGAAAAAGTCGCTGACACACGCCATCTCCCAGCAAGAGCAGATGGGATGACAGTTTTTAGCCATGTTAAAACAAGTGAAGGAAGGCGTGAACATAGTGAATTGGTTGAATGTTGCATGAAATTCCACAAAAAGATTAGCTCAGTTGAAATGTGTTTGTTCTGCTAATGGTAGCATCAAAAACAAAAACCAGCATGAGACCTATAAGAATAAAACTGTGGGATCTTATTAAAACGTGCCAAATGAGATCGGAACAAATGTGGTACAAAAAAAAAGGCATATTATATTAAACCACAAATCAGTTGTTAGCAATAAATGCTGAGAGCATAAAGATGTTACTGGCAAGTAATACACAGAACATATGCAACATTCACAACAACATAATATGCAATTTACATAGCATTAAAATTTGTTAAAAATCTTTTTTAAATATCTAAACATATGGGGTTATTTTGAACTATCCTTTTGCTATTGATTGCTAATTTTATTGTGTTATGGTCAGAAAACATTGTACAAAATTGATTTGTTTTAATTTATTGAGACTTGTAAACTACATCATAATAAATTAATTTGTAAAAAAAATGAAAGATGAGGGCATAGTTACAAATACAGGAGATAATAAGGATCATATTAGAAACTTTATTCCAATAACTTTGAAAACTAAGGTGAAAGTCATTCATAACAAAATTTTTCAAAATTTGAATTGGTTTATAACATCAAAGTAGAATCAACATTTAAAAATCTACTTACTAACCAAAAACCTAGTTGGATAGAGGGATGGACAGATGGACAGATATGTGAAAAAGCAAGAAGAGTAAAATGTTAATGGTAAAATCTAGGTGGTAGAGGGAGAGATGTTTGCTAAAATTCTGTAAATTTTGTTTTTTTGAGAATTTTCATAATAAAATGTTGAGGAAAACTCCAGATATTTTATGTAGTCAATTTCTCTCAAGTCTTGGAAGAAAGATAATTCTTTTTGAATCTAAATAATTCCAGAAAATGAAATAAAGTGGGAAAGATACTCAAGTCACATAATACAAATAGTATACCCTGGATAATGAAAAAGAATAATAGTAGGTACTATTATCATGACATTTAACAGACAGAGAAATTGGGGGTTAAAATGTTAAGTGCCGAGACCAAAGTAACTCAGCTATTCAAGGCTTGGCACTTCTTACTCCAAATCCAGGGTCTTAACTCTTATTTTTCACTTTCCTAATCTTACTCTGACAAATAAGCTAATGCAAAGGCATTTTGAGAATTTTTTGACACCATTATATAAAAATCTTCCTGTTGCACTCTTTTAATATCTCTCTTCACCTTACTTCCCCACCCTGAGGCTTTCACAACTTCACTCAAGCATTCACAACAACAACTTGGTGTGATCTTGAAAATCAACTCATCAATGAGATTTTCATATCAAACATCTTTACGTACTTGTATTTGTCCGAAAAGTAAAAATGTGAACTAGATGGTCTTTTCCAAAATACTATTTTTTAAAATTATTTCTCGTTTTGAATGACAAGAGCAATAACAAACAATCCTAAAATTGATATGGAGCCATAAAAAACCCTGAATAACCATGGCAATCTTGAGAAAGAACAGAATTGGAGGTATCACACAATGTGATATCAAACTATACTACAAGGCTACAGTAATCAAAACAGCATGGTACTGACTTAAACACAGATACATTAATCAGTGGAACAGAATAGAGAGCCCAGAAATAAATCCATGCCTGTATGCTCACTTAATATATGATGAAGGAGATAAGAATATACAAAGGGGTAAAGACAGTCTCTTCAATAAATGGTGCTGGGGAAACTGGACAGATAAAAGCAAAAAAAAAAAAAAAAGCTAGACCATCTTCTTACACGGTATACAAGAATAGACTCAAAAATGGATGAAAGATTTAAATGTAAGACTTGAAACCATAAAATTTTTAGAAGAAAATATAGGCAGTAAACTCTCTGATATTATTAATAGGAATTTCTTCTCATATATCGCCTCAGGCAAGGCAAACAAAAGGAAAAATAAACAAATGTGACTACACCAAACTAAAAAATTTTGTACAGCAAAGGAAACCAAGAAAAAAAGGAAAAGACAACCGACTGTTTGGGGGAAGATACTTGCTAATGATATATCTGATAAGGGGTTAATATCCAAAATTTATAAAGAGCTTATACAACTCAACAACAAAAAAACTCAAAAAATCCAATTAAGAAAATGGGCAGAAGATTTGAACAGATCTTTCTCCAAAGAGGAAATACAGATGGCTAACAGATATATTAAAAGATGCTCAAGGTCGCTAATTATCTGAGAAATGCAAATTAAAACCACAATGAGATATCGCCTCATACCTGTAAGAATGTGAGATTGAAATTGGTACAGCCACTATGGAAAACAGCATGGAGGTTCCTCAAAAAATTAAAAATGAATACATATCTTTTGACTCAACAATTGCACTTCTGGGTATTTATCCAAAAGAAACCAAATCAATAACGCATAGAGATCTGTGCACCCCAATATTCATGGCAGCACAATTTACAATAGCCAAGATATAGAAGCAACCTAAATGCCCATCAACAGATGACTGGATAAAGAAATTATGGTTCACATATACAATAGGATATTACTCAGCCATTAAAAAAATGAAATCCTACCATTTGCAATGACATGATGGATGGACCTCAAGGTTATTATGCTGAGTGAAATAAGTCAGACAGAGAAAGATTCATGCCATATGCTTTCACTTATATGCGGTATCTAAGGAACAAAAAGAACAAACTAATCAAAAACAGACTCACAAATATAGTGGACAATTTGGTGACGGACAGAGGGGAGGGGGTTGGGAGGCTGAGAGAATGGGTGAAGGGTTAAAGAAGCACAAATTAGTAGTGATAGATGGTCACGGGTATGGGGAGCACGGCAGAGGGCATGAAGTTCGTAGTAATGTGATGGCTAAGTGGAGGGCCAGGGGAAGGAGGGAGCAACTGGGGGAATCCTTTTTATGAACATTATAGATGTCTGAACAATGTATTGCATACTTAAAACTAATTTAAATAAATTAATTTATAAAAAAAGAATTACAGGACTATTTATCAAAGCGATGCTTTTTCATAAAGAACGCTGAGAACCTATCACAAGGTCTTGCTTTAAAATAACGCATAGTACATTGGATTGAATCCGCCAACAAGTAATTCTAACCTCTGAGCAAGGGAAATACCTGCTTTTCCAACTCTTTCTAGAATTCTTGTACATACTGTTATAGGAATTTAGAGCAATTGAGAGACAGAAGGCACTGTTAAATTATCATGTTATATTTTTTTCTTAGGGAATGAAGAGAGTGATTAGAAAACGTCAACAGAAAATTTTTGAAAAAAATCTCCTAATTCACAAGCTGACATTCCTTTATGGAGAAGTCAGAAGATATGTTGGCGATGATTGCTTTGATAATTCAGATATTGTTGCTTTGCCCTTTAGGAGGCACGTAATCAGACTCTAATAAAAATGAACAATGTAAAAATTGCTCAAGAACATGTCATTATGATGTGATGCGTCTTTCAATTCACACACTGATACTTTGAGTGCTTTGAAAAGGTACTCCATCAGCCACTCAGATAGTAGGATTACAAAACAGATCGGGAAGAATAAAAATAGAAAGAGAAAAATGAGTCTCAATATCACTCCTGCATGTGCACCCATCTCTTTAGTTCACCGAAATTCAAGTGTAGCTAGAAAGTGATACTTCAAATAGCCAATTGGTCAACAGAATCTTCCATCCCAATGTCTACATCCACATTTTTTAACCATCATTTACTGTTTGTAGTGCGAGGCCTTAGGATGGTGTAAGGAATAAATATTTACTCTATCACCTCAATAATGCAGAACATCATCAACACTGAAGAGGGGCTCAAGGCCTGCCTGGTCAACTTGTGTGACCAGAGACACTTTAAGAATTCCACTAGACCTAAGACCTTAAAAGAACCCCAAATTCAGCACAAAGCAAAGTTTGTTTATTTTTTAATGCTTTTTAGTAACAGTCCATGGCATATATGTATCACAGTTTGCTTAACCATTTACACTGTGAAGGACATCTGTGTGATTTCCAATTTTGGACTCACTAATAAGCTATAAATATTTGTAGGTAGGATTTTGTATGAACACACATTTTCATTTAGCTTGGATAAATGCCCAGGATCCCAATTGCTGGGTCATATGGCAGTTTCATGTTTGGCTTTTGTCAAGAAACTGGCAATCTGTTTTCCATTCTGGCTGTACCTCTTAGATTCCCACCAGCACGGGCTGAGTGACTGAGTTTCTCCACATCCGTGCCAGAACTGATGTTCTCACGATTCTTTGTATTAGCTTTTCTGACAGGTGTGTAGTAATATCTCATTGTGGTTTTAATTTTCATTTACCTAATGGATAATAGTGTTGGACATCTTTTCACATGTTTATTTAACATCTTTCGCTCATTTTCTAATTAGATAGTTTCTTTACTAAGTTTCAAGTGTTCTTTCTATATTATCAAAATTCTAATAGCGATTTGCAAATATTTTCTCTCATTCTGTAGTTTGTTTTTTTTCATCCACTTCATGGGGTTTTTTGCTGAGCACAAGTTTTAAAATTTGATGTCCAATTTATTAGTTTTACTTTTATAGACTACGCTTTTGGTGTCAAGTCTAAGAACTCAGCCAAGCCGTAGATCCTGCAGATTTTCTTCTATGTAGTTTTCCTAAAAGTTTTATAATTTTATATTTTACATTTAATCACGTAAGTCCATCATCTATTTTGAGTTAATTTTTGTGTAAGGTTTGAGACTTAGGTCAAAGTTTTTATTTTTGTTTTTTCTTATCTATGAATGTCCATTTCTCCAGTACTATTTGTTGAAAGACTATTTTTCCTCCTTTAATTTTTTTTCCCTGCACCGTTGTTAAAACTCAGTTAACCACATTTATGTGGATCTACTTCTGGGTCACTTATGTATGTGTCTACTCTTCACTGATACCACACAGTTTTGATTATTGCAATATATCTTGAGTAGAATATTTAGACTGGCTTTGTCTTGACACTCAAAAATCTGAATCTAAGCTTAAAGTCTATTTTAAACTTCCTTAAATGCCTTTATTGACTATATAGAACCACCTAGGTACTGATTCAATATCCATAATGTTTAGAGAACAGATTCAGAAGAGATTGCATAAAATGTGCTAACATATTATAGCAACTAATACTCGAGTGCTTAGTATCATCTCTGCTTTCCATATGTTTTTTTTTTTCAGGAGCCACACCAAGGATTACTAGCTAAAAATACTCTTTCTTGCAAAGTAACTTTATATTTTGTGAAATACTTGACTAATATCAGATTCTAAAAGGCAAGCACTTTAGAGAATTGTATATAGTTTTGTTTCTTTGTTTATATTCTTTAGTCAAGTGAATATATGAAGATAAAAAAAATAGATGTTTGTGCTTTTAGTTTTATATCCCACATATGAGTGAAAACATATGAAAACTCAGATACACAGAGAGCAGTTTAGTAATTACCAGAGGGAAAGGAGGGAGGGGGAGAGGTAGATAAGGGTAGAGAGGGTTAAATATGTGGAGATGGAAGGAGATTGACTTTGGGTGGCGAATACACAATAAAATATACAGATGATGTATTATTGTACACTTAAAACCTATATAATTTTATTAACCAATGTCACCCAATAAATTTAATATAAAAATTTAAAAAAAGAAAATAGGTGCAGGAAATGGAATGTAAATAGTGGCCATTGAGACTTCCATCTCCATGGGAAGACTGAGGTTCTTTATAACCTTCCTAGTTCTGGCTTTAAGGAAAACTAGAAGTAAATCTAAGTAACACTAGCTTTTGGAAGTATATTAACTATAAAGCTGGCTTCAGCCCAAAGTATAAATTATCTTGCACATGAAATCTCACCTATAGTCCTGACCACAGTTGCAATAATAAGAGAATATCAAATTCCAGTCCTGATGATGGACTCTGTCCCTGTTTAAACTCTGAGGAGGAGCCATAGGAAGGTTCTGGAGGAGGAGGAGGCCATTCCCTAGAAACCTACTGGATTCTATGAGGACAAGAGTGTTCATTCCCAGTGGACCTCTGACTCTGACCAAACGCAATGACTATTCCAGAAAATTAAAAATGTATGGATAGGAATGTCAAGGACTATAGTCAGAAATAACTTCCCAGGCCCTGAGGAACAACCTGTCATGATGTATTATTCTTTAATATGATTATCAGATGAATCACCTTCAAGAAGTATGAAGGAGGAAGGATCCTGGAAGCTTGTCTGGAAGCCCAACATCTAAAGGTATAAACTTGTTTGAGAAACTGGAGTCTTCAAACTGGAAATAGACTTCACGTCTGTCATTTTTTAGAAAGACTGAACATGCTGTCTTAGAATACCTCTTCCCTTTAGTCCTAAGCTTTTCCACCAAAATTCTCCCTCATTCTCTTTCAGGATAACCTGAAGTTTGGTGAAAATCATTGTATAAGGTATCAGGTCATTTTCAAGCTTTACTTGAAATGTTATTCCTAGGTCATAGAACACGGAGCAGATATAGAAAAAAACTATCTGTAATTTCTTTATGTAGGAGCACTGCAAGAGGCCACCATTTTTAGAGACTCTAACAAACACAGTATCAGACTCTTCTGCAGAGTCTAAGCACATTTGCAGCTCTTAAAAAAGGCAATGTGTCAAGAAAGAAAGGTGCATTAAATAATCTTTTAAAAAGACAGAATTACGAAAGCTAAGCAGGGTTGGGCTTGGTTAGTACTCGGATGGGAGGCCACCTAGGAAGACATGTGCTGTGGGCGTAAAAAAAATAAAACAAAATAAAAAATAAGAGATTGTAAGCTGACAAAATCTTTGTAATCTTTGAGGTCAACCAAGTGTTGCCTCACCTCAAAAATAAAATAAATAAATAAAAATTCAGCACACAAGGAAAACACAGGAAAATTTAGATACTGTACACGACGTGAGAAAACAAGTTCACTATCCTATTGGAATAAGGTAGCATGTTGTTATCAGATAAGCTTCTCACTCCATTAAATTAGTCTCATTATTAGTTTTCACTTTAGGGATTTTTAGATAGTCAGGGCTGTCTGGGGCATTTTCTGCAGGGTCGTTGGTGGAACTGGACAGCTACTGCTCTGCACACCAGCTGTGCTGAACCCACCCTTTCACCTCCCCTCAGCTGCAAGTCGATGGCTGGGCCACTGAATCAAAACCTATGCCTTTGTGGTTACTGTTCTGTAAAAAGTACGTACTACAGATTACCAAAATATGTGAAATATCATGTAGCCTCTCCTTCATTCCAAAAAAAACTGACATAGTGAACATTTTCCATTATTTTTCTTTCTTATTTATCTAGTTGCTTAAGTCTGTCTTTTGTTTTTTTCTTTTTTTTTAGGTGAGGCAGCCCTTGGTTGACCTCACTGATTGCAAGGGCCTTGTCAGCTTACAATCCCTTATTTTTATTTATTTTTAATGTCCACAGCACCTGGTCTTCCTTCCTAGGTGATCTCCCATCTGAGTGCTAAACAGGCCCAACCCTGCTCAGCTTCCAAGGTCAGAGGGGATCCGGCTCATTCAGGATAGCATGGCCGTAGACTCTTTCATTCTTGAAACATAAATTTTTCTAGATATGTAATTCTCGGTTGACAGTTCTTTGTTTTAGCACTTGAATATATTTAACCATTTTTCCACTGTTCTTAAAAAAGTAGCTGCAGTCTACTTGCAGGTCCTTGTACACAGTCTCATAGTCTGTCTGCCTTCTCTATCATCCCTTCTTTCTCTTGAGTTTTCTACTATTTATTTCATTATCATGTAGACAAGCATAGATTTTCTTTCTTCTTTTTAAATTCTGCTTTGAATTCGCTATGCTTCCTGAAAATCTTGATTGATTTTCTTAATGTTGAGAAATTGTCACCCATTGTATCTTCAATAATTGCCATTCTTCTTATTATTTACTCTTGGAATAAACATAATGCTATACTGTATTTATCATCCTAGCTTGCATTGTTTTTCACATCCCTTTCAGGGTTCCATTTCTCTGTCTATCTCTGTGCTGCACCCTAATTAATTTTTTTGTAATGTGTCCTCCAGTTCACCTACTTTCTTTTCTGGTTTAACCTATTCATTAAGTTTTTAATTGAAATCATCATACTTTTCATCTCTAAATTTCTATTTGACACCTTTTCATAGCTATCGGGTCACTTTCCACAGTCTCTTATTCCTTCTTGTATTTGTTTTCTATTGTTGCCACAGTCACTTAAAACTCATTATATTCAAGTGCTGAGGTTCAAAACCAGTGTCAAAGTACTAAAATCCGGTGTCTGCAGGGCTCTGTTGCTTACTGAAGGCTCTGTTTTAAGAATAGGCTTATCATGTTGTTGATAGAATTCAGTTCCATGCAGAGGTAGGACCGAGACCTCTGTTTCCTTACTGGGTTTTAGCTGAGGGTCATCTCAGCTTCTAGAGGCTGACTGCATTTCCTGACCTGTGACTTCTTTCATCTTCAAAGCCAAGAAGATGAGTCCAGTCCTCATGTTTCTAATCTCGCTGACTCTCCATCCTGTCTCATCTCACTCAACTGACTCTTCTGCTTTCCTCTTCTGCTTTTAAGAGTTCACATGATCACCTTGATCCCACATTGGAAAACCCAGGATAATCTCCCTGTTTTAAAGATCTGCAAAATTTCTTCATAGCCGTACATGAATTAGTATTTGATGGAATAAACCAGGAAACAGAAATCTTAGGAGGACATTTTTAGAGTTCTGCCTACCACACGTATATATCCAATACCCTGTTCGAATTTTCAAACATATGCTTCCTCATTTTACACCCTGCCTTTGATAATTAAAATATCTTCTGTTTGGTACTTTGGATTCTGTTTCTTTTGTTAATGTTGGCTCTTGCACAATATGCTTTATGTCTTGGCAGATTTTCAAATTTTGATTATAATCTTAGAAGTTCTTTGAGCCTCGGGTTGGAGGTATTCCTTCTTTTGCCAGGTACTTGGGAATACTACCAACCCAGGAGAGTTTTAAAATAAAGATGTAGATGAAAGTTTCTCCCCACCCCCCACCCCCACACACACACACTCACTGGTATTGAGATTTTAACCCCTGACCTGCGAGATTATGAATTTTCAAGAAAGATTCCACCCAGTGCATAGGCCAAAAAATTGAATTTCTTTTGATGTTTCTCTCTATGGGGTGTTTTTTTGTTTGTCTCCTCCCCTACCCACCTCCCCTCCCCGCCCTTAGCTCACATTTTCCACTGAGAAGATAGTACTTTGAGATCCTAACTCTATATAGTTCTCTATTCGACTCCTAACTTGCTGGTGTCCTAGATGTGTCTTTCATCTTTTGTTTCCTGTGACCTATTAAAATAAAAATGCGAAATCTCTCGGGATTAGCATTTGCTACTTTCAGTCCCTCCTTAAGTCTCTGGATTCTTGTTGGTGCTTCACCATCTTTCCTTTTCGAAGACTTCCATTATTTTCTTGCTGATGTAGTAATGTATGTTATACATTATTTTTTTTGTTATTTGTCCTCTAGAAGGTCTCGCCCCTCCCACCCTCCAATATTTCTTTCACTAGACTGTCATTAAGAAAAGCCTCTTTATTTTTTTTAAATCATTTTCTTCCTAGACAAATGAAGATCCTCATATTTAGAAAAACCTTTTCATTTCTACTTCAGTTATATGCTCTTTTTACTGTTTACTCCTGGGCTAGTCTATCTCACCTCTACAATGAGGGCCTTTGATTTTGATATTTGCCTTCAGAGTTTAGTAGTCTTTACTTTGACAAGAGTGCTTCATTGGGAAACAGCATGGTTAACAGTTACTGAAATAACAATTATTAACTATTTTCCTTTTTATATTATGTTAGAGTAATAAAACTGATCCTTTTGGGGTTTACTCTTTCACTGCTAAAAATAAAAATAAAAAATTAATTTAGTAAAATCCACACAAACAAAGATAATAGTCATTAACTAAACCAAAAAAACTTTAGAACGTGTCATTACAAAGCTTCCTACTAAATATTTAGCTATGGCATAGATACAATAATATATCATACACATGTCAATTAATGTGCCATGATATTGTTTTATTAATTTTTGCTAATAGGTTTAAATAGCAATATTGGCTACCTCCTTACTTCCCAGGCTGAAAAGGAGGGAACACAGTCCTAGATAGCAACTCAGGGGAAAATAGTGCACACCATCTGAAAGGAAGGAAGTCTGAATTCTAGAGATGCTGACATATTCAGAGGCAGTTTGGGGAGAGTGAAGGAAGCACATATGGCAGTGAAGCCCTTCAGGCACTTGCAAGACCAGACAGTAAACAGGCACACAGAGAAATTGCTACTATTATCTAGACAAGATCTATTGCTAAGTAAAATACTGGAATTTAAAGTGACAAAGATTTCTAGTTAATCTTAAGTAGATCAAGGGTCAAGATGATAACAAAAACACTATCTACCACAATGTGGGAAGACAAAGATTTGTTTGATTATCCCTTAGGGTTGTCTTTTGAAACTTTCAAAGATGTACCCAACTCTCAGACTAACAGAGCTTGAAAACTTGATGTAAATGGGACAAATATAAAATGGGTAAGTTAAGTCATTTTCGATATATCAACCAAACAGAAAGATGTAGCAAGAGAACTGTATGTTATGCTGGAGGTGATGTTTTTGGTAAACAGGCGGGGTTTGTGTTTTCCAGTTCCTTTTACTCCTTTTAATCTTTCCCAGAGGCACTCCTGTGTTGGATTAACAGTTAATTTGATAATTTCTCTAATTATGGGTTTGAATTTATCTTGCTGTTAATTATCAGTGGATTATCCGTTCTGATATAAGTTTGTGCAGGGAGAAACTAGTTCTTGTTACTCATATTAACAGTATTTCTTCTGTTTAACAATAGAATAGGCCAGATTTAGTCTAGGAGTTCATAAGAGATTGTTTGGATCACTTAAAAAATTTTTGACTCGGTATTATTTTTTTTGTACTCAGCTGGCAGCTGTTGGAAGTAATTCATTAAAATGATTCAAGCTGAAATGTTTATATTATATTATTGAGAGCAAAACTTACTCATAATTTGAAAAGTCATTTCATTTTTTCATAATGAAAATGTCTTCCTCATATAATATAATTCAGCAATGATAAATTGAATGACTAGAAAAAAAGAAGAAATGTAATAAATACTATGAATTATAAATAAATGTGTAACATATGTAGGGGAAGGAAACAGGTGAATAGAGTAAACCTAGAAGACATACACAAAGCAGCGATATTATATTTTAAATAATGTTTAAATAATTAATTTTGAGCTAATTAATTTTAAGAAATTAATTTTAATTAATAATTATTAATTATTAATATAATGAACATGGGCAATTTATTATATTTAATTTATTAAAGAACTATTCCTTTTCTAAAAATCATCTTTACTACATTTAATTTTCAAGAATAACTTTATAAATGATGTCATTTACAAAAAAGCAGGTCAGAGTTGATGACTTTTATGAAAGTTAAAAATAGCAAAAGTGGTTTTTAAATCTTGCCTTTTATTTTTAGTATGAGAATTTCTGAGTTTTAACTTCTCCATCTTTTCCTAACGATACACTTTTTTTGTTTTTGAATGTTATTTTTTCCCCTTTAGTCTAATTCTGTAATGCCAATAGACTTTATTCTTTCACATCTTGTGTGCCAGGGGACTATTCTCTTGGTACTTTTGTTTGAATGTTCAGTTCTCTTCTCTTTTTGGTTTCCCCTTAAATAATTTATATTTTATTTGTTAATAATTACCAGTTTTAATTTTTCTTTATTTCCCTCTGGTATTTCATTTCAATGCTGATATAATAGAGTTATGTGATTTTTTTAAATATCTTTATATACAGTGATAATTCATTTAAATTTCTGAATTTCCTTTTTTTAATATATGACATTATGTATTTCTAAAATAAGGTAAACACTTAAGCAAAATTGTTATACATATATATAAATGTGTTAATAGTTTTATAGTGTTCAGTTTTCTTAGCTATCTATACTGTGCTAATAGTGCAAATCACAGCAAACTTAACTCACAGCTCTACAAAATGTATTTTTCAGTGCACTGAGATCACAAAAGTATGAATTATACTGCAGATCAAGTAGAAATTAATTCTTATCTGAGAGTTTTCTGTTGTTAATTGATTCACATTTATTTAAATTTTGCTCTTACACCACCAGATGACCACACTAATTCCCTTGAACAATACTATGGAAAAGATTTATCCAAGTACCTAATTATCTATCTTGTATATTTTATTTTCTATTTATAGCTTCATGGGAAGTTTCTCAAATAATAAATTGACATTTGAAATGGTACACTTAACCCAAACTGCAAGATGAAGCAAATGACCTAACTTCTTTGAAGGTCAAGTAATAAGTTAGTCTTATCATAAAGCAGGATATATGTGGTCTGTGAGGAAAATCACAGCCATGGGCTTCTTGATGAAGAAAGGCACGTAGATGCTTTCTGGTTGCATCTCAAAGGAAATAATGGATTCTGAATTATGTCAGCAAGTTTTGGGTGCTCACTGGAATTGCAGCAGCTATGCCAGGATGGAATTAAATGTGTCATCAGTTTTTCGAAGCTAAATTTTGCAGTGAATTCTTAAAGGTTCTCAAAACTCACCACAGGATGGTCAGAGATCTGTGCTTGTCACGGCATGGTAACATTACTTATTGAGGGAGCCCAAGAAGGGTAAGAATTGAGGTCAAATATAGGCACTATCCAGGTGAGCACACCAAGCATCACCACAGCAACACCCACAATATTAACGCCAAGTCCAGCTTTCACCTTGAAAAAGAAAGGGTATAAATGTCAGTCTCCAGAGAAGAAAACCTTTGGAAGAATTAGGATACTGCTACAGAAGGCATATGTCAGATGCGCAGGCATCTGAAACAATGAGTATGAACTGTTGATTTCATAAAACAGGTTTTTCCATTTATGTCAAAAGAGAATCTGTCCCCAACAAAGTGCCATTTAACTGGAAAGTATCAGAGAGGTGCCTCTTAGGAATATACTAGAGTCATTCTCATTAGGGAAAAATCCCTTTAAATATCTCCCATTTCATGTTCAATCAAAATTTGAATTTTATGGTTTTGTATTTCAGTGGATAAGGTTCAGGTCAGTATATGGTAACTGGATCCTTCATAGTCAATCTTATTAATAGTTGACTAGTATCCGCTTACTGAAATTTAATAATGTGACTTCTGTTTATCTTTCTTAGAGTTCCCAGTTTTCTAGCTCTGACATCATCATTCTGGAGTCCATTAACAATCTCAAAGTTGCTTTCTATTTGGCTGCAATCTTTTTTTCGTTTGATTTGGAAGTTAGCAATCAAAATTCGGGAGAGACCAGATATTTCGTTAGCTTTTGATGACTGCTACTTTCATATTTTGTATTTGGCAAACATGTGCATGTTTTGTCACTTAAAATTTCTATTATTACCTGTTTGTGCTTTCACTTCAGATGTCACTATTAGAATCATAATTTAAAAATTAATTTTTCATCAGTTGGGAACTGAGCCCCATGGCCTATTCAGAGCAAAAGTCCATTGCATAAATGTTTGTGATAGAAAACCACAAGCTTGATTGCTAAATTTCATTAACCCTATGTCTACCTTTTGCATAGGCCAATTTAGATTAAGATCTTGACATGTAAATTTAAGCCACTGTGTTGAGCATATTCTTTGCTCTTTTCCTTCTCCCGAAACACTACTGATACACTTAATATCTCTGTAGTCGTGACTGTAAATTCTAATGATATGGTCCCTTCTGGTTATCATTCTTAGAAAAAATTCTATAGCCAGTCATGCACGCGTTTTCTGAAGCGGAATTCAAGCCATGCTTTTCTTGGCAGTCTATTAGTATGTAAAAGGAGAGATTACCTAAGCTGTCGCAAACAAACAAACAAATTGCTATTGGACCTGTTGATATTCTTTCAGTTTACTTACCATGTCAATAACTTTTAGATGGCCATATGAAAAAACTATAGCATTAGGTGGATTTGCTACTGGTAGGAGGAATGCAAATGATGTACATAGAGTAGAAGGTATTAAAATATAAAGAGGGTTCACTTGAATGGCTTCAGCCTGTTGAATGAGATAAAAAAGAGTCTAAGTAAAATTTTGAGATAGGCACCAAGCAACAAAGTGAGCAAAAAAAGCAGGTGGAAACCTAAAGACACAAAATTATACATATAAATGCAGTTATAACTTGAAGAATATTTTTCAGAAAATGTCTCTTCCTCTTGTTTATGCTTATTGGTGCCCATTTAAGCATTATACCTCAGTTTATTAAAAAAAAAAGTGTCATTTATTCCAGAAACTAAAAACAGCAACCATTTATTTACCTAATGCTAGGTGCTGTGCTAAGTGTTTACATATATGTAAAACATATGTGTTAACATATAATGTATGTAAAGTTTACATATATATAATGTACAAAATACTATAATAAACTATATTTACAACTCAATTTTCACAATGACATTATAAGATGGCTACTATAGCCCCTAATAATAGAAAAAGAAACTGAGGCACAGAAAGATTGAAGTAACTTGTCCAGACATATAGCTGGCAAGCAGTAGAGCTTAGGGTCTCAGGTCCCCCTGCCTCTAAAACTTCTCATCATTCCATTAACTTTACTGCCTCTGTGACATAGATAATTTAAATTTACTTCAGGATCATCACAGAAGAGTTACTATGATTATTTATCACATATGTTTCTAAGTGCTCTATGCTGAAAAAGAAAAAAAAACCCAAAATAATGTTTTGCCAGTTTCAACTCCCTACGTTTATTTTCTAATTTGAAGCAGCAGCTCAAGAAAGCCAACATATGCCCCCTGGGCTGGTAGCAGAACAATTCCAGAAGGGCAATCCTTCTTAATTTAAAGTGCTTTTCTTTCACCAATCCCATTTGTCCCAATAAGAAAAACATTTACTTAAAGCTATTTCTTGTAATTGCTAGGTAGGTGAAGAGAAGAAGGGAAGACAGTCTTTCTCTCCTTGCAATTCTGCTTTTTACTTATCTTTTAAAATTCTTTCCTGGGTAGCAGAAAACCGTGTCTAAGATATTTAAGCTTGAAGCCTGGAGTGTAAGTCTAGTTTTTCATTCACTTGCAAATCACTTATATCAAGCCTTTCTCAGAAATTTAGAAATATTCTTCCAGAGAAAGAAGTGTCAGAGTTAGAGATCTAAATACTAAAATTGCCAGGAAACACTGAACCCCAAAGTCTTACAGCTGGAAAGGACCCTCCCATTTATCTGCAAATGAAAACTCTGAGCTGAGAGAAGGTGGGTAATTGAGACTGTGCTGCATGAACAAGGAAGAAGAGAGTCTCCTGATTTGAGGTCTCCTGAAAAATATTAATGCAAATAAAGACCACTCTGCACATTACTTACAGGGGGACCTCAGGCCCCAAACAATTCCACTTCACAATATCAGAAGAAGCAAAGCAGAACACGGCTGTTTTGATGAAGAATATAATTGGTACAAATGAGGTACTCACCAATGGAGATAATATTGGTAGAAGGAGGGTAATAGTAGCTGGATTGCTGGCTACCTCTGTTAAAGATGTAACAAGCAAAGAAGATATCAGAATTATTAGCCATACTGGTAATGAACCAAGAGGAGACAATTTATTTCCTATCCACTTAGATAGTCCTGATTCCTAAAAAAGAAATTACAATATTTGTTATTCATGAATAATCCATTTGAATAGATACAATTTAATTTTTTAAAAGCATTGTTTGCTATAAGAAATCAGTTTCTAAAATATAATCTTGATCTCATAGATTTCTGTGGTTTGGTAGATCTGGGTGGCTTTGACATGGAAAAGCTCTCAGTTGTTCTTATTTTAACACTACAAACATGCTTTAGAAAGTTTGACTTGTTTCCCACATTTTTTTCAATTAAAGTTCTATTTTATGTAACTAATATATGTGGCTATTTTGATGAGTAGTACCATCGGGCTGTAAGAGAAGCCCTCTGGTCCACCTCTGTCCACTCCTAAATTGTGTTCCCCAGAGGCAACAACTTTCAACCTATATTAGCTATTTAGAGTATTTATATCAATTTTTCAAAATTAGTTTTTTTCCTAATTTTCAAATTTAGACATTATTTGCTGACTTCCTAATATGTTACACAAGGTTTCAGCTTTTTTACACCCCCTACCATATTTACATTTCCCGTCCCTCCATTCCCTTATACTTATATATCAACATTTTTGGTTAAGTCAATATTTAAAGTTTACTGTGATGATTATACCAATACTGTTTATACCCAAGTCAATTAATGTACTGTGATTATATTTACTTTTTTTTGTTTTACTGTTGTTTGTTTTTTTGTTTATTTTGCAACGGAATAATTGCTGCATTTTTCCCTTGGTTTTCTAACTACCTATCACTAATTCTTCAGCACACCCTTCAGTAAAACCAGAAAACTCCCCACAAGTAGACAAACACATTGGGTCATTGTTCTTTTTCATTTTTCTTCATGAAGATATCCATTCTGGAGTATTCCCTCCTCTGCCCCATCTGGACTAGCTCCCTTTTATATCTATTCTACTGCTATTCTGAGACCTCTCTTAACCAGTGTGCTATAAATTCCCTTCACCTGCCTCTCGCGTGGGAAAGCTCTCTTGCTAATTCCTTTGTGTTGGTGGAGCACATTCTTCTATAGCTTTCTGAGAATTGGTGCAGGGGAAGTACCTTTTTTTAGTTTCTGCATGTCTGAAAAATCTACTTTCTTTTCACTGTTGTTATAGTTGAGCTTTCATGACATTTTAGACTTTAAAATAATTATCACTGAGCCATTGCTCTATTTCCTGTGGCTTCCAGGTGGGTTCTTGAGAAGCCTGATCTTTGATCCATGTGCATAGTACAAATAAGTCAACTGTACTCAAATTAATAGGTATGTTATTCTATTCTCCCTCAAATGGAAGGAAAAAGTCCTCTATGGGATTTCGGTGAGCTACCTACCACTGCATGTATGAATCTTTATGCCCATGTCACACTAGGACTGGCATCTTCCAGAAAAGCTCCAATTACAAGCAGTGTGCTCTTTGGTCAAAGGTTGGCAAAACATCCCCAGATATGAATATTTTGGTGTACATTTTTGTGTTTTTTTTGTATATTTTTCTTTTTTAATGTATATTTTTGATTTTTGGTCTCGACTTTTAGATGGAAAAAGTCTGCTACCATTTTAAGTCACATTGGTACAAATTCACCCTAGAATATAACTACACACACTTTAAGAATAGATTTTTATCTATGTCTGACGAGATGCAGCTGGCAAAGGTTATAGCACATGCTGTCCCCTTTCTCTGGAGGTCATTGGGATTGTATCATTACACCCAGAGTTCCAAAATTTGACATGAAGTGCTTTGGAATCGGGAACGTAGTGGCTCTCTCACTCCAGAATGTCCACGTCTTTAATTCGGGGAAATTTCTTGCATTGGTTTTTGAAAATGTTCTGCCATTTCTATTTACTTTCTTCTTTTTTCTTTCTTTCTTTCTGAAACTCCTAGTTGGTTGTTGGACATTCTGGACTGATACTCCAGTTTTCTTATCTCTTCATTTTTTGTTACCTTCTATTCCTTTTTTGTTCTCTTTTCTGGGGTATGTTCAAACTATCTTTTAAGTTTGCTACTGAATTTTAACATTTCTGTTATAATATTTATCTTCCATGGCTCTTGTTTCCTGTCTATGCCTTTAAAAAAATAACATTCTGTTTTAGTTTCATGTATTTACTATTTCTGATATCTCTTTTAGGCACCAATAACAGAGTTTTAAAGTTTTCTATTGTTTCACACATTTACCTTGTCTTTTTTGTGTTCCTTTTCTTTTTATATTCTATATTATTGGTTGCTGTATCAGACGCTTTCCCAACTATCTGATGACCCTGCTCTGCCTATTCATGTTTAAAAGAGACTTTTGAGAAGACTTTGCTAGGTAATAAAGCTGTGAGCCAATGTCTCATTGATTCAACTCTGTTACACAGCAAATTTAAATTTTCTTCTGTGGAGAAGAGAGAATACTTGCTTGTCCATGCAGGACTGGAGAGAATATCTGGGAAGCTCATAGTTCCCTATACACCTTTAAAACCATCTTCTACTTTCAGTACTGGTTTTTATCCCAGTTGTCAATTAATCTGCTGCTTTCCATTTTAAGCTCTTTCCGGATCCTATGTATGAATTGACTTGTTTCTTGTTGGTTCATCCATTTTCAGGCCCATAGCTTTATCTTTTTCTATTCTTCCTATAGAACAAAGTCAGTTGCCTCTCAGATATCCTCTTTCCACCTTTTAAATTTTATTAACAGCTCTTACATGTATTGTTCCTGCCGTAAATTCGTTATCTTTATGGATTGACACTTTTTTTTGTTCTGTTATGGCCATTTTAGTGGAGAGCTGAGAAAAGTAGTGTTAAATCTTCCATGTTTCACCTAGGAGAAAGATTTTGAGGACTGTATGAAAAAGAGAGAGTAGGAGTTATTCATTACTAAGAATTTGAAAGTGACTACCAGCTCATGAGAGTTCAGTCATGTTAAAACGGATCAAGGGACATTTAAGACAGAAAGAACTGCAATAAAATAGCAGTTACCATTTCACGGCTCCCAACTAAAAGGGTTATCTACTTCTGGACATTTACTGAACTACTCACAATTTGGAATAAATTTAAAAAGATTAACTGTCTCCAAATCTTTTTAAAACCAATTTCTAGAGGCATATTTGTCAATAGCCATGTTTTTGTAGCACATGGTTTTAATCTAATCACTTCGGGGTAGAGTTATTCTGGGTATCTCATGAAATCTGATTCCATGTAGTACTAGGATTTTCATCGCAAGTTAGACGTCCTTCCATGATTTCCCTAATTCTTCCAGTGAGAGACACTACTACATCAGACTAAGTCCAGACCTCTTCATTTCCTTAGACTTTGCTATTCTAAGGTTTGGCCGATGCTTTGAAAAGCACTTTGAACATCTGGGTCTAGTCCAGACAGATATTCTGGGAAGGAGGAATGAACAAAGTTCACATCAATGTCAGAACTGCTGATTCTAATTTCCTCACAATTCAAATGAGCAGACATAGGAATGGAAGTTATTTATTCTGAGAAACCAGATATCATTACTGCTGAACGAGGAGAAAAATCTATCTATCTTATATTTCTATCATTTATATCTGAGCAGTCTATAAGGCAAGCCAAATCTAGACTGAAAATAACTTTGTAAGTGGCACTCTCAATTGCACCTATTACTAAATCTCATTGCTGAAAGCTCAGGATCCAAATGCCATAGAGAAAACCTGACAGTAAGGTCAAAAGCAAAAACCAGTCTCTCTGTGGATTTTAAGAAGAGAACAGAACACAGAGTTCTTTGTCTTGAAAGTGTAGAAGTTTAACTTCCCAGAAACTAAAAGGCTGGACATGACATCTCTCTCACTGACTAAGAAAAATGGAACAGCTATGAGCTTTGAGTGTTTTATATAAGACTAGAAGGTTTTCAATTAGTCAGAGTGGAAGATTTTCATGGAATTTTTAGAGAATATAGTTTTCATCCAGCAACCCTACAATGTCCAGGGCAATTTCAGGGACAAAGATCTCCCCAGATTTTTCCTTTATATCAGCTGGATAGATCGGCCAAATAAATGGTCAACCCTGTTCCTCATGGTGGTTTTACTTCTTCCAAAATTAGATATAACATTAACCATGGTTGTGTGAAATTCTCTCTGTAATTTATTTCAATAAGTATGTATTTAGTACCTTTATGTGCTTACTATGTAGAAAATAATGTGATAAATACATAATGTTGTAAAGTACTAATATTTCTTATTCTCCTTCGACATTAGAACCATGATACATTGCACAGAACCCTAAAAGCTACTCAAATTCATCAGGAAATAAGGTAAAAACATTACAAAAATGTTTAATTAGGAGTCACTGTGCATATGATTTTTATAAATGTTTTCTTGCTAAGCTAGTCTTCTAATACTGTTTCATGAATTAAGAATTTTAATCTGCTTTGCTTTATTTCTTTTGACACACTGGTACATCATTTAAAAAAAAAAAAAGAGTCTTTTATGCTTGCAGCCTGTAAATATTTTTGAACTTTGAATTGACCTCACTCGTGTGGTGTACTTGTTGCATTGCTATTGAAATCTGTGCTTTTACAATACTAGAATGAAGTCGAATATACCAGAAGCTTGGATAACTATTTTCTTCTTTGAAATAGCCTAGCTAATTGTTAAATATCTTAGACAAGAATGTTACCTCACAGCCATCTGCCAAGGCAAACCCTCCACCGACAAGAATGGCTATATCCCATGGCATTAACGACTGGAATTCTTTCCAAGTAATCAGAGGAGAGTAGTCAAACGCAACTGCGAAACAAAAGCCCTACGGTTAGGCAAGGGTTAAAATGTGATAATATGACAGGTTGTTTTTTTTTTCTCATCATCTTAATAGCCACCTCATAAGTTTTTAGTATTCCTAAGTTGTTTTTAGATAGAAAATTTTATCTGGATGGAGTTTGAGCATTGGTGTAGGGTCTAGGTGGAAGATTACATTCTTTTTTAAAAAAAATCATATCTTGGAAAAATTCATTGGCTCATATTATAGGTAAGGTTAGATAAATTATAACATCATTTATAATGTATTCATTCATTCATTCCACTATGAGTAACACCGTGTAGTGGACTGTACTGTTCTTTGCTATACAAAAAATGTAATATTCCTTTGGTTCTAATAGTATCAAGGCAGCATTATAATTATTATTTATTAACATTTACCTGAACCTTTACTGTATTTTCAAATCATGAGAGGGTCATGATAGATCCTTTGGATTCCAGTTTAAAGTAATGCTATGTTCAGGTTAAATAATTGAAGTGTGATTCATGAGACCCTTAAAATGCTCATGAAGCAATTATCATAAAGGTTTATCTTGATACTTGGGTCCTGATGGCTTCATAGATTTGTTGAGAAATAGGGTCATCTATGAACATATTATACCCACTTAACATTTATGTGTAATAGGCAGCCTTCTACCTGATAATATCTTAAGGTTACTAATCAGCTTCCTTCCTATGCCTTTTTCCCAAACTGAAACCAAACCTACCCTTCCCAGTTGACTGAAATGTTTCTATTTCTTACTTGAATTAAGGCCATATATCCTGTCAAAATGCAAACATCTTGGACATGTACTTTTCATGTAAATTTTAACATATTATGTCTTATCTGTCACATGTTAAACCAAATGTGAATGTGTTTATTGGGAGAAAAAGAATCGAAGAATGAGAGGGAATGGTGGATAGGGCAAGGCTCTCTGAGCGGGAATTCAGAGGAGGAAGCCAGGGAAGTTAAGCCAGGAACTAGTTCCTCAACACATGTCTCTCCCAGGCCGTCGTAGGGCTTTGAGTCCTCAGGGTCTCCTAGGAATCACTTCTCTGTATTGCAACATCTCTTACAACACACTTGGAGAAGTTCTAGTCTCAATGGAGAACAAAAGGCATTTATTCCCATGTGGTGCTGTTTACGTGTATCATGGCCTAGAAATCTGACTCATTAGTCATTTACTGATCCTGACTCAAAGAGTCCAGTGGGCTAACCCAAGAGCAGGAATCCCAGGCCCATTCCAGTTTGAAAAACAAAAAGAAAAAAGAAAAAAAAAAACAAACAACAACCTCCCCACCCCACCCCCTGCACAACTCTACTCGTACTAGACTATTTCCAGACAATTTTAAACCATTAGTCCTACATTGGCAACATGGGAATCTCACTACCCAGAACATGATGTGGTAATATAAAACGCAGATGTGGACGAAGCCTATGTTCAAGAAACGTGTGGGGAGGTGGAGCAGGGGTGGGGGGCATACTCACATAAACATGCACGTGTCTTTGTCCATGCTTTATAAAGACAATGGGTGCTCCTGCTGAATACCTTTCCTTTCATTTGTGGCACTAGGTTATGGCTAGTGTAGGGCTGATTTGCATTTTCTCCAAGACTGCTCTGAGGCTGTAAACAGAGCCTCTTTCCCTTGAAACTCCTCACCTTTTTAGATTCTCAGCATGAGCCTCAAGGGCTCATCATGAAGTAATGACTTCTAAGATTTGGTTCCTACTTTTGCCCATAGTCAAATTAGTTCTGATTATGGCAGGGGAAGCAGGTTTATCATGGGACAAAATAGTTTCACTCCTAGCAGAATCCTACCTAGGGTGCATAAGGAAACCTACTTCTCACCTCTGCCAAGTAAAATGATCCTTCTTGTAGGGAGAGGATGTTCGGCTGCCTGCATAGCAGTTACAGCGTACAAGCAGCGCATGTGCTAGCCAGGGATTGTGTCAGCATGTCCACTCCCTCTGCTCTAAGTGCCAACTGAAACCAAAGGAATTTTGCATATTTTTTTTTGTTCTGTCAAATTCATTCAGAATTATAAATAATACTCAACGAATTTCTCCTGCAGGTGTAGTTTTAGTCAATATCTTAGCTGGGATAAGAAAGAATAGGAGTCCTATGAGTAAGGCAACAGTTGAATCTGAAGCAAAGCCGGAATACCTAAAAAAGGATAAATGTGTACATTAAAAAATGGCATCAAGAATTTTCCAGAACTAAACTCTAATCGACTACACTAATAGCACACAAGTACTAGTGGTGGTATAAGTTCTTTATTCTGGATAATCTGCTATAAAATCTATGGGTTTTCAACTAAATAATTTTTCACTAAGTAATTTAGTGGAACTAAAAATCTCAGACCATGTTTCCATTGTTTCCACACAATGCTGACACACTAGGCCAACATGGCAAATTTCCCTTTCAGGTAAAGCTCACAGATCTGGTAAACAACTTGTCTTTGAATTGTTTCTTTTAATTATGTTGGCAGAGAATTGAGGTTGAAACAATAGCTGAGATAGGCAAAGCCCCATATAACTGATTTATAACAAAATGCTATTGAATCGTGGCAAGGCATGGATGTTTCTAGAGTCCTCTAAAACTCTTCTGTAAATTGTGAAAAGGGATGGTCTGTTTTTCTAAGATAAAACATCTGCTTCTGTGATTGTAAGCCCAAGCCTTATCAGAAAAATGAAATCAACCTATTTAATGCTTTTACCCGATGAAACTCAATCAAGAATATTAATTATTAGGATGGCTTAGGAGATACTCATAAGTGATCACTGTGCAAATTAAGAGTGATTCAGGAACAGATGGAGTCTTAGAATCACTGGGCCGTTCCAGTAAATGAGACAGGTTCTCAGAAGCTTCAACAATTAAAGAGCACCTGGAGACTAGGTATGAATGAAGCAGGTACAAATTAGAACTCAGTTATAAAAGTCAGCAATTTTTAATTAGAGAATCTTTGTAGGCTGAGAAGAAAGCCTTCCATCCTATTATTTTGATACCTTGTAACTCAGCAATGTGTGCATACTGTAGAAGCTCTCTACTCCTGTAATTTACTTAAAAAATCTAAGTAATCAAGAAAATGCATTACTTTATTCAATCTGACAATTTTATAAAGCAGTTTGTTTTCCCTAAATATAGATTTTCTTTATTTCATTATTGAGTAAAAGCTACCTCAGTGTTATTTAGTCAATAAACTTAACTGATATTTATTATTTCATTGTTCCTTAGTTATTTTATTTTACTTATAATTTTTGGCTGGAGTTTTGCCAATTTGGGTCAGGCATCATGTAATTTGATTTTGTTTTTATGAAAAGACACATTGGATTCAGTCCAGATTCAAACAGATGGAATGAAAACATTAGGTGGTAGCTATAAATCTTGATCTAGCATTTTAACTTTGGAACTTCTAAATGCCTAAAAACTCTACATCACAAATACAGTCTACATAATATATACTTTAAATAAAATCAAGCCATAAATACTGAAATAACATTTTCAAATGGCTTTTAAAACTATTATTATTTTATTATTAGTTTATTTTTACTTTAGTTTTAGTTCATTATGAACTAACTAGGTTAGGGTGTCTCAATGTTACCAAATATTATTCTTATACAAATTTTATTTGCTTTGGCAAATTTCCATTAGATTTATATCTTCAAATCCCTTCCTCTCTCAAACCTTTGTTTCTTTCCTTATTGTTCTATCTCAGAATTTTAGGTAACATGAACACCTGCCCATAGCAAATACATTTTGTTTTCTCGATACAAACTAAACATCTTCTAAATTATAGTTTTTTTTCCTGTAAGGAACAGAAATTAGAAACAGGGTATATTGAACTGCCTATTGGGATTTCTACCAGATTTTTATTAGCTATTGTTTGATTTCATTTAGTTTTTTACACACATGTTTAGAGAAGACTCTTCTTTCGTAGGATGGCAGGGATGGGATTTTAAAAAGAAGAAAGAATTTTTTATGTTTGTATAGGCCCTTTTATAAAACTACCTAATACCGTCAAACCATTAAACAATAGTTTGCTTTGAATAGCTTGCTTTGAATAATTGGAGATTGTTATTTGTTTAGACCTCTCAAAGGGAAAAGTTTTAGTCCTAAAGGAAACAGAAATGTATAAAGCTGAAGTCTCTGACATATACTACCACATTGTACTGCTGCATTTGTGTGCGACTATGAATTTGGACTCGGCCTTTGTACTTTTATAGAATTTTAGTAATGCCTGTATAACCAGAAGGCTCTGATTCAGGATAAAGTAATTTCTCTGTCCCATTTGAGAAAAATACATCTGACTCAAATAATTTTGGTTTCTGCCCCCAAATACGTGGCTTCTTGCTGGGGGATGTGAGACAGGAAGTCCGAATCAGAGATCTGCTGAATTTAGAAACCAGAGTACCTCAGTGAAAGACAGATTGGGAAAACAATCTCAGAACTAAGGTATTTATAATGACATGTAGGATGGTCCTTAATTTAGAAAATTATGCTACATTCTTCCCCCTCATTTCACATGACTCAGCAGCAAGTGCTGGTATATAAGACACTGAGAGATTAAATTAACTCTGACCCAGCTTCTAACATTAGTTTGTAAAATCAGTCTTATTACTTATTTAGGAATCCTTTATCTATAAAATAGGCATGGGTTTATAGTAAACTAGGGCTAAATGGACACAAATAAGGGAAAAGACAAGATACAGAACCAAATAAATAATCCTTCATAGAAGTAAAAAACACAAAATTTAAATTAGCAAAAATCGCAGCATATGAATTCATATCAGTTTATTAAGGAGCATTGAGTAGCATTTATTTCACATAATAAACACTTAGATTGCACTCTCTATAGGGGGAAAGGCAGCACTATTCTACACCTCCATTTCATAGCTGAAAACTTGAGAGAGAAGTGTCCTGCCCAGAGTAAGTGAAAAAGCCAGCTATGGAACCCAAGTGATGCGGCTCCAAAGTTTACACTCCAAACCACCATCTAACATGGCTATCCCGCAGACTATATTCCTAATTTTGTAAGGGTGGAAATAGCCTTGTCTAAAAGAGCCTGAGTTTTAGTTACATGGTCGCTTGGTTATCTTAACTGAAGCCCTACCTTATATTTCATTTTTTATCATTTTTTCCTATAAATATTAGAATGAAAAAGCCTTTTAAACGGAAAGAAAGAACAACTCTCATACAATCTTTCAGAGTTATAAGAGCCACTTTGAAGAAAAGCAGAGGATAAAACAGGAAGGGCTGACAAACAACACGTAATGCTTACTCTGAAAAAAGTGCAGACCAACCAGGAACAAACCCGGGATCTCGGCTAAACCACAGCAAGGCCATCACAATGAAGAGGACCAAGGTCACGATTTCCTGATACCTGTGGGAAAATTCCAATCATTTTTATTTTCTCAATCAGGACATTTGTGGAAACTTCCTGAGCTACTGGAGGGGGTAACCTTACCAGAACACTGAACACTAAAAACCGAATGTGTCAATAATTTTAGAGGATCAGTGCAGTTGGAAAAGGACTTCATTCTTCTATGGGTCTGTCAGCTTCTTGCCATTCCACCTGGTAAGTTTTATTTAGACCGAGAATATACTCTGTCATGTTGAGGTTAGCACGTGTGTATCTTACCTTATTGGTCCAAGCTTTTGATATTCTTGTTTAATCACCTCAGCACAAGCTTTTTGTTTCACCGTTTTGGTCTTGCCACATGTGAACATCTCCTTAAAACTGAAAAGAATAATTAAGCCAGTTAAGTGAAGGAGCCTCCCTTTACAGACCATATCTGTGTGAAAGCAACAAAAATTTGTGCTTTTTTCCAAACCTCCATTTCCGTTTTTGAATGCCCTGTCTCCTCTTTTCTGTTTTCGCCTGGTTTGCTCAATTTTCAATGATTAGTTTTTTTTTTTTTCATGTTTTCCATGAGACCTTCCACTGATCTCTTCCTTTTTCAAATCCTTTGGCACCATTAGAATTTTGCCATGGACTACGCATCTCTAATCTAACACTTTATTGTGTACCTGATTGTTACATATTTTTAATATCTTTATTGTATATACTGATTGTTAATTGTTGCACATGTATAAGTTTTATCTCACTAGTTAAATTACGTGAGGGCAGGAGCAGTGTCATAGATGTTTTCTTTGGCCCAATATCTCTAAGCACTGGCATGCACAGTGGACAGGTGACCCATCAACTCAAGAGTACCTTCGTCACACTTACAACAGTTGGTTGTTAGGTCTGTCAATTTTCACAAAATGTGCTGAACTCAAGTTATACCTTAGGACGGGGAAGTCATACACTGATCATGGACAAGTAGTCCAAACTAGATCCATTCTCAGAACTGAAACCAATGTCATTACATTTTTTTCTTCCAGTTTCTTTACTACTTGTGCCCTAATAGCCTCCATTGGATAATTTTTCAACTTATTTCCAACAGTAGCTGCCAGTCTCTATTTTTTTTTAACTGCTTATTTCAGTGACCCCTTTCCCTGGTGACTAATTTTTCCATCTGGAAATTTAGGGTCTTCAAAACTTCGAACAGTTTTTTTGTGAAGTACTGCTCTAGACCTAGATTTAAAAAATAAAAAATCCCTCCAGAGGAAGAAACAAATGGGGAAATGGTTAGATTCTTATGGATTATCTCTTGAAACATCTATGAGTAGCTCAGTTAGACTACATTTTATATAGATGTAAAAAGCATATCCAAAGGAATTGAAATCTGGATCTCAAAGAGATATCTGCATGCACATGTACACTGAAGCATTATTCACAATAGTTAAGACATAGAAACAACTTAAATGTCCATTGACAAACAAATGGATTTTAAAAAAGTGATATATACATACAACGGAATATATTTAGCCGTATAAAGGAATGAAATACTGATACACGCTACGGCACGCATGGATGTGGAGGACATGATGCTAAAGTGAAATAAGCCAGACACAGAAAAACAAATACTGCAGGATCTTACTTAAATGTGGAATTCAAAGTAGTTAAACACACAAAAGCAGAGAGTAAATTGGTAGTTACCAGTGGCTCGGAGGAGAGGGAAACGGGGGCGGGGAGCATAGACCTTATGTTAATGATTTATCCACAAAAGGAAAAAAGAGACAAAGTAAATGGGGCAGGAGGAATCTGTCGGAGGTGATGGATAAGTTTATGGCACTGCTATTGATGATGGTTTCATGGATGTGTACTTGTCACCAAACACATCAAGTTTGGGGTACATTAAATATCTACAGCTATCACACAAAGACACATTAATTAATTAATATTTATTTATTTATTCTGTAACTGTTACTCACATTTGTTTGGATTGTTATTCCCTTTGGAGGAGCAGAGTTTATTCAGTTCTTAAGCGATCCATCCTACACGTTCACAACTACTCCCCAGCGCATTCTCTGACCATGAACATAATTAGATGGATGTTGCTGATTTAAGACTGATGAGGTAATTTTTAATTTGTACAATCTCAACTGAATTACTGATTAGTGGCAGTCTCAACGTTTTACCCCTTGTTATATGTAAATGCTACTATTGTAGGACATGAATCCATGGCCCCCCCTTGAGAACCATATGGAGACTGGAAAAGGAAAGGGAGAGATGAGTCTCCTTTGAGACTGTTTTCCAGGCCGGAGACTGCATAGGTATTTGGTCCCTTTGGTTGGGGATCATAATTAGTTAAGGCAAAAGTCAAGCTGGCCTTGCTGTAAATGAAGGGGAATACCTTACAAAGGAACCGATGAGGCACATGACAACGCATCAGCCTCCCCATTTAGGTAAGTTCTGTGGCCCTGACAGGTGAGCGTCTCTTCTCAAGTATGTTGGGGCCATTTAGAACTTGTGGGTTAACCGCGTTAACAGCCAGTGCACGGATCAGAATGCATGCTGGACTACCAGGGGAGTGGCTGGTAATTCCTGGCTGTCGATCTAAAACCTCTGGAGGTGAACACCCTGGCAGCCTGTAAAGGACACTGACAAATTCGCTGGAGCATGAAGCCATGAGGTGTCCAACCAATAGTGGACAGCAAGGGGACTGTTGAAATACGCCACTGACTGTGATTTATGGACACTGCTTAATGTATGCACTTCACAGGAATTTTTCCCTCAGAGAACATATTTCCATATGTCTGCCCTTTATCTTTTTAGTTTTTTAAGTGGGGGCCCACTTCCAAATAATGAGAATGGTTGCAAACAAATTTTAAGAAGTCATTGTCTATAGCCAAAAAGAAGGAAACAGCTGTGAGTCTGTGGGAGGATTCTTCCTCCGTTGGGTTGGGGTTTCCTGTCTCCTGCACCCTGCATGGCTCGCTCCCTATACGACTGAAGAGACCCCCACAGGTGTGGGTTTCCAGGACGGGGCATTTAGTACGCAGCTGGCCTCTCCCCACTGATGCCCACCTGCGGAAACCAGTGACATTCCACACATTTGCTTCAGCAGGAGCACTGCCACATGCTGCTCCCTCAATCTGGACAAATAGATTAAACAAAAAAAAAACAAAAAACCCATCAGTACCATCTCTCACAACTAAAAAATTGCGCAGTTCTAGAGAAGAACCGGGCAGAGGAATGAAAAGAACATCAGTCTTTATATGACTAGGCTTGGAACATTTGGGCACAGGCAGGGAACAGCATCTGACTGTGGTGTTCTGCTTTTCAAAGGAAATACAAATAGCCGATGTCAGGATCACCCGCTTGGTGGATAACACGCTGCTTTCTTCCCTGGTCCTTAAAATCATTTAAATGAAACCCTCTAAGAATGACCTGAATTGTTCCATTTTTCAGGAAAAAATCCTCAAGTTTTGATAATATATAGGCTTTTCTTCTTCTTTTTCTGAAGTGCGGTGGTATGTGTGGAATACATCATGCTGCATTCTCTATTATTCTGTGGAGCCCTTCATAATTTTAAATACTGGCTGTCAGTTAAGTCATGTAACTCGTTGGTACTTATGAGTCAGCAACTTCAGTCCCAGCCAAGGTAATATTTGCGAATTCTCTTTGAATTAGCGGCTCTTTATTGATCAGTGTTTCTTACCTTGACCTTTGTGTTAAACTTGGGCTTTGTTAGAACTACGGCATTCGAAGTGATCTTACTGATCTTCCAGCTAAATTCTATCATTTTTCCAGTGGAAGACACTGAGACTGCGCATGGATCCGGAGTTGCAAAGACCACTGATGTGGCTTGTGAGAAGCCACAACTTCGTCCCTGGTCTGATTCCTAATCCAATATTCTTCCCACAAAGCATACACTCAGATCTTTTATCTTTTCAAGGACATATCAATTTCGGTGTTAGGACAAAGCTGGAAGCCCTGCATGTTACAGTTTCTAGTAACAACTTGAGGCATTCCCCACATTAAACCAAGAAGAGGGAAAAATGTCCTCAAATTTCACTTTAACAAGGTGAACTGGGTCCTCATCATTATGAGCCTCTGGCCTATGAATATCTTATTGGTTTAGGACTCAGAGGAGATCAAGATGTATGTGCTTTCCACAAATGGTCTTCCACAGCCAACATGATATCCTACAGCATCCTTGAAATATCTGCTTAGATGCGTCAGTTTTGTGTGGAAAAGAAATGCAGCTTCATGGAATAGGCGAAAGAGTAAGCGTGAGCAGCTGAGAACTCAGAACCTAGACACCTTCATTTATCTGATGAACATGGACTATTTACTTACTTGAACCCCAGGAAAAGCCACTGAAGCCAGATCCAGGACAAGAGCAAAATAATAACAGCAGCCGGGAAGGAAATCATAAACCACGATCCAAAGTTGATGCAATGACATTCAGGGTAGCGCCTGTGGGAAAATATGGGAAATTGTTCAGAGAAAGAGTACGAGTGGAAACCTCCCTGACAGTCACTGGGAAGCAGTGGGTCCAGTTTCCTGTGCTAGCAGCCAAGGGAAGGTGCAGTGGTTATTCACCAGTAAGAAGAGAGGTTAGTGTTACTCCTATCTCTTGATTCTGTAACTGCACAATTATTGCTACTTCCCACAAAATAAGGGTGGCTCTGTTATGATTTTTGCTTCCTGTATTCAAACTGTAAGGCCATGCTTATAAAAGAACTTAACACAGTGCCTGATACTCATTAAATACACAAGAAACGGGTATGCATGGGGGTGTGTGTCTCGGTGTTAGCACTGAACTCATTGGTATATGAATGAGATAAAACAAATAAGCCAACTTGGGAACAAATGAAAATTAATTTAATAGAACTGAATATTAGCATTTTACACTGATATTGGGCACCCCAGGTACCTAGAAAGGGACTCTGATCCGGCCCTCACTGTCCCTCATAGCAGTTTTTCTGTTTCTTCTGCCTCAGGACAATTCTAATAATCATACTAGACATATGCTAGTCCCTTCTTCCTGGAATTAGTGCTGTGGAGCTCAGTCAAATGGAAGAAATCTGGACCGGATAAAATTAATTAACAATTCTATAGAAAACATCAGTGTTTTCTTTATCTCTCCTAGTTATTTTCAGCTTCTTACCTCCCATTATAAGAAAACAACAGCAACAACAACAATAACAAAAAGCACAGTTTCTTTGGTAACCTCACGTTCATTGCTTCAAAATGAAGTCTGAATTCCAAATAAATTCTCACATAGTTATCTATTTTATGAGTATGGGGGGAAAAAAACAGGAAATTTGAAAAACAGTCCTTTAAGGTTTTTTTTTTTTTTTTGAAGTAAATACAAATTTTTTTTTTTTCTGAATACAAATACAGAATTGGAAATCTGGGAAGTACAGAATATTTACAGAAGAAATAAAAGTACCATTAATATACTTTGTTATTTTTGAAGTCATAAAACATAGAGAACTTTATAAAAATGTTAGATTTTGCAATTCTTGTACTATTTAAATTACATCTGTATTTTGCCATAGGAAAAAGATCATGTAAATAAATGTTTCATTATAAATGTATCAACATAAGCTAAATCTATGTATTTTAAAGCATTCATTCTTCTATTTTAGGATGATCCTAAATAATACAAAGGCTTGGAAAAAAATATGTTTTCAAAACTCTAGGTTTCTAATATTTTCTACAATTTCTTTGAGCTTAAAATTTGCTTATTGCCCTGAGTCCTAGAGTTAAATTTGCAACTTGAGGATGATTTTTATTTACCTTGAAGAGAGCAAGGATTAGCTTACATTTTTATGCATTAGAAAATGATAAATGATAAATAAGAAATGCTAGAGAATACATAGAATTGATGAATGGAAGGATGCTTTATCATGTCCATGAGGCTCTATTGAGAATTAATTCCTTGCTTAAAAAATTGTTTTCAGCTTGAAAATAAGGGGGGGGGAAGGTGGAAGCTTATTTCCAATCAATTTATTGAACTTGGATTACAGGTTAATGGTCTATGCTATTCTCTCCAGCCTAAAGACTTTTGGAAATGTTTTTTAGATTAGGTTCAAGACAATGTCCTAAGCCCAATTTCATTTTTCACCATCGGTGGCTTATACCTTGAAGTCAGACTGCATTCATGGTTCGCCCCACCCACTGCAGAGAATACTGTAAGATTTGTTTAGCTGAAAAGGAGATTTTCAGAATTTTTGCCTGGAGGGATAGTTCATTAAAAAAATGAAAGCCTGTTTAAAAAAAAAAAAAAAAAAAGCTAAACTCTGTTTCGTTTTTGTTGTATTCTTCAGTAGTAAGGAAGCAAACACCACACAGGACTGTGGCCTTCTACTTCTACCTAGAGTGAAAATTTTGGATGAAAATGGAATGAATGTCATTCTCTAAAAGATGTTTCACTGTTGTGTTTCTTTTCCCACTTCCTCAAACCCTAAAAGTGAAGTGACTGCAAGTATCTAAAGCAAATATAGATTTCTTCCATGAGCTATGCATATACATTTAGTTCTGATAAAATCCCTTTTTCTTTCCCACCTGACACTATGCTTTGGGTGTCTACCATGCGCCAGGTACTCTTCTAGCTATAGGGGGTATAGTAGTGAATTAGATGGACATTGTCCAAGCTCTTGTAAAGTTTAGATTTAAATGAGGAACACAGGCAATAAACAGGTAAGCATATAACGGGTCATAAAATAAAACAAAATTATGTATTTAAAAAATTACTGGCAGAGAAAGAAATTTTACATAGTGTGATCAAGGAAGGTGAATGTGAGAGAAGATCTAATGGGCAAGAAGCAGCCAGTCATTTAAATAACTGGGAAACGGCATTTCAGACAGAAGGAACAGTAAGGATAAAGACCCTGAGGCAGGAATAAATGTGGAGTGTTGGAGGATCCCACAGAAGGCCAGCAACACGAAATAAAACCTGAGAAATAGTCATTAGGGGTCAGATACATAACACTATAGGCCATCAGAAGGAATTCGAAGTTTAGTACAAATGGAATTAGGAGTAATAGGAACAAAGTAAGTAAATTAGTGACATGGTCTAATTTAAAGTCTAATTTAAAGCTGTTGTTTACATAAAACATGTTGGCTAGTGGATTCTCAAGATGGAAGGCCGTGAGAGTGGAAGTCAAGTCAGAGTTCCAAGGTGACCGCTAAGATTCCTGCCCCTGGTCTACATGCTTTGTACAATCCTCTCACTTCTGTGTGAATATAACTTGTGATTTTGATGAGATTGCCGTGGTTTGGTTCTTTTATGACAAAAGTGAAGGGACTTTTCAGAGGTAATCAAAATTCCCATCAGTTGACTCTGAATTAATCAACGGAAGTTATCTTGAGTGGGCCTGGCTTAATCAGGTGAGCCCTTAAAAGAGATTTTCCTGCTGGCCTAAAGAAACAAGTTTCCATGTTGTTAAATGAAGGGGCCACGCGGCAAACATCCTGGGGTGGCCACTAGTTGCTGAGAGTGACCCCAAGCCAACAGTCAGAAAGAAAAAAAAAAGCACATTTCAGTAATTTAACCACAGGGAACTGAATTCTGTCAACCACCAGAGGGAACTTGGAATAGGATCCTGAGCTTCTGTGGTAATTACAGACTCGGCTGACACTCTAATTTCAGGCTGGTGAGACCTTCAGCAAAGAATCAGCTAAACTGTGCCTAGACTCCTGACCTGACCCACAGATAATAAAACCGTGAGATAAGAAATTTCTGCTGTTTTAAGACACTAAATTCAGAGTCATTTGTAACACAGCAATAAAAGACAAAGACACCGGGAAATCAATTGGAAGACGAAGGTTTGCAGAGGAATAGGGGAGAGTGAGAGCAGAACGGATTTTAGCTTAACTTGGATTGGTAGCAGTGAAGACGAAGAGAATGCAAGAGGTTTTGAGCTATATTTTGAATTCAGTGTAGGAAATGGAGAAAAGTTTCCATTTGTTGAAATGAAGTTGAAGGAAGAATTGGTTGGCAGAAGTGTGAGGAAGTGGTGGATCAGGAACAATGCAACTGCGGACAGGTTAATTTAAAATATCCGAGTGGCCTTGACGGGTAGGCAGTAGCAGATCAATGATTCTGGAACCGAGAGGAGAGGAGTTACCGATATATAGGTTGCTTCATAAACCATGGAAACGAGTGTGATGATTTTGGGAGTAAATGGAGATAAGAAAAGGGAATGCACCTGGGAGTACTCTAAGTTTTAGAGATCAGGCAGGAATGTAGGAATGAGTAGAGGATCTAACAAAAGGGTTGCATTTCCATTGTACATGGGAAGACACTGAGTGTCAGAAGGTCAAGTGAATCGTTGGATTTTTAACCCAGGAGGAGTGTTTAAAGCACAATCTCTTTGAGTTAAAGCACACTGTCCTCAACTCCATCTCTCAGGGAAACACAGAAAACCCCATACACACTGCAGAATATCCACAGACTTGACGTCTGAAGGACGTGTTAGAGCGCTGTGGAAGTGAATGCGCCATACAGAGACGTACTCTGACCTGAAGCGCAGATGCACATCCGTGTTGAGACTTAGGAAGACCGCGCTGTGCTTGCCCTTCTCATGCCCAGCTACAAAATGATAAATAACACTAACGAAACACACGGGGATGGTCTCAAAGGAATGGATGTAGCTGGGAAAACGTACAGCTTCGAAACAGATCTGGGCCATTAAGATCGCTCTGAGCTAGTGTCCACAGTGATTGGAGTCCTTTAGATTAATGACTGTTTTGATTACTTCTGAGCCAAAGCCACGTTTCAGTTTTATGTTTGCACCCTCCCAGAGGTTCCTTTTCAAATATGAGCTGCTTGTTAGTCACGAGCCACGCCGAGATTTTTAGCTCCGATAGCGTAGGTGGAAGCAGCAGCAACAGCAGTAGGACGACTGACAATTTCCTATGTGCCAGCCCTGTGCTAAGAGCCACATATGCATTATGCCATTTCGTCCTCACGGTCATGTAAATTATCGTTTTGACCCCATTTCATGGATGAAGAAACTCATGTTCACAGAAATCAAACTGATATACGGCAAGATTGAAATCTGAACCAAAGTCTGAGTTAAATTCTGCCATATCCTAATTTTTTCTATGGTATTTGTCAGAGAAGTTCTTTCTGCAAAATATGTGCTGCTTATTTCTGAAGGGGACAATCACGGTAGGCTTTGAAGGCAGCTATTGCTAGGTGACTGACTGGTTTAACTTCTCCCTTTGTACGTGGCCAAGAAGAGCGGTTAGAGCTGTGGGCTTTGAATTTAAGGTACCTATAAGCTAATTTCGTTTACCATTTCTTGGCTTGTGAAGCTATAGCAGTTATTATTCAACACATAATTAGTAACAGTGACAGGGCTAATCATTGGTGATACAAGTTCCTTCCAAGATGCCTTGTACACCCACGTATTTCACAGCTGACACCCACAGACTGAATAATACACTCTGCTACTCAGCAAGCTATGAAAGTTTACTTGTGATAATTTCCCATCCTTAATCTGGGAGATTTGTTTTGTGTGCTTAATCGCTGTTGTTCTTGTTAAATGACATTGATGCATCGAAGTTGCTCTGTTGAGAACACAGCAGTTGCCTCTAACAATATTTCCCTTATTAACTTTAATATTAAAAGATGATTTAGGTATTTAGATGATTCCCTCAAACAGTCAGCACTTCATTTATGTCCTTCAGTCCATCTCAGCTAATGTTCATCGATCCCTACCTGTGCCCCTTGTGGGATAAAGGAATAAGGGAATGATTCATGAAGCTTTTAAAAGCTTGCCGTCATCAGGGGTGGTGGTTGTGCATGCATGAGGGTAAGACAAGTTTACGGAAATGTGAACACGTTTTGTGACAAGAGGAGGTGGAGACAGCAATTTAGGAGTGACTGAGCAGAGTTCGAAGTGATGGAACATCTACAAGTGGAGGATGAAATTGGCAGAACGGGTGGGCCTTTCAAGACCAAGAGGAGGAAGAACTGGGTTAATTACAGGGTAGTATTTATGAAAAATCGTGTTAGGAAAGGAGGATATTGGGTGATGACTGGAAGAGTATATCAGAGGAAGAGGGGATAAGAACCACAGTGTGTATTTTAGATGAAAATTTTGCCAACGTGGCCTCCTCACATGGGGTCTGTGAGGCAGTGAGGCTGCAAAGTGGAAAAGGCATGAGGCTCAGGCTGTCTGCCTCTGTCTCCCACGTCCTCCACTGACCAGGGATCATCATCAAAACTCTCCGAGCCCTGGCTTTCTCACCTGAGAAATAAAGGAGTTGTCTACGTGATTTGAAATTTCTCCATCTTCACTTGTTCTCTTCTTCCCTTACTTGATCACTCAGGGACCTAGGCCCTTCTTTTCCAAGACTAACATTTCTACTCCTGTTTCTAATTCCACGTCATTTCCACCAAACTCTTAGCCAATCAATATTCTCTCTCTCTCTTTTTTTGCAAAACCTCACATGTCTCTCTTTTTACTATCTCTTTCTCCTGAGCGTAGAGCCAAACTGACATCTGCCTCTAGGCTTCTGGTTGTACCATGTTCGTTCTGCTTTTCTTTGTCAATCTTGAAATAATCATTGAAATTAGCTGCCTTCCCTTTCCCACTATCAACTCACTCCTTAACTCTCTTCAGCCTGAATTCTGCCCCAGTCCTCACAATTGCACTGAATGTGCCCTCCTAGAGGACTCTGATGAGAACCGAAAGACTTTTCTCAGCCGTCATCTATTTGACCCTCCTCTCACACTGACTGCTCTTGACTCAACCTCCATTTTGAAAATGGTCTTCCTTGGCTTCCAGAATACCACCACAAGCTCCCGATTCTCCACCTACCTTGATTAACTTTGCTTCTCTTCTTTCATGTCCATATTTCCTAAGAGTCCAATCACATCCCAATTCTAACTTTTTTTTTCTCCATATGTGACCATTTCTACAGTCAAGATCTTAATTTCTATCTTTTTAAAAATAGTCCCCAAATTCATAACAAACTAGAACAATGCATTTGCAAATGCCTGCTGAAAATCTTGTGAATAGTCTCCTGGCATGCCATTCCAATATACCCAACTCAAGTTTATTAATTTCTCCCATAAACCTGCCATGTCATTTCTAGAAATTGGTGGCATTGCTTATCTATCTATCCATATTGGCAAAAATTCCCGAAGTTGCCCTCACCCATCGTTATCCTGAAATCCTCCCTGCTAATTACGTACCACCTTCTGACTGTATGTACAGCGTCCTCAGTCTAAATCCTCCCATCTCCTCACAACTAGCCTTGTTCTGCACCTCGTTGTTGGCACCTTGGTTAGACTCGTAATTGTCCTCCTGTCTCCAGAATGACAGTAAATCTGCACACTGCTGTTCTAAACCGTGCAAGAATATGCACTTACTACTTTACTACCTCCTCCAGAAATCTATTACGGACTTTCAGTATTACAGCTTTGATTTTATGAATTATTTGTATTAATTTATTCATGAAATGGTGTTTGCCTCTTAAGGTTGCAGCATGTTGTATGAACATGTTTTCTCTAGTAATCAAGGGATGTAGCCACATTCAGGAGCAGCAGCAGCTATAGTCCTCTTTTGGGACGCATAGTCAATTATGTTTCTAGGGAGGTCGTTTTTAGGGAGACAGATTTTAGAGGTCTGACTTATCTCGGTTTGGTCCTCTGTTAAGTTGGACCTCAACTGTCTCAACTTCAACAATAATCGACCCTTATTGAGCATATGCTTTGTGCGAGGCACTGTCCTAAGTGCCATTTCTTTGATGTAAAACTCAAAACAACTCTCTAAGGGAGGCATAGTATTATCCTCATTTTTCTTGCAAGATAACAAGCTTAAAGAGATTAAGTAATTTGTCTAAGATCACCTAAGCTTGTAAATAAGAGAGCTGGGATTTGAACACAGACATTTTAACCCCGGAGGCTATGCTTTTAAAATGCCATCTCCACAGCAGGGATATGTAGGAGATGTGTGCAATGTAATACACGTAGACTATCTGGCAAGTGCTCAGTACATGTCACTTTACCTTTTCCCTCATATGTCAAAAAATAAATAGTTTTCACATATGTATATTTTATCTAGACAACTAGATGGAATCTTTCTTCTGGTAGGTTTTATTTTTTTTTCATTCCCCCAAAGAATTCCAAACAGTGCCTTGCACATTGTGAGTCCTTAACAAACATTTGTTGATTGACTTAGTGAATGAGTGAAAGTCTGCTTTTATTTCCACTGAATAAAATTTAGCTTCCTCAGAATGTATTGGGTATTTTATTTTTATTTTTATTTATTTTTTTTTTTGGTGTAAAAAAGAGAAGACTATATATAATAGATCGCTAGCTAGATAGCTAGATGATGATAGATAGATAGATAGATAGATAGATAGACAGACAGACAGATAGACAGACAGACAAGGCTCTGAAATGTGTTATCCAAACTCTTCCTCCCTTAGTTTATTTGTAAAATGGTGCCTTTCTCTTAATGTCATAGGTCAGAAATCATTGACTGTCAGGCTCGTGTTCCCTTGGAAGCTGGGTGAGACTCAAAATAACTTCGTACAAAATAATCACTGGTATTGCTAAAAATGATGGCAAGCAGTATCCAGAAGAAAAGGTGAGATTATTGTAGTGGACTTAAAAATAAAGGGCAATTTCTCTCCAGCACTAAAAATCTGAACAAAAATAAATGTTTTTTTCCTGCAGTTTTGTTTGCGAAACTTTTCCCAATGAAATTGAATGCATTGATTCCAGTGTTGCTTTGGGATGCTGTTGTATTTTTTAGGGCTGATCTTTAATAAAATGTCTATTAAACATCTAGCTTGTTTAATGATATCAATTATATTTTGTTGCATAAAGATATTTTCCCTTTTCTAGTATTTTCTCTCAAGAGGGGATACTTTGAGGTGCTCTTTTTCTCTAGTTTGAATACAATTTCTAATGTTAAAACAAACTTTTCAAGAAAAAAATCACTAAAGTTAAAGTACATTTTAAACATTTCTAAATTTAAAGAATATTTGGCTAAATTCCCATGACTAAGAGAATTAGGAAATAATACAATTAGGAAAAACAGTTACTGAAACGTTTTGCTCAAAGTGCTACAATGCTCACAATCTGTCATGGCAAATGGATTAATGCCTTCAAAAAATTGGTCTAAATTTTAGAAAAAGACTTACAGAGAGCACTAAAATGTGGAATCTCTTTCTTTGGGGAATTCATGAGAAACAGAAGTCTACTTTCAGAAAGAGGTCAGGAACATTTTCTGTCTTGAATTAGGGGATGCAGGGGATAAATCCTCCCTGACCCTGTGAATTTTAGTTATCTCCCAATTATAAACGAAACGTCTTTCAAAGGTTCCTTTCGAAGTCAGCTGTTGAGTACACATGATGAATGTGTGCTCATAGAAACAACAATTACACAGGGAGGTCTGTGTTATATTGTACCTCAACTACCATACCATTTTTTTACACACAAGTTGTCATTGTTTCTATAAAAGATAGTGGCATTTTTTGAGTTTTGGATTTCTTGGAAAAGCTATTCATGCACAACATTTTGCAAAAAATTTTAGAAAGGTCATAGTCTGTGGATCTTCTTCATAGAGTGTAACTTTCCTGCCTCTAAAACTTATTTTTTCTGTGACAAGGACCTAAGTTCTGTTTTAGGGCATCTTAGTTTTGCCCCCCTTCCTTGAACTCTGTCAATTATTTGTCCTATTCGTCTTGAAAATACATCTGGGTGCAGAATCAGGTTGAGCTCTCACACAAAAGCACAGACCTTCAAACTATTGTTTCAACAGTTCTGACATGGTGCCAAATATTTTTACATGGTTTATCTCACTTAATTCTCAGAATAATCATAGGAACTTTGAGTGTTTTAGATATGAAAAAATTAAGTTTTAGACACTTTCATTGTTCAAATTCACAAAGTAAGTGACTAAATATTATGGTCCGATTCTATCCATAGATTCCCCAATTTATGTTGTGATTGATTTCAGTTCCAAACTTATATTTAGGGTCATATACCTGTCTGCAGAAAACTGCCATTTCTTCTGTAATCTTTCAACTCTTTTTGAATTCCAAAGCCATGCTCTCTGTAATTAGTACCTGTGTTCGGCACTCATCATTTAAGTTCAAATGCCAGGTCTCAAACCCTATATAAATTGTTCCATAAAAATAATCCCTTTTTATTTCTCCCAACTACCATTTGCAATATTATTTATAATCTTTGATTAGAATGGTCAGCCAGGAGTTATACCTTCTGAACTAACCTGGGGAATTTATGCACCTGTTAATTTACTGTCTTACATATACAACTCTTGGTGGAAGGGAAGGTCTCTAGATCTGTGAATGTCCTTATGGGGAACAAAGGAGAGTTAACCCAATATAGCATCTCTTTTCTTGGAGTCTCTGAATCAGGTACAAATAATCCTTGTAGGTTGTGTGCTATTCATGTATTAAGTCATCAATCCAATGATATTACTTACGTATTGAAATACTCAGTGAAGATCAAGTTGGTGGAGGTACCAGTGATTGTTGTCAGGCCACCAATGGTAGAAGAATAAGCAATGCACAGACACATAAGTTTACACATCATGTGGTCCTTCTTTGATCGATATTTGGTTCCCGTGACTGTATTCTGCCCAATAAGAAAATGTACTATGAGAACAGCTGTATTAGTGGTCACGACATGCAATAATAGCACTTGTTATGGACTGAATGTCAGTGTTCACCCCAAATTCATATGTTGCAGCTTTAATGCTCAGTGTGATGGTATTTGGAGAGAGGGCCTTTGGGAGGTAACTAAGGTTAGATGAAATCATAAAGGTGGGCCCCTAGTCTAAGGAGATTAGTGCTCTTATGAGAGGAGACAACGAAGAGCTTGATATCTCTCTCTCTCTCTCTCTCTCTCTCTCTCTCTCTCTCTCTCTCTCTCCTCCTGCTCCCCACCTCTCTGCCATGTGCAGACTAAGAAAGAAGACAGCCATCTGCAATGCAAGGACAGAGCCTTCACTAGACATGGGCACTGCTGCACCCTGACCTTGTATTTCTAGTTTCCAGAGCCATAAGAAATAAATCCCTGTAGTTTTAGCCATTCCATCTATGACATTTTGTTATGGCAGCCTGACAGTACAGCATTTATTTTTCCATCAGTAGAAATGTAAAATAAAAATATTTAACTTGAAACCACTGGAATATTTTAACAGTTTCATTCATTTGTTCATGGTTCTTTCTTATTCCTAAACCAACTCTTCCCTTTTTTCTTCCTTTCTCGCCATCACTCCCAAATCTTTCCACTGTTTTAATGCTCTACTGGTAATCCACAGTCAGTAAGCTCCTCAGTTTCTTTCTGGGGACTTTCCCTACCTCAGAGACTGAAGTGACGACCTGAAGATATCACTTCTGAAATTGAACATTCTTAACTCCATATACTTCAGGATAGAGAGATGGAGTCAGCGTCCTCCTTGTTCCCCACTATCTCCTTCAGAACATTAACTTTCTACTACCATAAAAATAAATTTATTTTTTCTTTAAGGCTCATGTAATTTAGGTATCTCTTTCTCCATTCTTTTGAACATGATGGTCTCACCTCCCGGCCACACACTGCTATTATTTAAGATGACGCTTGCACACGGCACACAACACTCTTCCATCCTCAAAATCCTGTCAGCATCTGGATAACCATAACACGTTCAGGAATAACCCTTCATACATCCTGGCCTCACAGATTTTTTACCCTCATTTCCAGAGACCTTCAACTCTGTTCTACCTCAGTCACCCTATCCTGGAAACAACACAATGAGGTTAGTACTATTATTATCCCATTTTATACATGAAGACACAAGACCCAGAGAAGTTAAGTGACTTGCCCGAGGTCACAGAGCTAAATGGCAGACTTAGATCATAAAACCACGTAGAGCTCAGCTACTATATTAGATTGTTCTCCTCGAAATCATTCTCTTCCTCATCCCACTAAGGCCTCTCAATTTTATCTATTTAAATTTGTCTAGATTCTGTTCAGGTTGTTCCACCCCCATTATCAGGCTGGTCTAAGTTGACACCATCTCTGGTTTGGGTTACTGTAATAGACTCCTTCTGCCCTTCCTTGCACCAATTCTTGCCTGTTTCAGATCTGTTCTACACACTGCAGTCTTTTAAAGAAATCTAGATGTATTTATGAAATACACATACAGAAGGATTGCCATGTTCCCTACAGTTAAACATGCTGTCTGTGACTGAAAGATCTTTTTGAGATATCATGATGAAAATAAATTTCTATTCACTAAATGCCACCCTGAATATGGGAATGGTATTTAGCATGACAGGGTCAGGTGCATTGGACTGTAATTTGCTTTTTACTTTCTAATTAACCTAAAGGTTAGCGCTCAGGGGTATCTACTCTTTACTCAAAATAAATTAATTTACAAATGTCTCCTTTGCCTTATGTTTCTTACATGAAAATGACTTATATTCCATATGATAAATGTTTCCATTAAAACTCTGAAAAATGGTAAATAAATAAAAAACAAAAATAAAATGATAAATTCTTGTGAATGAAACAAAGTGAAATTTAAAGCTTAAGTATGAATTATTTTACTACAGGAAAGACTTCCAAGACAAACCAGAAGCAATGTATAATTTTGATATTCTTAAATTGATCATAAGAAAGTAAATTTAAAGATGAAATGTATATATAATTTCTCATCATCACATTAAAATTTTCATAAATACAAAGTTAAAAATTTGATTTCATATAAAAGCTCACCAGCCAATGTGTGAATATATGTATATATAACAATGATACAAAATGCATTGAAAGATATAAAATAAAAAATCAAAATAGGTAAATATGAATATATTTACCCCTTATGGATTTTCCACATTTCTTATTTAAAGACCTTTACAAGAGAGGTCCCAACCCCAGGGCTGTGGACCAGTCCAAAGCCTGTTAGGATCCTGGCTGCACAGCAGGAGGTGAGCGGCAGGTGGGAGAGCTAGTGAAGCTTCTTCTGTATTTGCAGCCACTTTCCAGCACCAGCACCACCACTTTAGCTCCACCTCAGATCATTGGACATTAGATTCTCATAGGAGGCCCTGTTCCTGGTGCCAAAAAGGTTGGGGACCATCGCTTTACAACATACATTAATGCTACTGCACACAGGTTAGAAATGTTAAAAATGCAAGGTAAATTCAAATTCAACAGTAAATTGCAATGCTAGGATAACACACAGTTAAATGAAGATGTTTAGGAGGTGAGATGGGGTATACCACTTCTGCTGTCTGCTAGTCAACATGAGCCCCATGCAGTCAGCTTTACTGTTATTTTGCTTAGGCCATGTAATTGCTGGGCTGAACTAGTGGCAGAGATGATATGCTGTAATCAGGGATAAAGAATGAGGACCAGAGAGACAGTAACTACTACTATTTCATTTCTTTACCTCTACGGCAAAGGGCAGAAAAATAGAGCTCTTAAAAAAAGCCAACGATGAGCATAGAAACTACAAAAAAGGAGTTGGGGATGGCCCTCCATAGATTAGTCAGCTCTGCAGTAGTTTCAACCTGAGACCAAGTGTTTGAACTGAACCTGAGAGTAAGCTGGAATAAATCATCTGGGATAGAAAGACCCCTGAATGCATGTGTTTTCAGGTATTAGAACAACAAAATAATCACTGCATTTTTCTATAAGTAGAGGAGGAATTTGGTGTGTGTCTGTATTTGTGTGTATTACATTTTCTCCTAAGAATCTGAGAAATGAAAAAAAAAAAAAAGAATTCTGAAGTAAAGAAGGGTGGAGGAGCAAAGCATCTAGAGGAGTAAGGCTGAAAACAGTCAGGGACAAAGTGGTCAGAGAAAATCTCCTGTGCTGGTAACCAGAGGATAATGTATATATTGTGGATGGGAATGTGCTTGTTTTGTACATTTCACGATGAAATTAAATATACAGAATGATGTAATTTTTTAAAAATAAAAAAATATATCCACATATGTCTATATGCCTAGAAATAAGACCGAAATGCAATATGTCAAAATATTAACAATGGGGTTATGGGGATATCTGCTAGTTTCTTGATACTTTATTAGATCATCCGCAATCACAAAAACTTTAATATATAAAACAGTCATAGGCTATTAGAGCAGACATATATTTAGAGAATTCATGGCATGAACACTTCATTTTTTCAGGATAGCAAAATGAGTCTCTGCCGCGACACAGCCGGCCACAGCAGAATCAAAGCCAGCCTCCAGGTATGAGTTCCATCTCAATGACTTTCTTTGTATCGCCCTGCCTCCCAGAATACTTTTTACTTATGTGAGTTTTTAAACCTACATCTAAGACTTTACATTTAATTACATTTCATAGTGCTTTCACCCAAACAGTTGTAACCTATCATGCTTTTATGCAATCCCCATCATGTCATCATACTTTTGTATTTTGCGCAAATATAGGACACCTAAGACTTTGTGAGTTATACCTCCCACAAACTCTCCTAAGCGACAGAAAACAATTTTATCTAGGACGCAACCCAAATCAACATTCTATGACACCCTCACCCGGGTGGTGCTCAAAGATCATTCCAGAGCAGAAATTTTGCGGGTCCAGGTATAACTCACTATTGCCACCTGGTGGCAGCGACTGCAGATTCCTCAGACACGTTTACACACTTCCAAGCCCAAGTGCTAGAAACACGTGTTTGAATCCGCACCGACTTAACCAGCACTCTACACAGCGCCAGTGCAAAACAATTTATCTGAGTGAGTGTGGTATGAAAACATTTACATTTACATTTAAATAATTATGCAAGGCTAATAGCGCAAAATATTAGTGCCTGCTTACCATTTCTTGCTTGCCAAAAGCAGCCAGTTTACAATCTTTAGCTCGTTGGATACTTATTTGCATTTACCTAAATGATACTGATGTGATGCCACCTCTTGATTTCTCAGTTGTAGGCATTATAATTAAATTTGAATTATGTTAGATGAGGAGGATACAGCTTTCTTGCACAGCTTCCTTCTGAACACACTGACACTTTTCATGTCTTCATCATCCTGTTATGGCTATAATTATAATTTTGTTTAGAGCAGAGTTCGGTGTTCTGAATGTTGTCTAGAGATCTATTAATAGCTGCTCAATAGCATATTTATTCCTTCTCCTGTTTTGCACTCCCCTCACATCCTTACTTGCTGAGTTTTCCAGGTACATATCACTAAATCAGCCCTAAATATTCTGTGGTTGTTTAAATTTTCTTTTAGAACAATCCACTAATAGGTTAAATACATAATACACATCAAATATTTTACTACTTTCATCGCTTTGGAGATGTCTCATCTAGAGCCTTTCTGCCTGCCTGTAATCATTTTATTCTCTAAATCTGTAACAAGTTAACTAGACATTAGTCATACTCTCACTTCATTGACAGTTTGACTGACTATTGATTTCTAGATGGGAAATAAATGTTACTCAGAATTTTGAAGGCATTATTTGCTACTGCCTCTGAGTTTCCAGTATTGCTGTAGAGAACTCTTTGACCATTTATATTTTTCATCTTTTTTAAGAAATTTGTTTTTCACCCTTTCTAAAAACTTTTTTTTCCCCTTTACTCATGGTATTCTTAAATCTAAATATCTTTTCCTCTGTGAATCTGTTTCATCTCTTATACTGGCATGCAGTAGGTCTTTTTTCATAAAAATCATATTTTTCCATTAAGGAAATTTTCTTGATATCCTAGAAACATGGTGGAGAGAGAGACATCCCTGGATCTCTCTCCTTAAAACAATAAGCTGAATATCAAAAACTCAACAAAAAACACCCAAACTGCACACCAGCACGTCCAAGCATGGGATCTGTGCATAAGAGCTACCACAGGACAGAACCCAGGTGTCAGGCAGTGGACTGGGAGAAATAAAGAAGCTGCCTCTCACAGCTGGAGCTCCCTGCAGGAGTAGGAGGAGAGGGAAAGGTACAGCGACTTCCCTGCTTGGGGCATTTGTGAGTTCCACGCAGCCGTTGGCAGGACTCAGCCATCATGGCAGAAAGCAGAGAAGCAGGGTGGCAGGAAAACAACAATTGATCTTTACTGGCCACAGTTGAAAAACCAAGGCTGAGCCAGAGCCCCCAACCCCCAACTCAGAGGGCACCTCCCTGCTTACCCTCCAAGACTAGACTCCGTGGAGCCCCAGGGGAACCTGAGCAAATGCTACTGAAAATGTTGCTAACACAACAAGGACTGAAACTGAGAGTACTGAGCGTGATTAAATATCTATCAGAAAATTAAAAGGCATTTTTAAGGCTTTATATAAAGCAGGGATCCAAGAGGCTTAGATGCCATCTATTGGAAACCAAAAGAAAAGTGCTTTCTCTGTAGCAGGCTAAAGAGAGACCTTTACATAATCAATCTTCTTTCTAGAAAAACAGCAGATATACTTCTATTAATGCCCAAGCAGAGAATAGTCCATTAAACACCATAAACAACCAAGGTGACAAAGCATTTCAGAAAGAAAGAGAAAAATCTCCAGAAAATAAGCTTACAGTTGTAGAAATATGCAACTTAAATAAAAAAAAATTCAGGATGGTACTTCTGAAGCATTTCAATGAGATCCAAAATTAATCATATCAACAATTTCAGGAACAGATAAAACAACTAGATAAGCAGAATGAGTTCTTTAGCAATGAGATTGAAACCCTCAAAAAGAACTGAACAGACCTTCTGGAGATAAAGAACACACTGCAAGACTTGAAAAATGAAATAAAGAGATTGGGAAATAAAGTCGACAAAATGAGGGAAAGGATCAGTGATATCGAAGATAGAAATCTTGAAATAAATCAGAAAGAAGAAAACACCAAAGAATGAAAAAATAAAGAGAAATACAAAAACTAACTAATACCATCAGGAGAGGAAACATAAGAATAATGGGCATTACTGAAGGTAATGGAAAATGAGCAGGAATTGGAAATCATTTTCAGACCAACAATTGACAAGAATTTCCCAAATCTAAAAAATAAGCTTGGAATTCAAGAAGTCAATAGAACACCCAATTATATCGACCCAAAAAGGCCTTCACCAAGACACATTATATTAAAGTTAACAAAAATCATTGACAAAGGGAATTCTCAGAGCAGCCAAGGAAAAGAAGACAGTAACCTATAAAGGAAAACCCCTTTATCATCAAACGTCTCAGGAAAAACCTTACAAGCCAGAAAATAGTAGAATCAAATATTCAAAATATTAAGTGAAAGAAACTACCAGCCTAGAATAATGTATCCAGCTAAGCTCCCCTTCAGACATGAAGAAGAATTTAAGACCTTTCCAAACATACAAAAATTGAGGGAATTCTCCACTATGAGGCCTGCACTACAGGAAATACCGAAAGGGGTGAGCTCACCTAAAATAAATGACAAAAAAAAAAAGATACATAATTAAGAGTAAAGTGACAATCAGGCAAATAGAAGCAGAGGAGTGCAACCCTTACTAAGAAAAGGGCATTATAAGCTTAAACAATAAGAAGAGAATTACTATAGCAAGATAGTAATGAACATTCAGCATACATAGGGACAGACTGAGACAACAATGACTGAAAAGATCCAAATTTGCAAAGGAGAATGGAGATAAGGCATGGGCAGAAGAAAATGAATGATTTTCTAGATATATAGATATATAGATATATATACTATCCTTTATAAATTTGTAATGGTAACCATGCACCAAAGATTCAGAATTAAAGTTTATAACATAATACAAGAACCAGAGGGAAAACCCACAAAAGCCAACTGAAATAAAGAAAACAGAAACACAAGGACAAGGAAGCAATGGACACTGAGATACCAGAAAGCGAAAGATAAAATGGCTATGAAAAGACCTCATATTTCAATAATCACCCTAAATGTAGATGGACTGAACTCACGAAAAAAAGACACAGAGTTGCAGAGTGGATCCAAAAACAAAACCCAACCATATGCTACCTCCAGGAGATACATCTCAGTTCCAAAGACAAATATAGACTCAAAGTGAAAAGATGGAAAATGATATTTCATGCAAATGGCATTCAGAGAAAAGTGGGAGTAGCAGTACTAATATCGGATGAAATAGTCTTCAAAAGAAAAAGGTAAAGAAAGATACTGAGGGACATTATCATAGTAGGGGACCTAAATACCCCACTGTCAGATATAAACAGATCAACCAAACAGAAAATCAATAAGGAAATAACATCCTTAAATGACACATTAGATCAACTGGACACAATTGACATGTACAGAGACTTTCATCCCAAAACAGCTGCTTATACATTCTTCTCCAGTGCACATGGAACATTCTCAAGGATTGACCACATACTGGGACATAGAAATAGCCTCAAAAATATAAGAGGGATGAAATCATACCAACTATATTTTCCGATCATAATGCTTTGAAACTAGAGATCAACTGCAGAAAGAACCATAAATACATGGAGATTAAACAACATGCTACTAAGAATAACTGAGTCAGAGAAGAAATAAAAAGAGAGATCAAGAGATACATAGAAATGAATGATAATGATAGTACCAAACATCAAAACTTTTTGGACAGGGCAAAAATGGTCATAAGAGGAAAGTTCATGTCATTACAGGCCTACCTCCAAAAACAAGAACCAGCCCAAATAAACAACCTAATGTCTCATCTTAAAAAACTATAAAATGAAGAACAAATGAAGCCTCAAGTCAGAAGACAGAAAGAAATCATCAAAATTAGAGCAGAAATAAATGAAATTAAAAACAGAAATAAAAATAGAAAAAAATACATGCAACAAAAAACCGGTTCTTTGGAAAGATTAATAAAATTGACAACCCTCTGACTAGATTCACTAAAGAAAAAAGAGAAATGACGTAAATAAACAAAATTAGGAATGAAAGAGAGGAAATTACAAAAACCACTGAAGAAATACAAAAGAGCATACACGAATACTATGAAAAAGTATATAACACCAAATATAATAACCTAGAAGAAATGGACCAGTACTTAGAACAATACAACCTTCCTACACCAAATCAAGAACTGGAAAATCTAAATAGATTCATCAGCAGTATGGAAATTGAAACAATCATCAAAAACCTACCAAAAAGTAAAAATCCAGGACCTGATAGGTTCACCAGTGAATTCTACCAAACGTTTAAAGAAGATTTAATACCTATTCTCCTCAAACTTTTCCAAAAATTTGAGCAGGAGACAATACTTCTCAACTCATTTAATAAGGCCAATATTACCCGATACCAAAACCTGGTAAAGATAACACAAAAAAAGAAAACTACAGATGAATATCTCTCATGAACACAGATACAAAAATCCTAAATAAGATACCAGCAAATCGAATACAGTAACATATCAAAAAGATTATACAGCACAATCAAGTGGCCTTCATCCCAGAGGCATAGGGATGGTTCAACATATGCAAATTGATTAACGTGATACACAACATAAACAAATTTAAAAATAAGAACCATATGATTATATCAATAGATATAGGAAAAGCCTTCGACAAGATACAGCATCTATTTATGATCAAAACACTTAACAAAACTGATATAGAAGGAAAACACCTGAATATAATAAATGCCATATATGACAAGCCCTCAGCCAACATTACATTAATGGTGAAAAACTAAAAACCTTCCCTCTAAGATGAAGAACAAGGTAAAGTTGTCCACTAGAGCCACTGTTATTCAATATAACATTGGAGGTCCTAGCAAGTGCAATCAGGCAAGAGAAAGATATGAAAGGCAACTAAATAGAAAATGAAGAAGTCAAACTGTCACTATTTGTGGATGACATGATTCTCTACATAGAAAACCCTAAAGACTCCACAAGAACACTTCTAGAAACAATGTGCAAATACAGTAAAAATTCTGGATACAAAATCGATGTTCAAAAATCCATTGCATTCCTATACCCTAATAACAAAATGTCAGAAAAAGAAGTGAAAAAATAATTCTTTTTGCAAGTGCAACAACAACAACAACAACAACAAAATAACTTGGAATAAATTTAATGAAATGTGAAGGACCTATACACTGAAAACTACAAGACCCTGTTAAAAGAAATTGAAGAAGATACAAAGAAATGGAAAGATATTCTGTGTTCTTAGATTGGAAGAATCAACATAGTTAAAATGATTATATTATCTAAAGCATTATACAGATTTAATGCAATTCCCATCAAAATCCCATTGCCATTAAAAAAAAATAGAAAAAAATAATCTGATTTGCATGGAAGCACAAGAGACCCCGAATGGCCAAAGCCATCCTGAGAAAAAGAACGAGCTGGAGGCATCACTCTGCCTGACTTCAAATTATACTACAAAGTGACAGTAATCAAAACAGCATGGTATTGGCAGCAAAACAGATACAATGACCAGTGGAATAGAATCAAGAGTCCAGAAGTAAACTCACATTTATACAGGCAAATAATTTTTGAAAAAAAAATAGCCAAAAACATACAGTGGAGAAAGAAAAGCATCTTCAATATATGGTGCTGGGAAAACTGGAAAGCCACCTGCAAAAGAATGAAACTAGACTGTTGTCTATCACCACACACCAAAATGAACTCAAAATGGATCAAGGACCTGAATATAAGACCTGAAACAATAAAATGCATAGAAGAAAACAAAGGAATGAAACTCAAAGACATTGGATTTAAAAGGGATTTTATGAATTTGACCTCATAGGCAAGGGAAGTAAGAGCAAAAATAAATGAGTAGGGCTACATCAAACTAAAAAACTTCTGCTCAGCAAAAGAAACCACCAAGAAGGTAAAGAGACAATCACCCAAATGGGAAAATATATTTACAGCATTGCCTCTGATAAGGGCCTAATATCCTAAATATACAAAGAACTCATATGGCTCAATCACAACAACAACAAAAAAACAAACAATCCAGTCAAAAACTGGGTAGAGGACCTGAATAGACACTTCCCCTTAGGGGACATACAAATGGCCAACAAATATATAAAAAGATGCTCAACATCACTAGCTACTAGGGAAATGCAAATCAAAGCCACAATGACGTACCATTTCACACCCGACAGAATAGCTATAATCAGCAGGACAAGTCATAACAAATGCTGGAGAGGATGCGGAGAAATAGGAACATCATACCCTGCTGGTGGGACTGCAAATTGGTACAGCCACTATGAAATACAGCATGGAGGTTACTTAAAAAACTAAGAATTGGTCATCATATGATCCAGCAATCCCTCTACTGGGTATTTATCCTAACGACTTGAAAAATCGCATCCATAAAGATATTTGCACACCAATGTTTGTAGCAACACTCCTATTCACAGTGGCCAGGACATGGAAGCAACCAAAGTGTCCTACGATAGATGATTGGCTAAAGAAGCTGTGACACATATATACAATGGAATATTAGCTAAAAGAGAGATGAAATACATTTGCAACAATATGTGTGGACCTTGAAATAATCATACTAAACAAAATAAGCCAGACAGAAAAAGTTGAAAATCACATGATATCATCTATAATTGGGATATAAACCTAAAAGCAACAAATGAGCAGGACAAACAAACAGAGACTCATGGACATGGACAATGGACTAGTGGTTACGAAAGCATAGGGAGGAGGGGAGAAGTGGAGTTAGACCAGGGAAAAAATTTAAAATAATTTTTTCAATTAAAACAAATGAATGAATGAATGAATAACAAGTATATCCTAAAAAAAAAAAAAAGATTTTCTTGTATTTTAATGTAATCTTCTAGTTTTTCTCTATTCTTTTTCTGAAACCCTTTTTTTACTTTTCCTTTCTATTTTTATAAATTTTACATTTATATTTTATATCTTTATATTAAAGTTTATATTTTATATGTGTATTTTGTTACAGATTTTATTTTTGTCTTCACATTCATCTTTTGTAGAATGTCATTCATATTTCATGAGTCTAATTCCTGTTTACCTTCCTAATAGATTAACGATAGTTTCTTTTCTTTTCTCGTGTTTTCATCTTCTTGCACAGTCTCTTTCCTGCAAGCTTCTGTTTCCTTTTTGTTTGTTTGAGCTTCTCTCTTGCCTAAGACTTTCTTCAGATAGCCAGGAATATTGAGTTATTTGCCCTTACTTAAGTCAGCGAAAAGCCCGTTGAAAATTCTGTGCAAGTGCTTTGGGATTCGTTGTTGGTTGTGGGCTTCACTGCAGTATCATCGGACTGGGCCCTTTTTTTATTTTAAACCCAATGTTATATATTTTCATCTACCTGCTTGTGCTAATTGTGCTCCCCAAGGGAAAACCTCCTGATTTCTTGCCTGCTCCTGGCAGCTGGAGGTATAAGCTTGGCTGCTGACGTCAATGGGGTGGAAGTCAGGGTTCTCATCATTCAGCGTATAAACTGTCACTCCATGCTCCTATTTTCCTTGCGAACCCTTCTCCACCCCTGAACTGTGTCTGTTTCTCCTTACTGCGAGCTTCATCATGTCTAAACGTAACAGTGCTGTCTGGCAGAGGAGAAACGGTTGCATCCCTGTAGAAATGGGAAAGAAATCTGAGAATTTAATGGTTTCATAAGAAAGTTTTCACTTACCCCCACTTTTCAACTTTTAAAAACTTTGAGGGTGGCTGCTATGTAAATTGGATTATTTAGTTTTTCCTCACTGTTGGCATAGGATGTCACTTTTGTGGGATAACCGAGTCATTTCCTACTCATTCTTTTACTTATTATGCTGTCCTCTCCTCCCTTTACATTTTTATAATTGTGACCTATGACTTAACAGGTTTACCTGTCCTTGTTTTAAGGGAGATTTAGGGTGGAGTGAAGGTAAATGAGCATATTCAATCTGCCATCATATTGGAAGATGCGACATATCTCTTTCTACATTAAAAAATAAAAACATCAACTAATAATTATTGCACAGATTAACCTTGGTGGCTTCATGGTCCACATACAGTGAATGAGTTAGGTAAAAAGGGGGAAGAGAGGAAAAGCTCTATAGAGTGTGCAGACTGATTGACAGTGGGGCCCTGTCTCCTTTGTCTGCTCTGGGCATACTGAATTTACAAGTACTTAGTTAAGTGGATAACAGATTATGCTTTCTATTTTTAATTAAACCAGACCTCCTCTAATGTGCAAATGGCTTTAAATTATAACTGCAGGAAATTATTTATGTAAAGAAGCTTCAGAATGAACTACTACATAATCTCCTTCTACTCTAGACATTATCTCTTCAGGAAGATCTGGTAAAGTTCTAATCAGTAGTAAGTTGAACAACTCAGAGAAGCTGGTAACAAAATTGAATTATCAATAAAACTCTTGGAAATGTGATTTATATCTACTGTAGTCAATAAAGAATTATAATGCATGTTGTGAACTGGGATATTAGTTTATACAGTAATAATATGATGAATGGACAGATATTAAAAATTTAGCACTCAAGGCATGAGATGAAGACTCTTCATAAAAATTCTACTTTTTCCACAATGTTGAGAAGCAATTACATCCAGGACTATTTTACAAAATGTTATACTTCGAATTGTTAAATATTTATGTTTCATTTGTAATTTTTTAGTGAAGAGCAAAAAGTAAAAATGTATGTGCTATTGGGGAAAATCTTAGGTTTTTTTATAGTGATAAAAATGAGCGAAATAATATATAAATAATATAGCACATTTCTCTATCCAGCTGCATGACAGATTAGATTCCCTGCTAAATGAAATGCTGTTTAAAATATTTAAAAGCTCCTTTAAAAATGTATCACTAAACTGAAACTAATGTAAGAAATCTGCCCCGACCCCAATGAAGTGAAAGTGGAATCTTAAGTGAGTGAATAGGCAACTTTTTGATGGAGGATTTCGGTTTGTTCTTATGCAGGGAGAGCTAGAGATGGCAAGTAATGCCTAAGGCCCGCCCTGTGTGGGGAGTTGTATAGGAAAACACATATAAAGATGGTTTCTTTTGCAAATTGGACAGCAAGGCAATCTCATGCTGACTTAAGCCAAAACATACCCTGAAAACTCCTAACTATGAGCATTTTAAACCTTAGTTGGTATGTATATTAAAATAAAAATGGCACTATAATTCAAAGCTCTTCCACACAGCTGCAACCTAGGACTTGAGGAATTCCCACAGAAATTTCAAGAAAAATTAGCATTTCAATATTTTCAAAGCACAAAACCGGCAAGAAAATAAGCCACCAAAAGTGAGAACCAGCAAAAACCAAGAACAGGCCCGAGAGAGAGAGCAATCCAGGACTTTGAAACACAGACTATGAGTAAATTTATTTTTGATTAATAAAATTAGAGAGGGGATGGAAAATATGAAAAAGGAAAAAGAGACTACAAAGATTACCAAGCAAACCTTAAAAAGAGACAAGTAGAATTTATAGAAATTAAAATTTAGGTAACTGAATTTCAAAACATTGACATATTATTAATATATTAAAGAGATATTAAGAAGCGTGGAAGACAGAGAAAGTTTAACATATGTTAAACTAAAGACTCAGAGGAAATAATGGCTGAGAATGCTCAAGGACTGTTGGAAAAGACCTATACACAGATTTAAGTGTGCATGTACACACACACAAACACACAAATTTTTGGAGTAACCATTGAGAAAAGAATGAAGGAAAGAGAGATGAAAAGAATTTTCAGGAAAAAAAAAATGAAATCTGGCATTAGAAATTCTAAATTTAGAAAGCTGCAAAAAGTTCGAGTGAATCAGCCTTCTCATGTAAAAACTTTCAAACTGGAAGAAAATACAAAAGCCAACACTTTGCAAGATACACCTAAAGTACAAGGACATAGAAATATCAAAAGTGATAGGGTAAAGAATTGCCAGGTAAAAATTAGCCTTAAAAAAAACTGATATTGCTATATTATCATCAAATAAACTCTAAGACTCTAAAACATTAGTAGAGATTAAGAGGGGCACTGTAAAATGGTAAAAGTGTTAATTAATATAAATATTCAAAACTGGTAAGGATATAATAACGTCACCTAAATAATCTAAATATATATAGAAACCAAACTGACAGAATATCACAAAAAAATAGACATATCCATATCAAAGAGATATTTTAACAAAATAGTTTCATTAAGTGATGGGTTGAGCAGAAAAAAATTGGTCAAGTCACAGATGATTTGAAAAGCACGACTAGCAAACTTGATCTAACAGACTTGAGGAGGTGGTGGAGCAGGGATAGAGTCAGGGTCATCATGATCATGGAGCCACTAATCAGCCTATTTCTATCTTGTTAAAACTAATGCTATTTTCGGTCTTTGTTGCAGTGAACAAGTAAGTAACACAAGTGATAACGCTGAAAAGAAAACAGGAGAACGATTAACACAAAATTCTGGACTGCGACTATCTTAATAAGAGGATGAATGTGAATATGTGAGAAAAGACACAGAATCAGAGAAAGGATCATGGAGATTTGAAACTATGCTCTATTTCTTAAGCTGAGGTATGGCATACCCCACTTTATTCATTTTGTTATTTAAATTTTTCATTACATTTCATAAATATATTTAAAATATTTCATAATCAATATATAAAAAAAAAACATTTAGGGGACAAAATAAATGCATTTCTTTGTTAGGAAATGCCATTAGAAGATCCATAGAAAAACACTGCTGAGGGTTTGAAGAAACAAAACACAGCATTAGAAGACATAACATAGCGCGGGAGGTTTACTGTATAATTAGAGGGAAGTACAGATGCTTCCAACATGGCTGAGCTTATGTTATTTGCCAGATAATATTTCAATAACATCAAATGTGAAGAACTACATTTTGGTGATTCAAAAATTAAAGACATACATGAGAAAAGATATCATCAGCAGTCAATCATTTTTTAAAAAACAAAAGGCTTGTGGAAACACAGCTCATTACAGCCATCAATGGACCTTGGGCTTTGACTGCAATGAAAGTTGAAATCTGGAGTGGGGTCACGTTCACAGAATTGCTGCTGTAATTCTTTTTATAAAATGAACCTTAAATAAATCCTTTATTCAGAAGTGAATTTACCCCCAACTACTTTCATCCTTCAGAAAATATACCTGACAAAATTTCAGACGGATTAGGTCTTTCCTGCTTGTCTGTATCTGGGCATTTACCTATACTCTAGACTCTTCGTGGAGCTCATTGGATTCCCATCGTGTGTCAGAAATTTAATCATTTCTTCTGATATAATACCACGGAAACGAGGCCTCTGAATTTTCAGCTGAATAGAATGAGCTCTCATAAATTGGATTAGTGAGTAGAATAGCTACTATTTCTTTCAAGATTTCAATGTTCTCTTGGCACAGAAAACTGCCACATTAAAAAAGATCAAGCAAGGTAGAGACTCTCAGCTGTCAGGTGAATGAGGACCGAGGAGCCAATGCAAAAGGTGGCAAGTACAGTTGAGAGAACTGCGCTGCACACTTGAAATGTGCTAGGAGAGGAGAACTCAAAATTTTCACACACACACAAAAAAAATCGATCAATGATAAATATGTAAAACGATGTATGTACCAATCAACTAGATGGATGGAATCTTTTGATATCATGCATACATACATCCAATCCCTGTGACGTACACGGTGAGACATTCGAGTACCATTCCCCTAGCCAATCTCAGCAATACAATGGCATTATCAACTGTATTTACCCAGTTTCACATTAGATCCTCAGACCTCATTTATCTGACAGCCAAAGTTTTGTACCCCATTACTAACCTCTCACTATTTACTCCACCACCCCCATCCCAGCCCCTGGTGACCACTTTTTCACTCTTGGTTCTTATGAATTTTCCCTTCATTTTCCTTTTTCCTTTTTCTTTTCTTCTTTTTTCTTTTCTCTTTTCTTTTTTTCTTTTTTTTTTTAAAGAAGATTACACACATAAATGATATCATGAAGAATTTGTCTTTCACTGTCTGGCTTATTTCACTTAGCATAATGCTTTCAAGTTTCATCCATGTTGTCACAAATGACAGAATTTCCTCCTTGTGGCTGAATAATATTCCACTGCATACGCACACCACAGCTTTTTACTTATGCATCCATTGGTGGACAGTTAGGTTGTGTCCATACCTTGACTTGGGTGAATAATGCGGCAAGGAACATGGAAGTCCAGACATCTCTTTGAGATAGCTATTTAATTTCCTTTAGGTATATACCAAACAGTGAAATTAGTAGATCAGAGGGCAGTTCTGTTTTTAAGTTTTTGAGGAACCTCCATACTATCTTCCATAGTGGTTGCACCGATTTACGTGGGTTTCTTTTCCTCCACATTCTCAATAACATTTGTTTCTTTCTGTCTTTTTTATGCTGCCATGATTCCTAAAGGGTGTGTGGCAGCCTGCCCCGCTCCCCCACCCTCTTTCTCTCTCTCTTTCTCTCTCTTTCAACATTATCATCTCTCTATAAACCATAAGATTTGGGTGGATGAGTGAAAGGAGACACCTAGGTTATGTTAGGCGAGAAATGAGAAGCACTAACAACTTTACCCAGTCTAGGAGAAGGGCAGAGTAATCACAGAGAACGAACTTTTGTTAGTAGCTCCTACCTGATCTGATCTAAAACACCTTTTGCACATTTGATCTAGGGGCCAGATATTCTAGAATCGGTTCTGCCTTACTCAGAAGTACTAATGACCTTCATCTCTAATATTCTGAACCATTCCTATTGATGTTATCTGGTTCTTTGAATTCTTTAAAAAATGCTTAAAAGTGCTATCCTATAGGATTTGATTGTTAGTAATAAGAATTTGCACCTCCAAACTGAAAAAAAAAACTAATTATAAACAAGATTTAATTTGTTTTTTGGAAATTTTTCCTTTAAACGTTCCCTTTGGGGAACTGCAAATTATATACGGTGAATGGAAAATAATTATCTCAGATATTTTATTAAAAGCATACTGGTTTTATAATTCTTTTCAATAGAAGATGGCTGAAAGTTTAGAAAGTGAGCTAGTGTAAAAATCTGGGATTTTAAAAAAATAATACTACTGCTAGTAAGGAAGAGAAAAACCTAGCAACTTCATTCTTCTTTTGCTATGTAAAAATTAATTTTGGGATACCTGGAACTCATTTTTCATGGAAATAATATGAGTGGTGACTGGTCTCCCAGTTTTTCCACTAGAAGTTGATAAATATATACCCCCATGTACTGTCGTTGTCTTTTTTAGATCTTCCTTTCTTCTTGTTACTTTTCTTCTCTAAAAATATTTCAGCTACTTTTGGAGAAATAAATGCAGGATTTATGGGCTAAGTACCTACCCACCACTTTTATCCCAGGCACAAGTAGAGAGCTCTGCTAATGTTTGGGAAATGTGGAGAAGTGAGAAGGAAATGTGGCGAGTGATGGAAAACATTTCTTTTCTAAGTATGCTGCATAGGAATCTGACTCAGGTATGAGCACTCCTTAGTTGATTCCTGGAATATGAGGAACTGCTGAATATTTATCATCTTCAAAACCAACATACAATGATTGCCATCAGTAGCAGCAGCAGCAGTAACAATGGCAAAATTATTATCCTTATTATCTATATCGGAACTTTGCAGTTCTATTAACCAGAATTTTCAGGCTGATAAATTTTAGTTCCAAATCCTAATTTTCTTTCCATCAAAAATAAAAGCAATCCCCCCAAATAGTCAAAGCAATCACGAGAAAGGACAAAGCTATCACACAAATGTATCATACGTCCTGATTTCAAACTATATTACAAACTATAGTAATCAAAGCGGTACTGGCATCAAAATAGACACAAAGATCAATGGAACAGAATTGAGAGCCCAGAAATAAACTCTCACATATATGATCAACGAATATTTGCCAAGGGTGCCAACAATACTCAAGAGGAAAAAGATAGCCTTTGTGGTGTTGGGAATAAGGGATAACTGCATGCAAAAGAATAAAACTGGACCCATATCTTACACCCCTCATGAAAACAAACCTGAAGTAGACCTCAGACTTAAACATGAGAACTGAAACCATACAACTCCTAGGAGAGAACATGGGGGAAATCTTCTCACTGGATTTGGTTAGGATGTTTTTGGATAAGATACCAAAAGCAGAAGCACAAAAACAAAATTTAACAATTTGGACTAAACTAAAAAGCTTCTGCACAGCAAAAGAAACAATCACAAAATGACGAGGCAACCTAAGGAATGGAAGAAAATATTGAAAAGGGGCTAGAATCCAAAATATGTAAAGAACTCAGACACTTTCAGAGCACAATAAAGAAAGAAATAAACAAACAAACAAACAAATAACAAAACACAAACAATGAAACTTAAAAATGGGCAGAGGTAATGAATACAAATTTTTACAACAAAAACACAGACATGCTCAACAGGTATGTAAATAGGTGCTCACCATCATTAATCATCATAGAAATGCAAATTAAAAATGCAATGAGGTATCACCTCACACCTGTTAGAATGGCTAGCATTGTAAGAGCATTTTGCTAAGTGAAATAAGCCAGACAGAGAAAAATAAAAATACTGCATGGTATCATGGTATCATGAACTCTAAAAAAGCCAAATTCATAGAAACAGAGCATCAAGGGGTGGTTACCAGGGGATGGGAGGAGGGGAAATGGGGAGATGTTGATCAAAGGGCACAAATTTCAGTTATGAGATGAATGAGTTCTGGGGATCTAATGTACAATAAAATAACGCTTACATACTTGAAAGTTTAAAAAAGAGTAGATCTTAAATGTTTTCAGCACCTAGACGCACAAAAAGAATTATGCAACATGATGGAGGGATTAGCTAACCTGGTGGCAGTAATTGTTTTGCAATATCTGAGTGTCGTAAATCAACAAGTTGTGTACATTAAACTCACACAATGTTATGGGTCAATTATACCTCAGTAAAGCTAAAAAGAAAAGGTGATATGTATCTTTCAAACTTTATCAGCTTCTGTTTTTATAGTTTATATGCAAAAGGAGCTATTTTAATGTAATCGTAACTATTTGAGAAAAATGTTACTGATTTTATTTCTTTGCTCAGCAAATATTTACTAAATGCTTACTCTGTGGTAGCTACCTGCTCCAGGTATTTGCAATATAAATCAATGAAAAGAAATTCCTGCCCCTGTAAATCTCAAGTACATTACACAGTTCGTATGAAGGTAATATATATCTTGAGGAAAGCAGGGCAGGTTTCGGGGGATATATTGGCTTCAGTGAAAATGGGTGGTCAGGGTAGGCCTCATAGAGAAGGTAATGTTTGAGCAAATGTTAAATGTATATTTCTTAATCAATATTATTGTAATCACTAAATTTAGAACTTATTTGGTAGGAATTCTTAATTTTCTTCTTCTATTGGGAAATTTCTGCTTACGACACACTAAATTTTACATAAATAAGTGTGTGTTATTGCCCTTAGAGAAAAATATCTCATATATTTTTTAAAAGTTAAGTAAGCATACAATTTTAAAAAATGAAGATTACTGATTACCTTAAATTGATTTAATTGTATTAGCTTAGAGACTTTAATTAAATTTTAAAAAATTCTTAAAGTACTGAAAACATAAGCTCTTAATTTTTTCTCTCTTTTTTGAAATTTATTTAAAACTATTCCTCCTAAAGGCAGTCAGGGTTTTTTTTTTTTTTTTTTTAATTGTGGTTCAATTTAAAGCCAAAACACACGAGATTTATTTTCATTCAGTAGAATGTCCCATTTACTTCAAAAAGAAAGCAGAAGACCAAAATATTTACATATTCTTTCCATTTATAGCTAGATAAAATACAGCTATTTCTGCATAATTTAGTGTTAAATTACCTAGGATAAAAACCTGGCAAAGGACAGGTACAATTTATTATACTCATAACACAAACCATATAATATGTTTTTCCTAAGAAGATTTATAATTGTTAAAAATCAAACTGTACCCTTAGTGTGCAATCTATAAAATAATACCTTTGTGCGATCTCTTATAAAGAACATTTTGTAGAGCAGAAAGTTATCCTTTAACTTTTCCTTTACATAAAGCTGAATTTTAATGCATCAGGTTCTAGAAAGACCATAGAATCATCATTTGAAGGTCTTGCTCAGATCTCAACTGTTACTGCCTAAAATGCACCCAAATGATCTTACTTTTCTCCATTGAAAACTCCATTTTCTCCCTCCGTGTTCCCCATCTCAATCAGTGGCATCACAATCTAGCTTTACCCAGTTTACCATAGCAGAGGCATCTTCTATACCTCTCTTTCTGTTACCCCCAAAGTCTGATCAATTAAAAAGTCCCCTGAAGTCCATACTCTCCGCCCTTCACAATGTTGCCACCGTAAGCTTCTCAAATGCAGAACTCACCGCGCTGCCCCAGCTTCAAAGCTCTCTGTCTCCCCTGAGATAAACTAAACTCCTTTGCACAACATTAACAGCTATTTTTAACTCGGCCCCACCCATGCAGACCTTTCACTTCCCACAACAACACACCCCTAGTACCTGTGCTGGAGATGTTTCCTGAAAGAGCCCTATTCTCTGCATATTTGGGTCTTTCATTCCCTTGTACTTTCTGAATAGACTGCCTCTTCCTTTTTCACTCATTCATTTATTAAGGAAGATAAATATTTATGGAATGCCTCCTCTGTGTCAGGCGGTGGACTGTGCCAGGGAGTTAGATGGTGAACAAAGTGGATAGACATGGTCCCTGCACACATGGAGCTGACCCTGCTGTGACTGCACATGCCATCTTCCTTCTAGACTCAAATGTCTTCACCTCCTATGCCCAGGTTGAGCTAGTTTCTCCAGCTTCTGGAGGACTTGGCCTCGGTGCTTGCCTTTGTTGTAGTATTTACATCACACTTAGTTTTTTAAAGTCCATCTTCCCCACTAGACTCTGAGCTGCTTGTAATAAAGAGCAGGTTCGATCCACCAACAGACTTTCCTATAATCCCTAGGACAGTGTTAGCTGTCAGATTAATTTGAAGGGACTTGACCCAAAATTTAAGTATTATGTCAGAAAACTGGGCTTTTAAAAACGGCCACACGTACTGAGTACAAGTATATTCTTTCTGTTTAGGCTTTACCATTTCCGTAACAGCTTTAAAAGCCCATTGGAATGTATTCTTCTGGAATTTACCTGGTTTACTGTTAATTTTTTTATGTTTTAAAAGAATGACTTCTATCCCTAAAGATGATAGTGTTTTTATAAATTTATATTCAGTTCTCATCTTTAAACCCTTAATGTCCACTGTAACTAATGGCTTAAATCATACCTTTGTATTCATTTTCTCCTGACATAGAAATCACTCTTTCCTTGAAGATTTCTGTGATAACAGGGTTTCTTTTTTCCTACAGAGTTGCGTGCTAATGCATCCTAGCCTGAGGAAGGAACAGATGCCCCCCTCTCTTATTCCTAATGCCATGGTCACCTTAGGACTATTTCTATGCAGGATTATTTTTCAGTGATCCTGAGATATATTTCTCCCAGCACAAACTAGTATTGTATTTTTATGTTGATTTATTCTAGGGAAATAAATTCAATGTCATAGTTTACAAGAGTCTCCTTCCTTTAATAACTAGAATAGCTACAACATTTTTTCCATATGTGTTTGACAGTAACAACTCATGAATTCTGCACTGAATTTGTTAGTGACAGTGGGGACACTAAAGGTAACTGGATTGTTATACATGAATGGGAGTTGCTCTGATTCATAACCTGGAAGAAATGAGGATGTCCCTAATGAAAATCAGGCCATATCAGGCCAGCAGAATTTTAATAAAAAAGAAACATGATTCTCAGACTGGAATTATATTTCTTTAAACTACATCTGCTAAATGCCATCATCTAGAACCTAGCAAAAGGAGAAAATAATGATGCTAATTTTCAGAGCCTAAAATGTTTCCAATGGAGATGCTGGATTCAGTCTGTCTGTGAAGGCTTATCAAAGTATTGCACTGAAGTTTGGCTGAGGCAAGCAAAGTAATTATAGACAAGGAAGCAAGTAAGAGTTTTTAAAATGTATCCATATCTAACTACAGATCTAATATAATTTCATGTTTAATTATTTAGAAAGAATCAAATTTAATGTACCTTTTCCAACTCCACCTTGCTTGAAATTTTCCCTGCATCATTACTGTGTCTGAAAAATAAATTGACCCAGTTTATAATATTATTAAAATGTAATTCGGGAAAATCCTAATCAAAATGTCAATATTCTTTACCTTGGAACGGATTTTGTTTTCTCGTTCTTCTCATTAGCTTCATGCCCATTAACACATTCTGTAGAAGTAAAATAAAGATAATTTAAAGGAAGGGTTATCGGGGTGTGTGTGTGTGTGTGTGTGTGTGTGTGTGTGTGTGTGTGTGTGTGTGTGTGTGTGTGTGTGTGTGTGTGACGGAAGCATTACTAAAAACTGCAAATAAACAAAGTCACCTGGACTAACATAACTTTCATAGAGTATTTATAAATGCAAATATTCTCCAATACTTGTTCACTGCTTTGGAGCAGTTTATCAGAGTCAGAAATAACCCCAGATAAAATGAAATGCTATTTCAAGACAAAAGGTAGACATTAAAGATTCCCAATATTATGCAGGAAAATTACTTCAGTACAAAAGAGTAACCTGAAGGTCTACTGAGAAAGACATGAGAGAGAGTTCCATCAGGCTGGCTGCAGGATAGGAAGGGCATTCTTCATTTTTTGTTAGAAACTGTAAAGATTTGGGCAATGTAGTTTCCTTGTATCAACAGTGAGAAGTATGGAAAGAGAAAGGATAAATTCACAGCGTGTGTGTATAAACAATCAATTTAAAAGACAACCCAGAATTCTTGAGTTTGTGCCCCCTGTGGCCATTTCAACTTGTGGTACCATCTATTTCCAGCGCGTGATTGGTTGATCCACTGAAATGAGTCATCTGAGTGGCTTCGACCTCTGCTTCTGCACTGATGATCTGCTGTGCCACAGCCTCCACAATGGGCATCACCATGGCGGCAGTTGAGGTGTTGCTAAGCCACATGGACAAGAAGGCAGTACTGGTCATGAACCCCAACGCCAGCCTGAAAGGAGAGGGCTTTTAGTAGGAGCTGGGCTCCTGGCCTAACGAACTCTGTATCGTTTAACGGTGAAGGATGGTGTTTGTGAGCTGGGGATTCATTTTCAAAATAAGGAAGGTGAAGATTCCTCCCAGGCGACGAACTCTGAGGACAGTCATAGCCAGGTAGGAATTCAAGTGGCATATGCAGGAGTGGAATATTTACAAGATTCGTCTCCCTGGAAACCGTAACAATCTTCTCTCCCAAAACAGAATAAAAATTAAACGTGTAAGCAACTGCAAGTTGGTGGATGTTATAATAGCTTATAATAAATATGACACCAATATTTGAACGCCTTTTACAGATGACACTTATCTTCAAATATTAGTAGGATGAGGTGCAATCAGCTTTTGAGTTTTGGATCCCCTATTCTTTCTCTTTTGTCTTTTTGTCATACCTCTGTTTATTAATATGTTTCCAAAGAGGAATAAAAGTAAGGAGAGAGATTAATTTTTATAAATCTGCCTTTTACATGTTTACTGCTCTGGTTTAATATGCGGTGGCTAGAGGAAATTGTTTAAAATCACTTGCTAAAATGAAGTTTCCGAATATTTTGTCGATTCTGTTATTTGTACTCTCCTGAATCTGACATCCTTGCCTATTGTCAAGAACTGGACACATTACATTGTCTTCTCTTATGAGTAGTTCTTCTCTCTAAAAAATAACCTATCTAAAACTATAGGATATGAAACCATGTTTACAAGCCTTCAAAATCATACTTGAGCAGAAGCATGATTTCTTTTGAGAAGAAAGTCCCAGGTAATCACTTAGAAGTACGTCTTTCCATATTGAGCCATTTATGGAATGCTCTGACTCCCTTTTAAAACCGGTCGACAAAAAAAATTTGCACGACCAGTTTCAGATAAGGTGAATATTTTCTATGTGTAAAACAAAACTTTTTAGAAATCCACTTCAAAAAGAAGTGAATCTCAATAAAAAGAAAACTAGATATGCTCTGAACATAAAGCATTGGCATGGCACAAAGCCTTCCAATAAAAAAAGGCTAAGATCAGGTAAGTTCTCTATGTGGTGAAATTCTTTAAATTGAAAAGCCATTTAGTGGCATAATGGACAGGACTCCAGCTCCACTGTGAAGTGCACTACCTTGACTCCTGGGATCAGTGAGCAGTCGGTCAAAGAAAAGAGATGCCCCAAGAGACAAGGAACAGCATGTTAAAGTGTTTTTAAACAAAAAATATATATATTTTTTAAAAATTTGTTTCATCTGAGTTATTTAATTGTTTGATATTTAACAAAACAGTTGCTCCACACATGATAAACACAGATGTAGTTATAACCTAGAATCAATGATGCAATAGAATTCAGTACAATTTTCTTATTTTCAAGGAAAGACAAGAAAGGAAGAACCACCTGAAGCTTAAAAGCATAATTTCATTATGCAAATGGTTATGACACTGAGAAGTCTTTAGCTTACATTTATACTGAAAAGTGGAATTAAAACTAAAATAGGCAATTAATTTAATGGAAAATTCATTTCCGTGGGAAAATCAGTCAAATGAGTGATCCCGCATCCTGTAGATGAAATTTCTTATTTATTTCACTTTGCAACAGCCCATTTAAAAAGCAAAATGTCTACCTTGGAATTTTTCTGCACATATTTGTATTTTGCCAGTAATGTCTTTGTCTTTGGTTCTTAAAATCTTCCCTGTGATTAAAGATGCTCTTGAACAAATCTTAAATGTACAATCAACCAAATAAACAAGATAGGACTGAAATGGACTCAAATGTATCAAGCTCGTCTGTTGAGGTTCAAGGCTTCTCTCGACTTTGACTCCTACGGTGCAGAAAAGGCGAGAGAGTTGTGTGCACTTATCCCAATCTCTCTCTAATTAGACCTGTGGTGAAAGAAAAGTCATTTTTCTCCCCTCCTACCACTCAAGGACACTTTACATCACTTTCATATTTTCAGAGAAAAAAGAATCATGACATATTGTAGTACAAATGATTGTCCGGATATGCACTGCTTATCTGATTATTTGCTCTGCCCCAAAATGGTCTGTTCGGAATGCAATCCTGGAACAGTAAACACAGTACTCACCACGCGGGGTTCACACCCACCATCATGACCATTCTCAAAGCAATCCTTTTGTGCAAGTTCCATTTTTCTATAGATGTTGCTAAACAAATGACTCCAATTAGCAGCAGGTGAAAATCTTTGAAATAAGCGGATGCCACCTGAAATGAAACCCATGATTATTTATGTTGGTGGGGAAAGCAGCAGCATCACACGAGAAAGATATTATTTCGCTGCTCTTAACTGTGACCTTCAACTACATAACCTTTCTATTTTGTTGAGAGAAATGTAGATGTGTTTGAATACAAATTTTAGGGTGTTCTCTATTCTTTCCCAGAAGTAGTACTGTTAAAAGAAAATATACAGAAAAAAAAAAAGGGTACCCAGGATAGCAGGTTTTTAAATAGCTAAGTAACACCAGGCAAGTGCCTTCTATGCCTTGATTTCTCCATCTGTAAACTGGGGCTAACTGGTACATGCTCCTATGGTAGGGTGGCAATGACTGATTTGGGACAGTCCTGAGCCAAACTTCCAACTCACCAATATCTTCCTTACCACCCAGTCTGCAATCCCTTCAGAGTCACTCCTTGTATTTTAAATGGTTATAGTGTCAGAATTATTCATTATAAAATAAATACCCTCGAATGGGCCAACATTTAAGCCATTTTTAGCTAACACCATTCAGAGATTAGAAGAGTGTCCAAACAATGTGGGGAACCATTTGCAGCAGTATTTAACAAAGAATGCTCTTATTTTTCTTAAAATAAAAAAAAACATTGTGGTTAAATAAGTTTAGAAAACACTGAAATCTGAAATATTAGAATTTTCTTCTCTGCAGGCCTCCTGAAAACTTTTAAATACTAATACATAGTGTTGCTCTCCAAGAGTGGATTCCATATACTATATATTTTTCAAACTTATCTGATCATAGAAACCTTGTTTTTCAATTTTTAGGTGGAGTGTCTCATGGGACAAATACTCGAGACCTGACTTCAGGAAAGGCTTGGCTAAACTGAATCACAAGGCTGTGATGAAAGAAAAGGGTTATAAGAGAAAGCATCTCTTAAAAAAAAAAATCAAGTAATATCTCATAGAGGGAATGGGAGATTTAGAACAAAACTATTCTAACATTATGAAACCATGAAGGGATAAGAAAATCAACTGTCATGATGATTTTTCTATCTTGAACTGCATCTACATTTTTAATGCAGCTTGGCTTGATTTCCAAAAAAGTCAAACTTAAAAATTGCCCTTGGATCAAGGTGGAAAAGTGGACATCTTTATGTTTTATAAAAAGTTACTTTTATCAGTCTTTTCAAAGTTTATATTTATCTCTTTACATTTTGTAGTAATTGCATAATAGAAAGTAAATAATTATATTTATTATTTATTATTTTGTTTATGATTTATTCTTTCGTTTATTGATTACTCTATCATTAATAAGCATCCACCATGTACCAAAACTGTCATATGACCAGGGGATATGGGTATAAATGCCTGAAGGCTCTCCTTCCTCACATCTCCTTAATTCTCAAATATCAAACTTTTCTAAATTGATCCTACTATTTTTCTGTATTGCAAAGTCTTGTTTTCTTCTTAGCATATCGCATTGTGCAAATACTTTTGGTTTACCTGCTTGGTACATGTCTTCTTTATTACACTACACATCCTGTCTAGGCCAGGAATCTGTTTTGCTGGCCATTGCATATCTGGCACCTAGCACAGCCCTGATACAGAGGGGAACTCAGTAAACAGTAAACAGGGGAGTCAATAAATAAGCGAGGGTTCACTGAGCAACTAAATCTCAGTTGTCTACACCCCATTCCCAAACTTCTATTCTCTGAACTCCCATGATCCTTACTCTCAGTTTAAGTATTCTTTCAATTTATTAATTTACTAGCGCTTCCACACTTGTGAGTCATTTTTTTTTCTCCCTGGTTCCATCCTTCCCTCTCTAGGTTTTTCTTCTGGGCCTTCTTAGAAAATTACTTTTACTTTGCCCTTTTCTTAAATTAAATGCTGGTAGTCTGTACCTTTCTTGTTTTATACACTGAATGGTTACATTCAATGTCTAGCTCTATGTGACTAAAATAATGTCTGGCACATAGTAGGCATCCCATACATATTTGCTGGATGAATGCCGAAGACATTAAAATATTTGTATATATACAGGTAAGTCTTCTGAGTTTCCGACTGGTGTATTTCCATTTGAATTTTCCAGAAGTGTTTAAAAACTCAACATCCCCTCTTCTGTGGTGATTGAAACTTTTACCTACTCACCTGCCTGAGCCAGAAACCTGAGGGTCAGCATGATTCCTCTTCACTTCAATGTGTGTAACTAAGTTCTATTGTTTCTGGTTCCTTCAAGTCTTGTTCAATGCCTGCTTTTCTTCGTTGACAAATTGCAACCTTAAGTATGCTCCTGGTTCCTATATGATCTGTCCTTTCCTAATCCACCCCTTGCCATTGTCAGAGTCACTTTTCTAAAATGTAAATATGATCACTTTTTTTTTTCCTATACTCTCTTCAGTGGGCCCCCTGACTATTAAAACCAAATCTAGTCTTCTCAACGTGCCTTACAAGGTTCTTCATCATTTGGCCTCATCTCATCTCTCCAGATTAGTCTTTCAGTCTCCATCAATTTCTCCCTATGCGTAAAGTTCTCCAAACACAGAAATGCTTTAAAACTTTCTTGTCATTTAACTGAAACGGTACTTTTCTCTCACCTTAGTTACCCTAATCTTCTTTCACAGATGAACTTAAATGTCAATTCTTCCAAGATGCCTTCTCCAGCCACCACAAACTTGATTGGATGGTATTCTCTTTCGTTATATCTTATTCTATATAGTGACCATTTATTTCCTTAACCATTGTCCTCATTTGACTGGACATATTTCGAAGCCACAAATGTGTTTTATTGATCACTGTCTTTATGGACTTAGGACATGCCTGGCACATACTGCCACTCAACAGATGTTGAATTAATGTCTCTAAACTCAAGGAGTTTAAGAGTTACTAGAGGAGGAAAAATAAGTTAACAAAGAGTACAAAAATGTATAATAGATACATGAGAGCTACCTCTTCAAGGTATAGTTGAGGTTCAAAGAGTAAGGGACCACTTTTTCCTAGGGAAATTGGGTATATCTTCTCATAGGATTTGATACTTGAGTTATGATTATAAGATAAATAGATATTTGAGTTTTCCTCTGCCTTTATCTTTTTTACAATTTTGCCCAACTAAGCCCTACTGACCCTATCTCAGCAATACTCTGATAATTAAATGAGAGGATAAATGCATAATTTAAAACTGCAAAGAAGCACACGGAAAAAAAAGTCATTATAGTAAGTGATTAAACACAGAAAGAGGTCCAGGATCATGAGATATCCTTGATAATATGTCCTTAGATAATAGCAACAGTTGATAGACTTTGTCTATAAAGGATTAGATAGTAAGCATTTTATACTTTGTGAGCCTTTTCCCATAACTCGGCTTGTCTTTAAAGCACAAAAGTAGCCAAAATCAATAAGTAAATGAATAACCATGGCTGTGTATATTTCCAATAAAAATTTACTTTAAAAATTGGGTCACAGGCTGGACTTGGCTCTCAGACTCATGGTTTGCCAATTCCATAATAGATTATGTAAACAAACTGTAAGGCCTGTAGCTCAGTTGTCTTGATCAAATTAGTTGTTAGACTTAAGAAGGAATTTTCACGTTCTCTGTTTTCTATTATATTGGTTTGTAAATGACATTGATAAATGTAACTATTTTTGAGGCAAAATTGGTATTTCAAATAAAATTTCTAATGAAATTTAAAATCTGTTTGGAACATCAAGGTAGTTACAGTTCTGTTTCAGGTCTGATAGCATCAAAATACCTGAGCTTTTGTGCTCAGAACCTAGGTTCTGTCTTAGTTATATAATTTATAACAGTTTAGCAACTTTTCTACAAGTCAATATACTTATGCATGAAATTCATATTACTTCACATCAAATTTTTGAATTAAGAGCCTATATTGTTGGTGTTTTTTTTTTTTAATAGAAAATATGTACTTACTCTGTATTGCTAAGTCCAATGGTCAATTTATAGTTTTCACATTCATTAACCTATTAGCAGATCTGACACCTTGGATCATTGCCTCATTCTTAAAACAATTGCTTCACTTGAATTTCAAGACTCCACACTCTCCTGGTCTTCTTTCTACCCCAATAACCTATCGTTCTCGGTCTTATTTGCTAGTACTTTGCCTTCTCACCAACCTCCTAGTGCTGTTGTTCTCCAGAATACAATCCTTTGTCCTTTTTGCTTTACTATCTTCACTCACTCACTCTCTAAATGATCTCCTCAAGTCTGAGGACTTTAAATACCATCTATTTGCTTATATACCAATAGGGCTTTAAATACTATTTGCTGACGGTTCTCAAATCTGTATTTCTAGCTCAGCTCTGACTCATAAAATCTGGACTCATTTGTACCTAACTGCTCACTCAGCATTTTCACTTAAATTAAAATAGGTATTTCAAATTTAATGTCTAACGTTGAACTCCAAGTGTCAGTCTCTCCCACAACAGCCTACTTTGCCCACAGTCCATTTGATGGCAACTCCATTTTTCTCGTAGGCAGATCAAAAAGCTGTGAGCTCCTTTCTTTCTTTCACATCCCATATTAAATCATTCAGAAAATTTCTATAAAAATGTATCTATAAAATCTATGTATTATACTAAATATCCTTATTGATATCTCTGGTCTCAACCACTATGGCCTCTCATCTGGATTACTGCAAAAACCTATGCCTGTCTTCTTTCTACCTTGTTTCTCAACACAGTAGTTCAAGGTATCCTTTCAAAATAAAAATCAAAAATCCATCATATCACACTTCCATTCAAAATTCTCTAGAGAGTCTCCCTTCATTCAGGGTTAAAACCATACCATGGCTTATGTTGGCCCTTTATGGTCCAACCCCTCTTCACATGATCTCCCTGAAATCATCTTCAATCATTCTCTCCTTCATTCACTCTGCTGCAGCCACACTGAAGACATGCCTACCTGCCTGAAGGTCTTTGCACTGGGTATTTCCCTTCTGGCAATGGTTGTTCCCCATACATCAGAATGGCTACCTCCCTCATCTCCTGCAAATCTTCATTCAGGTATTTTCACCTCAAAGAGGTCTACTCCAATTATTCTATTTAAAACTGCAACCCTCTCCTGATGCTCATTCTCCTGTTCCTTTTTTCTCCATATTATTGTTTGCTGTCTCTTTTCTCCTACAAAAACAGAGATTTTTGTTTGTTTTTATTCATTGATGTATTCCAAAGTTCCTGGAAGAATCCTAGCATATAAATATTAAATGTCTAAGTAAATGTGTAATATGATATCTATACGCACATATGTATATCTTCACATTTATATATCGAAAATTCATATATAAATAAATGTATATATACTATTTAGAATATCTAATTGGGCATTCTAAATAATTAACATTTCAGATTTATTCAACATATTTTAGAAAAATTCAGTACTTGTTGACATTCTTTATACAATGATGTGCTCAGTAAGATACAGGTATTTAGCACTGGCTTGGTAAACAGGTGAAGTGAGGTTAAAACTAGGTGGCCTAAGAGAGGGATATGTAGGGCTCTGATCTTAGATAAGGATATTAGAAATGTATTAATCTCTTCAATTACAGAGTTGAGATCCCAAAATGCTGCCGTAGGCTTGAATGATAGTTTAACACTATCTAATATACTTTAACTGGGAATATTAAAACTCATAAGACTACTTGATACTTAGCTTGCACCATTGTTTCACATTTATTATTTGATTTGATTGTTACAGCCCCTGGACTGCGTAGCATTATCATGCCCATTACAGAGGAGGAAAAAAAGGAGTTACAAGGATCATGTAGGTAATGATTGGTGAATGTGAGGTTTTAAGCTCAGGTCTTCTGACTAAATCTCTAGCCCTTTCCTTGTAGCTTTGGTCATCTATTTCTGAATAAAAAGTGAGTTGCCCTGTCTGGAGAGAGGATCGCAAGACTAAAAAAGTTTTCTTTCCTTCAAGTCCTAAGGACTTTGATTTGTTGCGAGCCTATTGAAACTTAACAGGTGAAAAAAAGTCACATAAAGTTTAAAACCAATTTAGGCTAAAATACCAGAGGGGAAATGACACACCCATTTTAGCTTTGCAGCAGTCAGATGTTTCTAGAATGATCGGTTCACTTTTGTCAGTGTACTACTACTACTGCTACTACTACTACTACTACTACTACTACTACTACTACTACTAATAATAATAATAATATTGACCAAGATATTGAGTGCTTACTATGTGACAGACATTATTAACTGTTTAATCCTTCAGTCTCATTGGCAAGCCAGCGGTAGTTCCAGCAAGAGAAAAGATGATGAAGGTGCCCATGGAGGTGCAGTTGGGGGAGGGGAGATGGTGAGGAAGGAGTTGAGGTCTGAAAACCATAAACCCTGGAGGCAGGAAGACTCAAGGAAGAGATTCTGTTTATTTTCAAATCCAAGCAGCACTGTCATTCACATCAGCAAGAAAGATGAGGTTTATCTGTGGAATCTTGGATGCCGAAGAAAAGTTTAAAGAGTCAGAGTGACTGAGTTTCAGACTTGGGCTCAATAAAGCTGAGTCATTTAAGTGTTCACATGAAAAAATGATGGGTATTGGAAGCCTTTAGGCACCTCCCGCGTGACCTCATCGGTAAGAGACATTGTGGAGGGGAATCCCTGACCAGGCTGGAAGGCCTCAGACCTCCCTTCCAAGTCTGTTAGGATTCCCAGACTGTTAAATTGGCCCGAGGCTAATACTTCCAGGAATAAAAGACTTTTGAACAAGAAGCTGCAGCCTGAGTTATGCGATAGCCTGCTGGCTACAGAAATGTCCTGATTCCCACTCTGCTTGTTTCTGTCTCAGCCTCTTGCAAAAAGTTAATAAAGTCAGTTTGATTACTATTAAACCTTAAGAGACAAATCTTAATCTTAAATTAAACTTAATTATCTCTGGCAGTAGGACCACCAAAGCTAGCAGAACAGGGGTTTATAATTAAACACCCTATTTGTGAGGGCTTGCCGACTCCTTTTTTAAATATATATCCTTTACTGAGAGCCATATAACATGTTAGAGCATTTGAGAAACTTCTTTAATTATAGCTCGCAGATTCTGTGGGACAGCAGAGCTCCAGCCTGGACGTGAGAGGAAATGAAATACAGCTCTGGCTGTACTCTCTTCTAAATCAGTGGTGCTCAGAAAAGAGTCAAGATTACGAGGGAGGGGGAAATACAGTAAGAAGGGCAGAAAGGATCAGGAATGCAAAAAGATGGACTTGAACTCTAAAATGGGGGAAGAACATGAAAACAAGAAATGGAATAATAGCTTCTACAGGGTAAACAAAACAAAACAAAACAAAAAAACAAAAAACTGTATCACAGGTTAGTTAAAAAGAAAAATCTCCACCTACATTATAAGACAGATGAACCTCATGATAGCAATACTGGATCCTGGGAGAAGATAGAAGTTCAAAGGTGACGAATGACACAGACTGGCATCTTGAACTTAACATCTTTCCTGAGACTGTCTCAGCTGTGGTTTGCACCATTGTGTGCTGGGTGGCTGGCAACGGCACAGAGATAGTTATTCTGGTTTCAATACATGTCATGCTTTTAATGGGAAACTGAATTCATTCTCCTCAGATGGGTACTTTTAGATTGCACAAAGGTAAGAAGCACCTCTCAGCATGAATAAACTCCTCTCAGCAAGAACAAAATAGAAATACACATGAAAGCTAATTTGGCTTTATCTGTTGAAATAGCAGGTTTCTGGAAAAGAAAACAGGGAAGCTTTTTCTTCATTAAAAACAACAATTGCTTTCCAGCACTGTGTCAGACTGAGCTCTGCTGAATACTAAAAGCTTAGGCCGCATGTGAAAGGGTTGGCCCTTTTGCTGGGAGAGATGCACCCGGCTTAGCTGTCACCTGGGAAGACTCGACATGCATGTTTCCTATTTGCACACCTGATGCACCTGGCATTTTGTTTTTGTTCACCTGAAGGCGGACACACATGCAGAATTCTAGAGCTGAGAGCTGGAGGACTTATGGGGAAGCCTTACCAACCGGATTATCGTTCCTTTTAAATATAGCTTTTCTCAAGGAAAACATCAGCAGCGAATAAAAGACGGTGACAGACATTTGCAAGAGAACTTACGTCCTTCGAAGACATGATCCCGAACAACGGGAACATCAGACCAGGCAGCAAAGCTGTAACCGACAGAGGCAAAGCTTCCGTAAGCCAAAATACGGCGACGACGAAGAGTGTGTAGGCGCATTCTGCTTCCTGGAAGAGACAAAACACACGGTGAAATGATGAGGCCGGGAAGGCATCATTCAGATGGCAATTCCTTCGGCTAATTGGCGCCACGTGGCAGAGAAAGTGAGAAGAAACTCCGAAGGCCTCTGCACCTTTGAGTTGGGCAGTTCCTGGGGGTTCTGGGCCAAAATTGAACACACATGGAAAACCAAAGACATAAAATTAAAGCTTCCTTCGTTAAGTTTCCTTCACCTTTCCTTTAAAACAGATGACAGCACATAGTCAGCTTTCTGGGCTTCATGTCAGTGCATGTGGATTCAGGGCTCACCTTTATCCGGCCTATGAAAGGCTCCCCTAGTTCTGCGGGAGCGTGGAAGTGGCCAAGTTACTGCCTTTTCTTGGGCAGGACTCATCTGCCTTTTGATTGCATTCCTTGGTGCCTGGTTAGTTGGGACCTTCCTTTCCTTCTACTTAAAAGGGGAGAAATTAACCTTGTGCAATCAACAAAGCACAAGCAAAGTACTTTGTTTCATAGAGGGAAGGGCAGTGTCAGGTTAGGTAGCACGGATGAGACTGAATTAGCTCTTAAGGGCCATGACCCCGGAGGTGAAGAACCTTCTGCTTTGCTTTTTAGAAAGACAGCTGCTCCTGAAAATTTTGAGTTCTACTCTCTTAGCACATTTCAAGTGTGCAGTGCAGTTCTCTCAACTGTATTTGCCATATTTTGCATTGGCTCCTCAGTCCTATTTCACCTGACAGCTGAGAGTCTCTACCTTACTTGGGAGACACAAGGAGACTCAACAGGATTGAGACTCTTAAGAGAACCTGCTGCTTTGCTAGAAATAAGACTGTGGGTTTCTGCTTTAGGGCATTGTTAAGAAATGGTTGAAATTCATCATTATATTTGGCTTATGTAAATAATTTTGATATGAAATCACCTGGTGAAATCACTTAAAACACACGAAGTGATCAATAAAGATTATCACCTATTATATATGGCTTTATTTGTTTTCTCCTAACGCTTAGTTCTTGGCTGAATTTGAAAAATTTACAAAAACTGTTTCAGTTTAATGAGGTATTTTATTTACGATTTGCCCAGGGCAATGAAATTTCCAGCACTGCTGCTCTGATTCACCTGCCTTGGGATGATTTACTCACCCAGCCCCTCACTTTCTTTGGGTTTCTAAGAAATCCTTAATAAACCAGAATTATGTCATATCTTTACTGTGTTATCATTTTAAAGGAGAAAGAATAAAGGTGTCTTGATGCTGACAGCTTTCTACAAAGTCTGCCTCTATGATCTTGACAAAAAGTACAACAAAGCTGAGCCTTGACTGAACCTTCCTAACTTGCTCCGGAGAGAATTTGTGAACACTAGCTTAATTTAAAATGCCAGTATAGGAGAAAAACCAGGCTTGCATTTTCTCTTCGTTAAAACACACATGAATATTCTAAACACTCCTCTTTATGACTTTACATTTTCTATCATAGGATAGAAAGCTATCAAGAACTTAGATTCCAAAGATAAAATGACCCTTTTACCATCTTGCTCTTTAGGCACAACCAGTCAGTCTCCATCCTCTCTCTCCCCCTGTCATTTTACCTCTCAAATCTGCTGCTCGGCTTATACCTCACTTCTTCCCTGCAGGCCAGGCTGTTCCAAAACTAGATCCAGAGACTCACGGACATGGACAATTGACTAGTGGTTACCAGAAGGGAGGGGTTAGAGGGAAGGGGAGAGGTAGACGAGGAAAAAATAATTTTAAGTCATTTCAATCAAATAAAAATAAATAAATAAACATAAATAAAATGTAACTGTTTAAAACAAAACAATAACAACAACAAGAAAATCAGATCATCATCCAAGGATCCACTTTGATTTTATCATCCCTTTGTATACATAGAGCCAGATTAAGGGGCTAGCCATCCTGAGGACTATTTGGAGCACCAGTTCACAAGGGACTATGAAAACATCAGGGAAAAAAAAGAAAGAAAGAAAAGAAAAAGAAAGAAAGAAAAGGAAGAAAAAAAAATATGATGCTAACGAATTCTGTTCACCACATGTAATGCCTGCCATAGGGGTGAAATTTCACTTCAACCCGGGTCTGCTTTATCTAGACAGTCATTCTCTGCTCAGAAGAGGCAACACTGGGGACAGATTATAAAACAAAACTTACAGTATTAAACCGTTAGCTCATCTGGAGTACTTTCACAATTTAACAGGCTCGATCCTGATTTAAAATAAAGTCAGTGATTTTCACTTGTTGAATGAAAACAATTCAAAATCCTCATCTTGCACTCAGGGCCATCTTTCACTATAATACGATTTACCCTATTACTTCCTGACATCACATCAACTCCTATTTTTAAAGAGCCTTCTTTACATATCTTGATATTGGGGCCCTGATCCTTGCTCCTCATCATATACTCTTTTCCTGAACTCTAATATGTAATATTCAGCCAGGCTTAGTTATTACAGAAAGTCCCCAGATGCCCTTAAGTGCCAGCTTCTACTGCCTGAGACCACATTTTGTACTCTTGAAGTCTTTGATCTCGTTTGACTATTTATATGAAGTAATTGCAAACTGATGGTCAAGTTTGACAAGAAAATATAATTTATTTAATTCACGATGGTAAGTGTGTGTGTGTGTATTCAATGTGAGTCAGGATTTATAAACCAGTAGATTTAAAATGAAAAACAAAATCTGAAAATTCTGTCAACGTGCTGTATTACATTAAGTGATTTGTGTATATTAAATCACCCTTGCAATCTCAGGACAAATCCCATTTGATCATGCTGTATGATCCTTTTAATGTGCTAATAAATTCAATTTGTTACCATTTTGTTGAGAATTTTTATACGTATATTCATCAGGGATATGGGCCTGTAATTTTCTTTTATTCAGTGTCTTTATCTGGGTTTGGTATCAGGGTAATGCTAGTCTCATAAAATCATTTTGGAAGTGTTCCTGTCTCTTCAGGTTTTTGGAAGAGTTTGTAAAGAATTGGCATTAATTCTTCTTGAAATATTTGGTAGAATTCACCAGTGAAGCCATCTGCTCATGGGCTTTTTTTGTTGGGAGATTTTTGATTAGTGATTCAAGTTCTTTACTCACTATTTGTCTGTTCATGTTTTCTATTTCTTGGTGGGTTGTGTGTTTACAGGACTTTATCCATTTCTTCCAGGTTATCCAGTCTGTTGGTATGTAATTGATATTATCTCTATTTAAAAAATACCTTGTTATTCTGTTTGTGGATTTTTCTCTTTCCTCGACTACTGATTTCCTTATTATTTCTGTCTCATTTGGAGTGTTTTAATCTGTGTTGATTTCTTTGTGGTCTTTCTTAATTATCTTATTGTATTTTCAAATTTTATCTTCAGATTTATATTGGGTGGTAGTTGTTTTGGTTTTTGTGTGTGTGTGTGTGTGTGTGTGTTTGTGTTTCCTTTCTGTACTCATTATTCTTTATCTAGAAGTTTTACAGTTGCCTCCAGCTAGCTTTGAGCTCCCTGAGGGCCTGCCCTGCCTGGACAAAGAAATCTAGTTAGCTAGCTGGATCAAATAGTTAGAGTCAGGTACAGGCTGGGAGTCTGGGCAGTGTCTGCCCTGTGAATACTCCACAGAAAGTGATTAGTCTAGCTCTTTTTCTCTTTCGCAGATGCAAAAAAACACATTCTCTAGCCCTTAGTTTGTGGCATCAAACCTGACTCTGACTCCAGAATGATGTAGAGGTACTTGAGACCATAGTTTCTCATCTTTTCTCTACTTATTTGCTTTTCTGACTTGTTCTGGTCTACAGAAATACTTGCTTGCTTTGTATTTAGAGTTGGAGAAGGGAGTTTGGGCAGGGTGTGTGTGTGGCGGGGGGGCCGGGAGGTCCTAACTATAAACTTCATCTAAACTGCTGATCACATAGCCTTTATAGATAGAAAAAGCTTATTTAAAAGGAAAAGGTATTTGCCAGGTAAATCTTTTTTTCTTACTTGTGATCAAAGTCAGAGGACAGCAAAATGACATTTATGAATGCCTACTGAATGCCAGATACAATTCTTGGTGGTCTATATAACTCATCTTATTTAGTCCCCACTAAAATTTCATATTGAACTGAGGATCAATGATCACATTCCTAGTATTTGGTTGAGTAGGAATTCAATCCGAATATAAGCTCCTTGAGAGCATAACTTATTTTATTAACTGCCCTATTCCCAGCACTAAAATGCCTGGCATATAGTAAACACTTAATAGTTAATGAATGAACAAATGTTTCTTCTCTGTTGTTTCTACAAACATTCTTTCTACAGTTGTTTTTATTTGTATATCTTAACTCCTATATAACACTAATCACTATCCTATTCTTAGTTATTTAGCACAGGAACCTCTTTCTTTGCCTTGTTCTCTTTTCTGTTTTCTATTTGCCTAGCACTAGATATCTGGACCCTCACCCCAGTGGGTGAATGTCTCTACATTTCTCGTAGAGCTCACATCTCTCTTGTTAACAAACTAGAATTGGAACTAAAATATTTACCTGCTTAGGCTAATTCCCCATAACTGACATTCTCCAACTTCCTCAGGCCCCATTTAACAATATTGTACTCATATCTCGTCCTAACCACCTCAACTATGTGCAGCCAGGGCACTTGCTGCCTAAGTGGAAAAGGCAAAGGAAGCTATGTCTGGGCAATTTGGATAATGCTACACCCCACCCACCCCAAGTTCTGACTGTCAAATTATTTTGGCTGATTATGTTTTAAATTATAGCTCCAGATGGAATTAAAATATAAATTAGGCTTTAAAATATAGTTTTGTTTTATTTTTTTCACTCTCCCCCTTTTTTAACAATGCACTGATATTAGGAAGTAATTTGGCTGATGAATTAGTATGTACGTGGATATGCTCTCTCAGCACAGCTTGAGAAAAATAGGAGCAATCACGGGTCTCACTCACTGCAATTGATTTCTAAAGAGAATGCAAATCAATTAAGAAAGGAGAAAAATCATGCATTCGAAATCTGTGTGCTACAGGAAAAACACTATTATTTGACAGAGCCTGTAAAGAGCTTTGCATGGTTCGTGATACACCTACCCCTACTGCTGCACTGATTTCTCAAGGCTCAATCCATGTTAATTGTGAAGCTTGAAATGGCTTGGAATACTGTCACCTTGGAAGATGGAGAGTAAGAAGGAACTCAATTGCAAAGTCGAGGACAATTAACTAGCATTTCTTGTTAGTTTTTGGCCCAAATGGAGAGCAAGGAAAGGCAATTGATAGCACCTCTGTGCTAATTACCGGAGAATTTTTAACTCTTTCTTTTCATTCAACTTCTGCAACTAATAAGCGACAGAGATAAACCATCCTCACACCCCATACACAGCAGAAGTGGAAATAACCGTACAGATCATTTCCTTCCCCCACCTGACTATTCATTAGAGTGTGATCACAACAGTCTGTGGATTAACTGCTTCAGAGACATGAGGAGTCGGTTAAGCGTGCTGCATCCTGGACTTCACATCTAGAGGCCGAAGTTCAAACACGTACTTCAAGTAAATTTGGGGCAACTGATTCACAGATAATATTTAAAACTCTTTTTAGAGTCTCAGTCACTTTACACACAAGGAAATGGTGGGGAGGTAGCATGACAGAATCACTTGGGGGATCTTTCAGAACAGTCGAGGCAGCTGGGGCTAAACTGCCTAAATCTCAGCAGTTTAAACAACCGAAGTTTAGTTCTTGCTTACACTATCTGTCTATCGTGAGTAGTGGTTGCTCCTCTCAACATGTACGTTTGTACAAGGTGGCTGAATGGGTAAGAAAACAAGACCCTGACATGTGCTACCTGCAAGAGACTCACTTCAGATAGAAAAACACACATAGACCGAAAGTAAAGGGTTGGAAAACATATTTTACAAAAATAGAAGGAAAAAAACGGCAATACTTATACCAGACAAAATGGACTTTAAAACAAAGGCTGTAATAAGAGAGAAGGTGGACCCAGTAATTCAACTTCTGGGTATTCATCCAAACAAACTCCAAACGCTACTACAAAGGAACATGTGCATCCTTATGTTCATTGCAACATTATTTATAATCGCCAAGACATGGAAGCAACCTGGGAGTCCATCCATAGATGAATGGAGAAAGAAGAGGCGATGCATGTATTCAACAGAATATTACTCGGCCATAAAAAAGAATGAAATCTTGCCATCTGCAACAACAACATGACTGGTGTTGTGCTGAGTGGAGGAAGTCAGACAGAGAAAAAACACATGCCATATGATTTCATTTATATCTGAAATCTAAAGGACAAAATAAAAGAACAAACAAAACAGAAACAAGCTCATGGCTACAGGGAACATTTTGGTGGTTGTCTGATGGGAGGGGCGGAAGGGGTGGGTGAAAAGGGGAAGGGATTAAGAAGTACAAATCAGTGGTTATAAAATAGTCACGGGGATGTAAAGTATAGCTTAAGAAATATAGTCAAGAGTGTTGTAATAACTACGTGTCAGATGGATACTGGACTTGCTGGATGGTCACTTTCTAAGTTATATAAATGTCTAATCACTACGTTGTACACCTGAAACTACTAGAACATTGCATGCTAGCTGTAATTGAAAAATAAAAAAAAATATATATTTAAAGCAAAATGCCTTTGTAATCACAAATGCAGGAACAGTGGAGAAAGGCAACCCACGTACAAGCTTTTAAAGATCTGGTATAAATCCCATTAAACAAGCAATGCCATTGATGGTCCAAGGAATCAGACAGACTTGTGTTTAAATCATCTTGCTCCTTTGATAAACCATATGGCCGTGGGCAAATTTTTCAACTACTTTAAGTCTCTGCTCATCTGTAAAGTGGGGGTGATAATATCGACTATTTCAATGGTTTTTAGGCGACTTATAGTGAACATTCACATTTATTATTGTTATACTAAGTGTAAAAAGGTATCATGAAGGCAAAAGAAGAGCTAGCTGGAGAGACAGCCTCCTGTTACACCAGCATTCATGTTCTGAACCTTAATCATTCTTTTTGCTATATTTAAAGTTCCTTCTTTTCATCACCGTCTCTTTCCTGCATCCTATGTTTCCTACAAAATCTGGCTTATTCTCCATGTCCTTCTGCCATGAGAGATCATCAATCATTTATTCAGCATACCTATCAACAGGCACCATGTTACAGGCACTGTTTGGTGCTGGAGGAAACTAATTAAATATGTTCCATGTTCTTGAGGTATTTACAGTCAAGAGGGGGAGCAAAGATAAAAAATAAATGAAGTGCATACTCTAGTAGATGCAATGAGAATATGGAGGATGATACTCAGCTTATATAACAGCCTGAGCTGCCTGTCCCAAGAACAGGGCAAGAGAAGAGGGCATTCCAGGAAGAGGACGCAGCTTGTGCAAAGACAGGGAGGCGCTGGCCATGGGTATTCTAGGGTCCACAAATAAGGAAATATTGTAAATGTGGAAAATGTGAATAGGTAGGTAGGCCTTAGGGGCCTTAGGAAGGGTTGTTAGGACAAAGAAATCGCAAAATCTTAAAGATCTATCTGTGTATCTGCTTTTGTTTAAGATACTTTCCCCCTGTAAATAAAAGGGCGCCACTGACAAAGTTTGCCCAGGGGTCTGTCAGGACCAGATTGGCATTTTAAGAATAGTACTTTGGGGGAAAGAGTATGAGAACGGTCTATGAAAGAAAGAGATGAGGTCAGCCTCAAGGGCAACAGTGTCAGCAGGAACAGAGGTGGGGAAGTACGCTGGGAGTCTTGAGACTGAGTAATTGGGGTTTAGGAATATCTGAAGCATCTGATAGGACACCTGGGTTTCAGGCCTGGCAATGGGGTGAAGGGCACCAGAGTCTCTGAGAGAAGGGAAATAGGATCTGCAAGTCATGGGCAAGCAAAACTGTGTGTGGTTGGGGGAAGGCAGGAGCTGGAGGCCGATGAGCACTGAGAGGTTTCTCTACTTGTAATTACACGTCTGTGACACAGATGATTTGTTCAGATCATCTGGTGTATACTCACAGAGAACCTTGTTTTGTCGGGAATGTGTGCCATAGGATGTACTGGCTTTTCAGCAATCATGCAAGCCGCTTGAAAGCAGAAACATGAAACTCCTGCGAAGATCCCACTGTTTACTTAGCACACTTGGGGCTTAGCAATTTCTCATAAAATATTCATGAGAGAAAAATATGTCACATTTGGATTTTCTGGTTTTGTTCATCTACCATATTATTATTAGCATGATTTCTATTTTTTCGCTTTCTTGCCCTCCATAATTTTGATGCTTTCTTGTGTCTAAAACATTCACTTTCCTTAGAGTTTACAGCCTTTCCACCCTTATCTTAATCCCTGCAATATTTTCAACCAACATTTAAAATTATATCAGCTGTTGCTATTAATAGATTTAATTACTTGATTTGGCCCTTTAAAAGTTCTTTATGTTTTCTTGGAAATTGTCCTCTTCCTCTTCCTTCACTTGCAGTCTTTTAAAAATCCTCTCCCACTCATTTTCATTTTCTTTGTCAGACTTCCCAACCTACCACTTTCCTCCTTCTAACCAGATCTGCTATCCCTTTAAAGTTTGCATTTCTTTACAAGCACTGGGTTTCTCCCATCTGTTTAGTTATTTAGATTTAGCACCATAAGTCTCTCGTTATGTATTGTTTCTTTTATTTATTATAATTTCTATTCTAACTTTGAAATTCATGATGTATAAAATGAATTTATTGTGAAGGAAACAGGCAGCACATGACAGCGACAGAAACAGAGCTGGCCCTTAAAGCCACTTTCTCCCTCCCTAATCCCTGTCCTTCAAGGGCACTAATGCTCTGATGTGTTGGTCTCCCACTCTCTCCTTTTCAAATCTCTCTTAGTACAAAATATTTTCTAGAGAAATCCAGAAGCACCTCAGAGAAAATTGAAATCTGCTCTTGGTCTTACAATCACTCAATTAGGGAATGCTGGTCGATCTCTGTGTGGCTGTTCTCCGGTCTCCTTATCTCTAAAAAGTCTAAATTACTGGATAAACTAGAGGGAGTGAGACATACCTGGAGGAAATGCACTCTATAAACCTGAAATATTATTGTTCAGTTTTCTCCTCTTACTGATTCTCACACAAACCTGGTCTCCTTTTATCTTTATCTTTATATATATATATGAAAAGCCAAGAACTTGAAAAATAAGTAAAGAAATAATACAGAGAAACCGAGAAGAGTAAAAATGAACAAGATGCTAGAAATAGTCATAAAGGGACAATGCCATACAGAGAATGTCACTGGAACTGTGGAACGTAGACTAAGCCAGTTTTTACAAGTTTTTATCTGGGAATATTTTTTAAATTTCCTCTCCAAAATGAGACAAATTCATTGTGGTTATTACATTCATTCAAATGCTTACATAAATGACAATTACATTACAGGGTTGTTTTACTGATCACTAACTACTAATTAGGGAAGGACTAAGACTACCTTTATGTCTATATGACAACTAAAAAGACAGCTTTTCTAATGATTCAGTGTTAAGCAATAAAAAAATAATAAGATTACGTTAGCAAAGCGACATATACTCTAATGTATTAGGTAGGAGTAGACTGACTACCACCACGGAGGCTGCAGAGATACAGATGTTCACTGGTGGTTGAGATCACTGGCTCTCGAGTCAGACGGATGTTGATTGGAAATACCTTATATAACCATGTTTTTAGTTATTTACTTGTTTCTGTCCCCATTTCTAATCTGCAAAGTTTGATTAATAATACCTAATTCACAAGGATTAAATTTGAGTTTCTATTTGATTTAGGCCTATGGGCTTCTGGGCTGAGTAATATTCTTCTTTGCTATAAAAATATCATTTCCATGAAACAAAGGTCTCCAGGTGCCTACCAAATGCCATGACTCAACGGTGAGCATTTGAGCACAGGTCTGAAGAGAAGGAGCATTGCATCCCGACAAGGTGACATGACCAGCTTATACAGCTGGGACATTCAGCAAATGGCATGCATATAAGGAAACCACTAGTTCAGTTCTCATAGACTGATATGGAGAGAAAAGAAATGGAAGAAACATTGCTAAGAGAGTTGAGTCACTTTCAAATAGAGTCAGGAGGCTATTAAGGAAGGGGGCCTGTGCACTTCTTGTGCCTCAGTTTTCCAATCTGCTATTTAGCTGCTAAGCCTGTTGCTAAACTAAGCTCAAGGCTGAGTCATAAACATCCTGGTACAACCCCTGTCTGGACACATATGGACTTTACTTCCTCCTGGCAGTTTTCACCTCCCGAGTTTGTATACTGGAACTAACCCATTCCTGTCAACCTAGCCAGCAATCCTTCACGTACATGAAAGAACTACATTTGTGGCTTTTGCCTTTATAATGCTGCCTTTCTTTGTTCTCTCCAGAGCCCAGTTTGGATTGCTACCTGGGTCTGCCTCTCCTGGATTGCAATTCTTTTGCTCAAATAAATACCTTTTGTTCTTTATTACAGACTGAACCTTTTTTTTTTTTTTTTTTTTTTTTGGTTAACAAGACCCATCACCAGTGGTTAGAATCACTGCAATTTTCTACCTTCGAGGTATTGAGTAGCATGAGGGCAGTTGAGAAAATGACTAAGCTACACCTCTTCTGTGGTTTGACCTGTGGCATTATCATGAAGAGAAATGCCTGAGTTGTTGATAAATCGTTCCAAGCCACACTTTATGAAACTTTTCAAAACAGAAGGTCAATTTTTAAAAATACAAAATACAGGGGGTGGGGGTGGGGGAACAGCGTTAAAGCATGAATTATGAGTTCTGGCAAAACCCAAGTTCACATCAAGTTGCCACACATCCATATGGCCTTTGTTGCGTCGCCTGTCTTTGAGCATCAGTTTCCTCAAACGTAAAGTAAGAATGATAGAACATACGTGGTTATCTTTTTGGTTTGTAATGGTTATAAATAAGATAATTTAGGTAAAGCATCTGGCAGAATGCCTGGAACAGAAGCATGCTCTGCTAAGCTCTTCTCCTTCTCTTTGAAAATTACATTGAAAAATCAATTAAAGTCTCTCATTATTGATGCCACATTTTGATTTGCGATGGAATTAAGGTAAGGGTCAAGGCCAGTCTATACAAACAACAGAATAACTGGTAGGAAAATGAAAAAAAAAAAAAAAAGAGCCAATGATTCATTGTTGTTTCTAGATCATGTAATTTTATTGTTTTTAGAAAGTAAAATTGATGTTTTGTTTTGCTTGAATCTTTATTTGTTTTGTTACTGTGGGTTTAGAAGTATGGGGTTCTCCAGTTTGGTAACCTGGAAATTATAATAAGTCGATTTGCATCCATGTCAGTGTAAGCCTCTATTTAAATTTCATACCCTCCTAGTGCCAGATCATCTGAAAAAAAATTCTGGTCTCATTGTAAGCAACAGTTAACATAATATTCTTTGAGTTTACTTATCATTCGATTGAATGATTAAATATGCATTTAAAGTAGCCTGATAGTTAACAATAAATTGATTTGCACCTCCATCAAAGTCAGCTTTTACTTAAACTGTATTCCATCCAAAAGCTTGTTTTTTTCCTGAAAAAAAGTTGTTTCATTGCAAGCAATAGTTAAAATTATATTCTTTAATTTTTAGTTGATTAAAAATGATTAAATATGCATTGAGAGAAGCCAAAAAAAATGAAATCATGTTATTGTCTAGGAAAAAGAACCCTCCTATGAACATTATTTGAGTTTTAACAAATGAGTTGATTAGGGGGAAAGGAAAGAGGAACACAGTTCATCAAATGCCAGGCCCCTAGTTTTTCCACAGACCTCACGTACACTTGTCATTACACTTTGAAAAAAAATCGATGACTGCATTTCTTAGCAAGAATGTACTTTCCAGTTAATGAATTGTGCACTGAAATCATTGCCTTTTATTTATTTACTTCTTTTCTGTTTCAGAGTTTATATTCGCTTTCTTTGAAAATTATGGAAGATAATCAAAGTTGCATGGATTTATATGTCAAAGAAGCAGGATGAATGATATGTAATCATGGCCTAAGTTTGGTTAACTCGTTTAATTTCTTATTTTCTCTGCTGTAAGGACAGATTTATGCAGAAACTAAGTGGAGAAATACTACAATATAGCAGGTGTCCAGGATGAGCCAGATGAACCAGGATGTGCTCATGGTAGATCCAGCGAGGTCTAGGGGACATGGGACCAGGGGAGTTGGAAAGAGAAGATGCAATCTGGATGGAGTATAAATTTTCAAATCGGGCTGAAGGTGGTCATTCAGATTAGAGCCCTGTGTCTAAGACAGGAATTTGTCACCTGGTGGATGCCAGAGACTCTTAAGGAGTGCTCCAGGGTAGCAGAAGTGGGAGGGAAGAGAGGGAAAGATTAGAGGCATAGAATTTGCAAAACAAAACCAACCAAACCAAAACAACTGACTGTGCCTGCTGTTTTCACTAGAAATTCTGTAAGAATTTGGGGGTTCAGAACAATGTTTCACCAAAAGGGATGAGGAGTTCCTCCATCCACAGAGTACTAGGAGGCCTTCATGCAAGGAGAGGCCCAGCCTGGGAGGCTGCAGCTGGGTGGTTGGCCCTGGCAGGAGATAACCAGCAGTTACAGGCAGCAGAGGCCAGTCCCTTTGACAGCTTTGCAGGTAGAGGACACCTTGGCAGAGGTGAGAAAAACTTTTCATGAGCTCACAAGAACTTTCCTCAGAGAGTCCCAGATTGGTGGGACTCATGGTATTATAATGACAGCGATTCTGTTTGGCATAACCTTCATTAATGTTTGTTAGAGAAAACCATCAGAATGGTTCTTTTCTACTCCGAGAAAAGGCATCGTGAGGTTATGAGAATTACACCAGCTGCGGAGTCAACGCATCTGGTGAGACTCACATCACCCCACTTACTGTATGCCAGTCACTGCTCCGAGTAAGTGCTTCATGAGCACATAGTCATATTTAATTCTCATAGCAACACTGATACTATCCCAATCTTACATATGAAAAAAAACCCCAGAAGTACTGAGAGTTTAAATAACTTGCCCAGGACATGTAGCTTGTATGTGGTAAATTTCAGACTTAAAGCAGAAAGCCTGGCTCCAGTGTCTGTCCTGGCATATTGAAGGTGCTCACTAAATGTCTGCTTATTTAAATCATTCTACTAAGGGCTTAAAAATGTATTGAGTTTATCATTTTGGACTTAATAGACAGACTACATTTCAAAGCAATCAGAAAAATGCTTACAAGTATACCAAAATGGAATACAAGCTGGAGTGACCAGAACGTGTCTTAGTAATGTATTCAATTTCCTGATTAACCAAAAAATAAAAAATAAATAAATAGGTAGATAGATAAATAAATAAATAAATAAATAAATAAATAAATAAATAAATGCTTTCGACATCTTCTCATCCCAAAAGAAAACTAAATTTCTGGGAGTTTCTGTGACCCATGCCAAGCCACAGAGCCGACAGGGGAATCGGTTTGTACGGGACCCCAGGACTCCCACTTGTTGCTCCAACGAATTCCCTGGCATCATATTTCTGTCTAGTCTCAGGGGAAGGGGGAAGAGGCTATTCGAACCCAGGATGCACCTCTCATGTAGTTGACAGGAAAAGAATAAGTCTGACTGAATAGACTATTTAATTATTCTAGTTAATGACACTGAGAATCAGCCAACGGTAACCTTTAGGAAGGAGAAAAATGATCAGTGTATGAGCATCTTTCCTTCAGCCCCAAAGGATCACCACTCATTCAGCTCTGAGCCAGGCAACTGCACAGCAATAACGAAGGACAATTAAACAAATCAGGAAATCCACCCACCTGTCCTCCAGGTTCACTTACCTTGTTGCGGAGGATGATAGGCAAGGGCAATAAAATCAACAGGGTGAAAACTATGAGGAGAAACCGGCGATAAACCAAAATGTAACTAAAGAGTTTCATTGTCCTGAGTGGGTGCCTTTGATAGTGTTCTCCTCAAAATAAGGCGGGTGTTAAATAACAAGCCTTGATTAATATTTCTCTAGCTCATCGTCTTCACTCACTGCCCTAGAATAACCAGCACGAGTTAAAATTAAATCTCGATCTTTATTGTTTTACTGTCACAGTTAACTGGAGAGATAAGCCTAAGACTGCAAGAAATCAAAGACCATTTGCTGGCATGGCTTTTGGAAGGTAAAAGTTGTTCTTTTTCTATTTTCTGGATTCACATCAACTGGAATATAGACCGGCCAAGTCCAGGAGAAGGTAAAATAGTAAGACTGGCTGAGTTTGCCAACAACGAGGCCCCTCCAGGCCTTTTGATGTCTCCTGACTTCCCAGCTCCCTTAGGTGGTGCCTTGAGCAAGGCTCCACTGGGTGCCTCTGCCACCCTTCGAAGGAAGCTCATTTTCAACGTGTGGATTGAAACAGTAGGAACTTCAGGGGGTGGGAGAGGGAAAGGGAAGGGCTTTGGTGCAGATGGATTTCTCTGGGGCTTCTCAGACACCGTACTGAGGCCGTGTCCTGCCCTGCTCGTGTGAAGTGTGGCTCGGAGAACCGAACCTCTCACATTCGGGAATCCTCTGCCCTCGTGCAAAAGATAAAAAACCCTGCTTCCTGCATCGCATGGCATTTTCCTCCCCAGGAACACACTCAATTACACAAGGATTTCCTCGCTGAAAGCAAAGTTCTGCACATTTCCTGGACGCTGCTGCTTCTTTATCAGAAACCAAAAGTCACTGTGATGCCTTAGAAAAGCCTGCCCTGCAAGGCTTTTCCAGGATGGAGTAGATACTGTTGTGCTGATACTGACTTAAATAGTCACCAGGGAATTAATTTGCACAGAGCTGAGTCATCGTGTGTGTGTGTGTGTGTGTGTGTGTGTGTGTGTGTGTCGGTGGAGACTGCTCTGACAGCGATGGGGAGGTTGCATTTGGAAACGCCTCAGAGCTAGGAACCCTGTTTCTCATTGTGCTATCAATTGATCATCCAATAAACCTCAATTAAGTAGTTACTATGCACCCAGCCCTGGGTATAAACAAAACGCCATTTCCTTCTATAATTTATAGCCCATTTTGGGGGGGCATAAATAACTTTATATTTATCTAATCTACACTTAGCATTTAAATCTTATTTCTAATTCTACACGAATGGAATTCTGCTTTCTTTTCCTGTCAGGAAAAAGAATTCTTTCACCAACTCTCCCTGCATTATTAATGTAAATGAAAAAGTACTTTTTCCCTCTCTAAAAGTATAAATTTCTAAAGACATCGCATATAGTGATTCAGGAAAATCAGAATCGTAAACAGAAAAAGTCTCCGAACCAGAGAGGCACATTTTACCTTGAATTTCTCAGCTGAAAGAGAGGGTAATTATAAATAATAATAGTAATAAGCCATGACCCATAATAGGCAGTAATGATAGTGTTACAAAGCACATTAAAGGAAGTGAGTTACTTAAAACAGCTTCAATATTTATTTTTTCCAATATAACATCACTGCTTTTTTTTTTCCCACTATTTTTTGAAGAAAATGTTTCTGTTCCCTGATTTCCCTAGGCCACCTGGTGAGAACATTTGAGCCTCACTTTCTCCTCTGAGAGGATTTTACTTTGTGACATGACACCAAAAGTGAAAAGGCATTCATGTGACATTTAATGGAAATAAGGAATTTACTGTGCAGGGAACAATAGTACTCAAACCAGACAGAGGCTGAAAGAAAAGCTCTTGACATTTGCCAGCACCTGCTTTTTGTGCCCTATTTTCCCTATTCTGGTGCCCATTTCTCGCTAGACAAAGGCTTGCAGGACTCTCTTATGGCCTGAGGCTCGAGCCAGTTTGATCTTCTGTGGGTGCCTCTTATTGTAAAATGTTTCCAGTTTTTCTTTATGTCCAGCCAGTCTCCTGGTCCTCAGCAGTTTTCAGAAAAGATCTGAACAATAATTCACGTTGAACACGAATGACTAAATAGGCTGCATACCTCTGCAAAAGTTACCAGAAAATGAAACTCTAACAGGAGACTCTGGGTCCCTTGGAAACATATCTCAGAGTGTCCTTCAAATGACAGCACATTATTAACCGGCCCCACAATTAACTTTCACCTCTTTTTGTTTTGTAAAAAATACCCATACATATCCCTTCATGCATCACAATTGTGCCGTTTTATCTATCTGACCTAAAATGTACCATGCCATTGCATAATCACGGATTAGTTCATTCAAAACATGTTCTTTACAACTATATAAAAAAAAAAATTGGAAATACTGCTAATTCATTCATAGATGTCTACTCTGGGAGTTTACATTTCCCAGTTCAGTTAACCCTTAAAACCCAATACTAAGTATGTATGTGTGTACTGTCATTATTATTTTTATTTTACACATTTGGAAACTAAAATTTAAAGAGATCAAGTAAAATACCCCGGATATGTCGAAGTGATATATAGTGATTAAAATCCAGTACTTTCTGGCTCCTAAGGCAATGCTGGTTTTTTTGGTGCCTGTCATAAAGACTACTAATTGGATGCTAAACGCTAAATCATCACTTTTAGAGTTTTATACAGGCACAGGGTTTGGTTTGCTAAGGATTGCAGCTCCAGAGCTTGCTCTATGTCCATTGAACCTTATAGTTAGACATAACTTATATGAAACTCAGGTTCAGGCAAAAGAGAAAGAAAGATTCTTTCTTTATATCTTCTAGGTACCTTCACAAAAAAGCTCAAATGTCCAAGATGCTTAAGGTGTGTGGACAATCAACATGAAGGCAACGGACACCAGCCTTCAGGCAGTTTCCCTCAGGCTTGGTTTCCAGTTGTCCGTTCCTTATGCCATGTTTACTTGTAAGTTTGTGCTGTGCTTCAGACCTCTCCCTCTTTCAAGAAATTGCCTCCCTTCTCCGTCTTTAAATCCCACCCCTCCTTAATGTTAGACTTTGCAGACTCATCTCAAATCCACTGCTTTCTACAAATCTATCCTGACAATTCCAGTCTTTGCCCAAATTTCCAATTCCTGACTTTCTGTGCAGTCACCCAGGAGGGTTCCTTGGTCCAAACGTATTCAGACAATCTGGGCACTTGACGAAAATACAGATTTTCTGCTCTAGTAGATCAAAATGGAAATCTTCATGTTTCATTGGCATCCTATATAGTTTTATGTGCACTAACATTTAAGACTCACAGAGTTAGTATCTGTAAGATATATTTTGCCCTGTGAGTAGACTGACTTACATTTGTCACTATTTTAATAATGCATGTAAGTCTTAAATCCTCAAGAAGAGTGTTAACTCTTTGAATAGAGAGGACATTATGTGACTTCCCTTATGTCCTTAGCAAAGTTCTAGGGACAGGTGAGTATTCACTGTGAAACGTTTATCTGTATTATTTAAATATAGGTAAATGAGAACCAATTAGCCTCATTGCTTATATAGTATGGCTTGCAAAACCAGTTTATTAATAGAGTATTTAAGTTTACAAAGAGATATGGCTTATTCAATGGGGGAATGAGCTGGTAAAAACTTAAATGAGAAGGTATGTATGCTCAGCATACACTTTGCTTATGGAGGGAAAAAATGTCAAAGTGCTTTTACTGTTGGTGAAGGCAGCCAGGTGAATTTGTACATAAAAAGATGCCTTGCATTCCTATTTTCATTCTTAGAATTTTTAAGGTTCAAAGCGCATGTCAGTTTTAATTGATTGTTATTGTTGATGAATGCAAGTCAGATTCAGTCCCGACAGGCATTTGTTTCTTAGTCTAGACTAGCCACTGACTCTGAAATTCAGTCCTAGTGAACTCCCCACTTATATATTCTGGTTATCTTCATAAATTCCTAAACTTCCAGACACTGCTCTGGGAAGAGTTCACTCTTTGAGTGGCACAGGTGAGCTGTGCCCAAAACCTTTTTTTAGATACTATGAAAAATAAAATCTTTCCCCCCCTTCCCCACATTCATTTTAACTGGCATCCAGAGTCTTTATCTTGGAATTTTTTATGTTTTCAATTTCTTCATGTTCGCTTTTCTATTCCTTAAGATGATGAATTAATTATCTTCATGAGAGTAAAATATATATATAGTAAAATTTCCGAGCTCACATCAATTAACTGCACCGTTTTCTTTTTAGTTTCTTTAAATAAAGAAAAAAGTCACTTTCCGGGGTAGGATAGTCTACCCTAGTGATTCTAGATTCATACAAAAGTCCCTGAACACCGAAATTGGTATAATTTATTATTAACTCCAACTTCAATAATCATTCCTCCAACGCCGTGAAGTAAATGACTGACTGACCAGATTGAACTGTGTCCCATGAGGTGAGGACCTCAACACCAATGAACCGAGGAGCAAAGCAAATTCCAAAAGGGGAGGCCCTGTCTCCAGCAGAAACAGCAGAGGCCAGGACCCTGGGGACCAGATGTGATCAGTCACTCCCTCCACCTGAGTGTGAGGAATGTTCTTCTCTTGACCAAGCCTGACCATATCTTTTATTGAGGTTCTCTGAAAGATGAAAGGGAAGAATCCAGAGATGAAAGGAAGAAGGGGAAGGGGAATGTTGGGGAAAAAAACAGAAGAGATGAAAGAAGATTCTGGAATACTTAGCACTCCATTAGAAAGGAAGTTGATTAAAACTACCCTAAAATGTCTGGAACTCTGCTGATTCCCACTCCCTCCCTGCTTACTGCTCACTCCCCTGCCCAGTCACCTTACATACAGTCATATTCTGGTAGTCTTGACACAGGGGACATCATTATAATCCTCATGAGAACATGCAGGGGATTCAGAAGTGAACACAGGGTTCCTACATGTAGCATTTATCTTCAGGCCCTGGATGGGAAGGCAGGCCAGGTTTCAGGTGCTCTGGGAGGACTGCTGTGACTCTAGAACTCTTAGAAACAGAAGCCAATGAGCCAACGAAAGAGGCCATATAGAACTACCATATGATCCCCGCTGGTCCAAACGTTCACTCCTCTGGTTAAGTCATGAGGATTTTATATAGCTCAAATCAGGCAGTCAAAACTGCTTTTAGCTAGAGAGCCCAGCTTCAAAAAGCTGGTCATGTAAAAATTTCCCCTGGTAATCTCAGTTCTGCTAGGAATTCACTGTTGCTCATAGCCAAACGTGTCTATTTTCCTCTCTCAGAAAAAAAAAAAAGATGTTTCTCTCACTGTGTTTACCACCAGAACTATTGTCCCTTTGAACCTGGAATATCTCTTGTCCTTGATGACAATGCAAAGACGAAGGGTTAACATAGTTCCTAATGGTGATTTCATCTGCAGTACAGCAAGTGACATCGACACAATCCGGTTTACTGTCAGGCTGACCCATCTTCCGTGGAATGTACTTTCACCTAAGTGTAGAAGACTTTACAATATGTCGTTAACACGAATACAGGAAGTTAGCCAGGCTGCTCTTTTGCAGGAATTTTCTGCAGCATTCAGCGCTCTTCACTACCTGGCTTATTATTTGGGTTTGGTGGCTTTGGGTTCAAAACGGTTGCTGACAGAGGAAATTCATTGGTCAGGGGAAGGAAAGTTATGCTTTGCGACTACTTATGATCTTAAGAAGAAACATCAAAATTTATTCTGTTATTTATGCTTACTTTTTTTTTTTTTTACCATAGATTCATAGAGGGACATTTTCAGAAAAATGTTTTCTTTTCAATTTACCTTACAGTTAAACTACGTAACTGACAGACCGTGAGGACATGACTTACTTTATACTTCTGGCCTAGATCAACATGACATAAAATGGTAGTGGTAAAGAGTAGTTTGAACTCTTGAGGGGTGTTTTTGTTTGTTTGTTTGTTTGTTTGTTTAAGGCTAATAAAATAGACCCAAATAAAAATTCTTCCAGTGAGTGAATTTATGAGAATAAGATACTGCGCCTTCACACGGGAGCTGGCCTTTGACATGGAAAGGGGAAGATAGCACACACACAGCCAATCGCTCCTACTGGCTCAGTAAAGCATAAAACAAGTGCCCTGAGAAGGCAATTAATTCTGACCACTCTGTTATTTTTCATAACAATCTCCATTTTTATAGTCCTTAAAATAACTAATTATAAAGTCTCATGGCCAGTGTCGTGACCCGATATGACATTCTCTAGTTTGGGGTAATCATTGTATCTCTGGTTTGGAAAATCGTTCTAGGCCCCTGTGAAATACTGAAGCCCAAAAGCCCATTCTTTTTCAGCCTGTTCTTGAATGCTTCTCATGATGGATGACTCATCTCTCGTTTTAAATTTTAACATTCCCTTTCCTTTCTGTTAGATTTTTTTCCCCCGGACATTGAGCCAAAATTTACCTTCCTGTAGCTTCCATTTACTGCTCTCATTCTGCTTTTGGGGAGCATCAGCGGAAAAATCAAACTACTCTTCCATATGACAGCCTTTATATACGTAAAGTCTTATCTACTTTGCTTCAAATATCCCTCATGTCTCAAATTTTAAGTCCCTTCATTGTCCTGGCATGCTCTGATTAAGAACCTGGACTAGTTTCTTTTTCTACATCCCCCGCCTGGTTCCCGAGTTCAGCTCTATTGTAGATGTTGTTCTGGATGCAGTGCTTGTAGGAATACAAGCTTCACTGCAGAACGTTTTGCTTCCCGCCATTCCATAGCTGATATAGTTTGAACTTATTAACCAATTGAAAATATTTTTCTATGTACCATAGCTAAGTAATCTCTATCTTGTCATCCCTACTAATTTCTATCTTGGATTTTTACACGTTTCAGTGGCCATGACTTCTTTCATTCATCAATAAACGTTATACACAAATTTAACAATAGTTCCCTGCATATTTTTTATCCCAAATCACCGATAATATATTCGACAGGTTCCCTTCTCCAGATAGCTTCCTTTAAGTCGACACTTTCACAGCAGAAAGCAGCTTTTGGATACTCCCGCTAACTCTAGTCTACTGCAGTGTTTCTATTCAGTGGTCCATTCTGGAGTATGGCCCAAGACTGACACTGATGTACAGTTAATAGCATTTACCTGTCTCCTGTCTTTGAGCATAAATACATTTCTTATAAAATTTTTGAAATCTACCATCCCAGAAATTTAGGTTACATATCTGATTATGTCTACTCTTTTACTCCTTGGGTAGCAAAAATGCCAAAAAAACATAAATTTTTTTTTCTAAGACATGTTACTTTCAATTTCACGAACCCAATCTTCCTATATACTTTGAAATATGCATTTGTCTGGTGAAGAAGAGTCAGCAATTATACTTATTGCATCATTGATTTCTCCAAAGGAAGGATTACCTTTCAATAGTTATTTAAAAATTGGAAATGTCCCTATTTTCTAGAAAGGAAATGTCATCAGCATTATGCACGTGTGAAGGCACTACTTTATAAACAAACACTCAGGAAAACACATGTGGAATTGGTATGAACCTAGTAGTATCAGAAACCACTAGTGTATCTCCTCCTGGCCACTCTTTCCTCTCTTTTCTCCTTTAGGAATATTATCTCCTAGGAAGACACAGCATCAGCCACTCGGGAATTTCAGTAGCGGCTGCTGGGAGAGAGAGATAGTCTGGACCAAGAAGAACTACAGCTGAGAGAGAGTGACTGGAACTCAGATTCTGACATTATAAAGACCCTCCCCCCCCATTTTTTTTTAAGACTGTGGCTAAAGCCTCCTATCACTTTCCTCACTGCCAGATCACTTTTCTGTGGGCATCCCCTAGATAAATAAATTGACTTCATAGGCTTCACTATTCTCCCTTTAAAAATCAAGGATTTGCCTTATATGATCTCACACCTCTTCCAACATTTTTATCTCTGTTTCCAGGACTTATTTATTCAAAGAATTCAAAGAATTACTTTAAAGTACATAGATTAAAATTTTCTTTAATAAATAAATATAGAATTCTCAAATGTAGAATTCTCAAAAGTTCCTAGAAAAAGATAGTAATTTCTAACCTTTGATGTTACATATCTTTGAAAATAAAAAAAAAAAAAACAATATTAAAAGTATAAAAGAAGCTATCCAAAGTCAATCCAAACAAGTAGTCAACAGATTTGTCACTTTGCCATATGGAACCTCAGGAAATCCAATCCAAGCATAAGGGAAACTTTAAGATGAATTCATGCAGTATCATTCATCTTCTCACAGACCTAGAAGCTTGCTGTGATCACTCATCGTGGATGTTTTCATAGAGACTGAGTAAACTGTTTCTCAGAATTGACTTCCTTGCCACATTTTTGCACTAAGTGTCTGACAGAGACTGCTTGATCTGGGAAAATACACTTTGAACTTGTGTGGGAGGCACAACTAGTCAAGACTAACTTGCAAGCAAGGAAAGTTGGGTCAAAAGTAAAACTACTCGGGTGAGGTACCAAGACAATTAATTCACTGAAGAAAAGAAGAGTCTTTCCATCAACTAGAGCAAACAGGACAACTGGATATCCAAATGCAAAAAAAAGATAAAGTTGGACCCTGCCTCATACTACATACAAAAATTAACTCGAAATGGACCAAAAGACTGAATTTAAAAGCTAAACCTATAAAACTCTTGGAAGAAACATAAGTTTAAATCTTCATGACCTTGGATTTGGCACTGAATTCTTTCCATACAACACCCAAAATACAAGCAACCAAAGAACAACTAGACAAAGTGAACTTCATAAAAATGAAAAACTTTTGTTCTTCGAAGACACTATCAAGAAAGTGAAAAGGCAATCCACATGATGGGAGAAAATATGTGCAAATCATATGTTTGATAAGGGTCTGATACCTAGACTATATTAAAAACCATTACAACTCAACAACAAAAAGACAATACAATTTTTAAAAAATGAGCAAAGGATTTGAATAGACATTTCTGTAAAGAAGACACACAAATGGGCAATATGCCTATTAAAAGATCATTAGACACCAAAGAAATGCAAATCCCAACCACTATGGAATACTACTCCATACCCACTAGGATGGCTATCATAAAAAAGACAGACAACAACAACTGTTGGGAAGAATATAGGGAAATTGCATCCTCAGACAGGATTGGTGAGAATTTAAAATTGTACAGCCACTTTGAAAAACAGTTTGAAAGTTTCTCAAAATTTAAACATAAACATTTGACCCAGCAATTCCACTCGTAGGTATATACCCAAGAGAAATAAAAACATGTCTGTACTCAAGGGAATGCTTGAAGCAGCTGTTTTCATGATAGCTTTGAAAACTGAAGCAACCCAAGTGTCTATCAAATGGCGAATGCATAAACAAATGTGATATCCACACAAGGGAATATAAATCCGTAGAGACAGAGAGTAGATTAGTGGTTGCCAGGGCCTGGGAAGAGGGCAGAATGGGGAATAATTGCTAATGGGCAAGGGGTTTCTTTTATAATTTTGAAAATATTCTGAAATTGGATAGTGGTGATGGTTGTACAACTTTATGAATATACTGAGCACCCCTGAACTATGTACCTTAAGAGTGAACATTGTATCAACTTTAGAAGAGATGAAAGTCAAAATTACACGACAAATGTGCAATTATTTGAAAAGTATCAAGTACTTCATCAGCAGTTCTCAAACTTTTAATCTCAGAATTCCTCTACATTTTTTATCTAAAGGCTGTTTTCTAATGCTCTATTAGAAAGTGAAATTGAGAAAAATTTTAAATGTTTAGCCATTTGTTTAAAAACAAAAATAATAACCCTATTACATGCTACTATAAATAACATTTAAGAAATATAAATTTATTTTCTAAAAGGAGAATAGTGGTATTGCTTTATTTATTTATTTATTTATTTATTTATTTATTGCAAATCTCTGTAGAGAATGAGAACTATTGGATTCCACATACAATCTATTGCCATGTCACATGTCCTGTTGCCTCTGGAAAACTCCTCTGTATGCTTGTGAGAGAGGATAAAACAAATAATATCTTTACCTTATTATAAAAATAGTTTTGACTTTGCAGACCCTCTGAGGGGATCTTAGGGACCCACAGGGGTCCCAGAACCACATTTTGAAAAGTGCTGAACTAAACAAATATGAGATATGCTACTGTCACGAGAATAAAGATAGAGGTATTAAATTTGATGTTAATATAAAAGAAATCTTCATATTCAAAGAAGACTGCTGTTAAATAAAAAATATGATAACTTCCAATACTAGAACACAAACTGTTCTATGTTACGATAATCACAAACACAGATAACGTTATAAACTGGAATATTTTATTGTTACAACCTGGATACTTTTGAGAATAAAAGGGATACTGTTGGTAGTTATTCTGAGAATGTCCCAGGTAAATTGCATTGTGTAGTCTGTTTACCTGGGGCAGAAACTGAGAGCTAAGCTGAGTCTAGAAAGAAAGATTTTGGATACTTGGAGGGTCTGGCGAGAGTGTTCTGATATGGTGAAGGAATGGACCTGAGAGATTCGCTGATGGTCTAGAGGACTTTTGGAAATCTGGAGAGCTCACAAAATTTTAGGATGAACTCAGAATTTTCCTAAAAATTTTGAACATTTAAAGTAATCTTTTGAGTGTCAAAAATTAGTTTGAGTGACAATATTGTCTCTATTAAAGAGGGATCTTATCTCTGATCCTGAGAAATTTGCTCATTTGTAGGCCACAGGGCTTAATAGGTTAAAGGAATAATATACGTTTGTAGTGAGAATAACTGAGAGATCCATCCTGCCTCATCCAGCAAAGAGGACCACCAGATGGCAATGCTTTAATTAAGGTCAGTGTCCTTTTCTGGATAACAAAACATGCAAATCCAAATGCCTTCAGACTGTCAGAAACAAAAGGAAAGGCAAGGACGATGTAGATGAAAGAGAGAGTAGAGGGCCACCCAAAGGTGGTAGCCATCCTCAGCTCCAGACTGTTGACATGATGCACAAAAAGTCCCAGTTTATCACACTTGCCTGATTACTCAAAAAAAGCCAGAAACATTCTTTTATGTGAAATGCCTAATATTTAAATGTCAGCAACTGATTCAATATGACACTAGTAGAACTAAAGACAGGTATGTGATCATGTTTGCGACTCTTCCCACCAAAGCTTTGTCCTGTGACCTATAGGATAAATCTAAACCTCGCCAGCCACATATCACAGGGAGTTTGGATGACTCAGGGCACAAACCACCACCATTAATGAAGAGAAAACATCACAGGTGTGTCTAATTGAGGAGTTAGTTGTGTCCTTGTAATCCAAGGGAAGCGGTTTACTGTGTGTTGTAGCTAAGAACTCTTAATAGTTCTTATAAGCTGATTCTACCAGCGAGTTATGCCTGTGAATGTACTTACTGATGTATTTAGTATTGTAGCACCAAGATGAGTTAAACAAATGCTTTGCAAGTCAAACTGAAGTATCTTCTAACATAAACCCTTATATCAGAGATGAGCAACTGAGCCTCAAGAATGAGAACAGACTTAGATATGGTCACCATAGGGAAATGTTTTTCTCAAGTCTGCATCCCACTACACTTTAATATCATGTTACAATGCAAGTGCAGGCACATTTCAACAGTGTATTCTATGTCCATTCCTTACTTATAAATAATATACATTAAAGTCATATCAGATATATACACATAATAAAATACATTAAGATCATGTTAAACAAATAAAAACAAATCTATTTCTTGGAGGGGGGGGATTGTGATACTGACTTTACCCAGTGTTTGCCATTCTGAGCTTTCCTCTGGATGATTTGGAACATGAAACACAATGTTTCCCCCCACCCAGGGGTTGAATATTTATCATCGCATCAGTAGGATTCTGCTCCTTTAAGGGGTTAAACAGATTCAGACAGCCGGCGAATTTGATTATAGATTAGAGTCAGGGCTCTGAGACTAGGCCCTGCAGGAGAATCTGAATGAGGTGACCTATGAAATCCTTAGGCCACTAGAATCTTTAGAAAGAGGAAACATCAGTGCCCAGGTTCCTCAGCTTCAAGAAAAAACTGAAAGAGGAAGAGAAAGGGGAGAAAACAGATTGAAATCTCAGCTGCAAAATCATTCAACTCAGCTGAGTTTAGATGAACATCTTTGCAGTTGTCCAAATGAACCCTTTGGGAGTTCTCTTTGGCCCACGGCAGAAATAGCACTGTGGAAATCTAAAGCCAAAGGGGTCCTGCATGAGTGGTTTGCAGCAAGGCCCGCTGACCTGCGCTCCCGTGTGCAGCCAGGCTGAGGGCACCAGCAGTGAGCCCTGGCACTTGGCAGTGCAGCTTATGCTAGAAGGACAGATGGCAGGCAACTCAGCAAGCCAAAGACATGAGTGCCCTGGGGCCCACTGCTTTGTCACGGGATGGGTGGAAAGACAGAGGTGTGACACACTAGTAAATGATCGACTAGATTTAAAACCTTATTAAGATGTTTGTTTTTTAAATGTGTCCATCGTTTGAATTTCTGTTACTTTCATTTTGTCTAATTTGCATCATTTGTCAGTTCTAATGCATTTTACAGCTTTCTCCTTTCTTCCGTCGTTTATTTTACCCACTGTTATGACTTTAACTGCCTTCTAACAGCCTCTGACTCTGCTCTTCCTCTTGGGCCTCTCTCCAACTGCCTTCCAGGAGACTGGAACACGTCTGAGGTCGGTTGGAAGTCTCTAAATAGCAGATTTGTATTCTTTCCCTTTCATCAGCGACCAAGTGTGTCATTATTCACTGCAAGGTTCTATTAAATACTTAACTCACATTTCCTTTTGGGTCTCTTCCCATCCCATTTTCTGGTGGCTTCATGGCATCCATATCTTCTCTCACCTTTCATGCAAGACTACCAGGATTGTCTGTTTGTTTCCATCTCCACCTGCAGCACCCCTTCCCCTTTACACCCTTCCAATGCCCATGGTCTTTCAATCAGATCCCAAACATCTTGCTTATAGGGCATACTTAGCGATAACATCCCTCAGTATGTGCTTGCTAGCCTTGATTTAAAAGAATCTCCTCTATATTAGCTCCCTGGGCTAGAAAAAAGGCAGAGTCAAGCTGCAATTGGAATCTATGGGTTATGCTAAGATTCTGAGCTTTGGAAATTTAAAGTGTATGAATTTTAAATAAAAGTAATTTAAAAGAGTAAGTGTTTAAGAATTCCAATTTTGGCTACAGCTTTCAGGATGAATTAGTAGGGGAGTTTTTCTACTTTTAAAAATTATAATTAGTTGAATTTTCTCATATCTCATGGGCTTGTTTTAGTTTCTCTAGTTGTTAACTTTCAGCCTCTTGTAATTTTTAAAGTAGCATTTTTTTTATTATTATTATGTTATCCTAGCTCTCTGGTATCTATCTATCTATCTATCTATCTATCTATCTATCTATCTATCTATCTAATCTATCTATCATGTATCTATCTATCTACCTATCTACCTATCACCTATCTATCTATCATCTATCATCATCTATCATTAATCCATCTATCTCTCCCCTAAAACTATGTATTAAATTCCACTTTCTCTGAAAACATTCCTTTTTAGTGACAGAGTAGGTAGGGGAAGGGACAAAAAAAAAAAGATAGAAGACCAGAAAATAATAAAAAGCCAAAATACTGTTTATACTAGAAAATCGGTGGTAGCAACATTCAAGAAATTTATTACAATATATTTATTATATTTTTAAGCTTCTTTCATTTATTGGATGTTTTGGTAAATTCTGGGGATATAAAGACTAAGAAGATGTGGTCACTGCCCTCAAAAAGCTTATACAGTGCAACAAAAAGAAACAGACTGTGCTAATGACGACGAGGGACTATTTTAGAGACTATGATGAAAAACTCTTCAGGGGACAGTTTAAGCACAAAAGAGAGAGAGGTCAAATATATTAGGGGAGGGAGAGAGAGTGGACGTGCTTACCAGGAAGGAGACACAGCAAACCTTGTTAGCTGAGTAGGTGCTTCCAGGAGAACATCTGGAGGAAGGACTTTACAGACAGGAGATAGAGACGTCAGGTCCCTGTGGGATTAGAGACCCGTAAAGGAAGCACGTGGCTGGAGCAGGGGGAGCACCGAAAGAGGTGAAGCTGGATGGACTAAAATGGCTGGGTAAACTCATTCACTCATCTATTCCTTTACGATATATTGAGTTCATAACACGTATCAGGGACTGTGCTAGGAATAGAGATCATGTAGATAAATGGGATAATTCTTGCCTCTGAAAGGCTTTCAGCAAGTTAGGTGAGGCCAGTGTCTGTCTAAACGAATAATTTCATCAGTGTGGTAAGTGTTAACATAGAGATGTGCAGGATACACTGTGGAAAGGGAGAGGAAATATATGTAACTTTGCCAAGGGGAACTGTAGAGAATAAAGGTCCAGGGAAAGCTGAGGCATGAAGGAAGAGCGGTGTCTACTGGAGAAAATGGCACATGTGGGGTCTTACATGTTTGCACAGTGTCATAGTGTCTGCATCAGAAAAACAGGAGGGCAAGAAGCTGGAGAAGTGATGGAACCTGAATGGTCATAGCTCTTGAATGCCAGGCTAAGGAATCTGGACTTTATTCCGCAGGCAGTAGGGAGCTCTGAAGACGTTTAAGTAGGGCGGTGAGGAAATCAGGTTTACCTTTCAGAAAGATTACTCTGGGGTTATATGGAGCAAGAAGACATAGCCAACTTTCCTGGAAGGATACGGGTGATACACAGAACCCCTGGGAGAACTGAAGAATGAGTCTCAAGGCTCCTTGGAAGAATGACATCCCAAATCATGCTCAGACCTGGCTTTATAGGAAATGGCCACCTGAGCGGCTGACGCTGGATGCTAGAGTGACCCTGTTATCAGAACCAGACTTCCTGCCACAACGCTTGCCAGGACATTGGAATGGAACCCGCACAGGGCCTCCTTTCTCCACTCACTCACTTTGGAATCCACATATTGCATGGGTGAACCTAATTAATATGGCCCAGTTCCCATGCCTCTGCCCTTGCTACTGAGCAGCCACATAAGGTAGATTTTGGAGTTTAGGAAGGCGGATTCCATATGCTAGGAATTTTCCACAGCACAGCAAGCCTGGCCCAAAGGTGCTGCAGTTGTCATGGCAGACTGCCACCTCACCTGGCTATAGAGTTAATGATGAGTTGGAAGCCAGAAACTCTAAGAAGAGTTCAAAACATTCTTTACTAGATCAGGTGATATATTAACTCCGATGCTAACAGTGGGAATGGAAAAAAGGAATCAAAAAATTAAATACATAAAATTTAAGGAGGGGAAGCCTACAGAACCAGAAGACAGATTAGATAAGGGATGTGAGAGATAATAGGGCTATTGGGGACCTGTCCTGAGGGACAAGGAGAATGCTAATCTTAACTAGGAGTGGGGGGGAGGGAGTGGGGAAGCAATTAATAAAGACTTGAAAGTGGAAACAGGAATATATACTTTGACATTTAAAGAGTTTGCTTTCAGTGATCTAGATACTTGCTTTTTTTTGGATATTCTGTTTTCTAGCAATACTGACCAAATGAGATAATTATGTATTCATAAAACCCTTGGTTATGTTCAAGGAATTGAGATGCTCACCCAAATAAAATGATTTAACTTTTTTTCTGGAATAAATATGTATTATAATTTTGTAAATTTAGGATACAGAGAAGAAGCAATATTCAAGAATTAGCATTTTCAACACGTCATCAGATGTTACTGTTCAAGGCATCATTTAGGTCTATCTAGTTAGTGGTTTATTTATTTAAGTACATAGTTTGTGTTCAGATTTACTATCTGTAGAGGACAGTTCTCCCCAATGTTTTCTGTGATAATAGCTTCACATTCTCACCAGTCTGAACTATCAGGACAAGTGACAAGAAGGATAAATGGTTATTTGCCCCCTGTCTACCATAAATCTTTTCTATTCATTCAGGCTCTCTGTAAATTCCTTGGGGATGTCACTGTGGGGAGGTGGTAGCTCTGATGTGCCCCAGGCCCCATCAAAATGGCAGACAGTGGGCACGCTCCTGGCCCGTGTGGAGGTGACTTTGATTGGCAGGTGCCGCTTTCCTCCTGACCAGACACACAGAGAGTGATGCCCTAAGGCAGTGCAAAGACCTTCCTGTGTGTCGTCTGCTTCCTCAGAGCTCCCCAGCTTCCTTGGGATCTTTGCTGAACAATCCGAAACTCTTTCCTTTTCACAGTGGAATTTGGGAAGTGAGAAGCTTCTTTTCTTCATATTTGAATCCAGGGAATATAGACATTCATTTCCTCTTGGAAGCAGTCACTGAATAAATAAGGTCCTTCCAGCTCTTTACACAGATCTATCTTCATAGATTGCTTTCATCTAGACAGGTCTGCCTAGCTACTGTGCTGTGGCCTCAAAAATCTGCCTTTCAGCTTTTTATTCCATCTTTCTTATAAAAACAAACAACAAACAACAAAGTGCTCCTGACATCTCTGTACTGTCATAAAAACACGGACAAGTGATTCTAGATTTGTCAAAACCATTTTAGGTGTATACAATAGATGATCTGATGAACAAAGTATTAGCTGTGACGGGATAGAAAGAGGCTCAGGTTTGGAGTCACCAGCCTTGTGTTTTCAACTTAGTTCTGCAAATTGATTTTAAGTATGTCAATGTGGGCAGGTCAATTAGAATCTCTGACCATTATCTAAGAGACGGGACTGTCTTGGGGATGTTGAGACATTTGTGGAAATATTTAGTCAACCGCCAAGAAATACACAGCACAGGAGCAGAATGAATGTGATGTACTCAGAACTCATCACAGCCTACATGGTCATGGATAATTGGGCCACACTAAGGAAGCCTTCTGCTCCTTTACTCTCTGTCATCTTATCCCGTCATTAGACCTTGGCCACCCACTGGCCACACATTTCACATCAGGGCTTCCCGTGGCTATTCTCTCTGCCAGCAGTTCTCTGCCTTCCATTCCTGTTGGGGTCTATCCCAACTAGACCTTCATAGTTCCTGTGCTTCTGCTTTATAGCATTTCTCAGAATTGTAATTTAACAAACATTTCTGCAGTGAATAGTATGATGTCAGTATTTACCGTCCCACTATAATTTCTATAAAAGCAGGGGTGATTTCTGTCTGGTTACCAGACAGATAGCAATTAGGTCTTTCAACCGTGCCTGGGATAGAGAAGGCATTAATAAGCATTTGTCGTGCCCTTAGACTTGCATGTGTTTGCGTATTCTGACACCTCTGATAGGCAGAGCTTTCTCCCTGCTTCAACTAGATACTCCTTCTTCCCTGAGTAAATCAACTCAGGGCTTCCTTCTGGCAGATGTCTATTCTAGGTCCTGGGTAATCCCTACATACTCCCAATAATTTGTATTTTCCTCCATTACAGATGTTAGCAGATGTAGTTGACTGTTGTTAAAAAAGAAAATTCTGATGTCCAAGCACCACCCCAGACCAATTAAACCAGGCTTCCTTGGTTGGAGCCCATTGTCATCATTCTTTTTTTAAAGATCTCCTATTATGAAGCCAGGGTTGAGAACCACTGATGATTATACTACAGCCTTATCTTCTATTGACAAGTCTATCTCTGCCAGGATGGCTCAGGCCTTTGAAATAAAACTTCGTCTTATTGTTCTATCCTCAGTATCTGGCATAGAGCTGAGCATTTTGTGAGCACTCAAAAATGTTTTTGAATGAATTGGTTAAATAAATGCATGTCATGGGAATAGAAGGAAGTACATGTTAACACCAGAACACTATTACAGCAGATAAGGGTGGTTAAGAGAATGCTTTGTTAAAGACAATGATTTCGAAGTATTACATTAAGGAATTCTCTAGTGTGAAAAACTTGTAGTGATCCATTGTTGACAAAATTCAAGATGCTTTATTCCCTCTTGGATAATACAACAGTCACATGGAGAGCTTTCCAAAAGTATTTGCCTGAGAGAGAAATTAGGTTGAGAACGATTGCGAAAGCGGACACATGTACAAGTTTCACACACAAAAAGGCAAGCAGGAAAACAATCATGCTTTCTTTTGAGTACTAAATGTGGAGCAGCTGAGTGGGATACTGTTTGCCGAAAATAAAAAAATAAATAAAGTTTAGTTTTTCCAAAACTATTGCCAAGAACTATACTGATTTAATCAGTGAAAACTGGTCAAAACATGAATACATAGGTTAATGTGTAGGGCATTCTACTTGCCTGTAAAACTTGGAGCTTTCTATGTTTTAGAGTAGGGACCTGTGAACTTCTTGGATTCATACCTATGTGCATACATAGTTATTCCTAGGAAGCCATAGTATGACTTCCATCAGATTTTTGAAAGAGAATAGGTCAGGCTAGAGGAAGTTTGAGGCCTCTACTGGCCTCTGTGGCAATAGCTTGGTGTGGACCAGGACATCTGATCAGACCTTCTGACTCAACATGGACAAACCTGAGACTCTTCAGCCTTGTCCGCAGTCTCCAGTTCAGCCATGCAGGATTAGCCTGCTTTCTTAAGTCTTTTTTTTACAGTTTTATCATTAGTTTCTATGCAGTTTATATCTACCTTGTTTAATTTAAAGTCCCAGAATTTTCATTATCCCAATACTCACCCATCTTCATCTTATTTCTGACTACTTTTTAAGTCAACTTTTCAAGATTTCTTCTTTTACTTTATGTTCATAATATATGTAGAATGTTTCAGATTGCGGTCCACAGCCAGACCCCAAGGAAAACTGACTTTCAATGGGCAGATAAAATAAAAACTTAACTTGTGAACTTAAATTTCTTTTTCATTGTTAGTATCATTTATTTAAAACGATGTCTCCTTAGAACAAACCATGGTAAGCCAACTAGTGTCCTGCTTTCTCTGAATCTTTGTTTTTCTTCCCTGAGAAGGGGAGACTTTCGAGCATCACTAAGTTTAAGAACTCAAACTTGCGAAAGAGAAGACGACACCTTTCTAAAAGATGGGAGAAGAACCATAAAGAGAACGGGATCAAGGACAGGATGAGCTACGAAAAGATTAGTACTTAGATGTGTCCTTAGATGGAGGTCATGAGTGACATCATGGGGGAACATCTTCCTGAAGGTGTGGAGATGGAAGACAGAGTGAAGTGGGTTGAAGGGTTAGTGGGAAATGAGCGAATAGAGGCAGTGAGATGGTTATCTCTGAAGGTAAGCAAAGAGGAAGAAACAGTGCTCCAGGTTGCTTATTTGTTTGGATGGAAAGACCTGTGTATGCTGAAGGAAAGGAAGAAATGGAGGAAGAATATTTTAGAGGCGAGAAGGGATATGCAAAGGCACAATATATCAACATGGTGTTTTATTTGTATTTCATTATATAGTCTCTTTGAAGATGAGTTGTTTACTTTTCTTAGTTGAGTGATGTATAGTAAAAGCTGTATCCACAAAGCCCAGCTTCAGGAAATCAATATTAAGTTTCCATCAAGAATTTAAAGATTCCTTATTCTTCACTTCAAAAATGTCTCTGTATCCTCACCTCTGTACCCCTCCCCTGAAATGTTGGTGGGAGACAAGAATGTTCTTGTTTCTAAAGTAAACACATTTACCACTAGTCTTAGACCCACAGGCTGTTCACTCTTTCCAGCATTAACAATCTAACTTCATACATGTTTCATCTAGCCCTGTGTCCCCCAGATCTTGAACTAACCTTCAAAATCAACATTTCTATTGTTCTCAACCCTTTATCCCTAAAGCTCTCAAAGGAGTATTTTGTTATCTCTTAGTTCTCAATTTCTATTTACTTGTCATCTCCTGATAATCTGCTCTTTGTTCTATTTGCCTTTGCAGTTCTCACCCGCCAATGAGAAGAAAAATAACCTACACACTTTCTGCCTCCCCTCCTCTCACTCACCACCTGCTCACTTCCCTGGCTCTGTAGCTGTGTTTCACTTGCTTCTTGCTTTGCCCCTGAACTTCTTTCTCTGTTTTACATTATTGTCATCTCTGAGTTTAGATTTTGTACACAGTAGGTATTCACAGTGGTATAACTCAGAGTGCAGAGGTGGAGGGTGACACAGCTGCACAGAATTAGCACGGTGTACTGCAGTTGTGAGCAAAAGTCCTGTGATACTGTGATTTATAATGAGAAATATATTTTATTCTTTGTCCTGATTTCTGGTACAGAACTCCTAAAACCCTTGGAATTTTCTAAGCCATGGGAGCTAAAAAGGTGTTTTTTGTTATGTTAATGAGGTGAGTTTTGGACCACACCTAAGGACAAGGGTTGGTTGCCAGGAGAACCAACCATGTCATCAGAGAGTTGCAGCTTTCAGTCCCATTTTACCCCACCCTAACCTCCTGGGAGGTTGAGTTTAATCACCAATAGCCAATGATTTATTTAATCAATCATGGCTCTGTAACGAGGTCTTCTCCAAAAACCAAAAAGACAGGACCCAGGGAGCTTATGGGTTGATGAACACATGGAGATTTGAGAAGAATAATACACTCAGAGCACAGAAGCTCCATGCTCTTTTCCCCAACCTTTCCCTATACATCTCTTCCATCTGGCTGTTCCTGAATTATATCTTTTTATAATAAACTGGCAATCTAGTGAGTAAAATGTGTCTCTGAGTTCTTTGTGCCACTCTAGCAAATTAATTGAACCTAAAGAAGGGTCCTTGGAATCTCCAAACTCTAGCTGCTCAGTCAGAAGCTCAGGCAACAACCTGGGCTCATGACTGGTGTTTGAAGGGATAAGGATGAGGGGACAGGAGAATCTTAACCCTTAACCTGTGGAATCTGATGCTACCTCTGAGTAGGTAGTGTTGGAATCGAGTTACATCGTAGGACACCCAGCTGATGTCGGAGAATTGCTTGGTGGTAGGAATCACACACATTGGAACTGCATGATCAGAACTTTTAGGTTCTTAATTTAAGCTTCTTCAGTTTACATTCTAGTCCCTCCACTTATGACACCTGTGGCCCCAAACAGGTGACTTACTCTCGTTCTTAAAAGTCAAGATAACAGTAGTTCTTAATTCATAAGTTTAATAGAAGAATCGAGTGGGTTAAAGCATTACACCTGGTATATATTAAACTGAATGTTATGTGACTTATAAAGAAAACTACTATTTTTAAAATAATTTAATAAAATAACTATATAATAGACATGGTCTTCTAGTGAACAGCACCATCATTCATCCAGTTGTAAAGACAAAATCCAGGAGCTTCCATTACAAATTCCTCTTCTTTACCCTATATCCCATTTGCTACCAAGTTTTCCCGGTTTTATCACAGAAATATCTTTTGATTTCTTTTTCCCTTTTCATCTCCAACCTATCAACAATACCAACACCACCCTGATTTAAACTACCACCACTTTTGGCCTCCTAACCGATGTTTCAGAATTCAGTCATTCTGCCTTTCAACCTGTCTCTGCATTGTTGCAAATCTGACTCATGACTTCCCTCTCTTCCTCTTCACTATCTTTCCATTCCTCTTAAGGTAGAGACACAGCTGCTTAATGACCTTCAGATCTTTGTTCTGCCTTCTCCTAACTCCCTCCTCAGCTTCCTCACAAATTACGTTCCCTGTCACTTCATGTGCTTTAGTAGCTTTGACCTTCAGTTCTTTATAGTTATTTACTTTTACCACAAATACAACATTCACATGTGCTCTTTCCTTTGCCTAGAATGAAATCCCTTCCCTTGTATGTCTGGTTCATTTGTATTTATCCATAAAACTCAATTCATTTCCTTAGGGAAGACTTCTTTGACCTTGCAATTTTACATTAATCTGTAAGCTCATATTATTAATGCGTATCCTTTATCCACATTTAAGTTTTATGAGAACTTTCTATTTCCCCCAAAACTTGATATAAAGTATGTGCTCAAAAAATAACCAGAGAAAAACAAATGCCATGTGATTTCACTTATATGTAGAATCTAAAAACAAAATAAATGAACAAAACATAAAAAAAACTCATAAATACGAAAAATAAACTGATGGTTGCCAGACGGAAAGGGAATTGAAGGAACTGGTAAAAAGGTGAAAGGGTCTAAAAAGTATAAGTTGCTAGTCTTAAAATAGTCACAGGGATGTACAGCACAGCATAGAAAATATAGTCAATAATATTGTAATAACTGGTGAGGTTCCAGTCAGGACGGCAGAGTAGGTAAACACTGTGCTTGCCTCCTCTCACAATTACATCAAAATCACAACTAAACTATGGAATAACCATCATTGGGAGTTGCCTGAAGTCAAGCTCAACAGAAGTCCTTCAACTGGGGACACATAGAAGAGGCTACCTTGAGACTGGTAGGAGGGGCAAAGATGCAAAATGGGCTGGCTCCACACCCATGTGTGGTGGTTGAGAATCAGGAGGAATATCTCTGCCTAGAAGAGCAAGGGTTCCAAGCTCCACACTGGGATCCCCAGCCCAGGGTTCCATTGCTGGGAAGAGAAGACTTTACAACTTCTGGCTGTGAAAACCAATTATGGCTGATTGAGACACAGGGCTGAGGAAGCGACAGACATTTATTTTAATTTTAAAGGGCCTGTGTAGACTTACCACTGTCAAACTCACTCACTCTGAGCTCTAGCACTGGGACAGCAGCTCAAAAGGTGCCAGAGGCCTACAGGGAGGAACCCAGTTGCCTAGCTTCAGAGCAAGGACTAGAGGGGCAGCTTTCTCCCAGACAAAGTGCTAATAGGATCCATTGTCCCTTTGTTGAGCCCTCCCCCACCCATATCTTAGTCTGCATCATAGCTAACACTGGTTGCCCCACTCCGGTGAGTCCCTGAGACCTTGCTCCTCCCAATGTGCAGGCCCACCCAAGCCGCTTCCGGTGGATTTTCCATACAAGGCTTGTCCTGGCTCATGCTACAGACTGTTCTAAAATCTCACAAAAGTTCACAAAACCTAAACAAGCAGCATCTGGCCTTGTTGTGCCGCATACCTCTTGCTGAACAGCCCTAAGCTCAGCACTAGAGGCAGCTGGCCTCAGTTTGTGGCTTAGCCTCTCTAAGCACTTCCAAGCCCAGGGAGGGTGGCGGCCAACTGTGGATTGCTTGGTGGCTCATTTCAGGGGGCCCAAGGCAGTGTACAAGCTAAGGTTGAATTTGGTCTGTGGCAGGGCTCTTTTGAGGAGGCCCCAGGCTACACCCCTAGCGGCCAGCTTCAGTCTGAGCCACGGCGTCACTGGGGGTCACATCTGAGGACGAACACCCAAATGGCAGACAGGGCAGGCACCAGAGCCCTGCTCAAGTGGACCCTGCTCTATAGGGTCAGCCCTTGTATAATAGATCCTCCACCGGTCATCACTACAAATCAGCTTGAGGACCAATCCCTCCCATTGATGTGTAAACAGCAACCAATGCTCAACTACAATAGGGGGACACATATAAGACATACAAGGGACTTACCTGGAGCATGTCGTTCAGGTGACCAGGAAAGACTGTGCCACTGGGACCCACAACACACCCATATACAAGGACACTCTAATAAGTCAGGGAGACATAGCAACCCTACCTAATACAAAGAAAAAAATACAAGGAGGCAGCCAAAATGGGAAGACAAAGAAACATGTCCCAAATGAAAGAACAGAGCAAAGCTCCAGAAAAAGAACTGAAGGAAATGTAGACAAGTGCAGAGTTCAAAACGTTGCCTAAAAACATGCTCAATGAACTAAGGATAAGAGCAGATGAACTCATAAGAACTTTAACAAAGAGATAGAAAACATTAAAAAAGTCAGAAATAAAGAATACAATAACTAAAATGAAGGATTTCTTAGGATGAATTAACAGTAGATTAGATGAAGTTGAGGATCGAATCAGCCCCTCCAGCCCTCGACCTGAAGCCAGTCAACCCAGTTCCTCACTTTATGAAGATAAGGTAGCATAAAACACCCCATTAGAACAGCAACAACAACAACAACAACAAAAAAAAATGAGTATAACTTAAGGGGCCTCTGAGACAACATCAAGCGTACCAATATCTGCATCATAGGGGTACCAGAAAGAGAAGAGGGAGAGCAAAGAATTGAAAACGTCTTTCAAGAAATGACGACAGAAAAATTCCCTAATCTGGTGAAGAAAATAGATTAATAAGCCCAGGAAGAGCAGAGAGTCCCAGACAGATGAACCTAAAGAGACCCACATTAAGATACATCATAATTAAAATTAAAAAAATAAAATAAAATAAATAAAAATTTAAAAGGTTAAAGAAAAAGAGAATCTGAAAAGCAGCAAGAGCTAAGCAGTTATCCACAAGGGAGCTCTCATAAGACTGTCAGTTGATTTCTCAACAGAAACTTTGCAGGCCATTAGGGAGTGACAGGAAATATTTAAAGGGATAAAAAGTAAGGACATACAACCAAGATTATTCTACACAGCAAAACTATCATTTAGAATCGAAGGACAGATAAAGAGCTTCCCAGTCAAGAAAAAGGTAAAGGAGTTCATCATCACCGAGCCAGTCTTACAGGAAATGTTTGAGGGACTTAAGAAGAGGAAGAAAAAATAAAAAAAGAAAAAAAATATGAATAACAAAATGTGGCAATAACTATATATTAGCAATAATTATTTCAAATGTAAATGAATTAAATGCTCTAATCAAAAGATAGGGTGGCCGAATGGATAAGAAAATAGGACCTTTGCATCTACGGCCGACTCACTTCAGATCGAAAGGCACACAAAGACTGAAAGTAAGTGATGAAAAAGATGCTTTATGAAAATGAAAACAAACAAACAAAAACACTGGGGTAGCAATATTTACACCAGACAGAACAGACCTTAAAACAAAAGCTAAAATAAAATACAAAGAAAAACCCAGTAATACCACTTCTGGGTATTTATCCAAACCCCAAATACTACTTCTAAGGGTCATGTGAATCCATACATTCATTGCAGCATCATTTACAGTAGTCAAGATATGGGGGCATCCTGCATGTCCATCGATGGATGAATGGATAAAGAAGAGGTGGTAAATATATATATATGGAATATTACTCAGTCACGAAAGAGAATGAAATCTTACCATCTGCAACAACATAGATGGAACTAGAGGATATCATGCTGAGTGGAGTACGTCAGACAAAAGTCAGAGAGAGACAAATGTCATATGTGGAATATAGAGAACAGGATAAACAAACAAATAACAGAAACGAGCTCATAGATTCAGAGAGCAGTCTGATGGTTGTCAGCCTGGGGGGCAGGTGAAGGGGGAGGGAATTAAGAGGTACAAATGGGTAGTTACAAAATAGTCATGGGGATGCAGAGTATGGTATGAGGAATAGAGTAATGTGTATGGTATTAAATGGATACTAGATTTATCAGGATGATCACTTCTTAAGTTACATAAATGACTAATCACTGTGATGAACACCTGAAACTAATATAATATTGTATACCAACTATAATTGAAAAAATAGAAAGAATTTTTTAAATATTATAATAACTATATGTGGTATCAGATGGGTACTAAACTTATCCATAAGGAATATCACTGTCCAATTACTGTGTTTTACACCTAAAACATAATATTTCATGCCAAAAAAAGTTATCAAATCAATAAATGAATAAACTATTCCTGTCACTGAGCTTTCTTGCCACTCAGGATATGTGTCTTCCTTCAAAGGTCTTCTCCCGGTCTACCTTTTTCTGATTCTTATATAGCTCAAGTCACCCCCTGTCTAGACTGCAAACTGCTCGAAGGATTCTTGACTTTTTCATCTCTGTAACTTCTACAATGCCTAGTGCAATGTTTTGAATGCAGCAGATGCTCAAATACAAAAATAAAAGACGAGAGGGTGTGAATGAACACATGACCTATCCGACCTACCCTGTTGTGTGACTGCCTCTTAACCTGAGCCTCTCGGCTGTCTCATTTGATGGATGGTTTTTGCCACCTACTATTATTTTAATTTCTTGGCTAGTACTCCCTGTGACCTGTCTGACTCAGCTTCAAGCTCCACACCATGGCTAGCACACATCCCCAGCACAGTGCCATGCAAAGCACTAACTTTCTGCTGCTGACGGGCTCTTTTTCACTGCTCCTTCCTGTCTCAGGGTGTGTGTGTACGTGCTATTACACTTGCTGAAGTGCCCTCCCTCTTCTCTCCTGCCTCTGTAATCTGCCTGTGTGTGTTTTTAAAGACTGACTTCATGTCCTTCATCCTACTACAAAGCTACAGCGGTCTGTATTGGGCGTAGTGGTGTAGAGTCAGCCAAACTCGCCTTCAGTGGATCCTGGCATTGCTAACTCTGTGATTTCTGTTGAATTACAGAACCACTTCGAGGCTCAGAAACCTCATGTATAAAATGAGACTAATAAGAGTGTGTTGTTTTCTCTTCATAAGTGGGAATAACAAATAGGGTTGTGAGAATTAAATCAGGGAAGGCATGCAAAGCGCTTTCCACGGTACCTGGCATATGGTGAGCATTTAATGCTCAAGAAATACTAGCCATTGTTGTTAGAGTGATAGCAATTGGTCACGAAAATTTAACAACCTTTGGCTATTCAGCCCATGCTGATCTCTCTTTTCTCCGAGTTTCTGTTGCACTGAGTCAGCGCCACCCATTTTGGCTGTCCTTGTTCTCTTATTGTCTCACATGTGTGTTGTTTTGCTGCCTCGATTCAATTGCGGGCTGCTAGAGGGCACGTTACACAAAGCCAGCTGCATAGTATGGATGCTGTGTACACCCTTGCTGATTGGCTGATGGGTTTCACCTCCAGGCTGCTAAAACAAAATCCCATAATGTCACCCAGGGAAACAATTCAGACCAGGAGGGGGCCCTTCCTGAATCCTCCAAAATCTAATTAAGTGAAGGAGGTTGGTGCTGTAGCACCAGACGCAAGGCAAGAGGAGAGCAATTAATGTTCTTGTTAAAATCAGAATGGAAGTCACTCCTCACATCAAATGTCCTAAACCTGGCCCGCAGTGCAAGGCGTGTGCTATCCTCCCTATAAATTTGAGAGTCGTGCCCTTTCAATATTTTGCTTTTGTAAACATTCATTTGTCTTCAAATTGGAACTTTCTTTTCTAAAGCCACAGATTTGTTTGCTATCAACACCTGTGATATGAAATTCTTTCATCGTACTGCCGAGGATAATTAAAAACATTCACCGCATCCCATGGAAAACAGAGTAAGGATGACCACAGAACATCCAGAAAACAGTGAGGAATGGAAATCAAGAAGAGCCACTTCATTCATTTGTTCTCTGAACTTATCACAAATGCTCCCATCATTTACCTTTTAAAATATATAATTCAACACTCATGAAATCTGGCTTTAAAAGATAAATGCGTTACCCAAAGCAGTCCTGGGAAAGTGCATGATAACTACTAGAAAAGAAAGAAGCAAACTTCCTAAAGGATTTGTGAGTGCTTTGGAGGGTTTCACTCCCCTTTCAAGTACTCATCGAAATTCCCCTTTCTCAGTCACTGGCACTGCCGCCGTCTCCTCTCTCCTGGTGTTCTGCTGCCCTGTCTTGCAAGAGCCACTTTTGTCTTCTACGTGTCCTCAACAACGCATTTAGGTTTTTCCCCTTTACCTTTCCAAATTTGCCTGGCATCTCCAAGTTCCATGCTAATCTAACACACTGAAACCAACAGGTGTCACATTCCCCAGTAGCATTTGTAGGACAATTAGTATTTGTGCCTGATACTGTGTTTACTTACAAAACCTCACTAATCCCCCAATACTTCTATGAAATAATCACTTTTTTCTTCAATGCAGAATTAAATTGTTTATCTTAATGCCCAATTGGCCATTTGCTAAACCAGTGAAACATGGGACCCTCTTATGGCAGGTACTTTCCATCCCCAGCGTCTAAGTCAGTTGAGGCTGCTTGCTGTAACAACAGAATGCCACAGACAGGGTGTCTTAAACAACAGACACTTATTTCGCACAGATCTGGAGGCTGGGAAGTCTTAAATCAAGAGGCCAGCATGGCGGGGTTCTGGTGAGAGCTCTTTCCAGCTGGCAGATGGCTATTTTCTTGCTGTATCCTCATATGATAAAGAGAAGGTTCATCTCTGTTGTGTCTCCTCTTATTGACACCCTCCACCCTCATGACCTAATTACCTTCCAAATGCCTCACCTCCAGATACCATCCTAGAATGGATTAAGGCTTCAACATGTGAATTTGGGGGGACACAAACACTCAGTTCATAGCATCCAGCATCCTAAAGTTGATGCTTCCCCAATTGGGGCTGCCATTAAGTCCTTAGTGTAGTTTTTCTTAACATCTGAACATCTATTTGTGTTCTGTGCGTCTGCCTTTAAATCCCTCTTATCCTTCAGTCTTTTTCTCTTTATTTCATGGACTTAATTAGGATGATACGTTACTCCACAGTTGGCTCCTCCACTGCCATTCTCACAACTATCTTGCACTTACCACGCTTGCTATTCTGGCATTGTCTGCTCCTACATACTAGCCATGGTATGGAATTTTAAAATCATCTATCAGTCAGGCAGGCTAGACTCCAGTGCAGAATACTAGATACATGTGCTCAGCTCTCACAAGCATCAACTGGGTGCTTAATGCCGTGTGACAATTCATTTATCCAGCCTTTATTAATTTGCTGGTACCCCGCTTCCCTCTGGCCATGCATAAACTTGAAAGTAGCGGGATAGAAACACCACTGGGAAATGGGCAAGACAATTCATTTTGTCTCTTATTAATTATTCCGTTCTATCTGTTTCAGGCGCTGGTGTCATACTTCCTAACCTAAAAATTGTATTAGCAAGCTTCTTGAGAACAGAAATAGTTAAGAAAATAGACTCTGGAATCAAAATGTCTCTACTGAACATGGGGTTCAACATAAGCAACCTGTGTGATTTTGGGCAAGTCACTTATCATTCTGTGCTTCCGTTTTTTAAATTTATATCATGGCAATGAGATTATTTCCCCTGTAAGGCTGTTACGAAAATTAAATGAGCAAATGCATGTAAAGTGCCCAGCATATTATCCAGAACACAGTAATTACAAAATGACTATTACCTGCTAAAATTACTGGTCATTATTATAATCACTGCTGAATCTATAGTGATTGCTTAATAAGTACAACTCAGTTGAGATGCAAAGTGATTCATCTTCCTCTAATTGAGGCCACTTCACGATAGTCATAATGACCCATGAGTAGATACAGTTTTTTATTCACTGGCTGCACTTTTGCAAGTTAAAGTATCCGTTAATACTTCCACTGGAACTGCAGGCATACACTGAATCTGCTCTCCAAAAACCAGAATGCACGGTCATGGGAAATAACCTTAGGCAATGGATTCCCATAGTTCAACTTAGGAGCTCTAGGACCCCCTTTTCCAAATTGGCTTCAAAGATAAAACCACTTAACAGCTGGCCAGAACTTAACGTTGCCTAAGAGTTTATTATCCGATGTAAATTACAGTGCTAAATTATTAATTCTCAAATCAGTAGTCGTTAACTGTGTTTTATTCATTGTGTTCTTGTCATGGGTGAAAACTTGACCCAAAGTTTCTGGAGAATCAATCAAAAGGTGCATTCCCTAACCAGAATGGGAAGGTTGAGATTTCTGTCAGTATTCACACACATTAGGGGTGTCTACATATTGTCTGGAAACATCCATGTCAATAGATTTTATTTTTATATTCCTCCTGGCTTGTTTGGGTGGGTTATTTATTTATTTATTTATTTATTTATTTATTTATTTATTTTTGTCTTTCTTTTTAGATTAAATGTCTCTTTTATAGTCAAGGCCAGGTCCTAAAGAGAAACAACAATAACAACAACAACAACAATAACATTGATGTGTATTCTTCAGTTAGAAGAAGAAGATCTGATGTGTTGATACCAAATAGAGTCTTATTAGTTCTGTCTTTATTCTAACTCTCCTTCCTCCCATCCCCAACACAATGAGAGCTTAATAAATATTTGTTAATGGATACCACCATGCTGGCATCGGAAAAAATTTAAGTTATGAGTAATAAAAAATATAGTCAACTCATACCGCCTTGTTTTCTGTAGAATCATTTTCATTCTTGTCACAATAAATGAATAGAGCAATGAATTCTGAGTCTCCATATACCATTTTTCTAAAGGGATAGTCATCTACAGTGCCAAAAGTGAAAGAAAAACAAATGATTTTTTTCTCTTACAATGACCCACTTCACAGAGTGCCAAAGGCCGTTTCGTTTAACTAGTAATTTATAAATTTTGAAAAATGCCTTTCTTCTCCCCACATCTCCATTCTATTCTGTCTCCAACCTCACCTCCATGAAAACAACAACAGCAAAAAGGAGTCAGTGAGTAGCAGCAGCCTTTGTCTCAGTGCCCTTACTTTCAGGGCTAAAGTGTAGGGGGAAATGTAATTTTCCTCCCCACAACCAGTGCTGCTCTCAGAGCTAGTTAAAGCTTTCTTTGGGGCAAGAGAGAGTTTGGAGGCCCACTCTAGGGAAATTAGAGACCAGAGACAAATGACTAGTGCCTCTTGCTACCTTCTTGAAGGCATAGATCCAGCATCTGCTACCGGTGTTTAAGACTGTCATCAAAAACAAAATGTAGGTTTTCAGATTTTTTTTTATTAATAACAAGGTATTTTCCCCTGTCTGTGTAGATAAAACTACTGATCCAACTGATGGAAAGCCTTATTTATGGAGTGGTTTTTACTTATAGTAGAACTGAAATTATGGCCCTCATCAGCAGCCTTTCTTCAGAGTTGTCTTATGGCCAAACACAGAACATACGAGGATAATGGCTGGTTTTAAGACCACCCTGCAGAAAGCCATCTTCACCATTAGATATACAGCCATAACTCCCTGTACTCATGGCAGAATTTCAGCACTTGACTGCCTCAACACTGTAAATAATTTGTAAAGAACAGAACATCCAGGCAGGTAATACTGAGATCAACTGACAAATCCAGGAGAAATAAACATAAAGAAACAACCCAAATGGTCACCCGCATCCCCTAATTTTCTGGTTCAAATATCGTAAATTCCCTATCTTGTGCATGATGTCTTGATGAGAGGAGAAACCCTAATGCTTTACTTTTGTACAACCAACGCTTCATATAGATTACAGAATACAGAAAGGTCAAGATTAGGATATAATTAAATGAGATGAGACCTCACAGTCCCAGGATAACCCCTAAACAAAAGTCCACTCATATCATTCACATGCCCATCCTATTCTCATTCTACTTCGTCATCCTGGCTTGAGCTAAAATGTTACTTCCTCGGGGAAGCCTTCCATAACCAACGCTCCTTCCACCCCATCCCACCCCCGCAAGGAAAAAAAAAAAAAACAGGTACTCTGTTATCTGCTTCAAAATCTGCCAACTCCCCTTGTTTGTAACTACTTGTGGGATCAGGGGTATCATCACTCAGGTATCTAAGGCGTGCTCAGGTCAGGGACCCCAAGTACAGGTATGTCTCTTCCCCACTCACTGTCCACTAGGTTTTCAGGGTGTCTCCCTTGGATTCATGGATGTCCCGGTATATAATGTGTGTTTGGGGGACCAGGTTATCTAATAAGACTAATGATATACTAAAGTCACAGTGAAGGAAAATCACATGGCAGAAGGAGGAGAAAATTCGCCATCATAATTCCCTAATATTTTGTAATCGAAAACATCTGATATTTTAACATCAGCATATGTGTAAGTTTGAGTCATTAAAATATTTAAATTAGAATTAAACAAAAGAGATCTATCAAAACCTCTATTATTTTGAGGGGTTTCTCAAGATTGTAATCTGGCCTTCCTGTGGGTAGACACACAGGCAGTCTGGATGGAAGCTCAGACCAGTGTCTGGCAAGGGTGGGCACACCTCCCACTGGCCAGGCAATGGTGAGGTGCTGGGGCAGCATCCTCAGGAGGGGAACCAACTGGTGTAGGTCTTGGTTTGGATGATGGGCCATTTACTCCTGGAAAGACAGGCAAGGATTCAGCCCTCAAAGCGCTCCTAGACTCTTGAGCATACTTTTTATGGTGCTTATTCCCTAAATCCAGTCACAGTTCTAGAATGTTCTTGGATCACTCCTCAGGACTTTGTTGTGCATCCTCTCAGTTTGCCCCTTTACCCTTCTTCCCCTTCTTCTTCCTTTTCTGTCACATGCTTTTGCCCTCTATTTTTTTACCCCGCCCCCACTCCTTTGATCATTTACGACAGACCACCCAGCACAAAGACTGTTGCATATCTAAGGAATGTTGTAGAAGAGGTTATTTGGTGGTACTTTTCTCAGTTAAATTTCTGCTGCTAAAAATAGGAATAAAAAAGCAGAAGAAGCTTGTTGACTTTTCTTTGAATGTTATTTCCTGATGTTCCTTTCCATCTTGCAGTCTGGTAAGCACACTTCACTGATGAGTTAAATAAACAGTTATTGTATTATGTGCAAAATTCATTAATTTAACATTTATTTGAGAAATGTGCTTGAGCACCTTCTTGCCTCATAGAACTTACAGTCTGTAAGACAATGAACAAGTGAAAAAAAACACTAATATATAAGTGCAAATTGTGGCAAGTGCAATTACAGCAGGTATGAATCCTAATAAGCCTGAAATATCAGATGAATTTGTTTTCTTAAAACAAAATGAAACCTACCTCTGAACCTCTTACCTGTCAGGCTAGGAAATGCAATCTCAGTCATTTTAGGGGGTACCTTATCCTGCTCCCTAAGGTTATAAAGAAACCCAAGGAAGCTTTTAAGGTGCCTGGAACTTGGGGGAGGCTCCTGCAGTCTTGGGACAGCATAGCTGGGATTAGGTTGCTGAGGCCCCTGTTGGCGCCTATGCGACCCTGGGTGGTCAGGCCGCCCGTTGCCCGCATGCACATTGGAACTCAGAACTCTCAAATGAAGCCACGAATCTAGTTCTAAGGGACCAACATTCTCACACACGCAGTACAGAGCCCGGCACACTGGGACTCGGACCCTCCCTGAGATAGGGCCAGGGAACTGGAATCGCGCCCAGTCCTCAGCCCCTTTACCAGGGTTTGCGGATGTTCTCTTCTGTCCTCCAACCCCCCGCTTCAAAAGGCCTCAGCCTTTCTCCTCTCCCTTCTGGACCACCCAGCAGAATCTCCTCTTTGAAAGCAGGCCTCCCAGACACGGGGAGAGAAAAAGAAAGAAAACAAAACACGACAGCTACAGTGTGTTCTGGCCCCCAGTTCTAATGTTGGGAGAGATGGTTTCCACCTCAGATCATCAGGCATTTGATTCTCATTGGAGCACCCATCCCTGCTGCCATAAAGGTTGGGGACCGCTGATGAGGTTGGGAAATCTGTCTTTGTCCCATTACTCATCTGTTCATTCATTCATTCTACAAATATTTGTCGAGCACATAATAGGTCCAAGACACTGCACTAAACGCTCTGGATACAACAGTATGCCAGACAAACACGCCCTTCTCCAGTGGTACTGCATTTGGTAAGAGACATAAATAGAAAGCAAGTAAATGAAATAATTGCAAACTCTGGTAATGCTACGAAGGGAACAAACTGGGTGATGAGAGAAAATAGTGAAGAGAAGGCTAGCTTAAGGAGGTCAGGTAGACCTTTTTGAAATCCAAAGGATGGGAAGAGGCCAGCCAGGAGAGAACAGAGAAAATATGTCCATGAAGACAAAAACACACGCAGAAACTTCAGATAGGTGCAAGCTTTGCAAGTTTGATAGTCTGGAGTGAAGTAAGCGTGACCAGAACCACACGAGGACAATGAAATGAGGTAAGGCAGGAAGACAGGTCATACACAGCCTTCGCAAGGAGGTCAGATTTGGGGTCCCATGTTGAACTACCTCTTAATTTTAATGAATAATTTTATTCTAAAAGCATTTAATAGCATTGACGTTGGAGTCATAAAAAGCTAGGTGCAAATGTTGGCTCGAGGTGAGAAGTAAATGAGATAATGTCTGTTTAGCACCTTTAACCAGACAGTTGCTGTTATTGTATTAGTTAGCTGTTACTGCCCAACAAACCACCCAGAAATACGTGAACTTAAACAAAAGACACGTGTGTACTGGTCAGCTGAAGGCTGGCTGGCCTACACTAGACTTCGCTGCTGGTTGAGCTCTGGTCTTCTCCACGTGTCATTCTGGGGCCCACGCTGAAGGCACAGCAGCTTCCTGGGTGTGCACACGGCAACGGCGAAAACGTAAGACGTCAAGGCCATCCCACTTCGGATCTGCTAATTTCCCTCTGACCAAGGCAAGGCACACGCTGAACCCAGAGCTGGGGGGCAGAAAATTGCAACCTGCCCACCCTGAGTCTCAAGCAAGTCACATGCCAACCCAATAGGTAAACATTTTGAACCCTAATTCAATCTACCCCGAATATGAACATTGCTACCCTACTTAGGAATGTTTATATCTTCATGAGACTATAATTAACATGTATAAAATAATAAAATCTATAGCAAATAATGAAATCCATAGCAAAGTGCGAAACAGTTTCTTCTTATTCAATAACTGTCTGACCACACTTCTGATCTATTTGCTTTGCACATTTGGAAACCAGTACTTTATTGCCTTTCTACCAGAAGTCACCCTTGTGTTTTTCTTTAAAAATCATTATTATAGAACCACTAAGGTTGAAAATCACTGATTGATCCCTGTTTAGGACTTACCGTTGTTCAGAAGCGACTTACTATGCATAGGCCAATAGAAACAAAGTACTGGAGGAATAGGATCAATTTAGTTGTCTTTAGGGATCAAGAAGAGAGTTGAGTGATCCGGAAGCCTATGCATAACCTTTCTTCTCTGTAACTTCAAGCCAACCACTCAGACACGTTTTACAGAAGAGGAAACGAAAGAATGAAAAGCTGCGTACCTAAGTAATAATGAGTAGGAGCTGGGACACTCTCCCACTTTCCATGGGTGTGTGTGTGGAATAAAATAAAATACATTACTAATTCCTGACGAAGCCAATCTAGACAAATTGCCTTATTCTGGTGCCATGACAGCTTAGAGAGAAAGGCATCCTCCATGCCAAAATCCAGCATGAGGGTTGCTTTCTGTGGCCCAGAAGCTCAGAATCATAGAGAGAGCTGAGAGGTTGTCTGGAGGCTAAACAATTCTCCCTCCTCTGCTGTGCTTGCTTTTATAAAAAGAAAATAGGACCTAAAGTGAACAAAATTGCCAAAAGATGGCATTTGAGTTTTCATTCTCAGGTCTGTGAGGGACTGTTTATCCCGGGGATAGATATTAACTTGATTTTTATAAGGTACGAAGCTGGAATTACTTTCTGTTTGATCTCGGCAAAGATGCTATTAATTTTCATTTATTCCTCAACCATTAGAGTGAGGAGGAAAATCAGCATCCTGCAGTTTAAACTCTAATTATGTTCAAGTCAATAACTTGCCTACTTCAAAATCTTCTTGACTCCATATTTTTTCTCCACGTGTTCTTCCCCCACCAGCCCTATTCCGGAAATACTTTAAGACAAAAGTTATTTTATACTGATAAGACAAAGAATATCTTTGTGATATCTGAGGTTTTAATAACGATTTTCCAAGAGGACTAATTCATATTTCCTGTTTTGGTCCATGGCCCTATTTTGCTCTTTATCCTTGTTGATTAGAAAATATACACTTGAGTGGTTATCTGGGCCTGAAAACTACACCTAATAAGGTTAAGGTGATTTTATGAGTATAAACAATGTGCGTGTGTGGATGTGAGCTTGGTGCAGGTATGGTTGTTAGGAGGTGAGGGTTAGAGGTGGGGAGTCGAGCCGAAAACAAAGCTGCAGGAAATTACCTATCACCAAATGAAGAAGTAGCTGGTGAGCCATCTCAAGAAGTTTGAATTTTGTCCTATGGACACGATGAAGCCATTGTGTAAGAAGTCTGGGGACTTCTTCGTTGTGTACTAAAACCGATATGTAATATGAGGGCACTAGGAACTGAACCCAAATGTTTGTTCTGACCTTAAACAGAGATTGCAGGAGATTTAAAAGAAAAAAGTCTGGAAACAATAATAATAAAGAATCCTACACTCCTCGTGCCCTTCATCTTGCTTTATTTTTCTGTTACACTTGTCACCATATGATGCACAATATATGTATTGGTTTGTTTGTTTGTTTATTTGCCCATTTCCCTCCCCTAAGATGAAAGCCAGTAAAGGAACTTTGTGTTTTGTTCACTGCTGCATCCCCATGGCCTAGAAAAATGAACATAGTAAACACTCAATAAACTTTTGTGAAAATACTTCTAAATAATCAATAAACATTTGTGAAAATACTTCTAAATAAGTGAGTAAATATTGCTTATGAATGGAAATTTTTAGGAGCCAACACAGTCGCAATTAGATTTCATACATCCTTATGTGTAGGTGTCCTACCCCTTTAAAAGTATCCATCTTTCTGTTTCATCCTTCCATCGGACTTGTGCTGGAGATCACCTCTGAAGAAAAAATTAAAGCACATACACACACTCATATGTACAAACACCTCCAAAGACACAGGAAAAGATCACTTCGATCTATCAGTCATTGGATGCTGAAAGTATAATAGGGACTATGCCCAAACATTTTATATGATGTGCTCATGGCATCTCTAGTAAAAAGAGCAAATAACTTCTCCAAGGTTCCACAGAGAACAGATTTGATCAAGTATGATCCCACAGCTCATGCTTGTAACACCATCCTCCGTCTTTGTCATGCCCGAGATCTCTTCCTGGATACATAACAGGAGTCCTGTGCATTCGCTTCTATGCTGGTGTAAATACAAGTCACTGTGTTGACTTACAGAAGGAATCATTAGCAACTAAGGCTTCTGTACATATGTCGCTTGCTCTCCTAGATTTATGTGAAGCCACAGGGTTTAACTGTATGTACTTCCTTTAACCGGAAAACATAAAATTAATAATTTAGGAATTCAATAAAACCGTACTCAAAATGTGATTTTAAGTAATTAAGTTTCATACTAGGATTTTATTTGTTAGTCACCCTGGAATGGGAAGAAAAATAAGAACTTTTGATGAACGGAAGAGAAGACAGAGAAGATAACTGTGTTAGGAAAGCAGAAGAGCTCCTAAATGAGAAATTCTCAAGATTCAGTGGGCAGGAGAATGGGAGAAGGGCAGAGACCCGAGGCAGGGGAAGCAAATGTGGCACTGCGGCAGGAGAAAGGAATGGGGAATGAGGGAGAGGCTTTCAAGAGTTGTAACGGGAGCACAGCATAGGGATGTAATTAGCATTAATGTAATGGCTGGGTGGAGAGCCAGAGGAGAGAAAGGGCAATTAGGAGCATCGTTTTATAAACTACATAAATGTCTAACCAATGTACTGTAGACTTGAAACAAATATTGAAATAAAAAAAAATTTTTAAAGAGTTTTAACAGGTGAAATCTTCAGAGCTAACAGATGGGGGTAAGGAGCCCTGAAGGAGTGGGAAGCATCTCAGAGGCCCAAGAGGTTTCCACTTACAAAATGAAGTGGAAACTTGGATGGTGCCATTAGGTGGGGTGAAGAAGACTGTTTAGTGAGTTTGATTTCATTGATGTCAACTAGGTATCTAAAGGTTAATCATTTAGTTATAAGTTCATTGTGTTGAACTACCATCCTGCAAGTTTTGCTTTTCTTCACATAAATTTTACTCAAGTATCTTTGAAATGTTAGCTGAAATCTAGATTCCCTTTGCGTATTCATCCCTCTTATCTACCAATCCATAATTGAAAATAAAATTACTTTATAATACAACAATATAACATTATTTAATATAGTGTACTATAATATAAATAACAATATAATATAATCCTTGCTATGAATAATAGCTACCCATTACTGAGTACTCACTATGTTGTCTGCTTCTATCCTTATAATAAACACAGGTCGAGTAGCATTGAAATAAGGCTTTGAATGGTTAAAAAACTTGCCAAGATCACATATAAGTGGCTAGGCCAAGATTTAAATCATATTATTTGATCCCAGACCCCAAACCCCTAACAACTAAAGCATCTGCTTTTTTTAAATTTGTTAAATTATTAGAAACATTGCAACACCTGTAACTATTTTTCATGTAATTTCTACTAACTAGACTTGCTTTAATATGTGTGTAGATGAAACATCATTTTTAAATATATAAAAAGCAAATTTATTCTTTTAATTTAATCAGATGAATTAGAGTTACATAGGTCAGCAGCTTGATATAAGAACATTTCTTATTATCCTTCCTCTCTAAATTATGTTTACTTTTTTATTTCTTAAAATTGAAATTTTCACACTGAAATATTTGTCTTGATACACATAATTAAATTTAGAACAATTCAAGTTTAAATGGCTAAATCTTGACAGCATTAAATTTAATGCATGAATTATAATGACAGACGAAGATGGCATATAATTTTTGAATAACACTACTGAAATGTTACTCTCTGTTGCCTGAGCCCACCATGCTAATTTGATAGATTTAAAAAGAAAAAGCTCTATGCTTTGGAAAAACACAGCAGAAAATTGATGAGCACGAGTCTGGCATTTTGTCATTCAAGTGAACATGATAATGATGGTTTCATTAGGCAAAATAATAAAGTGATAGTTTCATGTGATGAAGGAACACTTCTGCTACAGAGAATTTAAATGTCGAGCACCTGGATTCCCAGATATTTATCAATTTCAGCCCCATAAAACCCTCTGCTAAACTGTGCTCTCTGAAATAATAACTGAAAGGTGTTGGGGAGATATAGAGCAGAGGCCGAAACACCTAATTATTCCTGGGAAGGGTGGGGAGTGTACCTTTGTCCGTTTATCAAAATCAATCTGTATTTGCTCAATTAGCATATCATAAGCTGTATTACTTCAGGAAGACTGAGGAAATGAAATTCGGTTGTGACCTTCACTTTCAAATAGTTTTTAAATGCCACTATTCCTTTATAAAGGGTACTTTCATTTCCCACGCATATCAATTTCTTCAAATGTAAACAGTCTGTGTGTGTGTGTTTTGAAGTGGGAGTATCTTTCTGTCGGGAGTAGAGCTTTCTCTCCAGTTAGACACAATCCTCGCTTCCTCCTATTGTCCCATGATTACTGGTTTACAGAGGGCCTGGCTTTGCTATGGAAGCCAAGTTCCTGAATGGCCAGGGTTTGTTCACCCACTTACTGTGAAACATAGGTGTCTTGGCACCTGGTAGAACAGAGAAGTAATTATTAAGCTTCCTCTTTCATTGTCTTTTTCAGGTCCTGCCTTCTTTTTAGTTAAGAAACACAATGTAATAATCAAGCAGGTTTGACCTATTGAGAAAATGGCTTGGTTCGGGGCGTGGTGAATTGTTTTTATCCAGTGCCTCAGAGCAATCACATGGTGCACACCTGCTTCTGGACAGTGAGCGGCAAATAGTGCCGCCTTCCTGTGCCCTTCACTGGAAGAACTTTTCATCCGGAGGGTTCTAAATTCCAGTTCTCTAATATTCATATAAGTTAGGAGCAAAAGGCCTAAGTAACCCTGAAGTGCCTGGAGGTACAGCATCAGTGGTAGGCAATGGTGGTCCCACCGCAGTTGCATCTCGGGATCACTTGGAGAGCCTCCGACACAGTGATGCCGGATCTATCCTCCAGAAAGTCTGCTTACCTAGCCTGGAGTATGGTCCAAGACTCTGCAGTTGTCCAAGCTGCCCAGGTGATTCTAATGTGCAGCCAAGGTTGAGCCCTTCCAGTCAAAGGACCTGGAGGACACTCGGTCAGCAGGTGCTCACTGTCCTGTTCCACAAGTATACGAAATCCCGTCACTGACTTATTTACTTAAAATTCTCAGAGAATAACTAAGCACGTGCTGTGAATGTCAGTTTGTTGGAAAGTACTGTTAAAGGGGAAGGAAAATATTTGATTTTTTTTTTTTTTGCATTAGAAAATCAACCTAAGCTTCTTTGCAAGAGATTTAGAAAGGACATTCAAGCGCTTGTTCTTGTGACTACTTTGTCATTATCATTTTTAGAGGTAAACGCAGGAAGTTTTGACTTTTTAGTTATTAGGTAGAATATTTTTAGTGTATAAAAATGGTAAATTCTACCAATCATTTTAATTGGTGTTCTCATTACTTTCAATGCAGTGAGCAAAAAGTGATTTATTGGCCTCACTTACCATTCTGGAGGTGATGACTTTTAAGGGAATATAAAGATAAAAAAGAGGTCATGACATCTTGTAGAACTCAAGAAAGTTTTGCCTAGATGGAAAGAATTTATGGCTTTAAAAAAAAACTGGGATTCCTCTGAGTTATTCCTATAAAAAGTAAAATGAAAAATATATTTGATGGTATATGTTGTTAGTATTTGCTAGAAAATGTCACTTTTATTTGGAAACCTTGATATCCGGTCATCATAGCTAGATGTCGAGGTCAAAAATCTTATATTATTATCTCATATTAGTATCTGGATCCTTCCTGATTCAACCAATTAGAAACTCTCAAATAAACTGAAAGTCACCGTATGAATCCTATTTTGCTTAATTGAATTTTATACCAGTTTTCCAGATTTTCTCAGACTTTGAGATGGCATCGTTTAAGTCTCTGAGCCCAGGATAAGTTCAATTGAAAATTGAATTTTCTACAAGTCAAGATTCAGGTGTAAATATTCCTGTCAGGATTCTAATTTTTTTCTAGAAGTGTTCATGTGTTATACACGTATACACGGTGGAGCCTAGAGCAGGCAGGAATCTGTCTGGCCTGCCTGCGTGGTCACCAACGAGTCAGAGAGACAGTCTGGGGGCAGCAGGAGAAAGGACATTCTTAGGAATGGTGCAGCAAAGGGATGGGCTTCCATAGCATTTTTCAGTGGCCCAGTTTTGATCAGTCAGTCAGTCTTGATTTAAATGTTGCCAAGATCTCCATACTATGTACACCTCTGCTATGACATCTAGGGCCTTTGGCTTTGTGATAATGTGATTTATGTCAGGTTTTAGCTGCCCTGTCACACAAAATAACCTGCATATTCACCCAACATAATATTATAATCCTTTCCTTTAGGATCTGAATAATTTGTTTTGCCTCCAAAGTATGTCTTTACTCCATCTTCTTCTCTCTAGTTTTACTGCTGCCACCCTAGTTGAAGTCACCACTCTGTTGCCTGGACTGCTGACATAGCTTCTTATGAATGGTCCCCTCTCATCCACACCACTGCTCTCCTCCCCCACCCCCCAATCAATTCTTCACACAGTAATCAAGTGATCTTCGCTCCAATTATGTTGCTTCTCTTCTTAATTCTCTCCTCTTAGAATGAAACCCAAACTCCTTATTACAGCCCTGCCTTCTTCTTTAGCCTGACCCCTTCTCTTCTCTTTCACCTCTCAGCAATGCAGGCTTTTCAGTGTCTCAAACCCGTGAACCTCTGAGAGCCTACAGCCCTCACCTCAAGCCTATTGATTTAAAATACAGTGTTCTCTCCTTTAAGTCAGACACAGAGAGTAAACCCACACATAAATTGCGCAGTTATTGGTCTCTCAATTATCTCCAAGGATTGTAGTGAATATTAAATCTATACTGAAGTCCTGACAGCTCTTGCATTTATATTATGTCTGATCCGTTGAAAAACCAAACACATTAAATATACACACATATAAATGAAACACTCGGAATATGTTTTCTAAATTCAGTTAAATATAATTTTAAGTCTATTTTCTGGCAAGTTTGATTAAAAACGGATTATAAGCAGCTTTAGGTGTGGCTGAGAGAAACTTATAAACAGCCAGCAAAAATAAATAAATAAATAAGCAAATAAATAAATAAATAAATAATAACAAGAAGAAAAAGAAACCCAAGAACTCAAACAACAGCAATGACAAACTGGGCTGGACTCATTGCATGTAACAGCCCTTTCTATATCAACAGCCCTTAGAGCTCACCTATACTATGCAGCCCCAATCCTTTGTGTTTACAGCTATGTCCCACAATTATTAAGGAAGCTACATTTTGACCCAGGTATCCTGCTCAATGTAGTCGAGAAATAACAAAATATATTTAAGAGATATTTCCATCTAAAAGATTAAAACTGTCAACCAGAATATCATATTCAATTACCTAGGCCACCCACTTGTGTGGAAAATCCCATTCTCAGTTTTCGAGAGCCGCTGCAACAAATTACCTTAAATTTAATGGTTTAAAACAGTGCAAATTTACCATCTTGCAATTTTGTAGGTCAGAAGTCCAGTACGTGTTTAACAGGGCTAAAATCAAGATGTCAACAGTAGTATGCTCTGTTCTGGAAGTTCTGGAAGAAAACCTGTTTCTTGGCCTTTTCCACCTCCTAGAGGCCATATCCTTTGGCTCCTGGTCCCATTCCTTCATCTTTAATGGCAGCAAGGGCAGGACTAGTCCTTCTCACACATACAGCATCACCCTGACCTCTTCTGCCTGCTCTTCCACTTTTGAGTTCCTTGTGGTTACAATGGGCCCACCTGGATGATTCAGGATAATCTCTCTTTAAGGGATTAAAATAGGGAGCTTAAATGCACCTGCAAACTTGATTCTCTTTGGCCATGTAACTTTAACAAATTTCCAGGCTCCAGGGATTAGGGTGATGATGTGTTTGGGGCTAATGGATAGAGCATTATTCTGCAGAGTGTGTTATGTATTTAAGTAATGCTTATTTGTTGAAATAACTTATAAGAAAAAAAATACATTTGAGACATCATCAGCAAAATAACAAGATAATCATCAAAATAATAATATCCACCTCCCAGGATTATTGTGAATAATAAACGAGGAAACATTCAAGAAAAAAATGGGGGGATGCTACAAATTCCCCTGAAAGTTAAGTGCATGTAATGAGTCTACACAATGTGAAGAGAGTCCTGGAATCCACACTGGCCAAGATTTTAGATTTGCCAGAATACCTCCTCTTGTTGAGGAGTTTGATAGTAAAAGCTCCTTCAGTTAGGTAACTGTTCTTTTTAGCACTTAAACTGTGACCCTGCTCATACCACTCCTGTGGTAGGAGGACACAGATGCTGATAGGAGGTGAAATCAAGGAGGGGATTTTCTCGATGAAGGCCTCCCAGGCGAGTGAGTCCACACCCAATGTCCTCCTAGTTCCCAGCTGGCTCAGCAGCAGGGTGTCCAGCATAATTTGCAATGGCCACATCTTAGAAGCCACGTATCAGTTGTGCAAAGACTGTTATATTCGTACTGAAAGTATAGGTTCCCAGCCTAGTATGCAGCAGCATGTAATCTACAACCGTGCCATACTGTTGATCCTCCGACCCCAGTGTGCTCTCTGTATATAATCAATGTCTATGTTGGCTACGATGCAGAGACAAAGAACATCCAGATAATACTGCAAGTTCAGATCGTCGTCTTGGTGTCTCCCTCATCCCTGTTCAGTAACCTTAGTGACCGCCGGGGCTCCTCTGTGTCACTTCAGTGGTTTCAGATGGAAACTGTACTCTTCTCATCTTTTAAATGCTATCATATACATTGCATCCTTTTATGTCAGGTGTTCAGCAAGAGAATGTAAAAAAAATCTCATACTAGGGAGCTCACTTTGATAATAAGTCAGTAGACTTCTGTCACACCCCCAAGGTAGCCTTGCAAGCACTGTCTTTGAATCCTGAAGCAGTAAGTGATGCTAGTATTTCAGTCACAGGAGCAAACCCAAGATAATCCCTGCCACATCTGTGACAGTCTCCTCCACCACTACCTCAAGTCTCCCCGATACTTTAGCTCCACTTTTATCTATGGTTTTAGACTTTCATTGAAAGAACATAAAGGATAGAAGTTACAAGTTACTTATTCAACAATCAATGAAGCAAATTTGTAGTATTGCTTTTGAGAATGAATTATCTTGAAAATCTTGTATTTAAGGTCCAGAGTCCATAGTTGCCATAAAAAGAACAACTGCAAGTGACAGTCAATTGCATTTTTAGGATGTACGATTTTTACATCTTCTGCCTCCAAACTTCTGCTGAGCAGTCTGCTATTAAAGAGTGAGGGATCAGCCCTCACCTAGTGATTTCTCTTAAGATGTAAAATAGCTAACACTCACTCTAAAAGCTTCTTTCTGCATAAAGGTGGCAAATTACAAACTGACTTTCACAATTACTTGGGGGCAGATGTATGTATGTATTTGTATTCATACATATGTATCAAAGACCTAGTGAACACCAGAAAAATTCTAAAAAACACGTTTAACAGGCACGACTTACTTAGGCCCACCTCCTCTGAGGTGGCTAAATGAATGTATTGCTGCTTATTCCATGAGTCCCAGATGTGCTTTAATAGCATCAGATACATTTCTTTGGGGACAAATCCACAAAGCTAAGGTTACATTCAAATGTTTGCCTTGTTTGCCCCAGCAGCAGGCAACCTACCAAACTGAAATTGAGTTTTTCCCCTAGACTCTAACTTCTACATTTCCGTTCCCATTACAACTGTCACATAGAATTTGGTATAAGACTCATTTTTTTTTTTTTTTTTGGCATCTTCCTGTGAAATACTGCACTATGGATTCTGAAGGAGTGACCAAAATCCCTCAACACTGCTCCAATACCAGGAAAGAAATTCTTTACCTAAGGGAAATTACTGTGGAAAAGAGCAAGTGTATTTCCATGTTCTAGAGACACTCAGAAGAAAGTCTGAAGTTTTAAGAATGGCGACAGAGGAAGGGGAATAAAACAGCTCTCACATGTCAGAGGCAGCGAGTCACCAGTGCTCTGGGCATGAGTGAGGAGCTAAAGTGACCTATTATATCATTGCACTGTGAGTCCCAAAGGGAAAACATGAGGGAATCCAAGCTAATATTCTCTTGACAAGTATCTGGCACTCAGAGGGATTAATTGGGTCTTTTTAGAATAGGAAAACGTTAACTATAGAAAGAACAAAATAAAAATGACCTCAAGTTTATGATATGAATGATAGGACTTGAAAGGGGGAAATAAATATTCAAGCAAATTACAGAGAAATGTGGCTAGGTAAATTCTACCCCACAGAATTTCATTCTGTAAGCCCTGATATTAATTGTGAGTCTAAGAGGCCAAAAGAGCTTTCTTAGCAAAGGAGAAAAGGGTCATTTTCTTTTGAGTCCTCCAGATCTTTCCCTGTGTAGTATAAATCATGCAGTTTAGCTAGCTTGGAATTACGTTGAAGAACTAAATTCTATGTATGTCTCTTTTCTGACCTGCAAAGTGCTTCAGAGCTGAGGACATCAGTAAACAATTTGAAATGCAATCTTCTTCTACTTCCCTCACTTCAGTGAAAAGAATCAGACCAAAATGAGAGGTGCTGTCACAAACCAGACTCGATAGTATTTTTCAGGCCTGTTCTTTAAAAGACAAATAAAAAAAATCTGCATTTTACAAAAGGCCAAGCCCACTTGATTTCATCAGATTTGTGCCAGGAGCCCTGGGCAATATGGCACAACTTAGAACCTATGGTCCCACCTTCTTATCTATTCTCCTTGCTGGGGAATTTTAAGCATAATCTGCTTTTTATTAAAATGAAGGAACTAGACTAGATGATTTCTAAAATACTTTTTTTGGGGGGTGGCTCAAAAAATTAGAAGATTCTTTGACACCTAAGACTTGTTTGCCTCTAACCCATTTATTCACACACACAGTGCACATGCACATAAGGCATCTGGTTTTTATATGATGTCATGATTGGGGTTGTCTATGATTCCAAACAAATGAACACCCCAAGGAGTATTAAATTGTGTGAAGTGATTCGATTATGAATTTTATTAGTGATTAGAAGAACGATTTGAGAAATTTCTCTGAAAAGAGAATTCACCCATCAACCTACTATTCATAAGCCATGGGCATTAGAGAAAAAAATCTCCATATTTATGAATATACAAAGGATTGTCAATAAAACAGGTGATTTAGAATAATAATAAAAGAGAATAATAGAATAATAATAATATAATATTCTATAATAAGAGAATAGATGAGAGAGAAAATATGGCTATCATCAATAAATTAAAATACAAGTGTTGGCAAGGATGTAGAGAAAAGGGAACCCTCATATATTGATGGTGGGGTTGCAAATTGGTACAGCCACTACAGAAAACAGTTTGGAGGTTCCTCAAAAGATTAAAAATAGAACTACCTTTTGACCCATCAATTGCACTTCTGGGTATTTATCCGTGGAAAATGAAAACACTGATTCATAAAGATCTATGCAACCCTATCTATGTTCACTGCTGTACCATTCGCAATAGCCAAGATATGGAAGTAACCTAAGTGCCCATCGATAGATGACTGGGTAAAGAGGTTATGGTTCACATATACAATGGAATATTACTCAGCCAAAAAAGATGAAATCCTACTATTTGCAATAACATGGATGGACCTAGAGGTTATTATGCTGAGTAAAATAAGTCAGACAGAGAAAGATAAATACCACATGATTTCATTTACATGCTGAACCTAAGGAACAAAAAAAAAAAATGAACAAACTGAACAAAAACAGACTCATGGATACAGAGAAAAATCTGGTGATTGTCAGAGGGGAGGGAGATTGGGGGAGGGGCTAGGTGAAAAAGATGAAGGGATGAAAAAGTACAAATTAGTAGTTACCAAACAGTCACAGGGATGCAGAATTCAGCTTAGGGAACGTAGTCAATATTACTGTAATGGCTGTGTGTAGTGCCAGATGGGTGCTAGAGTAATTAGAGGGATCACTTTATAGAGTACATAAGTGTCTAACCATTATACTATATACCTGAAAATAATATAAAATAATAATTTAAAAATAGTAAAAAATGTTAATAATGCTAATACAAAAATAAAAAGTCACTTGTTTTAGGGCAAAGATCAGTTTTCAGACAAGGCAATGTTGTTTTTCTATTTTCTCTCCATGTAGTAATATCTTAAAATCTTATCCTCTTCCCCATGGTTGCAATTAGCTTTCCTACCCAGACTGACTGGAAAAATTCAATTCATCCTTTAAATCTCTGCTCAGACACTACTTCCTATTTCTTCCTATTTCTTCCAGACCACTCCCAAAGACCGCCAATGAGAGTTTTATCCTTCATGTTCACTTATCATCGTTTTGTTTACCATCTCACCCACTCAATTATGAGCAGCTTAACTATAAGGAAGATGTTTTACTCGTCTTTGCATTTTGATTGTTTGCCATGGGGTGTGATCAGAGTTGGTTTTAAAATTTTCTTGAAAGAATGAATAAAAGTAAACTAAAACATGGAGATATTTGCCATATTGGCGGATTAACTCTATGATTTTGATACAGCAAAATACACAGGAAAAAAGAAATAAGTTATCATTCCAGGCCACCTCCTAGAGTCAAGACAATCATGATACATGATAAATTTTCAACTACAACCAAACACCTTATTTACTTTGATAAAATATTTTACATAAGCACCCATGCATTTGCATAAGTAAATTTCTTCAATTCCTTTTCATCACTTTCTAGGGTTTGGCATTAGTCTATGACTTAAACCCTGGACCATCCACAATTATGAATTCATTTAAAATTTCTGAGCCCCAATTGAAAGAATAAAAAATTATTGGCCAATATTCCATCTTTCCATCATTCACTCAAAATCCTTTTGCCTCTATTTCTTCATCTGTAAAATAAAAATAAGACCTACAGAATGGGCTATTGTAAGAATTAAATGAGAAATATATATATATAACATACATTATATTGCCTGACATATAAAAGGTGCTTTATAAATGGTAGCTATCAATACTATTGCAAAGTACAGTAGAGGAATTTGGCCTGAACCAAAAGATACTGCATCTCTCTTTCTGTGTCTATTTAAGTATCAAAGGATTCGTCATCCATGTTATAAATAGGATATCATATTACTACAGAATGACCTGTCATAAATGTGATTCTCTAGGTACCAAACAAAATAAACTGTCATCAGCTAGAGAAAACAAACAGCACAGTTTATACTACCAGCCGTGGGATTTGAGGCAAGTTATTTAAACTCTCTGTTCCTTGTAAATTGAGGATAACAGGACCTATTTCATAAAATGTTGTTATGATAAAATGAAAATACACATCTCCTAGAATATTGCCTGCATTTTATAAGATCTATGTAAATATTTATTGCTATCATTATTCGCTTTAAATCAATAAGTACTGAAAATGCTAACACAGACAAGGACATACAACACAATCTGGTGAGCATTCCGTCTATTCCTTAATACTCTAACCATGGGAGAAAAAGACACAAGGGTAGTGAGATCCATTCCTGACTGTCATGCTCTTTGAACCACAGCTGGGCCTAAAAATGTTATCTTGCACGAGACAGCACATGTCCCCTTAAGTGAATCAGGAATTATAAGCCTGCTATATTTTGTTTTCCTAAAAAAGTTTCCGCAACAATCAAATTTTTAATACAGAGAAAAAAGAATAGATGGTATTTAAAATTTAAGAGCCACATAACTTTCAAAGGAAAATTTCATGTTAAGTTCAGAGTTGGAAGAGAGAATATTTACATTTTTTTTACTTCGCTAGTAACTTTATGAATTCCCATATCAGATCTCTGAGCTATGTGATTTTTCCATCAAGTTTCTCTATTTGTTACATCAGAGCTTGTTGCTATGGAGATGACAGAGGTGGCACAGACTCACCAGCATGGACCATTTTCCAAACAACTAAGCATCTTTCTTCACATAAAAGAAATATATCCCTGTCTCAGACATTCCTTGTATTTGCATTCTGAGAAATAAAAGTAAATTTTACATGTTGTATTTAACGATGCAATGGGCAATTTGGTGTGGTGAATTTCTTTATAAAATATTAGTTACATTCGGAGAAAATGGATCTATTGGTAAATGCTCATTTACATTCAGCATAAATCTTAGTAACCATTATATTCAGTAGTACTTGTACAACACAAACAATCATTATCACATGTGCTATATTATTTGATCCACTCAACCTCCAGTAACATAGCAGAATGTGGTTATTTTCCCATTTTATAAATGAGCACATGGAGGCCCAGAGAGACTAGTTTGCCCAAGGGAAATGGCAAACGTTGGAATTTGCACCCAGGTCTCTTGATCATTCCTCTTCAACTTGTTGTACGTCCCCATAGCTCAGGGTACAGTGTTATTTTCGAGTTTAGTGTTGAATAATCTTTCTTTTTCTTCCTCCTCATAACTAACTTTATTGAATGGTCACAGTTTTAGAAACGATCTCAAGTACTGTCCATATATCGAAGTTATCACATGGAGGTAACTTAGGAAATCATTACTACTGTGAAAGACAATTCATTAAATTCAAATATATTTGTAGTATATTTTCTTTATCTGTTCACCACTAAGTACTTTAAGGAAACTAGGAAAATTTAATTGAAAACCAAAAAGATCTGTAATATAAGTAAGCAATTAAATTGCTAAGCCATATTTGTTTTATTCGTTGCTTTATCTCCAATACCGAACACAGTAACTAGCTTGCAATAAACACCCAATGAATGAGCTCACTTTATTCCATCATAGCAGAACTTCTATTTTAATCTGGGGATATTGCCATCTAGGTAAAAAATTACATTTACCAGGCTCCCTTGCAGGTAGGTGGGACCATGCAACCAATCACATGACTAACTAAAGAGCATTTTGTGAACTTTTTGAATAGTTCCTTTAAAATACAAGTGTGGGGGAATTCCACTCTCAGGAATGATACACTACATAATTCACGACAGCTGTGCCACTGAAAACAATGAGAAAAGATGGACAATATAGTTTAAAAAATAAAGCAAGTGCAGGTAAAGAGATTTAATAAGGCAGGAAAAAATTTAGGGCCAAGATCCAGAAGCAGGAAACTCAGAGAAGTGAATACAACACAATATATGATTATATATTCCCCATGGGAATGTTTCCATCAAGGTGTGGCAAGAAGCAGGTGGCACACACAGAAGGTTACCTGAAGTGTGCTTAATGATGGGGCTATGCAAAACTGTGGAGATCGTTAAGGAAAAACAGTCAGAAAAGCACGGTGAAGTCCCTAAGGTTAGAAACAACGAGGCAGCCACACATGCTACTAGGACTCTAGGAACAAGAAAAGGAACAATTGTTTGAACTTTGTAAAATACCGCTAGCTGTAGAAAGATAATATAGTGGGAAACAGGTAAATCTAGGGGCATGAATGGGCTGTACAGCACAGGACTTATGCAGATTTCAGAAAAGTTCTGAGAAGTTGAGCAGAGTTTGGGGATAGTCGTTGGGCTAAAGCAATAGAAACTAGAATACAAGACCCTCCAAAGAGAGCAGCCCTGATGAACTACTGAGATGTCAGACTGGGCTATGAGGAAATACACTTTTAGCAAAAGGTGAAACAGAAATAGACCAGGCCTTACAGAAAATTACAGGAAATTGAGCTCCAAATCATCCTAATTCTTCATTGTATTTAAATGATCCAGGATTGCTATCGACCGGAGTTGCCAGCCAGGAGCAAAAATAAATTCTCTGTTGAAGAAGATAGCATCATTCTAATCCTTAGATTACACTGACAAATTAACTATATCTAACATGTTGAAATGAATAAAAGAGAATATTGAGAATCTCAGCAAAAACGTATGAAAAGAACCAAATAAAAACACTGAAAAATAGAATAGCTGATATGAAGATCTAGATTAATGGATTAGTAGCATGTTGTTTACAGGTGAAGAACAAATAAGTGAAGTAGAAAGTGGTCAGAAGACCAAATCAAGAATAGAGAAAAATGAGGGAAATGGAGAAAGGATTGAGAGACACGGAGCATGTACGCTGACTGATGTGTGTATAATGAAATCCTAGAAGGACAGGGATGGGGAGGGCGTGGGAGAGGCACAAAGGCGTGTGGGTAGGACGGGGTGGAACAGCAGCAGTAGCAGCGGAGGAGGAACAGAATGGGGCAGAAGCAACATTTGAAGAGATAATGGCTCATAGTTTCCCAAACTGATGAAATATATCAGTTCATAGATTCAAGAATTACTATAAATCTCAAGCAATATAAATTTGAAGAAAACCAGACCTAGGCATATTGTAACAAAACTGTTCAACATCAAAGACAAAGAGGATAAAGAACAGATTACCTTCAAAATTTCAGCAAGTATTACCGGTGACTTCTCAGCAGGAACAATGGAAGCTGAAAGAATAAAAATGACTTTGGAAGGACTTGAAAAGTAGCTACTTATAAGAACGTGGATTAGTTCTCAAAAAATAATGTTGCATGAAAGAATCTAAACAGAAAAAAAATAAACACTGTATGCTTCCATTTATGAAAATACAAGAATAGAAAAAGCTCACCTATAATGGCAGAAATGGAAATACTATTTATCTTTGGAGAAGAGGAGGAGGCTGTAGAGACTGGGAGAGGGCAGAAGAAGGGTTGCTATTCCTACATCTGGAATGTGGCTACTTAGGTGAGTTCCCTTTGTGATAACTTATTGATCTATATTCATACTGTGGCGCTTTTTTATATGATTGTTGTGGTCAATCATGAAACTAAAAAATAGAAAAGAGGTTTCTTTTTATCTCCTTCCTCTTTCCTGCTTCCTGGAATGCAGACATCATGGACAGATCTCCAGCAGCCACTCTGGGAAATGAGGATAAAGGTAACATACTCGTGTGACGAGGTACTGATTTGAAAGATGTCCGGGTCCCCAACTACTGGGTGGAACTTTAACATCAGTCTGGGCAGTCTATATCTCAAATTCATTTATCTGAGAGGAAATAAGTCTATAGTCTATTTAGGCCAGTCTTCTTTTACATTTTTATTTTATCCACAGTAAACCTAATTCTAGAAAACACAACTCACATTACACTCTTACACCAGGATACCCAGTTCTTCTATCCCCATCTTCCCAATTTAATTACATATTAATTTTTTATTAACTTAGTATCAATATTTATGTTATCATAACTATAGAAATATTAATTAAAACTACACTTCTCTCTTCAAGGCACACTATAGATTGGGAAATTCATTCACTTCCTTCTGGGTATACTAATGCCTCAGTGTAGTTGTACTTTAGCTCTAATAATGATGCTCTGTAAAAGAAACATAATACTGGTGTCTAAAAATTGCTGGGTCAGACTGTAGGCTCACCGGCGAGAATGACTGAGTGGTTCTGGACATTAAACAAACAAACAACAAAATTTCCCAGTAATCTATGCACCTGCCATGGTTCCTTTCTATACACCTAAAGCTTCCCAATCACTAAAAATGAATTTATATAATAAAAGTAAAAAGCTGATATTTATAGACATCAATAAAGAAAACTGTGTTTTATATCCCAAACTTAAAGATTGTCAAAATAAATTATGATATACCAAAATATCAGAATAAAAAATATTGAAAATGATTTGTAGACTAAGGACTTCAAAATGTCTCATATGTATTTAAGTGAAAGAAAATTATAAAACAAAAAAATTTATTAAAAATGGAAGAATATACTCTTAAAACATTAATGATGACAATCTCTCAATTATGTAATTTTTATTTTCATATTTATGTTTTTTTGTATTCTTTTAATTGGGTAATTGTTTTACATTTGAAATTAAGAGAATATGTTATCACAGAAAACGCAGGAGAAATGATGAAGAGCATCCTCAAGGCTAATATAGTCTCTTTAAACTCCTGGCAAAGTAAGAGAAAAGGCTGAAACACTGCTCCTCTGTATCTTCCGGTATTAATTTATGTAATAATTAGAAAAGGCCAAGCGAAAACATTTAAATATCTTGAAACAAAAGCAAGCAGAATCTTAAACACCAGGATGAAAATGCCCAATTAACTTAAAGAAACAAAATTTCTCCATTGAATTCCGTGTTGTGATTAAAACAAATGTAACACTTATTGTGTGCCTAGACATTAAAAAACACAATGCAGCATCCAGCACTATACAAACAGTGTTAAGTTGAATGAATTTCCATAAGCACATGTGGTAAACATCAGCTGAGAGACAATGAGAAGGAAAAAAACACAAACCGTGTGTTAGGTTGCATAGCAAGATTTCTGGCTCTAAGGAGGCCGTTGCATAGTATACGACAAATATTCATAATAATGTAATCCCCGCATTTTGACTAAATTCCTTCTGTGTGAAAATCATTATGATTGTCTCTGTGGAAAATGCAAAGCTGCATATTCTCTGACCTAAAGACACATAATCTAGTAGGAAAATGAACGCATTAATCATAGCAAGGCTATCTGGGAGGTGATGAGAGAGAAGTATAAACAATGTTCTACAGAAGTTTAAGCAAAGGGGAGAACAGGCTTTGTCCTTATGAATAATTTAAAACAGGGAAGAAACTTCTCAAAAACAATGTTTTTATAAACGGCAAGTTGTTAAATAAACCTAATATGGAAAGAAAGACGATGTAAATTTCTCACCAGAGTTTGGAAGTGAGGATGGAGATGAACAAAATGAGATTCAATCTGACAAACGAAAGGGAGAAGGCATACAGATATCTGAAAAGTAATCACTCAAGAGCACGGAGTATCCAGCGAGCAGAAACCTAGAAAACAGCATTCCCCAAAACCAGTGGGCTAAAGGCTGACCCGTCAGTTGCTGCTCAGAATTTCTGCCCAAAGGCCAGACGTTAGGGTTCTCAGTAAGCGCAGGAGATGAAGAGACCCTAGGAATAGATCACGAACGGGGATGCATACTAGTGAAATCACAGCTAGAAAAAAACATTCCATTACCTCAGGGAAAAAACGATAATAACCACCTAAAAGTCATCAGGAAATGCACTAAAGATCTTTATAGAACCAAGAACAGGGAAAAAAGTAAACCTCCTTGCTTAGATAATGATATCAGTTAAGGAAAAACCAGGTGTTCGTATAGTGGAGAGAAAAGGTTGAACAAGCCAGAACCTTATGAGGAAGAAAGGAAACCTGAGCTAAGACGCTGACAAAACCATGCATCACGGTGTGGTGATGCAGAAACTGTACCTGATGGACGTTAACTGAACTTACTGTGGTACTCATTTAATATATATATTAATAATAAATATATAATATAATAAATATATATATTAAATATATAATATAATAATAAATATATATTAAATATATATGTATATATAATCATTACATTGTAGACCTTAATCTTACACAATGTTATATGTTTGTTGATCTCCATAAAACTGGAAAAAAAATTAATCTTGCAACTAAAAAGAAAAATCGGTTGCAGACTTGCTAAGTAGATCTACAACTATAATTAAAATAAAGAGTCTTTATTAGATTACAGAGTAAGTATGTTTACAACATATGCTCATTTATTACCAGATGTCAGGGCCTGGAGCACCACCGTGTTGAAAAAGAAGACCGTAATTCCGGGCACCAAGGTTCAGGATACTGAATGATCCCTCGATTGAAATTATAGCATAAAAAAGGACTAGACAAACCAAGAGAATTCTCAAAATAAACACAGTTAGTGACGGATGCCAGAGAACAGCATTTTATCACACGCCCCAGTGAGCTCATGAGGGCCAGTGTCCAGCCTGCTTGGGGACAGATTTCCTGGACACGTCGGTTTCTGTGATTGCCAAAGCTCAGCCTTTTCTAAGACTTCCCTAAAATGTCCCCCTTCTGTACCTCTCAAACATGAGTGCTTCCTCCTCCTCACTCTCTGCATTGTGCTTGCTGCATTATGACGCTTCTAGCCTTTAATATCACAAATCTTCATAAATTTCCCTTTGAGCTTAAATTTCTCTTAATTAACCAGGAGTTTGAACATGCTTCCGCGTATCATTTGTTAATAAATGCTTTGTTTTCTGTGAACGAAGAACCCTCAAGGCATCGCTACCTCTGATAATAGAAATAAATTGGTGGGCTGACACCACCGGTCATCTTAATCACTGACTGGAGTAAGGAAAGTGACTGACTTCATTTCAGGCATTTGTTTTTTTCAGACTGATTAACTCTTCGGTGACAGCTGGCCAGATTGTCATTGTCATCACTGAGAGCTTAGTTAATGGTGTGGAGCTGCCGGTTTGCTGGGCCAGGACTGTGGTGTTTCTGACTTTCAGGGATGTTGAGATTGCAGGCAGTTAGAAAGTATGCTTTTGCTCTCAAACATATGAATCCAAAATAAGTAGACATTAATTCCCACAAAATTGCACAAAGGTAAATCAGACCAGATGACATTGTCTGACAAATCGACTAATTCTGGGTCACCTGCTCTAAAGTTCACTGTTAAGATCATGTGGACTGTGTCCGTCAGGCTCCACAGTGAATTGATTACAGTTCTCCAGCTGTCTGAACGTCAAGAGGGAGGAAGGAGAGTCGGTGCATATGAACGCAAGGTGTTTTCGACACCCAAGCCTAGGAGAGGTTGTGGTGGCACAGAAAAAGGCCTGGGAAGTTTGCTCCACTCACGTTAGTTTTAAGATTAACACCACAGAAGTTCTTTTTCACTTGAATCGATTGCTTTTCCTCTGAGGATGCACAGATCTTTACTAATACAATCTTTATTTGCCAGCTGTTCTACTCATGTTGCAAATTCTCTGCCACTGAAATATAATATCAGGGAGAACAATATTGAGGAAACCTCTGCAATCATTTAATGGTTGGTGTTTTCTTTTAACTATAAAAATTCACCATCTGTAAATGTTAGAGGAAGACGTAAAGCCATCAGACTATCAGTAGGAGCTACTAGAAAACTTAGTAATTGTCAGATTAGAGATGGCAAGGCTAAGTAATAGTACCAAAGCAGAAAATAAGCCCTGTTCTGAAAAACAAGTGTGAACTTCTGTCTTCTTAGTCCCGCAGTGTTGATCTGTCTGACCTCCTCACTCTGACTGAGGTAGGCAAGAGGCACTGTGCATGTAAGACTTTGCCAGTGAGAATTATGCTATAATCTTCCACCTGTAGATCTGGGAGATAATTAAAATATGAGTAAGAACTTGTCTTTCATTATTATGGCTCGTTTTTCTAGTTCTTACATTGATAAAAAGCGGTGTTTGGCAGGAAAAACCCTTACTTATTCTACTAATAGGTTGCCTCATAGGGAATTGCCCATATTCAACCATTTCCACCTACAAACATAGAAATTTCCTGCAGTTTAACCTAAGAGGTGAAAGCAATTTTTCTACAAACCTTTGGTTTAAAATGATTTTTCGAAATTCTGATGTGAAAACTTTTCCAAATGAATTCCGAAGAATTCCCAAATGTTTTTCCAAATCCTTCTGACTTTCCCCAAAGTCTTCCTCCCATTTTCTGATCTGGCGGTGAACCCTACATGTGGTCATGGAGATAAAATTAGTGAATTGTGTGGATTTAGGCACATCTTTCATTTCTGGCATGCTACCAGAACTTTGTCATGAAATATCCCAGGACTACCAACACAAAGCCAGAAGGCCACACAGGTCTTGTGTGCTTTGAATTAAATGCAGCAGTTCACCAGAGACTCTCCTGTCAAACCCCAATTGCACAACATACATGAATCTGGAGGAGGAAAAGGATGAATTGAAGAGAAAGATTAAAATATGTGCCTCATTTGCAAATATTTCATAATGTATTATTCTGGTCATGTGAAAATATCCACACAAAGTTATAACAGAGGCGTAACACTGACCTTTCTTAGATCTGCTTGAATGATGGAAGACGATATGGTATCGATATAAAGCAGAAACCGAGGCAATGATTTGTAATCTCTCCGCACATGATGCCCATTTGGTTCCAGTAGCATAATCAAAGTCTACCATGGTTAAGAAGGGTCCATGTGTCTTAATATACAGATTTTTAAAATTATTATTTAGGTATGACAAGGTCAACAGATCAGGAGATGACTGCCATTGAAAAGATAGTTTTTTTATACTAAAATACAGAAAATTACCATGCCATGGCAGGGGGTGGGGCACCCTGGGAAGCATCAGGGTCAGTCAGGAGGCAGACAGAGAGGGGCAATATGAGAATCAGCCTTTATTGTGGTTTCCACAGGAAGGAACAGGCGAGACAGGGTAGATAGCCTTAAGGCTGGCTAGTTTGAATAATTTCACTGGGCTCTGGGGCAGAGGGACTGTCCCTAGATGACTGGTATCTGGTCCTGGGTGATTATGGCTGGTGGGTAGTGACTGGGAGTATGAAAGCCCAATAGAAGAGGTAGTTAGGGACGTGGGCTCTGGACTGAATGGTTTGTGATTGAAAACCATGCTGAACAAGTTGCTTGTTGTCTCTAGGGAGTTGGTTAACGCTAGACGGGACGGCCCTTTCAGAGCCAGAAAGGCCTCAGGTGTCAAAACTTCAGAATACAGGAAACAAAAGACATGGCTAATACATCAGATCGTTTAATAGACGCCCTAGGTGTCAAGAGTCCTGGGTTCCTATCACAGCTCTATCAGTAATTATCTATGCAATCTTACAAGTCACTTCTCTAGCCATCAATTCTTCCACGGGCAAATTGGACATTATTTGACACATCTTTAAGGTATTTTGGTACCTATATAGCCTTCTTTGAATTATAATCACCAGACAGACCTAACTAAGACTCTTGTTTAGGGTTAGAATGTGGATTATAAGTCCCTGGTAAATTTAGTCGCAATAGGACAATTTGAGTGCACCTGTGTGTTTTAGACAGCCTCCAAAGTAGACAAGTTGTTACTGCAACATTCAGTCTCGAACATGCATCTTAAAAACTAAAGCACCTGATATCCCTCGAGACTTCCTCTAACCACATCGAACCTGACTGCCAGGACTTGTAAACTGCCAGGCTCAACCCTCCTTCAGCAGCACACCCATTTTTACGTACTGCCGACATAAACAGCATCTGCATTTTATCTTCCTTTTGTTCAGCTTGGATAGAGCAACAAGAAGATGGAGAGCTCACCAGAAAAACGGCCAATCAATTAATTTATGCCTAAGTGCCAATCACCAGCCCAGCAATAAAGTGTTCTTAAAGCAAAATACAAATGTAGACTTGAAATTATGAGATTCAGAACATTGTTCTCAACCACAGGGGAAAGTGCTAATGTGTATTTCTGGATCATACCTGAAATCAAGTATTTCTCAAAACTCTGTCTTGGTGCCTCTGCCATGTTAACCCAGGTTTGTGATTTTTGTGAAACATGCATATTTCTGATATTTATAATATTTAAGTAATAGTCCTCCAGCTTTCCTACTCCTAAATAGAAAACTCTGATTAGACCTTACTCAATATCTTTCTTCTTTACATGTTTATGCATTTTCTGAATTATGTGCAATGAATAGGCATACATTCCTGCTATAAGAAAAAAAAATTAAGTTTTTTTTTTTTTACAGAATAGGTATTCCCATATTCTCAGAGAATTTTTTTGTCAAGAAATTACTGAACATTACAAAACTTAAGCCAAATGTAAAATGGTCACTGTTGTAGTTTTATAGATTATTGTACAGGTTGTACAGGATGTGTTTCCTCTTTATTTGGGAACTTCAGTCCCAAATGATTAAGATCTCTGGGATATGGATAATATTTAAGGCAATAAAGCCAGCCATTATGATGGAGACTGTAAGTAAAAAATGTTCTTGGTCATAGCTCAGTAAAGCAGCCCTATATTCTTAATGCCACAAGAAGTGAACTAAAAGGAGAGACTTTCAGTAGCAAAAAGAATTAAAACAGTTCATCAGCGACTGCCAAGGTCTTGGTTCAAAAAGTTTCCTGGTCCTCACCTCCTCAGGATCACTCTAGTAGGCAACTGGGTGTGATGATTGTATTTCAAAGGTCACTTGTTGGAGTAGAGTACCGTACTAATGAGGTCATGGGTCCAAGAGCACTCTTTTCACCAGATAGTTTTACATAAGGAGCAAGTGTTTTGCCTCCACAGATGGTGCCAGTGTAGCCAGCCAAGTCTTCTGTAAACCCAGGGTTCACAACTGTGTGGTGCCTGGTACTAAGCATGTGACAAACACAGCACGAGTCTATAACCACGACTCTCAAAGCATCTTCAGATTCGCTCCTATATTAATAGGTCAAAAGAATACTCCCGTGATGACAGCTTTAAATACAGATACTAGGGTTTCTAAGGTAGGACTAGAGCATAGGCAAATCATTCTAAGTATATCGTCCAAGAAAACCATCCAAACCTTATCACTCACAGCAATGAGGAAGGTCATGTGGCCTAGCAACCTCTGTCATCTGATATCGAAGGGGGAAAATAACTTGTGAATTTGATGCTTCGATGTCCATGCTAGCTTCGACGCTCTAGAATATTAATGTGGTGTGTAAAATTTCAAGTTAGAAAACAAAATAAGGTCCTGTCTAAGTAACTGACGTGGCTGTCACTCCGTTTAATGCCTTTGTGCTCATTCCTAGTTGTTACCTATGTCAGGCTTTGCTGTTTTCACCTATTTTTATGAGTCGTTAAAAAGAGAAAAGATAGGGGAAACTAACTTAAATTGAAAACTTTCGAAAGGACCCATATTAAAGAATGAATAGTGTCATTACAGACATACTTCGTAAAGTTTTCTCATTTCCTACCACACAGCAAACTCCCAAAAGCTTTATTTTAGCTGTGAAGCATGTCAGTAACATATGTCACAAATATCTTACAAACATGCGTAGAATTAAAACTATTTCCCTAGTTAATAATGCTTTGAAATGTTTTGAAATCATGAGCCAAAGCTCTCTGTCGAGGACTAAAACACTGTTAAATACACAAATCTCTATAATTCTCTTTTTAAGTGAACATTATTTATTAGCCCTGTTCCAAAAACAAGTCATCTGAATGGCCATAAAACATTGTGGTTTGATAGGTGGAGCCAAGGCAGACAGGCCAAATGATTCATAGATCATGGTGCTAAGTTTTATCTAGTTAGTATTTTTATAGGTTCTACGGTTAAAGGTCGTATATCTTCCCGTAGATAGGTCAACTATTGCGTAATCGTGCCAAACAGATGAAAGGTCATTGACTGGTGTATTGATAATTAAACTCTAGGTCTTTGCCAGCAGACTCAGTTTATGACGTGGAGTGTCATTTTGGAATATGGTCATTACCTGTAAAGTAAAAAGGTGAATGCTTTAATGAGAACTATTTGGCTAACAGACTGGCTAACTAGATTAAATAACACATCTAGAAAGAGTATAACCAATGCAAAAAAAATGGATATGATATTTAACAGAGTCATCACTTAAATTATTCATTTGTCACCAAAATATGCAAAATGATGACAGATCTTTTGTTTTTTATATTAAAAAACACATAGGCTATCACCTCTTGAATTTTTAAGTGCACAATACCGTATTATTACCCAGAAGCACAATGTTGCACAGCACATATCTAGAAATTGTACATCTTAAGTAGGTGAAACTTTATCTTTTGAACAGTGACTCCTCATTTTCCTGACCTCCAGCCTCTGGCAACCACCATTCTACTTTCTGCTTCTATGAGTCTGACAACTTTAGATACCTCATTTAAGCAGAATCATGCTGTACTTGTCCTTCTGTGACTGGCTTATTGCACTTAGCAAAATGTCTCTCAACAAAATCAAATATTTGCACTCCTGTGTTCATTGTGGCATTATTCATATAAGAAGTGAAAGCAACCTAAATGTCTATTGACAGATAAATGGATAAAAAAAAATATGGTATATACATGCAGTGGAATATTATTTAGTTTTAAAACACACATATCTCTTCAGTCTGTTAATTCATCAGTTCCTCCTCTATCTTCCCCCTTTCAACTTAATTGTTGAATAAACTACAGCATTGGTCCTATTGTCTGGACATTGTCATTGTACCCACTAGTGCCATTTAACATGTTCTTCTGGGCGGAATCAAGGTCATTTTTTTCTAGAATACTTTTAGAGGCAATGCTTTTCCATTGGGGCACAAAATGTCTGACAGTATCTATTTTAGTGATGTTACAGTCACTGATCATTACTGCCTAGCTCCAGCAATCTAGTCAGAGTGTCATAATGGTGATTTTTTACTTCTACTGTTTCTTCTTCATTTTTTAGCTGGAATTCCTTTATAAAAAGAAATATCTCCTCTATCAATACCATAGGAAAGACAGGGTAAAGGATTTATTTCTTCCTTTATTTACTAGTTTACTTTCCAGTTTGCCTTAAAAGTGACAAGTTAAGGGTCTTTTGTTTTATCTATTTTTTAAAGCATTAAAACATATTTTAAAGAGTTTTAGACTGGTGAACACTTGTGCTGTAAAATATTGGGACTTTAAGGAAGCCAATGTACTGTATAAAGTTGTCACTTTGTGCTTTGTATTCCTTACCCCCCCCCCAAGCAAATTTGTTCCCAATTAATAAAAAAATAACCAAAGAGAAAATACAGAGATGGGCCAAGTATATAGGTAGAGCTTTCAATATTAAAGAATTATTTAAGCCTAAGGAGGAGAATCTATAATAAAACTGAAAGCATCCATCCCCCTAAGAGACAAAAATTTTCTCATTAAATTATCTAAATCTTAAAACAAAAACAAAACTGAAGGCATCCTTCTGGGGATTTAAATATTAAAATTCAGGAAACTTCTTAACTACCCATGAAAATTTGTTACCTGTTCATCTTGAAGATTAAGAAAACAAAAAATGAAAAGAGGTCATGGTCAAGGAAGCCTGAGTTGGCCAGTGCTCGTTAAATGGGGCCCCTTCCTACCAGCGTCTCAAAAAGAGTTTGCTGCTCAGCATCCTTCATGGCTCCATGTAGTTCTAGTGGGTCAGAGAAGAGGACATTTTTCCATCAATGTCTGAGAGTGGACGAAACTGAAATAAGAGCCTGACCGGGCTGCTGGCTTGCTCATCTCTTCAACGCCTTGCCAAAGCTCATGGGATAAATTCACCAATGTAACTCGCTAGTCAAGACGACTATAACCTGGCCTATTCTAAGTGTGCTAACTGGTACCCACTATGTTTCTTTCACAGCCTCCCCACTAAAGTGGCTCTAGTCTAGAAGAAAAATTATCCAACCACTGGTCTTCTCTAATCACACTTGAATTCCTCTACCCATGTCTTGCTCATGTTGCTCCGTTTCTCTATTTATCAAACGTCTTCCCACCAAATGTCATCTCTCCTCCTCCATCCTCAAGTCACAATCACTACCTTCTACCCCATGGGAGGTAGGATAATGCCTCCCCCTAAAGGTGTCCACGTCCTAACCCCTGGAATCAGTGAATATGTTCCCTTACATTGCAAAGGGGAATTAAGGTTGCAGATGAAATTAAGTTGGCTAATCAGCTGATGTTAAAATACAGAAATTATCCTGGATTATCTGCATGGGCTCCGTGTAATCACAAGAACCCTTAAAGGTGGAAGAGGGAAGCAGAAGTGTAGGTCAGAGTGATGTGATGTGAGGATGACTGAGCCCATCACTGCTGGTTTTGAAGATGGAGAAAGGAGACCACAAGCCAAAGCATGTGGGTGGCCTCTTGACCATGGCAAATTTGGCAAGGAAACAGATTTAACCCTAGAGCCTCTAGAAAGGAATGCAGATGCTTGGCGCCTTGACGTTAGCCCAGGAGACCTCTGTTGGACTTCTATCCTAGAGAACTGTGTTGTTTCAAACCACTAGGCTTGTGGTGACTGCTAGAACCGCCATAGAAAACTCACATACTATCTTTCCTGCTCACACGTTAGTTTGTGCCACTCTTAATACTGTGTAGTTGGAGACAGCAAATGTCGTGTATCAGAGCAAGATTACACCTGGATTCAAACTTCTGCTCTGCGGCCTCTAAAACTGTGCAATCCTGAGTGATTCGAAGAACCTCTCTGAACTTCATTTCATGTCAGATCACCTGCGTACAGCCTTCCAGTGCACATAGCTCCTGTACTTTGAGGTATTTATCACAATTATCACTAAATAATTTAATTGAAGGCTTAATTAAGTGTATGTTTCTCCCCTGAGATAATGGTCTCCCCAAGAGAAGGAGCCCTAACTCTCCTGTTAATTACCTGTATCCCTAGCACAAAGCCAAAAGCTAAGCAAAAGCAGGTAGCTACTTAAAAATAGTTGCTAATTGAATAAATAGAATTAAATGTACTACCTTATGCATGATGTAAAGAATACTGCCCAATATAATATCGATGCATTCAGAAAGTAAAACTGAATTCACTGCACCAAAATAATCCAGGGTTTTACAGGTCATCACTCAAGAAATTTAATAATCTCCTCTTTTTAAGCCCCATTTTCTGAGTTTTTTTTTGTCTCCTCCCCACCACCCATTCCCTTGCTTTCCTATTTAGAGAGAATTTTCCTGTTAGGTGTACTTAGCACTGATAAGGTCTTATATGACCTTGGATAGAATTAACATTTTTATAATCTTTATTCTGTCTTTCTAAGAATATGGAATAATTTTATGTTCATTAAAATTTAATTTTGTATGTATGTATTTTAAGGGTCATCATAACTGTTTTTCCACCTTTGCTAACTTGATACTTTCTTCTCCCATTTTTTAGTTGTAGTATATCTATTTATTCAGAGCATTTAACATTTACATTCTGCCTTCATTTTCCACCTTCATTCTCATCTTTATTTTTCTCTTATAAATACAATTAAATGTATGCCACAATATCCACCAGAAGTCCTTCTGCCTAAATTATCTCTTGATTAGATAAAGACTATTATTCTCTAGCCTATTCTTCAGGAAGAACTTGTCAGTGCAACTTCCCTGAGTTCCCAATGGAAAAAATGGGTTTTCTTTAGCTGTGAAAATTGAAGCATAGCATATAAAACCCTTGGCTAACATGGTCTTCAAGCTTCTTTAAAAATTACTCTATTTTATCTAACATTGTAAGCTTTTTAAACAATTTCTAGTCTTTAAGTTTTTTAATTTCTGATCTGCGGTTGTCTTTTAATATCTTCAGTTGCTTGTTTAATTATATTGAATTCATTTTTCAGTATTGTGTTACAACTTTCTTCTGCGTTAAGCTTCTCGGGGCAAGACAATTATCATTGACTTTCACAACTCTGCCAGTTGTTTGTCTCTTAATTTTTTAAACAAGGAAATATTGCTCACCATCTCATTTAGAGCAGGATAAGAGATGTTTCAGTATCAACTGAAAAAGTAAAAAGTTGCACAGTTTCCCATTATTACTGCATAGTAGCACTTCACCTCTTACAACTTGATTTTCTCTCCCTGGGACTCAGATGTCCCTCCGCTATCAAATGAACCCTCTAGCTGATTGTCTATTACCTGTTTTCAATTATTCTTTCTCATGCTGTCCTTAGAATCAGAAATGATCAGAAATTGAGCATTTTTTTCCCTTGGAGAATATAAGTTGGCCATATCTTACTAACTGAGCTGTACATATCCAAAATCAATAACCTCAGTTTCTTCCTACATTCCCTAAGTTTTAAAGAAAAATTGGAATGCTGTAAATAAGTGCAGTACCAGATGCACTCCAGCAAATGATAGCTCTTGGAATAGCATCTGAAATAACAATATGTACTCACTTGGAATTCAGAAATGAAAATGTCCCAGTGCCTTGCTTCATTACTGAAGGGAATCAGCCTTATACCACAGCAATTGCCTGTTCCCACCAGCTGACAATGAAATGAATGCTCTGTAGGAGCTGAGATGATTGTGGCATTAAACTTAGCAGTCTCTCCATGATCCTGCAAGACTGCTCCTGAATCTAAACTAAATCAGTTCTGAGAAGGCTCTGCACAAAACTTGTTCATCATTTAAAATCTGGAGGGGAAAAATGAGTGAAATCAAATGCGTTAGGGAACGCATTACCAACTAGGAGACAGCTCAGGGATCTGTTTTAGATCAGACTGAGAAAATAGGACAGAAACAGCCAAACAGCCTGAGAAGAGCGGACATCACCCGTGAAAGTCTGAGAGATTGTTTTATTATTGTCATCAGTTGCAATGACGATGATCACCATAAGGATCTGGCGTTCAGTGAGCACAAAACGACACAATAGCAACAGCATTGGCTGTAAAAAGAAAAGCATCATATCGATGCCCTGACTGGTAAGCCTGGCATCTCAGTCACCCAGACTATGACCCAGAGCAGGGACACTGAGGGAATGAAGGGTCAACGGCTGAGAGAAGGTGAACCTTGGCACTGGATGGAGACCATAGGTCTTAGCTCTCTTATCTAATCTCTTGCTTAGAAGGTTAATGAGTGAAAAATTAGTCCTAAGGATATTAATTAATATCTCTGGGTAAAAGCTTTCTAAATATAACATCTCGTTTAAGATTTACAGCAATGCAACCAATTAGATGCTATGATTTCCATTTTACATGGGAAGTAGCCGAGACTTAGAGAGGTTAAAATTGCCCAAGTCCTAGGTAGTGAAGAGAACAAAACACTGGCTGGAAGCCCAGTGAAGCAGAGCCTCAATACTCTGTATTGAGGACCTCATGAAGCTGGATAAAAAAATGAAACAGAAGATGCCGGAGGCTGTGATCTCCCCAAGAACTTTCTCATCTACATGGCCTTGCTAGAGTCACCCCTACCTTAAAGAAATTGAAGAGCATAGTAAAGATTGGGCACCACACGTAAATGTATGACATAGCAAACCTGGCTATGGTTTCTACTCCCATCTGCAAATGAACAGGCCCAGAGAATGTAAGGGACTCAGGGATTCAATGTACAAAAATACTCTACTAGTTCAGATAAGACCAAGCTTGGCTCTAGTAACTAACATTCATAGCTAAAATATAAAACTGTCTTATTTAGAAGTATGAGAAGTACTTCTGTGGCCACAGTGTACCTCACGTCTGTGATACTCAGCCTCCATGATGTTTTTATAATTCTGAGGGATGCCAAACTTCATTTTCCAACAACTCTTAATTACATTGTCCTGTGAGTCATTTCTTTTTACTTTTTCACTTCTGTCCAGAATGTATTTTTCCAGAGTCTCTTAAAGTTAGTTTTTGTTAAAGCGTTCAGACATAGTGCCATTTTAGCATAGGATCATTAGTCGATATTTTTGATAAATATATAAATGTGTTGTAAGCTTGAGCCATCAAATTACTGAGATGCATAATTAAACATTATCTAACTTCAAAATATGGTGAATTACTACTTTAAAAATTACATCATAACCTTGTTTATCTTTAATAATGCTTTTTTTGCTTTAAAGTTTACTTTGTGTGATGCTAATATGAGTATACCAATTTTCATTTGTTCAGGAATATCCTTTGTCATCCTTTGACTTTTAAATTTTCCTTGTATGATACTGGCTTCTGTTCAACTGAGTATCTTTTACTACTCTGCTCTTCAGAAATTCTGGATCATTATGTTTTAGATATGCCTCTTATCAATAAGATATAGCTAAGTTGTGTGTGTATGTTTTTAAATTCAGTCCAAAAAAAAAAAATTAACTAGCCAATCTGTCAATTTTTCAACTGGAGCATTTACCTCATTTATATCCACAATAATTATTAATATTTTGAATTCATTTCTGTGGATTTGTTACTGCTTTCAATGTTTTTTTATCCCTAGTTGCTTTTTTTGGGGGGGGGTGATTAATTTTTTTCATTCTATCTCTTCTCACTATACATTTGAGGAATTATATACCATATTTCTATTATTTTAGTAGTTACCTTTAACTTTCTATCACAAGCACTTAGCTTCTTAAAGTTTGAAATCAGTAAATATCCTATCAACCTCCAAATGATACAAAGTTCTGAGAACTCCAAACACATTTGACTTTTTTGATATTGTTGAGCATTTTAGCTCTTTATGGTTTTCCTTTTCTCCCACAACACAGTATTGTTGTTGTTTTCTAGACAATGTTTGTGAGAAAATTCTTTGCTCCTTATTTCTTTGTTCACATCAGATCATTCCTCTGTTATGCTTCTTCTGTCCTAAATATACCTTTAAAATACCTTTAGTCTGGGGACATTCTCTTACACAATTTCTTTGCTCTTACATAATTTTCTCTTATATAATTATCAACACCAGAAAATTAACATGGCTATAAGCCCACTATCTCATCTGTATACCTTATTTAACCTTTGCCATTTTCCCCAATAATGTCTATTTCATGCCTGCCGTCTCCTTTTAAGCTGGAACTATTCCTGACTTTGCCATTTTTCATAAGCTTGCCATTTTTGAACAGGACAGGCCAGCTATCTTATAGAATGTCCCTCAGTTTGTGTTTGTCTGATCATTTCTCATGATTAGATTCTGGAATCACCTTCGGCAGCAGTGATGCAGAATTTATACTATGTTCTTAGTACCTCCTATCAGCAGACACATGGTTTGGCCTTTGACCCGTTGCTGGTTGTGTTAACTTTATTTGATTAAAAGTGGTGTCTGCCATGTTTCTCCACTATGCATTTATAAATTTCCCTGAACAAGTATTTGCTTACTTAAATTCTTAGCTTTTATTATTAAGTAACCTATTTTTATTTTTTAGTACTTCAATGAAAACTTGTCAGGTTTGATTGTTTTTCTCAAATGGCAGAATGTAAGCTTGACACATTTGAAAAATAATTGTAAAGCAGAAAAGAAAATACATTTAAGAATGAGAATAGAAATTTGGGGAATTCCTATTTAGTTTCCGTAAACTATCTAAGTTATAAGATTGTAATAAGAAATTTTGAAAGAATGGCAGAATATTCCTATAGGTGCTTTCGGAAGAAAAAAATGTTCACCAGTTATTTCAATCTATATAAAACCCATGCAGAATCTTATAAAATTAAGAACATAGCTAAAGACAAATGGCATATTGCTTCCCTGCAAAATTTTATTTGATATATGCAATTTAATTTTGGTTTTATTATCATAATTTTTTCCTTAAATTTTCCTTTCAGGTAATTCAAAATTATTTTCCTAAGATAATAAGTTGAATAGTTGTTTAATCTATTTTCTATATTTTAATTACATTAAAAATATTTTCAAAATTGTTAAATTCACTTTGATAGATGCCTCGCTTCATAGAGTTTCAACTTACACATAGGTTAAGTTTTTATCATTTCAGAAACAATCTATTATTGTTTTCTTAATTTAATCTTTTTAAATTTTTCTTGATTTCCTGACCTAGCTGTTACTTCAGAGTGTGTGTATGTATATATATATCTATATCTATATCTATATCTATATCTATATATAGATATAGATATAGATATATATTATGTTTATGTTTGTTATGTTATGTTATATTATATATATTACATATACAACATATATATTATATATATATTACCAATAGGTCAGTTTTCTTTACCTAAATTTATTTTATTCTAGAATAGTTTCATTGAATAGTGACCTGAAAATATATTCTTCAAATTTTCTGCATTTTGAATTTATATAGATTTTCTTTGTTTTCTGTTATATGGGCAATTTTGATATGTTAATAATGTGCACTTAAAAAAGAATAGTCCTCATACATAGTCTATAAATTTTGATAAAATCAACCTTTTTCAGTCATTGAGCACTCATTTTCTCTATGTTCTTGTTTTATTTTGAATTTGACACAAATAGTAATGGGCAAAAATCAGCCCTCTGTGGAGAAGAAGTTCTCCACAGACTCAGATCTTAGGGCCACTATTTATGTGTGACCTCGGTCAAACTATCACCCAGCCTTAGGTGCCTCAGTCTCCTTATCTTAAAAATGGAGATAATATCAGTACTTGCTTCATATGATTTCTGTGAGGATTAAGTATTTAAGAGATTCATTAAAACCTGCATATAAAATCAGTACTATACAAATATTAGCTATTCTTACTATATTGCTCTAAATTCCACTTGAAATTTATATTCATTTTTTTCTTGTTTTCTCTATTCAAAATTTCATTTTTATTTTTCTGCTTTAGTGTTATGTTCTAGTAACACAAATCATTGCATTGTATTCTTTGTTTACATAAAATATATTTGGTGAATAATTTAGACATCATTCACAGAAATAATCGCTATGCTAGTCATCATCTGTCATTCTGTACTTGCTTTATTTTTAAAGTTACACTTTTTGAGGGGGGAGGGTCTATTGTCTGCAATTGCATTTGTTATCTAGACTTTTTTTAGTTTTGTAACTTTAGAACTTTTATTATGATCTTTGTTTGTTTGTTTGTTTACAAACCCTTAGAATTTTTTTCCTATTCACTAGTTCATTTCTGCAACAAACACATCCCAAACACTATATATAATAAAATAATTTCCAACATTTCCAAATGAGAAGATTCCTCTTGCCCCCACTACTGCGATTCACAGCAAGCGTATCACTGGAAGCATATCATTGGAAGATCTAAAAAACGCTCACCCTGTGCTCTAGACTGCTTCGGAAATGCAAAAACTAATAACATAATTGCATTAGCTCCTCTAAATACATGGCAGCATTTTAGAAACCTTGAACTCCATCAACATCAAGAGGGTTCAACACCCTGCCTTCCCTGTTGCACTTTACAGAACAGGTTGCAGGGACCAGGCGAAAGACTGCACTATTTAAATGACTAGCTGTACGGAAATGGATTTTAAAAAGCTACAGCTCAGAATTGCTTTAAAATTCACACACATTTGGCTTTTCTTCGCTCGGACTGCTCAGCGCTGGTGATGCCTTCGGCAGAGTTGGAGGCTGAAGCAGGCGGAGAGAGTCGCCTCTGATGTCCACTTTCCACACTTTCAGAAGCCACAGGTGGCTCTTCAGCTCGGGAGTTTCTCCGGCTCGGGGTTTGGGGCCTTTCAGTTACCTTTTAGGGCTCATTGTTTTGTCCAGAGGCTAGGGCAGCATTTGCCTCCAGTTCTGGTCTGGCAACAGACCCCTTCAGAGCTGTGGCCTGAGTTTCCTTTAGAATTAAACTCTGAGCAGCTGTGCACTGGCCTGGGTTGCTCATCTGAGGAAAGTTTGCATGGGCCTGTGAGGCTTGCTGGCCGCCAAAGGAATACAGAGTTGGGGATGGATTCTGTGCTGAGGCTAAGGATGTCGTGTGTGGAATTGCTGTTGCATTGGGCCGGGCAAGGGAGCCTTCTTCAACCCTTGTTTTGTAGTCATTGTGCCCAGAGAACCCTGGGCTGGAGGAGGCTGAAGGGCTCTGGAACGGAGCTGGTTCCAGCCTAGAGGAAGGAGCACTTGAGTTGGGGCAGTAAATGGGTCAAATTTACTGTGGCTGTTGCTGCTGCTATTGCTGCAGCTGGGAAGACATAGCTGGGTCCGTTTGTCTGTTCACAGGACAGCCTACAGTAGGTAGTGTCGGGGGGCTGAAGGTCCTGAGGGATGACTTTGGAGCCCAGAGAGTAGTGAGTGCATTGCATCTGATGAGGAATCCTGAGTGCAGCTCTGAATTGGGGCCTGGTGCCATCATGAAAGATGGCACATTTTCACCCTGATGTATCATAAGTGACAGGGCTGGTCATTCTTATGGAATCCTCCAAAATGCTAGCCCTTTCTGTGTCATTATCTTCAAGTCCAGAGTCAAAATCCACCTCTGGGTCTTCCACTGTCAGTGAGCACAAGGAGGTACAGAAGTCTTCTCGGTTTGGAAGGTCATCCAGAACCATGGCGAATATTATCCCAGAAGCATACGCCAAGTAGACAATAAGAAAATCAAAGTGTCTTTCTTAATTTTTATCATTCACTCAAGCCATTTTCTATATCCAAACAAGTGGGCACTTTTAGGGCCTGCATTTCAAGGTAGTAGCCAATAAAATTCTGAGAATTGACCCAGCCCTCTCAAGGGGCAGGGAGCACCCACCGGGCTCTGTATGCTCACGCCCTCTGTGAGTCCATCTGTCTGACTGTCCTCGTGGGTGCCTGGCTGTGTGCAGCCTGAACTGGAAGGGCCTCTTATTACACTATTTCTGGAAACACATTTCAGATGGAATTACCTACCACAACTATTTCCAAGTTAATCATAGATTTTGTCTCAAACTCAGTCATGTTCATCCTTTTTACGAGAGAAAAAGCAGTGGCATTTTTGGTTTCCCTCCTCGCGTCCTCTGATCCCTGCTTTTGTGATCTAATCTAGGGACATGTTTTAGTGGGATGGAGGAGAGAGATTAATTGAGCACAGCTTTTGGTCTAACAATTAACTAAAATAATCAACATTTCTCCCTTTTCTTAGTCTTATAAATTCTTCTTGTTTCATTATCTGCTTTCTCAACTATTTTTGTTTACTTAAATTTCTGCAGAAAAAGAAAATGGGTACTTTATTTTTTTTTTAAATGGCATCTTCAAATGTGTTATAGGGTGTGATGGAGCTGCTGTTTTGTTTAGAAAAACATGCCAAAGCAAGGCCTCTTCTAGAAGGAGGTGAGAATTTGGCCTAACCAAATCACTCTCATAAATAATAGGAAATATAATGAAATTTGTGGGCTGATGTCATCCTCTCAGGGACACCATGATTTTGAACTGGAGGAGGTAGAAGGATTGAGGGGTCTGGGCCTGGGGGTGGTAGGGGTGGGGACATGAGAGAGAAGTGAAATGAAAGACAGGAAACCGCTCTCAGGGAGCATGGGCCTCAGAAGCTTAGGAAGTGGATTAGGAGATTTCTGTAAAGGGCAGAGGTGATAGACCTTAGCAGCAGTGATTCCTCATATCCAACTTCGAGTTTCCTTTGCTTTGTTAAAATTCCTTCCAAGATTTGCTGTGGCTATTATCAATCATAGCCTAGTATTCGCTGAGACCTAGAGGATGACTGACATAAAGTTGACCTGACCACTAGACGCACAGAGTGGTGTAGAGATGGCCAGATGTGTCCGAAAGACCTAATCAGGGTCTGGAGAAAGAGGGGAGAAGAAATTTGCTCCACACATGTACACTCACGTCTCACAAACACTATGGGAAATGGGACTGGATTTCCCATAATCTACCATAACAGGGTCGGATGTTAAAACAAATTGTGGCCATGGAGAACAGAAAGAATTAGAAAACTATGGTTATATTGAAGATAGGTGTTTTCCTCCTAGGTCATACCTAAGTCCTTAACAGATTTTCAATTTGAGAATGAATTTTCTTCTAAAAAGAAACTTTAAAAATTGTGAAAAACCAATAAGTTTATGGAAAAGAATTTCATAAATACAATAGTCTTTTTTTCTTCTACGTATGTCTTATTTCAATTCCCCTTTGCAAGCATAGAATAAAACAGGTATTAAACTCATGGACCTTGGATTTACAGAGGATTTATGACTTTGACCTCCAAGGCAAGCAAAGTAAAAACAAAAATAAGTGAAAGGGACTATATTAAGCGAAAAAGCTTCTGCACAGCAAAAGAAACCATCAACAAAACAAAGTGGCAACCGACTGAATGGAAAAATATATGTGCAAAACGACGACTCCCATAGGGGCTCATATCCAAAATACACAATGAACTCATACAACTCAACAACAACAAAAAAACAAACAATTCAATGGAAAAATTGGCAAAGGACCTGCACAGACACTTCTCCAAAGAAGAGGTGCAAATGGCCAACAGTCATATGAAACAAGCTCAACTTCACGAGCTCTTAGGGAAATGCAAATCAAAACCACAATGAGATGCCACCTCACACCTGTTAGAATGGCACTTGTGAACAAGACAAGGAATAACAAATGTTGGAGAGGATGCAGAGAAAAAGGAACCCTCAGACACTGCTGGTGGGAATGTAAACTGGTACAGCCACTATGGAAAACAGTATGGAGGTTCCTCAAAAAAAAAAAATCAGAATAGAATTACCACATGACCCAGCAATTCATCTTCTGGGTATTTCCCCCCGAAATTTGAAAATGTTTATCTGTAAAGGTATATGTATCCTGATTTTCATAGCAGCATTACTCACAGTAGCCCAAACATGGAAACACCTGAAGTGTCCTACAATAAGATGATGAGATAAAGAAGGTGTCGTGCTTATATATAATGGAATATCACTCAGCCTAAGAAAGGATAAAATACTGCCATTTGAAACAATATGGATGGATTCTGAGATTATCATGCTAAGCAAAATGAGTCAGACAGAAAAAGTTGAGAGTTATGATTTCACTCATCTGTGGGACAGAAAACTGAAAGCAACAAATGAATGAGACAAACAAGAACTCAGAGACACAGACAACAGTTTAGTGGTTACCAGAGGAAAGGGGGGAGGAGGGGAGGTAGGTAGATAAGGGTAAAAAGGGTCAAATATAGGGTGACAAAAGGAGATTTGACTTTGTGTGATAAACACACAACGCTACATACAGCTGATGTGTTACTGAATTGCACGCTTGACACCTATATAATTTTATTAAGCAATGTCACCCAATAAATTTAATATTGAAAATTACAAAAAAATTATGAAAGACCCTCTCTAATGCAATAATGATTTTAAACATTTTGGAGTCAGAGATCTTTTTAAGAAAAATGATAAGATTTTTTTGTTGTTATTTTTGTGGGGGTGACCCTTTCATCAGAAAAAAATGCATCTGCATTCATACAAATAAAATTTTGTCTAAAATGTAACCCTTGTTAAAAACCCAGGAACTTGGATCGTTGTTTCTTCCTGCTTAAAATTTGATAATTTTACCTGGCAATTTGTTTCTACTTTCTGCTTTTTTCATGTCACAATAAGTACCTTGAATTTCTAGTCTCATTTTATTTTTAAGTTGCATTTCCTTCCCATTACATCCTTGATGATTGATTGTTTTATTCACTCTACTTTTTAGGAATTGCTGTTATTTCTATTAATCTGTTTTCTTTCATGTTATCTTCTCTCACATTCTCTTGATATGTTTTAATTGTGTCCCTCAAATCTTTCTTTTGTGAGATGTACTAGGACAGATGCTGGGCATGGCTGACACTCAATATAATATTTGCCAAATGGAATTGCGCTTTACTCCTCTGATATTTTGCATCACACATTCTTTCTGTCTCCAGAATTATTAAATTTCTTAAATACCAGAATATAATCTGTTTATACCTGCTGAAGAATGACTAACAAGTCTTTTATAAAATATTCATGGATTTCTTGTGAATAAGTGATCATTAATTTATTATCCAGGCAAGGACACCTTTGAGAGAGGGGAGCAGGTCCATTAATATTTATGCCAATACGAGGCATAAAAGAAACGGTGCTAGACAATCTGGGATATGTAGTCATTGTGCGTATCAGGTGTTAAGTAATCAAACAAGGAGGATATTAGACTGATATCTTCTAATATCTTGGCAGCCTACTTATGTAAACGAAAACCAAAGCCAGGGTCAATTTCTGTAAATGCCCCAAGAGTGAGAAGAACAACCAGCCACCAATAGCTAACTAGGCTCTCCCAAACCATGCAACCATTTAAGCTACAGCCAATCAAATAATTTCCTTGCTTTGCTTCCACATCTTTTCTATAAAAATCTTGCCCTCTGTTTCTGTCAGTGGAGAGCTCCTAAATACTTCTGGTTTCGTGCTGCCCAATTCAAATCAGCTTTGCTCAGATAAACATTTAATTTTTTCAAATAAGCCTCAGTTTACCTTTTAACAGGAAGAAATTATTTCATGGGTAAGGCTGATATTACGGGCTTAATTGTGTGCCACCCTGATTCACATATTGAAGTCCTAACCCTTAGAACCTCAGAATGTGGCAGTATTTGGAGATAGGGCCTTGAAAGACATAATTAAGGTAAAACAGACTCATACGGGCGGGCCCTAATCCAATATGACTGATGCACTATAAGAAAAGGAGATGAAGACACAGGCACAGAGAGAAGACTTTCTGAAGACAAAGGGAAAAGACAGGTATCCACAAACCTAGGAGAGAGGTCTCAAATGAAATCAACCCTGCTGACACCTTGATTTTGGATTTCTACCCTCCAGAACTGAGAGGAAATGAATTGCTGCTATTTAAGCCACCTAGTGTGGAATCACACAATATTTGTCTTTGTGACGTCATGTTTTGATTGTTCATCCATGTTGCAACACATACCAGAATTTCCTTTCTTTTTAAAGCGGAATGATAGATATTCCATTGTATACACATCTCACAGCTTGCTATCCATTCATCCTCTGAATCATGCTTGTGTCAATGGGCAGGAATTTTAATTTATTTTGTCAACCGCCATAAATCTAGCACTTAGAAAAGTTCCCGACTTAATTAGGATTATTTGTTCAGTGATTATTTATCAAATACATGCATAAAGAACAGTTCAATGTGTGGACACTTAAATGTCCATTGAATAAATTGTCAATTCTCGTATGGGTCTGCTTCTGGGTCATCTGTGTCTTCTCATCTCTCATGTCCCCCTGCTTCCTCTCTCTGGTTCTTTCTTTAACTATCCCTTCAATATCCATTCTATTCACTTCTCCCATCTTTGTCTCTTCTGTCTCTCAGATGAAATCAATAAAACACTACAAAATGTATGTAGCAATGCTGGATAAAGGCAAGGTTAATTGATCCAATAAGTAGTACCTGAGCATCTACACTGTGCTGGCCTTTGTGCTAGCATTAAAACCGTTATCCTTGGTTAATGTTGACTACTGAGATCTGAATTTAGGACCTTAATTTCATATCCTTAAAATGCTAAGCATTACGCAAATGAAGTTTAGGACTTGAAAGTATTTACTAAAACTGCTTGATTCAAGCAATACACATTAGTATTAAAAATAATGATAAAGCTTAATGTCTGCATTCATCTAAATTAAAAGTACCTTAAAGAGCATTTTCTCATACTTATGTATCCCAAAAGCATGTCTGAAAGACATCCACTTCAATCCCAGGTCAAATGAGGTTGGCCACATTCAAGGCGGTGTAGGGATAGAGGAATTTGCAAGGCCTAGAGTTAAAAATGATTGAGGGTATATTATTCATTTTATTTTGAAATTGCTTGCTGGCTAGAGTCTAGTGTATATTGTTTCAGGTATTACTGGATTTTATAAGCACCCAAAGATGGGAATTTGTAATGTCAACACTGACAGAACAATAGCTCTGCTGGGTCCAACTATTCAATCCCTCCAACTGAATTTCTTATTTTCTCTTACTTTCTTATACATTTCAGCACTATAACTTACGAAAAGAAATTACAGAGGCTTTCTTGTCTTTCTTTACTGGACCTAGAAATATTATTTTATGTCATATCTCCTTTTTTCTAAAAAATAAACCAAGAGCCCTGTGCACTTTATCTTTTCCAATTCCGAGATCAAGGTCTGCCTTCCTCTGAGCACGGTGAACAGAAAGTAATCTGCATTTCTTAACTCGTGTCAGCTGTTATGCCCTGGTGGATTTGATTTTGGCTGTGGCAGATTCCATAGGTTTACAGTTGCTTCCCTGATAGCGCATCGTAGCTCACTGATGTTTTAAAACAACAGAACTGCATTAAATACAGAAGTTCTCAAAGTACAGAGCAGCTATAGTATGCAGATCAGACAGGAACAAAGTCATGTGATCCAGTAACGAATTACGCTTGCTACCAATTAACCATCTATGTAGTTTGGCTAGATAGTTGCCTAAATAGGGCCACTAGAGGATCCCCAAAGTGTCTTTTCTGTCCCCAAAATAATGCCCTTACGCATTGCTGTTTAACCAATGCTCTCTCCTGCTTAGCTTGAAATTCTCACCATCTCTTTTGGGTTATACAACTGACTAGCTATTTGCTTAGAAGCATTATTAAAGTTTATCGAATGGTTGAAACAGGTGGAAAAAGTCTACTTCTTTGTATTTAGCATGAATTTTATTATGTGAAACTGGCTCATATCCCCTTGAACACATCAGAGGTTCAAGGGAGGCTGAAGGAAATAGGGTACTAACAGGTTAATCCAAAGTGAACCTGGAGTATCGGAATATCCGAAACTGCTAAAGACATCTACTGGTAACTTTTTTTCTTATCAGTCATTTGTTCTTGATGAATTTGTTAAGTGAATGCTGGACATGGGGTACGAAAAATTCCAGAGACGTTAGGCAGCATAAAGGAAATTCACCTTAATTCAGTCCGAAGCTGAAACTGAGTTAGTCTGAAGCTGAGTTTAGTCTGCATGTAGCCAGGTCTATTTCTGGTTTATGGTGACTATTAAAGAGGAACTCTTCAGTCTTGACAACAGAAATCCTAAATTGTTAACTAGGTTGTAATCTCTGAATTTCACGTTTGCCTCCCAAACTCTGGTCAGACTTCAAGCCTCTCAACTATGAGTTACAAACTGGCAAATGCCTTGGGGGAGGAGGGGCAAATAGCAATGAATACACGTTGCTCTCACTCACTTTTCTTTCCTTCTCATCAGTACCCTGGCCCTGAGTCCAATACAGCCTTGGAATCTCTGTGATGTCTTCAAACAGAGAGAGAGAGAGAGAGAGAGAGAGAGAGAGAGAGAGAGTTTTAATACAGTCTTTCGGCCTTCTAGTTTTTCTCAGAAGGACGATTGTCTGCCTCAAGCTAGTCTGCCCTGGCTGGACGTAGAAGTCTTGGTGAATATTTGGAATTAGCATGTCATACCAAAAGAGAAGGCAAAGGCAGAATAAGCCGTTATATTCTGGTGCTGCTGTTTAGACCCCTGGGAGTTGCTTTTCTACTCATGGCCATAACATTATTTGAGTCCTCCTCTTGTCTCGCTGCTGCCCTCTGAGGCCCAGCCATTCAGAAACATTATGGCTGCTTGGGCAGCTTCTCCGTTACAGTGAATTATTTTTTGAATCTTTTTTTGAATCCTATTTTTTGAATCTTTTATTCGTCCCTATTCTGTGACCTCTGGAATTCTCTTTGAAGAAACCTATGAAGGAATAACTATTGGCCTAAAAAGCTGAACAGCTAAGTATCAGCAGTAGTTCTTTCACAAGCTTAAAGAAAGATCACAGGCCCATGGCGATGGAAGGCCCTCAGAGAGCACAGCTCTCTCTCCCATCTCTCGCTGAGGAGCCGCCTTGCCAGGCCCCACCCTGCTGGAGGAAGGGACACTCAGTGTCTTCTTCCTGGACAACGGCCTTTCAACAATACCCTGTTGCTTGAAGTAAATCAGTTACTCCACGGGAAGATTTCTGTTGACTGGCAACTCGTAGATTCTACAGTCACAATGACCCTGCTCCCCATCGGAAAGAGACTTTTCTGGTGATTACCTATCGCTCTCACTCCATCTTATAACCTTAACCTTCTTTTTCAGATAACCGGTGTAGGGTGTCAAAAGACGACCATGATTCTCAAACTTACATTAACGTGCATATGAGGGTGCTGTTCTAAGGCAGTTCTCCATGAAACAGACATGCGCATGCAGGAATATTACTGGAAAACTTTGTAGGGGAGTGGAAGAAGGGGGATTGGGCAGCAGATTGGGTTTAAACTGGGTGAAGTCACACCCAGGGCTCATACAGTCCCGTGTGTACTCTGCAGCAGGCATCGTGCTCTCAGAGCTGTCCCGCTTTCAGGGAAGAGAGTCAGATCTCTATGTCTCCACCCAGGTAGGTCAACCACTCATGTGATGATGCAGGTTGACCTCACAGAAAGGGCATTGCCTTGAGCAAGTTAGCTAAGGACTTTCTTGGAGAGGGACTCAATTGAGAGTCATCAAATGATAAATCTGTCAATCTGCACTCATGGAAGGGGACCCTGGGGAGCACACTGCAGCATCCACCACAGTTTCTTAATTCAACCAACAGTTATAACAAGTAAAAATGAAAACAAGGAGTGAAAAATGGAATCCCAACAAACTAAACTGTGTCTGTCTCTCTATTGGGTTGTCCGTAACATAAACAGCAGACACTAAGAGTCTGGAAGTGAGATAACCTAGTGGTTTTATTGATAAGCGTTTTGCACTTGTTATCAAAGACAAGGCACTAAGGAGGCGTGCAAATTTCACATTCATCTGTCCAAAAGAAAGTTGCCAGAGTCCAGGTAATTGTTTTCTAAATGGTACCTGCATTGCTTTCATGCTCCTTGTGCAAGTTTTACTAAGAGGCATAGTGGGGTAACAATACCAAAGTCAAAGAAGCTAAAGCAGAAATATCCTCCTCCAGCCATGCACATCACCATGTTTCGAGCTGAACGAAGAAGGGTCGCTTAGCAGTTAAAAGGGAATGTTTGTTAACGTTAGCAATGACTGCAACCATCCATTAATATATTTAATGAAAGGAATTAATGTTCTTCAGTAGAAGATCTTTCATGTTCATATCCTTATTGAATTGGTTTAAGAGCACAGATCAAGCACATAACCTCTGAAATTGTCAGATTCCAAACTTTTGAAGACATGATGATCAATAAGGCAATTTTTAATGATTTGTTTATACACATTTTCAATGCTCCCAGCTGCCTCTCTTCTGGTCAAATTGAAAATGAAAGTAAGTTTTCATTGCCATCTTGAAATTTCAAAGCATTTCTCTTATTAGTCCTTAAACTGCTTTCATTTGGCTGTGGGTGAATGTGCAGTTCTCAGAAGTTGCGTTGAACAGGCTATTACTCTAGGTCATTATGTTCTCAGAGACAGTGAAGAAAAAATATTTCTATGTGAGAACATCAAATAAGGAACTAAGGATCAATTTGAAGGATGAAAAAAAAATGTCCTATTTATCTGTGACTCCTTTAACTGACCTGAGAAACCTGATTTTTTCTACCCCATCTAATTCAGAAACAAGGGTTGCTGACTGGAGGCCTAGAAAGCCATCTGATTTTCTTGTGTTTTCCAAGTCCAGCTTGTGAAGAAAGCTATGGATAATTAGCAGATATTTATGGATAGTATGATTCCAGGATTATCTCAGAGCCTTACCTGGTTTTAGATATCTTTCCCCAATCAAGCTTGCAAAGTTTTGTCCTTTAACCTGTCCAGAAGCACCCTTTACTGGGAACCACCATTAAACACAACACTTGGAATGAATCCATGTGTTGGGGTAAGTTTTATGCACTTAGTATCCTGCACATATTTGATGATGAGACATTTTATTGTTGTTGTTATTGTTGTTGTTGTTGTTAACAGGGAAATTGCCAAGTTATCTACTAGAGAGTTCTGAGGAGATGATAGAGCAAAGCAGCTACTTCTCGGTTAGAAAGGAAGGACTGTAACAAGATTGGCAGAGACGGGCTATGGGCATTTGATGAAGGGAGCCTGAGAAAACATGGCCAGGAGACATAGCCGAGAATACAAAGACATATTCCACGGACTTCGTAGTGTTCCCAGATGCCAAGTCTGTTAGCTGGCCTCCTGTTTTTTAACGCTCACTCAAGTAATAACTTTCTCTGACTTACACTGTGGGTCCCTTGTACCTTGTTATACTTTTATGTTGGAGAATGTTCCTTTCTCTTAGCTCTGAAGATTTAATTATTCCCAAGCACAATGAAGGACCACACTAAGAAGTAAAAAGCTAAAATGTTGCCACTTATAAGCAAAGTATTAGTTACTTAGGTTTTGTGTTTTGCTACCAAAGAAATAACTATCAAGAGCAAAGAAACAGCTATTCTCTTCTATTTCTAAACTAATTATATATATATTTTTTCTCATTCATTCTGAACGTGGATCATTAGTAAGAAACCAATATGATTATACCTTGTAACTGTTGTAATTTTACAGTACAACATTCTACTGAAAATTTCTCCAATGAATCCAATAATCATTCTTTTCATATTAAGATTCTGTTTCTAAATATTTGACAACCCCTGTTTCAAAGCTTTATTGCTTTTGGTGAGGAAGTGGGAAAACATTTTGTGATGAACCAAAGCGAGAATTTAAAGTAATAATGACCTTCTATGTGGGATAGTTTGTCCCCTGGTTATACAGAAGCTAATGAGAGCACTGATTCTGGTTCCTTGATAAATTTTATTTAAAATATTTCATATGTATCATGTATAGTGAAAGAAATAAGATTCTAGAAAAAAAGCTGTACGTGTGTGTGTTTGAGAGAGAGAGAGAGAGAGAGAGAGAGAGAGAGAGTTGGTATATGTATGGGGAGTGCATGTTCATGTAAATATTGTAAAATAAGAATTTTTAATGAGCATATCTTATGAATTTGAATACTTACCTACACATGAATTTCTAATATAGTTTTTCAGAGGGCATTACTGTCTAAATCCTAGCAATAGAAATGCACGTGTTCATATAGTATTGTTTCTTTTTAGGCTTCAGGTATTTGAGAGGAAAAGGCTACTGTCTAAAGTTCTAAGAGCTAAACTTCAGAGCACACTAGAACTTTGAATATTCTGAGATTTCATATGAGCAATTTCCTTACTCTTTTCCCTGGTAAGTCATTTACTCCAGCAGGTAAATACTTTCTTTTAAAAGATTCTTCTTTTGAAAATAAACTCTAAATATAGCTGAAATACAGCACTATGAACTTGCCCCCAGTACAAACTTCGCAAAATAGAAAAGTAGTTAAATTTTAACTTAAAGCCCAGTTGGGAAAAAGGAAGGGGGTGGTGAATTTTATGTCCTTTTTACTAAACAGAAGAAAAGCTACAAGTTATTGGATGGAGAGAGTTTAAACTTTGGTATTAGTAGAAGTAATATATAGGTATATATCCTGTGTCCAAAGGACCTAGAGAGCAAAATAACAGTGCGTTCTGGAGTTGAATACCTATTTCTATCCCCTCCCCACTTTCAGGCTCTAGCAATAGAACAGTCCTGTTGGACACTGACAGTCCTGAGACCAGGTTACAAGCATTCAGACCGTAAGTACCTGTGTGTATGTCTTACACAGAATGGAGAGGAAAATGATTTTCAGAACAAAAAGCATAACCAGAAAGAGCTGTTACATAAAAGAGGGAGCCAAAATTATACCATACTAGATCAAACTCATGACATTTCCTTAGCTTGTAGATGCATCATTCCAACATCGGCTTCCATCTCTCTGCATCTCAAGAGATCACATGGTTTTGGGAGAGGCTTTGGACTGGATCCTTCTGGAGCAAATGTCCAGGCCATGGCAGTGTCATTACCTTGACCTTGCCGATAATGATCACGACCTTGCCAACAGGGATCACCACGAGGACCATTTTGTAAGTAAGAGTGGCCTTCCCTTCAGTGTCCATTGTGGAGTTGGTCACCAACCTCACTTCAGGTCGTCAGTCACCATCATTATGTTTGGTGTTCATTATCCAAACCCTCCAAACCCTTCAAGTAAAAAGAGCTGCCTAATCCACAGAATCAACCAGAAAATGTCTGAGCACTGAACTTTTAGTGCCATCCAAAGAAAAAAATGATTGAAGTTTTAAATTTTGAAATGTAATGGAAACTTTATTGCTAGTGCAACACTATTCTCAAAATTTAAATATTTACTTATGGAGGAGACCCCATTTTATGCAATATTTTAATCCCTAATAGAATGCAGAATAATCCAATAATAAGTAGTGTATTTTGTGCAACAACTCATGCCACTGACAAGAAAAGAGAAAAATAGCCCACAGGAGTCCAGACTGAAGTGTGCCCCAAACTGAAAAGGAAACAAAGAAAAAGAAAATACAATAGAAAAATTCATCATCTTAGTTATTGCAGCAAAATTATACTGGTTTGCGACTTATCAGTCACAGATGAAAGATGTAAACAACACCAGAAATCATCCTTTCAGCAGAGACGTCAGTCATAAACGAGGTTTCATCATTTATATGCTTGTCCAAAGTGGTAATTTAGAACTACTGCTACCAGCTCTGGCTGTACCCAGAATGATAATTATGAATTAAGTGGTGAGCAGATGCTTGGAAGGAAAAGTTTGCCCTGGGTTGCCAGAAGCCTAAGGACTAAGCTAACAGTCCCTGTAAACCATTAGTCTAAGAACAGAATCGTCGATATGGACACAGGCTACCAATTTGCTAAACACTGATGGGCATTAGCCAAGACATTACAAATATGGACAATTTTAAGAAAAGGAACTATCTCTGATACATAATCCTTTTCTGATTTTCTTTCTACGGATCTGTGCCTACTCTGAATATCTTAAAGCAGCAACTCAAAATTAATTCACGATAAAAAGAGAAACAGGCTAATAAAAATTGTATTTATAAGCTCACAGCAAGAAGTATGTGCTTAAAATGGGATTTATTCTTTCTTATTGCTATTGGTATGGACACTTAATTTTCACCCTAAAATGAAATGAAACTTTTTGAAAATGTATAGCTGCTTAGAGAGTGGTTTCTCACATGCCAAGCTCTGTTAGCCAAAGTTGAGAGTAAATTATCAAAGAAATCTGACCAGTACTACCCTGTAGTTCATACAAAATACTACTTAACTTCCCGCCTACATGAAGCAACTGTAGGACGACTACTGTGAATGAGTTCCCTGCATCCCATAAAATAATATCCTCAATTCACAGACAGATAGCACTCTGCCTCTAACTCTCAGTTCTGATTAGTCGGTTTGTACCTCCTCTACTTCTCATACCCTCTCCATTGCTAATTCTCTAAAAATCTCTTCCTTATTCTGAAGTTGGAAGTTTTGCTCAGCTACCCGCAGGGTTTCAGTTTTCTCCTTATTTTTTCTTCTGTCACTGGGATTAATACTGCTTTCTTACAAGCCCTTCTAGATGACAATGACAAGAATCAAAGACTGTCTTCCACCTTTCCAGACTGTTGATACCAAATGTATTAAATGATATTCATCATTTAGAACGAGAATGATGACTGGTATTGTTTCTATAAGTAGGCTTAGATTTCTACCCTTTTTGCTTGAGAGTATATTGAGATTTTTATACAAACAAATTGAAAAATATTAGACTAATTATTTTATAATTTAAAATTTTTAAGATGAGGAATCGTCTTTGTCACATTGTGGCTTCTGATAAGTATTTCACCATTAATTAGAAAAAAGAGATTTCTGGCCAATACATTGAGTCCCTTTATATTAAAATAAAAAAATCAGTCCATTAGAGTAAGGGCCCAATGGAATGTAAGAAAATAAGATAATAAATACTATTGTTGAGTGCTTACTATGTGTCAGAGACTGTTTGTTATTAACCCGTGCATAGCCCTGTGCCAGCATTGCTGTCTCTGAGACGTCATGTCATTTGACAAAGTTCTATTGTCCCACTCAGCCTCTCACATTCTCACACATCAAATCCATTTTATTTGTTCCCCATGACTTCATTATATATCGGATTAATTTGAGGGGCACTATTTTATTTTGATAGAACATAAGCTACTATATAGGAAAATATTTGATCATCGACTTTTATCCTAAGTTTATTTGACTCCTGTAATTCTTACTAGTAAATGGCTCTGGGTTTGAGATTCTTAAATCATAAGGCTGAAATCTACACTCATTTTTCCTTCGTTGCTTAAGTCTCTCTCTCTCTCTCTCTCTGCAAGATTCAGAGAAAGCCAAACTGGTAGCAGAACTGTGTAGTAAGCTCTGCTAAAAATTCTTCGGTAACGCATGCTCTGTTTAATCTGAGGGGCAGGCAAAAAGGAGAGGCTTTTCCTCATCCATCAGGGTGGTGATTCTGATGGTAAGGAAAACACTGCTGAAGGAAAAGCCAAGCTGAGTGCCTAATGGGTCACCTTTGGGAGGAAAACGGCAATTACTTTTTCTCCAGAAACTCAGCTAGTTACCAGTCATGTGAAAATGAATCGAGTTAATTATCTCTTTCTATGAAAACGTGCTTCTAGACATGCTAGTTAAACATTAGGATGTAGAGGGTTCAATTCTCTAAACTGCCTACCTCAGAGAATGACTGTAGAGGGAGAAACGTGTATAGAAACTATTCAGAGGAGAAGTTTCTGTTTGTAAACAGGAACAGGGCCCTCGTTCTTACATGGGATGTATGGATCGCATGAAGGTAGGTTCCGGTAGCAACCCGAGTCTCTATTCTGTCTACAAGGCACAGAGAGTTGGCAGGGATCCAGAGGGTTAAAATCAATTAAGAGGCACAAAATAGTGGTTTTCTTAAGTAGAATTCTGAACCCCTTTACACTACAGACCTTGTCTTATTAACCTTAGCATCACAAGAGTCCAGCACAGAACCTAAGTAGTTGCTCAATTTATGTTTGTTAAACTGACACAAAGTGGGAATCCAATGAGATGACCATAGTAAATGCGTCTTAAACATGAAAATATATATATATTATAATGTTGAATGCACAGTTCTCATCATACCTTTATATGCATTTTAATTTTACAACCCTGAAATGTACACTATTTCAATTCCCTACTTTAGAGATGAGGAAACTGAGGCAATGAAGCCCATTACATAGCTAGCTAGTAATGGACTCAGCTGGGATCTGAACCTGGGGTCCTGCTGCTCCAGAGTCTCCCTTCCTAATCATTAGTCTATACTTGTGCCTCATACAGTCACACGAAAGTGTTTTCTGAAGGCACTGTATGCTTGGTCAAGCATTCAGCTGTCACTTCCCTCATTATATTGTGAACTCCTGAACTCTTTCAGGAAGAATCTGAGGGCTACTCACCTTTAAATCTGATCTCATACCCGCTAGAACATTCCAAGATCCGTTTACGGTTGAATAAATAATCAAAACAAAGTCCTCACCTCGGGGGAAAGGATAACCACAACGGGAATCTTCAGAGGTAGCCCAGAGGGATGGAAAGTGATTATGCTTGTGGTCTGCATTCTCAGAAACAAAGGCATTCATTCACGTGAATATCGCATGACTGAAATCCCCTAAGAAAGAAGATGCAGGGGCAGTGCCCAAACTAGGACCTGGACCAAAGCAACGAAACCTGAGCTCTTTGGAGCAAAGCCTGAAGCTTACAGAAGGAGAGCAGAGTTTTCTCAGGGTCAGGGGTAACTGGCAACACTCCAAATACTGCTAAGAGAACAGAAGCCAGCTCGGAATTTTCTGCCAAGTGGTCACATAAATGAGACATTTTTTCCCATTTGGGTCTTTCATCTCCTCTCATTAACAGATTGATTATTAGTTTACCAGATTAGTCAGTTGGCACCTGTGAAACAGAATGGGCTGGCTTTAATGAGTGGAGGAAGGAGTGTGAGCAGCATAAGAGTAACGGCTTTTAGATACCGGTGGGCCTGGGGTGGGAGGCGGCATCGCACAGCTGAGCATGTCTCTGGGGATGGAGACCCTGAAGGGACACCTAGCCATCATTCGTACTTACAAGTGTGAGCTATGAAGATGTGTTTTGATCGTGTACATAGTAGACAAAATACTTTTACTAAGTATAGGAAGACCTGACCTTTCTACGAATTGCACAACATTGAACAAGTGGCTATGCTTTTTTGAATATTGGTTTTCTCATGTGTAAAGTAGGAGGAAATTGGACTAAATGATTTCTATGCTCCCTTCTGGCTCCAACAGGCTGGAGAAGCTACTACAAGGTGATCAGGGCCAACGTCAACTTGAATCACTCAGCTGTTAATAAAGAAGAAAGAAAATAAGAAAGGCTTTGCTAAGAATCGGTAGCATCTGAGAAGGCAGAGGGCTAACACAGCCCTTCCCCTGTCAAGTATTCCTTTTGTCCTTCACTAACTGTGAAGTTGCTTATTTTAACATCTTCAAAACTATCCAAAGCCAAGGTATTTTAAGTACTCAAAAACATAAAATTAAATTCAAAAATCACCGAAAATCTTCTCAAAGGAGGAGCTTGAAAAGGATATGCATGATTACATTCATTTTAGAAATCCCTTCAACTATTAAAAGCAAACATCACAAAATCCCAAAATAGTTCTCAACTGTGCCAGGGCTTAGCACGGTGTCAGATATGCAACCAACACAGCGAAAAATTGTCTTATAGGTTCTTTAAGGATGCAGTTTTCTAAATTCAAGTCCATCTTCTCTTCCAAGAGTGTTAAATCTGAGATGAAAACAAGGCACATACACAGAAGGAATCCAGAATCGTAGTCTATTTATTTACAAACATGTACTGTTTCTTCGCCATATGGTTTGAACAAAGACATCAAAAAGTGAAAACAACAGCAGGTCTCAGGCAGAGCTGCCACAGAGAGAGCTCAGTTCCCAGGTCTGGGCTGCTCTCAGAGAAACATCCCCTCACAGTCTGCTCCATCGCAGGCTCTTCTGTTCTGAGAACCTATCCTCAGAACTCCACTTTCCCTTTTCCCCTACAGATGAATTAAATTCAGGCTTTGCACACCAGGTTAAAAAAAAAATGACCCTTCCCTGTTCCAGTTGTCCTGCCTTTCAAGAATATTATTTTGTCTGGCTATTCCAAAACTGTTTAGAATGATAGATGGCAACCGGGAACCAGATATGAAGGACAGGCATGAGCGTTTTGTCTTCAGATGTCTCATCTTACATATTTCTGATGACTCTGCTCTTCCCCCTCTCAGTGACCCCCATCTTAGCCCTGTGTTCCCTCCCCCAGCCTCCCAGATGTTCAACGCTCCCTGGTTGGGTTTCCTCTTCTGTCCCCCTCCTTGCCACTGCTGATAGTCCAATCTCTTCACCCCTGTCACATTATGATCTGTACTCACTTTATAATTAGATACCTAGATCCTTTTTATTGCAGACATTTCTCTCCTCCTCCAATCCAGACTGGTACTCTCTAGGCCTGAAGCATGGCTCTCAACCTGGGACTTCCCTTTTTCTCTCTCCCCTTACCTGGAGACGCTAATTTAGTAGAATACATTGATTTAGTAGGATGTATTCTTCATTAACACCGAAGATGTGGAGCCAAAAAATAAATGTTTAAGACTTCAAAGGTTTGAAAATGTGTTTTTCTAGTCTCCCTTTTGACAAATCACTGGGCTGAGTATAGAATTCTAAATTAAAAGTAATTTTTCTCTCACAATTTTGAAGATATTTTCCCCATCTTCTACGTTAAATGTTGGCATTGAGAAGTCTAATGCTATTTTGTCCTCAATTCCTTCTGTTTCTGTTTCATGTACATAGTATCACCTATCATTGTTTCCGAGGATATAGACTTAAATATATTGTGTTAAAAGACTCTTCTGTGTTTGTTTGTTTGTTGTCCTCTGGGGTTGTGTTTTATTGACGATTTGGTTAGTTTGTCTTTTAGCTGTCTTTTTATGCTGGAGACCTTTTCAAACTGGGAAAACCCATGGCTGTCCATCCATACTTAAGAATGTACCTCTGAAGAGCTTCTCAGAAGTCCAGTCTAGCAGACTTCTAAAACGTTACACCTGGTGCCCACAGGTCTCATTGGAGGACCTCCAAATGCCGTATCTTTGCTAGATACTGTCTGTGTGCTGCCTCCCATCATGTCTTTCCTCCATTCTTCCCTGTCCTACTCGGTGTCCCAGCAGGCTGACTGTGATCATGACACTCCTTGGCTCCATAAACAGCTGCATTCAGGTGGGCTAACACTCGGAGGATATTGATGAGCAGAAGGGGACAAAGATCAGGGCATTTTCCCCGACACTCTCCGTGCTTCAGCAGAATCCCCAGCAGCATTTGTAGCTCTCTACACTTCAGTTTCTGCCGTGAGGGTTTATTCTGCTGTTATGTTTCTCACTGGCCTCTCTTTCCCTCTATTATTCCTTCAACCCTTCAACCCTGGAGACATAATGGCTTCCTACTGTTGGTAGTTGCTAGGTAACTCATCATCCCTCATTTGCTCCCCTACAGACTGTAAGTAGTTCTTTCATTAACCTCTCTTCATTTGGATCATCTGAAATGAATATGCTTTCCTACCAGCATCCACAGATATTTCCTTCGGAACACTTAAAGTTTCTCCAGAAAAGAATTCTGTAATATTTATCCAGGCAATGGGGAAAGCTGATACCTGACTCTGGATGCTTGCACAGCAAGGAGCACTGGGGTGGGGGGTTCAACTATCCCTACGTAGTCTTTATCTCCACATTATCATTATTTTATTGCAGTAGCTCTTCCGTCTGTTGGTGTTTTTGAGATTTCCTCTCTACAAAGTAAATTCCAGTGTCTTGGTGAGGTCGGGCTACAGGGGTGGAGGAAAGGATCGTTAGGTCTAATTGCCTCTCAAAGAGGATTTTAACCAAAATTTTCTTTTTCACCACCATGTCTCAGCCCAGTCTTGTGCAGTAATGGGTGCCTCTAAGTCTCAAATCTTTCATGAGTTCCACGGTCTGAATTAATCTGCTTCTTATTGATATATGTGATACGCATCCAAAGCTATAAATTTCCCTCTGATCACTGCTTTCTGTGCATCCCCAAATTTTGACAATTTGTGTGTTCATCTTCATTTAGTTCAAAGTATTTTTTAAATTCTTCTTGAGAATTTTTCGTTTGACCCATGTGTTATTTAGAAGTGCATTGTTTAAGTATTAAGTATTTGGGGAATTCCCTGCCATCATTCTGTTATTGATTTCTAGTTGAATTCTATTGTAATCTGAGAATAGACATTATATTTCTATTTTACTTAAATGCATTAAGGTGTGTTTTATGGCACAGGAAGTGGTCTATCTTGGTGAATATTCCATGTGAGCTTAAGAAAAATGTGTATTCCCCTGTTTCTGAATGAAGTACTCTAGAGGGGTTTATTATATCCAGTTCGTTGATGGTGTTGTTGAGTTCAACTATGTCCTTACTGATTTTCTGCTGGCTGGATCTGTCCGTTTCTGATGAAGGTATGTTGAAGTCTCCAACAACAAGAGTAGGTTAGTCTATTTCTCTTTGCTGTTCTATCAGTTTTGGCCTCGTGTATTTTGATGCTACACATACTCTAAGGATTGATATGTCTTCTTGAAGCAGAGGAAGAAAACAAAAAGGTCAAATAAAGACTTTTATGAAGTTTACAAAGCATTTGTGTTATAAAACCATTCTTTTGTGTCCTCCACTGCTATGAATTATGAATCTGTGCTTTCAATACATTTACAGTATAGAGACACTGAGAATTGCATAGATATTATGAAAAAGTGAGGAAATTACATGAGCGCTTCAGCAGAGTAATGAACAGGGCACTTGGTATGGAGACAAACACATTAGAGAGTCTCTGTCCACAAAGAGCCTACATACCAAAGGAGGTTAGCACATAAGGATCAGTAGAAGAATAAAGTAGAAAATAATATCCTAGATAGTGCAAAGGCTTGTGCATAAACAGTGAACCTAAAGCTGAATGACACAGTCAGGGGCAGACAAGCCATCCAGTGCAGGTACAAGGAAGAGTACAGTGAGAAACCATGCGAGGTCAACCCGAGAGCAGACTGTGGAGGGGCTAGTGCACTTTCAACTTCATCCTAAAAACTGTGAAGAGATTTTCAGGAATTTTCATATGAGGTGTGGGATATAAAGAGATTTCAATTTTTAGAAGACCACGCGGAAGTATTACAAAGGATAATGAAGTGGGGCAAAATGGGAGGTGGAGAGACCAGAAGAAAAGTGATTGCAGTCCTGTCATCACTTACTCTATGTTGACATGGCTCTAACGATGGCAGGGCAACTAAAGATGAAGAGCAGAGCAGGGCAGACATTGCGGTGGATGGTTAAAACCTATAGAATCTGGTAAGGAGTTACTGGTGTGGAGGAGGAGGCACAATAAAAACATGGTAAATACGAACTAAAATGATTCCGAAGTTTCTGGCTTGAGCAACTGATTTCAAGGGATTCAAAGGCCTTTTAGAGATATTAAATACATACAAATGATGTTTGGAAAGGTAAGACTCAAGAGCAAAGAGAAAAACCACATTGAAGTAGTGGGCCTAATAAATAATATTTGCTTATGTAAGAATATTAGAGGCCAGGCATTTCTAGTTAAGACCAATTTAATTGAGTTCTTAGTGCTTGTCTAATGTCTACAACACAAGGAGGCCAGAGGAAGCTTATAAACTCTAAGGGAAAAATGTAATCCTTGTGCTGGAACCAAGGCTGGATACACATGAAGGTTTATGAGGAAATTACTGGATCCCTCAGTGAACATCCTGGGAAGCACAACCTACTGGACTGCTCAGGGCCCCAAATGGGAGTACAGCTAAGAGCAACAGGACATATTATCAAGCATGTGGCCTTGTAACTGCATCTAAAATGTAGCCGAATAGGCAAACCTGTAGAGATGGAAAGGAGAGAGAGTCCTGGTTGCAAAGGACTGAAGGGATGTGATTGCTAATGAGTAACAGGGTTTCTATTGCAGGTGATGAAAATGGTGATGATGGTTGCATAACACTGAGTATTAAAAGTCCTCAATTACATGCTTTCAAAAGGTAGATTTTATAGTGTGTGAGTTATATCTCAATTTTTTAGAAAAGAAAAAAAATAAAGCCAACTCGCAGGACCCAGGTGTCACCAATCAAACCATGTGGGGCATCTCCTTGTCTTCAGATCTTTGGGCCACAGCACTCTCCTCTGAGCTGTGCTCAACTCATCTCCCTGGACACCTTCTACCTTGGCCAGTAGCAGCTTTGTTTAAGCCTTTACGACACTGCTGATCACCTACAGCGTCTCTTAACCTTAGAGGGGAACCTATTATCCATGGACCAAAGCAGAAGGAACAGTGAGAAAAGACAATCACTTCAACCAGCTCGGATGAAAAGTGTCTGCAGCTTCTGACTGACGAGCAGCCATTTCCTCTAGGACATCAAGACTTACTTTGTCAAAGAAATAAATAAATGCACACGCGAACACCCACCTACCAAGGAATTACAATCTCTGTCTCCTTCATTTTCATTACGTTTAAACCTTATCAATTTCTCATTTAGGTTAGAAAGTACTAATGATGTACTTAAATTTCATTTTAGTAAGATTGGAATGAATTTTTCTTACCAAAAATTAGATATCATATGTTTTGGGCTAACATCACACAATGAAAAGATCATGAAATTCAAAGGCAGTAAGACAGAGGTTCACCAGAGGTAGCTTGTGGTCTCAGACAAACTGTTTTGAACACTATAAGCCTTTGTTTCTTCAAATCAAAGATAAGACCTTGAAGTATTAAATACCATAAAATGTGTAAACTATCCAGCAGCAATTGGCAAAATGTTTTCAATGAACATTACTCCATTCTTTGTTATGACAAAGAAAAGTACAGTTCTCTGCTCTTTTTTTTTTCTCAATCTCTCCAGCCTCTGCCTCATCTTCGCTCTCTCTTCCTCTCTGTTATATATTCTTTTTAAAATCTTGAGTGCTTGACTCTTGCACCAAAAAGGAGATAAACAATTTTAAGATTCTACAAGATTCTTTAAATGTCTTCTTTTTAAAAATGGAGAAAATGACCTACCATATTTTAGTGTTTACTTGTTTCTGTGAGTCATGTAAACGTAGACTGGAGAAAGATTCCGGTAGCTCAGTGCTTTTCCATTCCTTAGGCATAATAACATAGCTAACAGGTCTCACTGGCCCTTTCGTCATCATTTTCATCCAAGCCATGTTCAGATAGGATATCATTTGCATGTTGGCAAGACAGATACATTAATATGCAGTAATAAAAAAAAAAGACAGAACCCAAACAAGGAAATAGAACACCTTTTTAATAACCGATGCAATAAATGAGAAAGTTTTCTTTCATGAGGGTATATTACTTGACTTTCTGAAGAGACAAGTTCATCAGATTTAATTCTGAGGAACTGATTACATTTCTTCTAGCCAGAGATGGGTTGATTTGACTGAAGTCTCGTTAGGATGCAAAGAGGCTATTAAAATGATTGTCAGTATTTTTTTTCTAAAGAGCAGTCCATTAATTGCTTGTGAATGTCATCCTTCAAACCTCCTACTCTATTAGGCTCAAGTCAGAATTGTAAGATTATGATGTTTTTATTGATATAATTAATAACAAATGTTACTCATTAGCTTGGTTTTTGCCAAACTGGACATTTGACAAATGTACCCAGCGCCTTGCTCCAGTGAATTTAATATAGATAGGAGGCACCATATCGACCTCAAAAGATGAAATCAAGAACATTACTGTGGAAGGAATAAAAAGAAGGAAAAGCACTTTACCAAGTTTGGGGAAAGCAAAAAATAATGATTTTTAAAACTAAATCTTTTTAGATTTCTCTGAACACCATGCTCAAATAACTTAAGACATCTGTTCAATATATAACATCAACGGAAATGTTAAAAGATAGTTTAAAATAATACCAGGAGCAAGGAGAACACTACGAAAAGCAATAATACACAACATGCAGAGATTAGATCATGAAAAATAAAATAAAACAAACCCACCATTGTGTTTCACTGCTCATTCTACAACCAAGAAAACCTAAGGAGAAACAGCAACGCAATCTTTCTGCCCTATCGTAATTCTGCAAACTTTAACCATAAAAACTGTATCCAAATGTGTCCCAATGAATCTCAGTTGCGAAAATGCATAGGCAACTAGATTCCCAAATGTAGTTGAATGATCCAGAATAAGATTCTGAATCAGGCTACGTTATTTTGGAATTTGTCCATGGGCTACATTGATGTTTACCTTCAGGTTATTTGAAAGAAAAATCTAAATGTAGCAAGGATTTTTCTTTTACTTAAAGAAAAAAGATGATTTTCCAGCTTTAAGCATTAACCTTTACTGTGCTAACTCCAGACCCATATGAACGAGCAGGGTGGAGATGGCAGGGAGGTGACCAGACACAATCGCTGGGTAGCTAGAGATGAAATCGGGTTCCATGAGGCCAGGGTAGTTACCATTTTATCTATCCCAATTTACAGATCAGAATCTGAAGCTGAGAGGTTATGTGTGCAAAATCCCACCCTTGGAAATCAACTCTAAAAATTGATTCTAAAATTCTAATAAGTCTAAATTTTGCCTCTAGCCCACACTTTTCCGATGAGGCCATCTTCAGAAAGAAAATACAAAAATTTCAGAGAGTAATTGCTCAACAAAACACCTCCATGGTTAACTCCCTGCCCCCGTCCAACAAGAAAAAGGAGAGTTGGCCCTATAGCTCAGAGCTCCCCACCCCTACTCTCTCTAGAGCCTCTACTGCGGCTGTGCTTTTCTCTCAGTGCCACTCAAAAACACTAATGTGAACTAAGGAGGCCTCAACAGCTGGAAATGAAGATGCCCCACTTCCCTCACGTGTAAAAGACACTTGTATGGATGTACATACAAGATGCTTGTTACAAGGTACGTAGAGGCTAACTAGAAGACAAGGGCAGGCTAATCCTTACTTTTCCCCCTCAAACATAAATATAATGAAAATTTCAAGCAACTATGGAGGAAATTTGAAAGGGATATTTTTAGTCAAGAGGAATTTCAGAGTTCTTACATATTAAACCACAGAGGCAGGACTCACATCACACATGCATAAGCATACACAGATCTATGGAGATGGGACATGAATCAATGCCTTCTTCTGTACCCCTTTTCTCCTTTTCAGTACTCCCACACCTCATGTCCTACCGCCCACCTGGGGTCTCCAGCTACCTCGGCCCTACCTTGACTGTGCAAGACAATTTGATGTTCAACATCTTTTGTTTTCTTTAAAATTCACCAGTCCTATTTCCCCATTCTTAGTACTCTGCTCCCTCTTGGAACAGTTCAAACGTAAGTATCAACTCTCCCTAATAAAAATGATGCTAAATGGTTACTTTTAGGCTATGTAGATATTCATGAGACGATCACAAATACCACTTCTGATAGAGCGTTTATGTGTTTCTGTTCAGACCGTATCTTAGGACAATAGTTCCTACATCCAACTCACTCTCTTTTTTTAATTAATTCTATTTTAATTTAAAAAACAATAAATACAATCAATATTTTTAACGAGGCAAGTAACTTGATCTTTGTTTAAGTTTCTTTTAAGTTAAAAAAGAAAGACCTGAGCAATGTTGCCTAAATTAGTTTTTAAAAAAATTTCATTTTAGACCCTTCAAATGTTTCAACAATTTGGCTATGACTCAATCAGCCTAGTTGTAAATTTGCTTCAGCTTTATTTTCAAATTTTCACTGTGTTTTACAATTATTGACCCTTAATAAATATTGGAAACTGAAAGTTAATTTATTTGAGGACCTACTGTACCTCCACTCATATAAATCAGAAAAATAGAGTCTTGTAGGTAAATCCTATCTTGAAGAAAATGTGAAAAAAAAAAAAAAAGACTAAACTAGGGATGCCATTTAAATTACATAAATCAAAATATCATCAAATCCTTGAGACCCCCCATGTAGTCGTTAGCTATCGGCCTGGTATAACCCAATTCAGTTCACTGCCGTGAACTTGCATACGAGTTACAGATCGAAAATAAGGTTCACTTCTGAACATGGGTAAGAAACAAAAGCTTAGAAACTCTCACCAGCAAAAACATCACTGGCTTTGACATTTCCTTAAGAAATAACCCTCCAAGGGAAAGGTTTGTGAATTGGTTGCTCAGACCACTCAATTTTCTGAATCTCAAGCAGTGACTCCTTGTGCCTTATAAAATAAAGCATTTTGATATGGAATTATCAAACTATACTCTTAGAAAATACCATACCTTTTGCAAGAAAGGACAGTACTACAGGGACTAAAGTTTATAGTGACTAAGTCGCTCTGATATAAAGATTCGATATAAAAGTTCACCAGTGTGTCTCCATCACTGTCTAAAGGACTGGCTAATTCTCACTTAGAAATTCCTGCGATGAAGATGACTGATAGTACTCCTCGATTTTAACTATGATTTTAATTGCCCCAAGAGACTGCACGACTTCCTACTCTACAACAGCATCATTACCATATGGCCTCGTAATATCGATTTGATTTTGGAAATAAACTTTCGGTAGGAAACACAATTTACTGACCAGCTCCATGGGATTCTAGTCTATAAATGAACAAATGGGTGCTATTGTGCCTGTATAAATTTCTTCAGGGTGACTCGAGCTCCCAGAATTTATTTACCCCTGACTAAAATGAGAAAGTTTGGTTTCAGTATCTGCAAACTGGAGCCTATGTGACCCCGACTAGAAGCAGACACTCTGAGAATCAGGATCTAAGAAGCAGCTCTATCTTTTGCATGACACTTTCCTCGTTACTACAGCAAATTTTAATTTTTAATATTAAGCGTCATTAATTTCATCCTGTTTGCATGCATGCTTAGGACTAACTAGTGTTGTCTTGGTCTCACTTTGGGAAGGATAAATCACCTACATATTTGTACTGATGTCTTAAGAGAGCAAATTTGTAGTCCAGTTAATTTGAATAATATGTGCCAGACGTCATTTTACAAGGCAACAGCCCCCTGCAATCAATAAGTAAATGAAAGAAAATAACAACAACAACAAAAAAAATCATTATGGGGCTCCCATTTCCAGAACAATAAGGGCTATATATATATATATGGCTGGCACAATACAAACCTCTAAGGCATTTCATGGGACAAAGGCCAGGCAGGGGAGCCAGATGATGCTTTAGTGGTGAGCTAAGTCGAATACTTACTATTTCCAATGAGAGAAATGTGTGCCAGAGGTTTCAGGATTTGCTCACGACCATGCTGTCTCCTTGAGTAAGCTGGGACCTCTGAATTGCTTATTTAGATCTTTCTATGCCCCATCCTTTTATCATTTTAACTTAGCCTGATGGCCTCGACTCACGCTTTTTAATCTTTGCTGTGGTTTCATCACTTAGAGGCATTATATTAATCAGAGGTAAATAATTATCTTTTGTCGTTCTAATTAACCTCAAATTGACTAGCATGGGCCCCAAATTTTCTTAATCCCCCTGAGTAAGTCTAATAGGAACAATTGAATTATTCAGTTCGGACATGTGTTTTGGAGGTTTGTGCATCTGCCTGGGGTATGAGGCCTCAACAGCTAGAAAAAGCAGAAAGAAATTAAGCCATTGCCAGCTAACAAGATAAAGAAATCATTCCCAGCAAAGATAGTCAGAAACCAGGCTGCAGGTGCTCTGTCTTTACTCTTGGGTTAAAAAAATAAAAAGTGTTTGAGTGATTGCTATCCTGAGGCAAAGTGAATGTGTTTCTTCATTTTAAATAGTCCCACTTGTATCTAAAGAATCTTTTTCCACAATAGATAAATGTTCAATGAAGAATGTCTCTCATCTTTTAGGTATCCCACCATATGTGAAAATAACTTATGAGGAATAACAGTTCTCAAAACTTTTGGTAATCTTTTAAATGGCATCGCAGACTTTGTTTTCTTTGGTAAACAAGCTTGTCTACTACCGCTTTTACCACGAATACAATTTACTGAACCCATTCTGTTCATCAAAGACACAACAGGAAAGTGTGGAGGGAGTAGATGACTCAGGACAACTTGCCTGTGAGACGACTCAGTGCATATCCCCATGGAGTATGTCATCATCTAATACGAAGAAGAACACATTTACCTTAAGCTAAGCTAATGTCCAAGGTTATACGGTGCTGGGTAATCTTGAAGTCACGACTGAGATTTCAGGACTCACCTTGGAATTAATGCATAACTTTTCTTGATATCTCATTCACTCACTCCTAAAATATTTACTGATTAACTATATGACAAGTACTGTGCTAGGGGCTAAAAATGCAAAGTCAAATGCAACAAGAGTCCTGCCGTAAAGAGCTCACAGGCTAGTTCCAAGGTTCTCATTTAGCCCCATCATACCAGTGTCATTTAAAGCTGGTCTCCATCCCGACTGCTGAACTCCTGTGCACCGCTGGTGTTTAAATGTGTGGAATAGCCTCTACAGCTTGCTGTTTGTAGTGTAAATTTCAGGAAAATGGAAAAACTTAAAAATATGCCACTGAGTGAGTTTTAATAAAAGTGCATTCAAGATCCAGTGGGAAAATCCACAAGGGGTGGGGAAGTTTACATGATGGCATTTGAGAAAGCTTCACAGAGAAGAAGATACTGGAGCCTTAAAGAATAAAGTTTGCGAGTGAGGGTATGGATGGGGGAAGGAGCTTGAAGGGGTAGGAAAAGCCTGGGCATGGTCAGAATCTCCAGGGCAGACTTTCTCACGGAATAACATTTGGAAGCAGCTAAGGTGCTACTACTACATGATGCATGTTATAATTAAACACAGCAACTTCATTTAGATGTCTAAAAGATAAGACTACCTTTCATATTTGCCCCCAAATATTCAAGGGTATATGATAGCATTGTTTAAAAGTAAATAAAAAGGTAAGAAAGCAGTAAATAATTGGAGAATAGGGAAAATTTGTCAAGAGATTTTTAGATGAAACCTTCCTCTACCTTCCCCGTTCCTGAATGCTGGACTTCACTGGTCATTGAATTCTGGACCAAGGATGCCCGTGAGGAGCTGGGGGAGGATGTATTCTGGCGGCCTGCCATCCTGAACTGCAGCTGATAAAACACTATAGTGAAATAATAATGGTGAATTATTCCGTCTTGTTTCAAATGATTTTTAAAATTCTTGGAGAGCTTTTGAATTGAGAAGATGATTGCCGTCCAAAATTTTAGGGATGTGAGAAAACTTAAAATGATGCTATTATTTTAAAGTTGAGGTACCTTCATTCTTAACACATATCGTTTTACAAGTCTTTACATATTTCAAGATCTAAATTAAGTTTTAAAATGTTCTTAGAGCCCTAACTTCTTCGTTTTAACAGAAATTGACAGACTTACTTAAATGTCTAAATTAAATATATATTAAAATCTCTAATAATAGAGAATGTTGCATGTGAGCTTGATAAATCATATTTTGTGAGTAAATAAACTCAAAGCTTGTGAAAGATACCAGATGATGAACCAAAAGTTTCAGTTTTTGCCATAATTTGACTGCAAAGACAGTGAGCACCGAAGCCTGCCTCGCTGTGCACCGTGCCTCGATCCTGACCCCGAGAGGCCACTCTCAGAATGACGGGGTTTCTAACATTCAGCCGATGACACTTAAAGCGCTGAAGTCTGTCCACGTACTTTAATTAATTTGTCCCAGATCCCAGGAAACAAGTGAAGAAAATTACTCCAGAAAGAAGAAGTACGAACTTATTTAGTTTCCACAGCAATCCCGAATATTTTTCAACTGGCTGGAATTTCCGACATTGAACTCTTACACTTAATACTTGATTCACTCTTCCTTTTATTCTTTATGAACAACCGCAATCCACCAACATTCTCCTTATTTTATTCCCAGCACAATGAAGATTATCAGCAAAAATGGTTCTCAGTTTTCCTGAATGATCCTTTCATCTCTTCCTCCCGATGTCATTTTCAAAATTTGTACTTATTTTTATGAGTCTAGCCTTAAGACTTTCATTAGATTCCCAGCTGACAGTAAAGATCATGTGTCGGTGACGAAAGAAACAAATGTATTTATTACACACTAGGAGAATTTCATATTTCACATTACTATAACCATAAGCATCCTGGAAAATCACACTTAATGAAATGAATTAGCTACTAATGAGAGTTTAAACAGACAAACTACTAACAGGATTTAAATAACATGAAGAAACGCTGCTTAACGCTCACTAATAACCCTCCACCTCAAAGTATTAATTGAACACATCAGTATGACCAGGATGGTGTCAGGTGCCATCCTGTAGGCTCTTGTTTGTCAGGAACTGACTATTAAAGCTTGTGCTGGGAACATGCAGTTCAAATTTTAAGAATAAAGACCTTACAACTATCAGGATCCACACTTCTCTGACAGGCTTGTTGAGAAGCACCATCCTGACAGGACCTCGGCCCCTACCCAGCAAATTCCCCCTTCTCCATTCCCAGGATGTGTAGAATGTGAATCTACACATGACCAAGTTTGAGGGCTGCTGTCGGTGGCTTTATTAAGGCCTCCCACCTTGCTAACTGTAATGCCATGATTTATAGGAAATACACATAGAACCCAAACTAAAATGGAGCCACTTATAATGGGGCCAAAATGGAGTTGGCCAACACAGGAGCATTAAAGTAAAATGACACTTAACATTACTTAACATAATTTGCAAGAATTGACAGCCCTTCTCAGAACTCAGCAGAGGACGCCAGCCAATCCCCAAATGCCTCGTCTGTCCACACCATCTCTGAACTTCCTTCTTCTCCTCACTCAGCTACCCTGATCCAAATAAGAAAGAAGATCAATAGGCAACTAATCAGCCAAAAGAGCCAGATAACTTCAGCATCCACCCTATAAAAACCCCTTCGTCTGTGAGCATGTGGGAACTCATTGCTCCCGTGGCCTTCAGGTTCCCGGCTTGCAGGTCAAAACCCTTGCAATAAACGCATCTTTCTGCTTTGTTTTTCTCTGTGTGCAGAGTTTGGTTTCTGACTGATACATTTAGTCATTCAGATGGCCAAAATATCTCTCTGTCCATGAGCCATGGCTCACAGCTCCCAAACATTTTGAAATTTACTGAGCAACAAGAGCAATGGAAGCATCTTTTCGTATAGTTGGTCTCTTGTCCTCAGTTCCTAAAATCCATTGAGAGCCATAAAGGTGAAGCAGGTATCTCCTTATTGATAACAAGCCCCTTTCCACCACAACGGGGTTTATGTTAAGGAGATGACTTTTGGAAAGCACCTCAGGAACGGGGCTGGTTGCCAGGGGAACCAATCATGAATAGAGGCATAGGATATTTCAGTCCTAGCCCCTGAGTTTTAGGGAGAGGATAAGGGCTAGAGGTTGAATCAATCACCGATGGTCAATATTTAATCAATAATGCTTATATAATAAAGCCTCCATAAATACCCAAAAGGAGGGGGATTGGACAGCTTCTGAGTTGGTGAACACTTAGTGACTCAGGGTCAGTGATGGGCCTGCTGTATGAAAGCTCCACACCCCTGTCCCCATACTTTGCCCTATGCATCTCTTCGTCTGGCTGTTGCTTTAGATCCTTTAATATCCTTTGCAATAAACGGGTAATCTAGTGAGTAATTGGGTTTCCTGAGCCTTGTGAGCCACTCTTGAAAATTAATTGAATCTGATGATGGGCCATGGGAACCCCTGATTTACAGTCACTTGGTCAAAAGCCCAGGAACGACCTGGGCCATTGACTGGCATCTATAGCATAGATGGTCTTGTGGCACTGAGACCTTTCCCTGTGGAATCTAATGCTATTTCCATGTAGACAGTGTCAGAAATGAATTGTAGGACACCCAGGTGATGTCTTGGAGCACTGCTCTGTAGTATAGGAGGAAACTCCACTCCCAACACTGTAATTGGGTGCAAAACCCAAAACACTGAGGTTCACCATCACAGCGCAATGAATCAAAAAGGTAATTCATTCAGAAGAATGTGGTAAAAGTCTCCCAAGAATCTTGGTGTCTAGGGGACCTACTTGAATGTCAGCATCATGTGGGGGATGGAGGTCAATGAATTGGATTTACCGCAGGTCTACACGGAGGCTTTGTCAAAAAGTGGGAGCAGTTACAGACAACCAAAAAAAGCAATGATCTGTCGATGCAACCGAGGACACAGCTGTGTTTTGCAACTCTCTTTGCCTCACTCCATCACTAAAGGGAGGGAAACTCTGGAAGGTTCCTTCCTCTCTCCCCCCGCCCCTCACCAAATCTGGTGAAATTCACCAGATAGATAGAGAGATATATAGGTAGATAAATACAGAGATAAGATGTATACAACAAAGAGTAAGCAGAGAGTTCCCCAGCCTCCGAGATACATATATATCTAGATTTGTTTACATATTTATATATGAATAGAGGAAAATGATTAGAAATCAACACTGCCTGCAAGCAGCTCACCATCCAGTAGAATAAGGCAATATAATTATTTTCAAATAAAATACTCAAAAGTCACCTGGATAATTACTTGGCAATTTGTTGAAATATGCAGTCAACAGACCTGCTTTCACACGTTGTACCTATGAAAACCACGTATGCGCTAGTGTCTTGAAAAGCATCTATTTAAACTGTTTCTTTAGTAGGGTCTGGCCCAAGTGTGAGCTACATACCTGCTGGCCCTTGAGGAAAAGCTGCAAACACCAAAAGCTGTTTGCCGTCCTCCTCACTTGCTGCTGATCTCTTGCTCCAGTTTTGTTCATCTTTTTATCCTGATTTTCAGCTTCGGTCTCATTTTTAAACTTGTCGTCACTTTCGACCTGGCTTTGATATCGGATCTCTTTGGCTCCCGGCTCATGGCTGTGACTTGGATTCCCCAATCTGTTCTCTCTGGTTATTAGCCCTGGTGGAACGCCAACAAGAATGGGCCCCTCTAGACTTAACTATGCAACTTCAGCCAGTCATCTAGACTTAATGTCTCAGACCAATTAGTACCCACAGAAAAATACTATTATTTAAACTCTGTGCACGTACCCATTTATAGTTTTTTCGCCCTTGAAGATCTTGATGAAATGAAAATGGCAGAAACTAAAGGTTATTTCCAGTCTTCTAACGATTAGTCTTAATTTAAAAAAGCACATCCTGTGACAGTGCAAACTGAAAATGCAAGGGCTAAAGTAAATAATAAAGAGTCATGATGGCAACTTAAGTGTGCTGAACGTCGGCAGGCCTGGTTCACCGTAACTACAGAGCCCACTGGTCTTCGTCTGGGCCAGTGGCTCTCAAAAGGTAGGCACTGTGCCCCAGCCTTGGGGCCATTTTGAAGTGTTATGGGGGATTTTGAGTTGTCAGTGATTGTAAAATACTATTGAGTTTAGTGGGCCTGAGCCAAAGACTCAATGCATAGGACTGTCCAGCAAAACAGAGAATTGTCCAACCCCTATGCAGTGTCGCACCTAGCAGTAACGTAGGTGAAAACCCCATTTGTAATTCTCTGAGCCTAGATGTCCTCTCCCTATGACAGAAATACGTGAAGTATCTTATACGATTTTAATGATACCAAGTTTTCCAGGAATGCGGCTGCCATGCAGATTGGGGGACCGTGTTGTGTTCTCAGACATTTGACAAGAGTTGTTCATTTCACAAGAAGACAGCACAGACAGCAACGTCGCTCGCGGCAGTTGAGTCACTAACACAACATGGGTATCGAGCTGTACTGGTAGCTGTTGTACTCGTAGTGATGCTACATAAGTGAAATCAAATTGCTTCCTGGTTATATCTTTAAACATAGCCATTGCTGATTATTTACTTATTAAAATAGATATTATTTGTCATAAACCACTTTCGTTTTATTTCTCATTTATAGTTTAGTTATTTTATCGATTGATTTTTTAAAATGCATACATTATCAACTAAGAATAATAGAAGTGATGCAAAATATTTTTTTTCTAAAAGGGACATTGGGCCTGGTATAACTGAGAACCACTCAATGGGTTCTATTTTAAAGTTCCGAAGACCGTTCCATTCTCTTACAGCTCTACTATCAGTTCCTCTACCAAGCAAATAAAACCAAACAAATTTATCTAAATATAATCAAGCCAAAGATAGAAAACAATATTTTCAAAACAGGAAAAGAGATTTAAAGGAACGGTTGATCAAATAATCAAAAACTATTTTTTTCTCCTAAGATGTTGCTGGGTACAAGCAGTCTCTCTAACGTTTGGAGGTGCCTGCACCACAAATGGGGGGAAAAGCTCTGAATTCATAAGAATGTCAATTCTGAAGGTGACGTATAAGTGGACAGAATAACAAAATTTTGCTTAAGAAATGAAAATTCGTTTTCAAGGTATTTCCTATGTCCACATCAGTGTGTGTTTTCAGTATCCACTGTGTTCTCAAAAGAATCAGCAGAGAAGGTGCCTTCCAGGACTCCCACCAATCAGTTTCCCAGCCCACGCTGGCTAGAGTCACACAATCCAGCAATGGTGGAGAAAATGAGCTGGAAAAACGTTCTGCTTGCCATATCAAGCACTCTAATTCTTTTTAGAGAAAACACCTTACGCTGGACATAATACTAAAGATTGGCAAACCTGTTCTAGAGGATATTTATTAAAGTGCTTCTATTTTACTAAAGATGTGCCTTTTAGCATAACTAAGGGAATGAAATTTTCAACCTCCTCATAAATGCTTTCTCACAAATAAGAACTGGGGAGACAAGCTCTGTTAACCTCTTTCCTTCTGCACCGCTGGAGGAATGTCCCCTCCCACACCAAGGTACTGGGGGGGTGATTTGCATTGCCAACCCATAAGTTAATTTCCCGTCTCTTCTATTTATTACAATTATTCCTAGAGCTGACAGGAACATCTCAATTTTTGATGAACATTTAAAAAAATATGTTTATTCTAACATTTCCCCAAGTGTGTATGAATTAGCCAATTAAAACAAATAGAATCATCATCTTGAGGTAGCTTTGTGAATAACCATTAATTAAATAAATTAGCTATTTTATTTTACTGAAGAGAAGAAAAACATTTCCCTAGAAAATAATTTTTTCAATTAGCAGATTTATTCTTCAAGCTGTAAGGTATCAGCATTCACATCTTGCTTCTGCTTTACAGCGAGACGTCACTTTTGTCATTAAGAGAAGGAAATTATGACTAACTCAACAATAAGAACATTGCCTGGAAAAATGAGTGTTTATCTCATTAAGGTTTTCAAGATGACTTCTGAGATGATGATACATTATTTTACATTCCAGGAAAAGCTGAGACAACTGTAACTATAGTTACCAAGTGTATCAGGAACCCCTGCTTTCCATAACAGCCTCCAGATTAAGTATTTATTCCAGGGAGTTGTCATGTGAACATGCTCAGGGGCAGGAGGTTAAAGAAGACTTGAAATGCACCTGTCACAAACATTTTAATATGCAACATTTCTTATCTTCATTTTTTTCCATAAAATACTATGTACTTGGAAAACCTCTTTTAAGAGAGAACTTTTCTTGTGTTGTCTAGGCCAAAAAACAATTAAATGGCTTTAGTTCTGGTACAACAGGTATTTATTTTCCAGACGTCACATGCCCAGGATGTTACACTCAAGGATGGCCTTGACTCGTTTAATATTTTTAACTGGAAGGAAGGGACTCCTACTGTTTTAGCAGACAGAAAGCAGCATGCCCAGCTAGCTCACCTTGCCTCCTTTTATTACATCTCCTCTATTTACTTCATGGGGATGTGAAATTTCAGTGTGCTGGATCACTTCTGAAAGTAATAATGTCAATAGTGGGGCTGTGCTGGAGGCTCTATTATTTATTCTACGTATTGGTAATTGATATATTTGGCTTACACATAGTATATGAGAATGTAGGACCTAAAATCAGATACCTGAATATGAATACTGCTGGATGTTTCACTTAATAGATTTGCGAGCATGACCAAGATAATCTCTCCAGAACTCTATTTCCCCACATGTAAAATGGAGAAAATAGTAGTATCTTCCCTGCAGGTCAGTTTTGAGGGTTAAGTGAAGTAATTCAAGCATAGCACAAACTATAGAAACAGCAAGCACTCAATGAATGTTACCTATTGTTCCTGTTGTTCATGACGTTACACATTCGTATCATAGCATTCAGGAGTTAAAATTACATTAGGGAGTGGCTCCACCGTGTAGTGGTTAGCACGTCTACTTTGCACCCAGAAGGTCCTGGGTTCACACCCCAGGTGGAGCCACGAACTATACCCCGGGTGCACCATGCCCCGGGTGTGGCAGGCCCCTGGGTGCCCCAGGTCCCAGGTGCACATCATGAGTATGTGGGAGGGGATGCCTCGCCTTCAGAGATCCAGTTCTTAAGGGGAGACGGCAACATCCATGGGTCAGGGGTGGAAGTGGGGCAGAGGGGCTGGGGGAATTGAAGAGGAGGAAAATTACTTTAAAAAAGATATTCATGAATGTTATGGAAACCAGCTGCTAGCTTTCCCTGCTTCCCTGCTTTCTCTGGTGCATTGGGCAAATGGGAGTTGTTTTAGGTCCTCACCTGAATAATCCTCTTAGCATTCTGTGTGTTCCTCTGGGCTTCCCTTGCTTCATTGAGACGACTGTCCTTGATGCAGTGTTAATGCCATTACCTGGGCAAGACTGCACTTTCCTTAGCTCCCCATTTTGTCACTGTCCACAGTGCTAACACGCAGGCTACAGAAGTATGCCAGAAAGGAGGAAGAGTTAAAGAAATTCTGACATTGGCAAAAAAATTAGAATCACATGGTAAATAAAAGGATTCCCACAGTCCACAGGGGGGAAAAAGTCATTTTTTTTTTTCACAGATTACTTCTTTCTAGTGACAACCCAGTTGTTATCTTTACTTCTCTGCCTTGACAGCTAGTCGGCTTTCTTCCTTCTCCTTAAAGAGTGTCTCTTCTCTTATGCTCTTACAGAGTCAGTATCTATCACCTTTTTAAAAAATCACAATTTCTTTTCCATGGAGTTGTTTCTTCTAAGGATCTATCTCCCTTCTCCCTTCTCTTACTAGAATGATCCATAGGACATGATGTACTCTGACACTTTCCCCAAAGACTTAGTTAATCAATTTGGAATGACACCTCGAGAGAAAGCTAGTAGTTATGCACACAGACAGTAGAACAATCTAGGTTAAGCTTTACTTCACCAAGGTTTAGTATCTTCTAAGATTTCTCTACCAGCACTAGAAAAAGAGAAGATAGTCTTTCTCATTCTTCCAAGATAATCAACATGAAATGATTCTTTACACACACACACACACACACACACACACACACACACACACACCTCCAAAGGGAGGTGGTAAAATTCAGAGGCAGTATAATATCGAAGAAGTATTTTCCTAAAAGAAAAAAAGAAAGTTCAGTCTATAACCTACAAAGATGTCGGCCTGTTCTATTATTATGCACAGAATCATCAGTTCTCTTGTCTTCATCTATTTGTCATGTCTGGATTATAATCTTACCCTCAGGCTATTCATCCTTGTGGGGTTTCAACTCCCCTTGGAGAACTGGAATTCTCTCTCCTGTGTTAGCTAGAGAGTTTAGTGGCAATATGCCTACACTTGCTACTGCTCCTCTGCCAGGAGACAATAAGAGTCTTAGGATTCAGGAAGACTCTTGATTTTATGGCTAAATTATTGAGTAACCTTAGTGGAGGCAATAAATTTCAATTGATTCCTTTAGATTTTCTAGGTATCTAAAGGTATTAGGTAACTAAGATATTTCTTATCTAATATTAATGCCTCAATTTTCATTGCCCATTTCCCAGAAGGAGCAATCTTATAGATACTCTTTAATTACTGAAGTTGTTAGAAAAATTAAGATTTGAATATTATTCAAAAATATTTGTTTTTTAAAAATGACCACTAGTCCAATATAAGTAGAATGTAATTTCAAATAACTAAAGAAGAAGCAGGAGGAGGAGAAGGAGGAGTAGGAGGAGGAGGAGGAGGAGGAGGAGGAGGAGGAAGAGGAGGAGGAGGAAGAAGAAGAAGAAGAAGAAGAAGAAGAAGAAGAAGAAGAAGAA